>JANBXA010000007.1:19780000-20980000 GCA_030556225.1 Cricetiscus sungorus
CCCACTTTCGGACCCAAGACTCCCCTCTCCCAGCTAGAGCTCTGCCTCTGTTTCCCTCAAGAGCAACCACCCCTCTCCCCATGCTACAGTTCCCTGTGAGACTCGCCCCTTTGCTTCTGTCACTACCCAGAGACTTCCCTTGTCACACTTCTCTCTGAGTGCACATGGTCATGTTCGGGGTCACCTCTCTGTCCAGGCTGTTGCTGTTCCCATTTCCAAGGAGCCACGGAATTTGCCATGTCTGCTTCTCCAGTCCCTTTCCCATCTGTCCACTCTTCTCTGTCGTCACCATTTCCTGACCGTGGTTCATGCCCCAGCCCCTCTCAACCTTCTGTCTTTCTGTCCCCCTGTGGTAGCCTCTCTCCTCTCCAAGTGCTCCTTCCTCCTCCACAGATGCTCAAATAATCAAATGTGACCTCTATTCAATAAATGTGACATGCAGGGATTTTAAAGCCATTTCTTTATTTCACTTATTACAAATTTACTTACTGATTTTTTTTTTCAAAAGAAGAGTCTTGCTGTGTGTCATACATGAGCTTTTTTCAAACTTGAGATCCCCTGGCTCAGCTTCTGGAGTGCTGGAGTTACAGACTCGAACCATCTTCAGGTCTGGCTTTCATTTCATTTCTTCATTGTGAGTCTTTCTTTCTTTCTTCCTTTCTTTCTTTCTTTCTTTCTTTCTTTCTTTCTTTCTTTCTTTCTTTCTTTCTTTCTTTCTTTCTTTGCCATGCTGGACATGACAACCGGTGCCTTGGAAACACCAAGCAAGGGTTCCACACCAAGTTATGGCCTTGGTTGTTGTTGTTGTTTTGTTTTCATTTTATTTTGGTTTTCTGAGACAGGATTTCTCTGTAGCTTTGGATCCTGGCCTGGAACTAGCTCTTGTAGACCAGGCTGGTCTCAAACTCACAGAGATCTGCCTGCCTCGGCCTCCCGAGTGCTGGGACTAAAGTTGTGGGCCACCAACACCCGGCTTCTTCTTCTTCTTCTTCTTCTTCTTCTTCTTCTTCTTCTTCTTCTTCTTCTTCTTCTTCTTCTTCTTCTTCTTCTTCTCCTTCTCCTTCTCCTTCTCCTTCTTCTTCTTCCTCTTCTTCTTCTTCTTCTTCTTCTTCTTCTTCTTCTTCTTCTTCCGTCAGCTTCATTTTGTAGACCTTCCTGTCCCAGAGTTCACTATGCAATCCAGGTTGACCTCGAACTTGTAGCAATCCTCCTGCCTCAGCTTCCTGAGTCCTAGGATGGCAGACATATGCCCACACACCAGGCTTCATTTCAGTGTCTCCCAGCTTAGATGGCCCTCACCTCAAGTGATTCAGTGACTTCAGCATCTGGGGACTCGTACTGGGAGTTCACACATGCACCAGGCATGTGGAGAGCCAGCCCTGAGCCCCACCCAGTGAGGCACCTCCCCCCACCCCCTGCCCGCAGCGTTCTTCTGTTCTTTTCGCTCCCTTGGCTCTCTGGCCTCTCCCACCTGCTCCGCCTGCCTCTGCCTGGCTGTTTTCTCATGTGTCCCCATGGATGTTTATTGCTGTCCTCCATGCCAGCCTCTGAGTCAGCCTCAGAGCTTCGCACCCCTCTATTATAGAGCCCAGCATCTTCTCCCACGGGATTTCCAGACTGCGTAAATGTTTGCTTTGGTTTTACTCTTGCCACTGACCACAGCTTTTCATGTGTGGGCCCCAAGCCAGGCCCGTTCTGGCCCATGGTAAACACTCAATTGTCAAAAAGGATGAGTGAGCGGATAGCCTGGAGTTGAGTCCCTCTAAGAATCGTGGTTGAGGTGTCTGAGCAATCTACCTGTCTGCTTTTTCTACAAGGCACATGGCAGGGGCAAGATCTTAATTGATTCCTCAAAGCCAGCAAAGACACTTCTAGAGCTCCTTGGTCAAGAAGGCCCAGTTTCTGGGGCTGGGGTGTTGGCTCTGTGCATAACACTACTTGCTGCCTTTCCGGAGGTCCCAAGTTTGGTTTCCAGCACATGCATCCAGCAGCTCAAAATCGCCTGTAATTCTAACTCTAGGGGACATGACACCATCTTCTGGTACCTGCACACATGTGGTGTACATCCGCACAGACACATAAAAATAACATTTTTTTCCTTCGGTGTTTTGCTCGCATATGTAACTGTGTGCCAGTTACACGAAATACCTGTAAGGGCCAGAAGAGGGCGCTGGATCCTGGGATTGGAGTTACAGATGTTTATGAGCCATCCTGTAGGTGTTGGGGCTCAAACTCAGGTCTTCTGGAAGGTCAACCGGTGCTCTTAACCACTGAGTCGTTTCTCCAGCCCCTATAAAAATTAAATAAGAAAATCTAAAATAATAAAAAGGTTGCTACATTTCCTCTCTTATCCTTACTGTCCTCACTGAAAGATAGGGCCCAGCCTGTAGAACAGCAAGGGTCGTGAGTAGGCTTGCATTAGAATTTGTTGAATCAGGTATTTATTTATTTATTTATTTATTTATTTATTTATTTATTTATTTATTCATTTATTCATTCTTTTGAGACAGGGTCTCATGTAGCTCAGGCTGGCTATCACCAGGAATAATTTGAGATAGTTAATATTTTCACCTCGACAGGCTCTGGAATTACTTAGGAGACAGCCTCTTGGCTTGCTTGCATGTGAGGGGGTTTCTAGATTAGTCTCTGAGCATGCCCACAAAGGATTATCTAGTGGGAGGATACATTATGAAGTGGAAGGACACACGGTAGTGCTTTTCCCCAGGACTGGGTCCTGGCCTGACTGAAAGGGGAGAATGAGCTGAGGATTAACGCTCTCTGTTTGCTGGGTGTGGACCCTGCTGCCATATCTCCCTGCCACAGTGGACTCACTTCCTACAACTGTGAGTAAAAACAAAACCCTTCCATTCTTAAATAGCTGTGTCAAATATTTTGTTGCAGCGACATGGCGAGTCTGTCTGTACCTCTTGAGTGCTCGGGTCGCCGGTGTCTGCTACCATACACTGTTCTGTGCAAGCCTCTACCAACCCCATCAGATCAGTTTTCCCACAAGTATGGGGGGAGGCGGGGGAGTCTTTCCTCAGAGCCCACACTCTGGTCTTCATTTCCCAGGAGCTTAGTGAATGGGCGGCACTCAGTGCATCCCCAGCACAGGTTTGCTGGATGAATGGTGACACTCCTAAGAGATAGCACAGGGACTAAAATGACTAAGAAACAGCACCTCTCTCAAAGATGCTGCAGCCTATTGGAAAAACACATTTGCTGGTTTAAAGTCAAGATAAAAACAAAAAACTCATTGAAGCGAGTTTTCTTGGGGCCTCTAGAGAAGTAGAGCCGTCAGGAGTGATTGCTACCGTTCTGGAGGTTCTGAGTTCAGGCCTCAGCGCCCATGTTTGGTGACACACACCTACTTGTAACTCAAGTGCCAGGGGATCTGATGACGGCCTTCTTCCTGCCTTTACAGGCATACTGCATGCACACACACTCACACACACTTTTAAAACCAAACTGAAATGTACACACATTAAAAAGCTGTCTCCAATGCAATTTAGAACCTAACCAGAAACAAATGCAAATACATATTAAAATCACTTTTATTGCCTCTTCCTCCTCAACAATAAAAAGAGACTGGATGAAAAGGAAGCAGGCTCACACAGCCCCAGGCTCTGGGGTCTGGCTGGACTTTGGAAACTCTCCTGAGATGCCAGGTGTGACAGTGTGGGCGGTGGGAACTGATATACAAAGACTTCATTTTCCCTGCCTCTCATGGCATACGTTTTGAACACAGAGATGGGCAAAAGAAAACAACAGTAATAAACAACCCCACCCAAGCCTAATCATTCAGAGATATAATGACTGTCATTTATTTACTTACTTATTTAATTTTTGTTTTTTGGGTTTTTTTTTGTTTTTTGTTTTTTGTTTTTTGTTTTTTGTTTTTTTTGAGACAGGGTATCTATCTCCATGTAGCCCTGGCTTTCCTGGTCTATGCATGTCACTCTGTAGACCAGACTGGCCTTAAACTCACAGAGATCTGCCTGCCTCTGCCTCCCGACTGCTGCGATAAAAGGCATGAGCCACCATGACTGGCTCTTTGCTATTTATTTCAAACAAGATAACCATTGCAGCTCTTTTGCTTTATATTTAGGGAGTTTTGTTTAAAAACAAAGCATGGAAAGAGTAGAAAACGTAATTGAGGAAAAGGCGTGAGAAGAAAAATTGCCCAGGAGCTCCCTGAGCAAACTCTGTAGTTAAAAACGTGCCCTTCCTTCAGGTCTTACCACCTCCCTCTTCTCATTTTACACAGAAGATAAAACAACAGCAGCAACAACAAACTCCACTGCTTTCTAATTTGTACCAAATTGGGAAACAGGCATCTAAGTGCAAATAAAGGGACAAGGAGTCCAAGCCCAACACCGAGGTGGTGAAGTGTGGGACCCCTACCACAGATGACGGCTGTCCAGACTCTGGCTTCTCCGAGTCACACTAGACAAAGGAGAATTGCCTTGGGTCACATGTTAACTCCACGGGGCAAATCTTACGATGTTTTAAGTAGCTTTATGACTTTGTGTTGGGTCACACTCAATTAGCTGTCTTGGACTGTGTATAGTCTGTAGGCCACGTGTAGGACAAACCCTGAATTCCACCCCACCCCCATCTGTCTGTCTGGTCTTTGTTTTCTTTGTTCCTTTTTCTTTAAACAGAAACAGCATTCTCTGGTTAGCAGGTCAATATAGCAATATAGCAGGTCATCCCTACTATTTTGCAGCATAATTTTCCTTGATGGTGACCTGTAATTTGCTGGGCTAAGGGAGGCAGAGAAAGAGTGTGGGGCCAGGTTGTGTCCCATTGTTCCCTGTAGAGTAAGAACAGATTCTGAATACACCATCCTTCTCCTTCCTAGATGCCCTGTGCCGCAGTGAAGGACAAGGTTTCCCTGGGAGCTTTGTATGTGCAAAGAGGAGGAGAGCAGCTCCCTCCCGCATCCTAACCTTAAATACCACACCTCACATAGACAGAAGTGGAGAAGGATGTGTGAGTTGCAAGGACCCCAGTTTATGATGGTTCTAGGTTTACTGAATGAAGAGGTTCCAGGTCATTTCAAGAGACTCAAGGGATCCCAGGCAGGGCATTATAGTCCTGTGCCACTCATCCGAAGCCTTCTCTAAGTCCTATGCTGAAACCACTCTGAACTCCAGGGCATCAGTAAGAAACATACACCTGGTTCCAGAGTCAGACTTGTGGTTCGTTTACCGTCCTCATTCCTTCCTGCCTCCCATCTCCATTATTCAGAGACAACTACTTTTGTTTCAATTTAATATATAAATAATTCCACTTTCTAGAAGTTTAAAAATACATTAGTTTAATTAAAAACATTTTTTTCCCACGGTACTATAAAGTTCATAATGTGTGAAGCCACAGGACACATTATTTCTTCTCTGTTTTTACAGAATATTAAGGGAGTGGTCGTAACGATGATGGCAGAGCTACAAGCCAGATGAAACTGGCAAGCAAAGGTCCTGCCAAGTCCAGAAGGGGCCAGTGGAGAAAAGATCTTCCTGGAGCCCAGAGCTAGGTAGTTCTGACATATACTCCAGATGCAGGATGCAAGGCAGGGAGATGTGCAATGGTCCCCTTATCCATGGTGACCTTAGAGAGACAGGCAGGGTCTCCCTTATCCATGGGGACCTTAGAGAGACAGGCAGTGTTCTTCCTTATCCATGGGGACCTTAGGGAGACAGGCAGTGGTCTCCCTTATCCATGGGGACCTTAGGGAGACAGGCAGTGGTCTCCCTTATCCATGGTGACTTTAGAGAGACAGGCAGTGGTCTCCTTTATCCATGGGGATGGTAGGGAGCCATGCAGTGATCCCCCTTATCTATAGGCCCTTACTAGGCTTATGGTGTATGCTTGAAGCACAATAACAAATTCTATAGATAGCTTTTTTCCCTAAATGTACATACCTATGATTAAGAAAAAACAAAACAAAAACAAACAAACAAACAAAAAAAACACCTCAAGACAGGGTAAGAGATTCACAACAGCAACTATAAATGAAGTAAGACAATTATAACAATGTACTTAAATAATAGTCATATGAAATTTATCTCATATTATCTTGTACATTCATCTCTTCACGTAAAACCGTTACAGCTCCTTGTCAGTATATCCCAGTGGCCAACGTCTTACACTCGTACCGTCTGGGCTGTTATAAGATTCATGTTGCTTGAATTTGATCGCTGTGGTACTGTGCCCATCAATCTGACAACTGAGATGACTGCTAAGTGACTAGCAAGAGGGTAGTGTATACTGAGTGGGTACTTTGGAGAAAAGGACATTTCTATCCTAAGCAGGACAGTAAGAGATTTCATCCAACGCTCAAAATTCAGCTTAGTTGGAAACGTCTGACTATAGCCTGGACACTGAAACACACACCTGTATGCAGACAGAGGTTAAGGCAGGAGGACAGACAAGAGTGCAAGGCTGTCCTGGCTTACGAGTTTCAAGCCAACCTTGTCTACACAGCAAAACTCTGCCTTAAGAAAACAGACCAAATCAAAACTTTTATAATTATTACCCTATGAAATTTTTTTTTGTTTAATATTTTTGGACTTCAGTTGACAGTGGGGTAACTGAAACAGTGGATGAGGAATGGCAAAGATGCTGTCCAAGGGGTAACCAAGTACGACCATGCACAGTTTATGCTGTATGGGGGATCAAACCCAGGGCTTCCTGCACATTAGGTGATAACGCTAACAGAGTTATCTCTTCAGCCGTGGAAGCTTCCTATTTCAGTATCTTCTCCCCTCAGTCCCCTGGCAGCGCCTTCTACCCAAGCCAATGTTTCTCAACAATGGTTCACTGTTGTCCCCTAAGGAACCCTTTCTGGCCTCTGTAGTGAGAGATTCACCTTGTCTGCACCTGTGGCTTAGGCCATGCCCATTGGGGCGGAGACAGGGCCGGATGGGAGTGGAGAGAAAAGGTTGGGAGAGGGTCGGGCTGCCCCTTTTGGTGGTGGACGCTGGAAGGCTCAGGATCTGCTGGAACCCGCCGCGTGCATCTGCCTATGTTGTGAGTTATTTCTCCCTTAATAAACTTCTGTTCGGCCTAATTGTTTATCCTGATTCTTATTAAATCACAATATCTGGTGTCAGAAGCGGGATTTGGATTTTCACCGGACCTGGCTTTCGCCCCGGTGATAGAGGTGGGAGAGGCGGTGGAAGCCAAGCCGCTCCCTTCCCCCACCATCCCTGAACAGGCAGGGTTCCTTGCCTAACTAGGTGGACTCACCACAAGTTGTGGGACAGTTGCCTCTGCCATCCAACCCCTTTACCTCCACAGCAGTCCTGAGAAGGCACTCCCTGCTTCTCATATTTTGCCCATTTCCCCACTTTGCATTCGCGCCGCCGCCTGGCGCCTGCCCTGGCGCCCGCCTTGCTTGTGTGTTTCCTGCGGCCATAGCCCCGTGGTCCCAGCAATTACACAGGGTCCTTTTACTTATTCGTTTAACAAATTCTTGCTTGCTATAGTTTGTTAAGAGCTATTCTGCAGGGACTGAATCAGAAGAATCATCTGCTGGCAAACGCTATTTGGCGGTTACGGCTGGAGGTGTTGAGATCTGCAAATAAAAGAACCAAAGTTCCAGGAGAGCAGAATTACACCTAAGGTAATTGCAACATTCTTTGCAATTTAAGTTGATATAATATCTGAGATCAATTGTCCCATAGCTATGGCGGATAATCTTACAATGCAGGACTTTAGAAATTCCTTTACTTCTTGTATAGAAGGAATTTTAACAGAAGAAAATCATGACTTAACCAATATATACATTTTTCTTGTAATAGCAATGGGTTTCATCATTATTATGATATTTTTAAAGAAATGGTTTGAGACTAGGGCAAATAATAAGGAACTTGTAAAAACCATAAGAGAGTTAGTAACAAGGATTCAAATTGTAGAAAATGACAACAGAGAGCTAAAAAACAGAACGCAGAATATTGAAAATGACAACGGAGAGCTTAAAATTGGAATGCAAAACATACAATGTTTAGAAGAAAAGATTCAGAATATTGAAGATGGCAATAGAGAGCTGAGAAACAGAACACAGAATATTGAAAATGATAATGGAGAGCTGAAAATTAGAACGCAAAACATAGAATCCTTAGAAAAAAAGGTTCAGAATATTGAAAATGATAATGGAGAGCTGAAAATTAGAATGCAAAACATAGAATCCTTAGAAAAAAAGGTTCAGAATATTGAAAATGACAATAGGAAGCTGAAAATTAGAACGCAAAACATAGAATTATTAGAAAAAAAGGTTCAGAATATTGAAAATGACAATAGGAAGCTGAAAATTAGAACGCAAAACATAGAATTATTAGAAAAAAAGGTTCAGAATATTGAACATGACAATGGAGAGCTTAAAATTAGAATGCAAAATATAAAATGTTTAGAGGAAAAGGTTCAGAACATTGAAGATGTCAACAGAGAGCTGACAGATAGAATGCAAAACATGGAACATAAAAATGACCAACTAGAAAACAGAATTTGTTTCATAGCTGATAACTCAACAACCAAAACAGAAACAATGCAATGCATTACCATGCTAGCAGAAACGGCTCGTTCCTGGTTGGACGAATCTACTAATAAGGTTAAAAAACTGGGACATCAGATGGAAAGATTAGCAGATAGAATCTGTTCCATGTCTGAGGATAATGACAAGCTGGCAGATAGAACGTTGTTTCTGGAAGGCAGTTTACATGCCATTCAGATTATATCTAAGGATGAGAATATTAAAAACATGGAATCATTTGTAGTTGGAGAAAGTAATAAACTGACTGATGCAATGAAGTCTCTAGAAACTTATGTGGTTCAAGAAGTTCAGACACTCAAAGACAATGGTGAATAGATTTCAGGCCTTAGAAGATCATCGATCTGACATATCAGAAGGAGAACTACAGGGAACAGGGCATGAAAGAGTGTTAAAATTTTCTACACCATTTAGGGTCAGGGGAGTTGCCTATCAGTGGGAACCAATAAGTATGAAAGATTTAAAAGGTATAAAGGAAGCAGTAGTCTCTTATGGCATGCACTCACCATATGTGAAGCAGTTAATAGAATCATGGGCAAGGAATAACAAGGTAACCCCTAAGGATTGGGATCAATTGATATCCGCTGTCCTTGAAAACTCCTCTCAATTAGAATGGAGGGCTTTATGGAGAGAGGAAGCAAAAGCTCTTGAACTTCAGGGCTTGAAGAAAGGTTATAAAGCTTCCCAAGATAAAATCCTTGGTGAGGGTATTTATGCTGACCCAGAAACCCAAGCTGCCTATGATGAACATATCTTGTCTCTATGCAGTACAGCAGCTCTGAATGCTTGGGATAAGGTTCATGAAGTAGGGGAAAAGATAGAATCCTATGTCAAGATAAGGCAAGGACCAAGAGAAAATTTTACTTCATTTCTAGAAAGATTGTCTAGAGCAGTGCAATTAGAGGTAGCAGACATAGAAACTAAGGAAGTACTTATAAAAACATTAGCTTATGAGAATGCGAACCCTCGATGCAAACAAGTGCTTTGGCCTTTAAAAACTCGATCAGCACCTTTAGATGACTGGGTTCTATATCCAGCCAACATGGAATATAATGATAATAGCACTGAAACTTGGGTAGGAGAGGCCATATCTAATGGTATGAGAAGACATCAAGATAACAGAGGTTTTAACTATGTTGACACTGATGCTTGGGTAGGAGAGGCCACATCTAAAAATCCGAGAAGACATCAGGATAACAGAGATCCTAACTATGAGGACATAGCAGCTTGGCTAGGAGAAGCCATCTCCAAAGGGCTGAAAAGATATCACAATGTCAGATGTTTTAACTGTGGTAGGAAAGGACATCTAAAAAGAAATTGTAGGCAAATTATTTCTAGAAATAACACTCCCAGGAATGAATCTAACAGAAGGCCTCAGCCTTCTGGGTTATGTAGAAGGTGTGGCAAAGGCCGACACTGGACCAATGAATGTAGATCGACCAGAGACAAGCAAGGAAACCCTTTACCATCAGGAAACTCCTTGGGGGGCCTCTCGAAGGCCCCCATGCCAAAGGTGGTCTGGACATTCCCAGTCACAATGGAGGGCAATCTCCCACAGGACGATTAGAAAATCCAGTGCCTACTGTAAAAACTCATACCGCTCTAGATGACATACTAAAGATGGAATTTGAATCAAACTTGAGTAAAGGAAACAAAAAGCGTATATTTTGGCAAACCTCTATAAATAGTCATAGGCCTAGATTGATAGTTAAAATGAATAACAGACTGTTTGAAGGTTTATTGGACACGGGAGCTGATGTAACTATCATAACTGATAAATCCGGGCCTCCTAGATGGCCCCTGCAAGAGGTAAATGTTCAATTCTTAGGGATTGGAACCCTGTCTCAGGTAAAACAGAGCACGAGATGGATTGAATGTGTAGGACCAGAAGGACAGAGAGGAAGGTTGAGACCATATGTGGCCGATATAGCAATAAATTTATGGGGTTGTGATCTATTACAGCAATGGAATACACAGATTAACATTCCTCCAATAATGGATAGGAACCATAAACGACCTCATGATTGTGGAAAGGGTGTTATAAAGTACTATTCAAGACAGACACCAAATATCCAGGCTGTACAAAAACAGAATGCAAGCGCTGAACAAACAGAGGAACCAAAAGCCCTACCCTTAAAATGGTTAACAGAGGAACCTGTCTGGGTAGGGCAATGGCCTATGACCTCTGAGAAGTTAGAAGCTTTAGAAAACCTGGTACAGGAACAGCTAAATGCTGAACATATCGAGGAATCAACCAGCCCTTGGAATTCTCCTGTATTTGTTATCAAAAAGAAATCTGGTAAATGGAGAATGCTTACAGACCTGAGAGCCATCAATAAAGTTATTCAGCCAATGGGTTCTCTACAGCCTGGAATGCCCTTGCCTTCTTTGATACCTAAGGAATGGCCTATTATAGTTATTGACTTAAAGGATTGATTCTTCACTATACCTTTACAGGAACAAGATAAAGAGAAATCTGCCTTCATGGTACCTAATTATAATAATTCTCAACCGGTGAAGAGATATCAATGGAAGGTTTTGCCACAGGGAATGCTAAATAGCCCCACTCTATGCCAATATTTTGTACAAAAACCACTGGAAATAATTCGTGAACAGTTTCCACAATCCATAATTTATCATTACATGGATGATATATTGTTAGCTGATTCTAAAATAGAAACATTAGAAAAAATGTTTGAGAAAGTAAAGGAAGTTTTACCTCGTTGGGGATTACAAATTGCTCCTGAAAAATACAAAAAGGAGATTCTATCAACTACTTAGGATACAAAATAGGTCTACAGAAAATTAGATCACAAAAAGTACAGATTAGGAGAGATCGTTACCAGACTCTTAATGATCTTCAAAAATTACTAGGAGAGATCTCTCAACTACAAACTATTATTGGAGTAGAAGGGCATGATTTGAAAAACTTAAAAATGACCCTAAAACGGGACAAAGACTTGAATAGTCCATGAATACCATCAGCTGAGGCTGAAAAGGAATTAGAATGGGTAGAAAAGAGGATATTAGAAGCACATGTGGACCGTGTGGATCCAAAATTAGACTGTATTCTGGTTATATTACCATCTAGAGAATATCCTTCAGGGATTTTGATGCAGAGGGAAGATATCATATTAGAATGGATATTTCTACCACATAAACAGAATAAAAAACTAAAAACATATATAGAAAAGATCTCTGACCTGATTATAAAAGGTAAATTAAGACTTCGTCAACTGACAGGAAGGGACCCAGCAGAAATCATAGTACCTTTGACTAATGAGGAAATTTCCTCCTTATGGAAAGATAATGAATATTGGCAGAGAGCATGCAGTAACTTTTGGGAATGATTAGCAACAATTATCCCAAAAGTGAAAGGATAAAATTCATAAAGAAAACGATTTGGATCCTTCCACACATTGTAAGAAAAACACCTATCTCTGGAGTTCATAATTCTACACTGATGCAAACAAATCAAGTAAGGCAGGATATAAATCAGGTAAAATAAGTAAAGTGGTTCAAAGCCCTTACAATTCTGTACAAAAGGCAGAATTGTATGCCATTCTCATGGTACTTATGGATTTTACAGAACCTCTCAATATAGTTACTGACTCTCAATATGCAGAAAGAGTCGTCTTACACATTGAGACTGCAGAATTTATTCCTGATGGTACAGACTTAACTTCATTGTTTATACAGTTACAAGATACTATCCAAAAGAGGATTCATCCTATGTATATAACACATATTAGATCCCATACGGGTCTGCCAGGTCCTCTAGCACAAGGCAATGATGAAATTGATCGGTTATTGATAGGAAGTGTGCTAGAAGCATCAGAGTTTCATAAGAAACACCATGTGAACAGCAAAGGTTTGAAAAAGGACTTTTCTATCACTTGGCAACAAGCCAAGGAAATAATAAGGAAATGTCCTACCTGCTCATTCTATAACCAAACTCCTTTACCACCAGGCAGTAACCCTAAAGGTATAAAAAGAAATGAAATATGGCAAATGGATGTGTTTCACTTTGTAGAATTTGGAAAATTAAAATATGTGCACCACACTATAGATACATTTTCAGGGTTTCAGTGGGCTACTGCTCTGAGCTCTGAAAAGGCTGAGTCTGTTATTACACACCTATTAGAGGTAATGGCCATTATGGGCATACCTGCACAAATAAAAACTGACAATGCTCCGGCATATGTTTCCAACAAATTGAAACAGTTTTTTGAGTATTATAACATAAAGCACATAACTGGTATACCACACAATCCTACAGGACAAGCGGTAATTTGGAGATCCAATCGTACCTTAAAGGAAATGCTCCATAGACAGGCAGGAGTAACCAAGACACCCAAACACAGATTACATAATGCTTTATTAACATTAAACTTTCTTAATGCTAATGAAAAAGGACAAACAGCTGCTGAAAGGCACTGGACAATAGAAAAAACTTCTGAACTAAATCAGCCGGTGTACTTCAAGGATGTATTGACCTCAGTATGGAAACCAGGATATGTGTTACGTTGGGGTAGGGGTTTCGCATTTGTATCTACAGGAGAAGAAAAGCTATGGATACCATCTAAGTTGATCAAGATCCGAGTTGAACAAGAGAAACATCTTACTGAAGAGGAATGACAAGTCATTCAACAAATTGGGTCCCACAAAATGTGTGGAGACCTCTCAAAGGTAGGGGAAGTGTTCTTTTCTTGTGTTTACAGTAAAACAGAGAACACCTATCTTCAAACAACCAAGAGACAAGGAACATGTAGGTACCTACAGAAGACAGCTCTCCAGAAAGAATCATTTAATGAAGAGTAATCTGATTTATGGTAAAAATATTTAAGTCTAATAAACTGTTTCTATATGGAAATCTATTTCTCTTCACTATTTGGTATTCCTGTGGTCCTGATTCATATAAATCAATGCTGGCTTTGGAGTTGGATTTGGCTTTCCTTCTCTAAATTCAAGCATGTTGTTAAGATTGAATTCACAGTTTCTGCTTTATATCAAGAAGCCAATTGATGTAAGGCAGAAGAAAACAAAATCTAAGGACTCATATGTTTATATGCACTTTTTCTCTCTGAAATCCTCATTTTCTCTTATACATGTTAATGCTTATTGTTGCCTTTCCCCTAATGCATACCGTAAAACTTGAAAATTTTACTTTGATATTGATATTTAAGTTTTCCACAAGGAATAATAACAGTTCCCAACAGCAATCCTTGAACACTCCGGAAGGAAGATGGGGCCCCAAATGGACATTTCCATTCTACTCACCCTGATGCATCTGAACTACAAACTTCACCCTTTAACTGGTTTGGGACTGCTTTGCTCAAGAAAACTCCTGACTAGCTAGCTGTAATGGTGCACCTTCTTATTACAACCTGGCCAGGTTCCAAACAGAACTCCAGTCAAGCATTTTCTGCCACACTATGACTACCTACATATGTCACAGCCAATTCTGTTGAAAAATTTGGTTGCTAAACATTTTCTTCCTACAGGATCCCATGGAGCAATCATCATCCCATTTCAGCAGGAAGTAATCTTAAGACAACGATGCCCCTCTCCCCACTCTTGGAATTTAGGGATAATATTCATCTTCATAGGGTTGGTTTTAGTTACTTGGGGTTGGGTATGGAAAGTGATATTTAGACTTGGTTATCTCTTTTAGACAGGAATAGGGTATGGTTGGGAAAGGTATGGTTCAGAATGATATAGGTAGATTGGCCTACCTTCTTGTGAATTGTTTAGTAAGAGTGAGATATTAGTATTTCAGCTTACACTGTTATATATTCTTATCTGTGGTAATCTATGTACTGGAAGAATTGTATATTATATTTTGTCATATTGTGTGAAATCTTTCCATTTATGTTTCATGCACATTATTCTCGCTATATTCTATGTATGTATACTTTGTTTGAGTTCAAGACATTTTGTATATTGATACAGTTTAGGATATTTATCTTGCTGCCCTCTTGTCTAGACATTTCTACTCTACCTCTACTTTAGGAATTTACATGTGCATAATTATATTGTTTAGGTGTGTATCCTTGCTTTTCTCAAGGAAGTTTTAATCAGGTTTTTAGCTAAGTTCCTGAGTATTATAGATCATCCTCACCCGTGTTTCCTTTGCCTATGAGATTAGTCAGCAATAGATGCTTAATCTCCAATCACTTCATAGACCTGCAGAACATGGCATTTAAATGTTTTAATATTAGTACTCCGTTGACATGAGACACTGTTGCTCCTGACAGCACCATGCACTTTCCCGAATGTATGTTGGACACTGTCGTTGCTCCTTCTGGAGTTCACCCTCACTTCGGCCATGGCCTCTTGGGCAAGGAACTGCCCCTACCTTGACAACTGATCTGGACATGCGGTCCTATGTGCTTGCAGGAGACAAACAGAAGACTGTTGAACCTTGCCAAGTCAGGGTAAGACAGCCTTTCTTCCTCCCTGCTTTTGTTGTGATCTGTCAGGTACTCTTGGCCTTAGCCAAAACTGGCTGTACCAACATTGCTCTGAGACCTTGGGTGACTGTCCAGGTAGCTTGCTGTTTCTGTCTTTGAGGCATCTTTTGGAAGTTGACCATCCACACTTCCTGTCTATCCTAGTATTGCTATTTTCCTTCTCAGGTCTTGATGAGGTTGTAGATTAAACCATCACAACTATTATTCTCTCTTCCTAGTTAGATAGATTAGGTACTAGGCTTAAGCTTTCTAGCTTAGGATAACTCTATTGTAAACTGTGTTATGTCTTCATCCTAGGACTAGATATGTAGGTCGTTTTGTTCTCAATTTTCCTTTTCTTAGAGCACACTTGCTATTCACTGTTTTGTATATAGTTTTGTATCAAACCCAAATCTTTTCTTTAGACTAAAAGGGGAATTGTAGTGAGATATTCACCTTGTCTGCACCTGTGGCTTAGGCCATGCCCATTGGGGCGGAGACAGGGCCGGATGGGAGCGGAGAGAAAAGGTTGGGAGAGGGTCGGGCCGCCCCTTTTGGGTGGTGGACGCTGGAAGGCTCAGGATCTGCTGGAACCCGCCGCGTGCATCTGCCTATGTTGTGAGTTATTTCTCCCTTAATAAACTTCTGTTCGGCCTAATTGTTTATCCTGATTCTTATTAAATCACAATAGGCCTCTTTTTCTTAGCTGCTCCTTTTCTCATATAATCATCGTGACATAGAAAAGTACTATGTATTTGATTGCATGGTAACTGCTTTCTACATAAAAAGTACGTTGATTCTCTTCTCTTCCGAGGACCAGTTTTCCTTCATTTGTAGGTGAACTGACTCCCTGAGCAACACAGGAGGCAATCTGGACATACCAGAATGAGCTGGCTGGCAGGTTTCTGCCCCTCCACCACAGCAGGCAGAGGACATGAATGGATAAGCACCTTGAGTATCTGAAATTGCCTTTTGTGGGTGGCTCAGTCGGCCAGAATGTTCTCTGCTCTTTCAGAGGGATGGTGATGCCTCCAGAAGTTCCTTTATTGTACAGGGTTGTTTTGGCTATCTTGGGTCTTTTGTTTTTCCATATACAGATGAGTATTGTTCTTGCAAGGTCTGTGAAGAACTGTGCTGGAATTTTGATGGGGATTGAAATGAATCTGTAGATTGCTTTTGGCAAGATTGCTATTTTTACTATGTTGATCCTGCCCATCCAAGAGCATTGGAGATATTTCCATTTCCTGGTATCTTCTTTAATTTCTTTCTTGAAAGACTTAAAGTTCCTGCTATACAGGTCTTTCACTTGTTTGGTTAGCGTTATCCCAAGACATTTTATGTTGTTTGTGGCTTTTGTAAAGGGTGATGTTTCTCTGATTTCTTTCCCAGTACCTTTATTGTCTGTATATATTAGGGCTGCTGATTTATTTGAGTTCATCTTGTATCCTGCTAGTTTGCTGCCCCGCTTTTACCCTAAACTTTCCCAGCTTGCAGGCTTCTGTTCCTCCAGCTTCTCAGTCCTACACGATCCTGCCATTTCAGCCATGTTCTCTCTTGACTCTATTGGCTCTTGGTCCCCTTCCTCTTAGTCCTCCCCCAGAACCCCATGGCCCAGTTCATTCTGCTGGCCATGCTCAGTGCTCCTTTTAGGACTCTTCTGGTGCCTCTGGCTCTATTCTCCCTCATATCTTACAGTAACAACCATTCCATCAACCACACCTTGGACTGGTCATGCCCTCAGTATATGCATCTGGTGCCAAAACCCCTACTTTATTTATTTTTATTATTTTACTTAAATAACTTTTTCCCCATTTATTTTGCACACCAACCACAGTTTCCCCTCCTTCCTCTCCTCCCATTTGTCCCCCCACCCCACTCCTCCTCCTCCATCTCCATTCACAAATGGACAGACCTCCCATGGGCTTGTACAAAGCAAGGCACAGCAAGCAGAGGTAGGACTGAGCTCCTTCGCTTGCATCAAGGCTGCAGGTAATCCAGCATGAGGAACAGGTTCCCCAAAGCCAGCTAAGTGCCAGGGACAGGCCCTGATCCCACCATTAGGAGCCCCAGAAAGAAATCAAGTTACATAACTGTCACACATACATGCAGAAGGCCTAGGTTGGTCCCATGAAGGCTCCCCAACTGTTGGTTCAGAGTCTGTGAGCTCTCATGAGCCAAGGTCAGCCACCACTGTGGAAAACATCTACTTTATATATAACCCTCATGTTTTGACATTTAATAAACATGAAAGTGTATGTTTTTTTGTTTTGTTTTGCTTGTCAAGTTCTTGGAGAACTTTTAAAATCCAAAAAACATTCTTCAGTTTGGGGATTTTTTTTTCCCCAATGCAGGGTTTCTCTGTGTAACAGTCCTGGCTGTCCTGGAACTCACTCTGTAGACCAGGCTGGCCTTGAACTCAGAGGTCCACCTGACTCTGCCTCCCAAGTGCTGGGATTAAAGACGTGCACCACTACTGCTCAGATATATATATATATATATATATATATATATATATATATATATATATATATATATATATATCCCCTGCATGTACACCTGCATGCCAGAAGAGGGCATTGTGTCATACTATAGATGGTTGTGAGCTGCCATGTGGTTGCTGGGAATGAACTCAGGACCTCTGGAAGAGCAGCCAGTGCTCTTAACTGCTGAGCCATCTCTCCAGCCCCTAGGAATCATTTTTTTATATTATCTCTCTAATAACTCTCTCCTCTTTGCTTTCTTTATACTCTCTTTGTGGTTCTGCTGCTGTTTATGCCTGCGACTGTGCTTGTCTGTAAGAGCCTTCCTTTGCATTCTGAATGTTCCTTTTTGCGGTCATCCTATTCTTGTTTCAGGGGTATGCTCTATTCTTTGTTGTTTCTGAGATGCCTTGTGTGGACTTGCAAGGTCGTCTTCTGTTTCCTGATTTCTCCCTACTTCCTGATGAACTTCCTTGTGAGATTTGTTTATGTTCTATCCTTAAATGCTTAAAAGTTCATTGGCTGCTTGTCCATCTTTTAAAAACAAGGAACAAAAATACAGATGAGTGGAGCTTTTGGCCAGTAGGCATCACTATAGAACATCATCTGGGCTGTGCCTGGTTTTTCTTCCTTCCTAAAATCTCCAAATGCAGTAGCTGTATTTCATCTTGGTCTCTTTTCTCATTTTGGTTTCTCCAGAAAAAAAAGTTCCCCCAGGTTTCAGCCTGGAAGCTATAAGCCTAGCTACCAACTAAAAAACAGAGGGCATGTGAGTATGGAGGGCCAGGGAAGGGCTGTTCGCCACGCACACATACTTCTGCATGAAAGACTTAAACTAACAAAGAAATGAGATGGAGCCCAAATGAGGAAACTCCCCCAATTGGAATGCAGGGCAGTCTGATCCAGAAAGCCGACCAAGGCCACTGTGACTTAGTTCCTAAATTTGCTAACCACCCACAACCTCTCCCTTACAAGGCCCTAAGGGAGCCAGATACCAAGAATTTCCAAATGGTCACCATCCCCCAGGGAACTGCCCCTCAGGTCAGTGTGTCATCAGGTTCCTAGAGCAACAAAGAGATAGCTGCAACTCCCGTTTGCTTAGGCAAGATTGATTAGTACACCCTGAGGTCTGCTGACCTAAACAGTGAAACCATCTGGTCTCAAAAAGATAAGGAGCATGCTAGAGCCCATGACTCTGGCCATGTACTCAATGGTCAGATGGTCACAACCCCTCCCTCCCTAAGCATGTGGTTTTTGCCTTTAAAAATGCCCACACCCGGAGATTGACACTTCTCTCTAGCCTGCATGCTGAGAGGGCCCGTTTGTGCAAACGCTTCCCGTTCATTAAAGCCTCTTGCGTGTTGCATCAACTGGACTGGACATTGAGTTCTTGGGGGAGACTCCTCATTCTGAGGGTCTTACACTGCATAACACCTTGACTTTCAGTTGGACACTTTTCAGTGTCGGCTGTGGCCTAGGCAAGGCATCTCTGTGTCTTGACCCAACTTCTTCATTGCTCTATGACACGTGACTAAAGCAGAGTTCTCACCTGGCTGGAGCTAAAGCACAAATGCAGAGAACAGGCGTGGCAGCAGCCATTTGGGTCTCTGTGATCTGAATGCAGGGGCTGGTCAAACCAGCCTGCTGTGTAACCAGGTCAGGGAGGACTTCTTGGAAAGAGGCCTCTTGGGTCCTGCAGGAAAGACTGTAGTGATAACTTGAACTCCCCAGAGAAATGGCAATCTGTGGTCAGATGGAAGGGAGGAGGTCTGCTTAACTGCTAACCCTAGATGTGGAGTGGGTGGGTGGTGAGTGGGTGCTCAGGTTCTTAGAAACTTTCCTGTTACACGTGCACTTTCCTGCCAGCCTGGTCCCACAGCCATATCAACCCCAAATAACACACAGGGATACTGTATTAATTATGAAACTGTTGACCGGTTACTAGCATTTCTTATTGGCTAGCTCTGTCTATATTATTAAGCAATAATTACTAATATATGTATTTCTACATAGTCTTATCTTACAGAGAATGCTGGACTCACGTGTCTTCTACTCATCAGATCACATCTCTACACCTGTCCTACTTTTCCCAGAATCCTCTACTTCTCCTAGTCCCACCTATCTTGCTTCCCTATTGGCCAATAGTGCTTTATTCAATAACTAATAAGAGAAACATATTTACAGAATGATGTCTCCCATCATCTCCTCTTTTCTGTCTAAATAAAAAGAAGGGTTTTAACTTTAACATAGTAAAATATATAACATAAATATATAACTATTTGATATAGTTATCAAATAAGAGCTATAGTTAACAATATTTAGTCCATTAACATCAGGAATTAAAGAAAATATTTCATCATCTATCCTATTTTTGTGAGTCCAGAGTCTTATATGTAACTTATCTTTAATCCTAACTAAAGAAAACTATAACCCTATCTGTCTTCAATTCCATCCAAGACCACAGAAGGATAATATATAAACTCTAAAAATGACAAAGACAACTTGCCTGCTCAGTCACCTGAAGTTCTTCTATAATAGCCTATAGGTCATTGTGTGTCTGGCAGACTCCTCAGCAAAACAGGAAACTTTAAACTGTCTACCTGTATTGACAGTCTGTCAGTCACTTTTCTCTGTGTCCTGCAGAATGTCTGGCAGACTCTTCCATGAAGCAGGAACCCTGTAGCACTGTCCATCTTGTTTCAGCAGTCATTTTTCTGTGGGTCCTGCATGTCCAGTTTATATAGCATAAAGTCAAACAGTCTAGACAAGAGCAGTATCTTGCCCAAATGGCCAGTCTTGCCATATGGAGTAAACTCCATAACAAGTTTCTTCGACATCCATATTCCTTTCTGATGCAGGTGGTGTTGCCAGGAGCAGTATGTCTCACTGTCAAGAAAAACCCTAAGCCATTTTGAATGACATATTCTGTAGGTCTTTGAAAGGTTTGGAGAATGCCTATCCATTTGAAATATATCTCTATATATCTAGAAAACCTAATTAACTGTACATCAGGCTGGTTTTAAAATCACAGAGATTTGCTTGCCTCTGCATCCTGAGTGCTGGGGTTAAAGGTGTGTGCCACCAAACCCAGCTCTATTTTTTTTCTTTCTTTTTTTTTTAAAGTACTTTATTCTGTTTCTTTATCTCTCCCAAGCCTATGCATGTTTTTAAACACACTGTAAATCTTTAGAGGTTATTTTTCATCTGAATCTGTCTTTACTGTAAATCTTTACCTTTTTCTAGCCACAAGTCTCTTATCTGCTAAACAACATTACTAAAATGAAAGCCACAGCTGTTTTAGCTGCCGTCCATCCAAGATGGCAGGGGTGTATATACTGCCAGTACTGAGAGCTGTGCTCACCGCCTTGATCTATGCTGTCAACAGGCAGCATGCTGCCATCTTAGAGATGTGGTCACTGCCACTCTATCCTTGTTAGCAGGAGCTCTTAAAAGAGCTCTGTAGTTTTTTTTCTGCTTATGCCAAGTCAGGAAACCTCCCTTAAAGGAGTCATGTGAGTCTCTGCTTGTCTCTAACAGAATAGAGCCTTGCTTGTCTCTGTTCTTTTGTTTCTAAAAGCCTTTTTTAAACTTTTGTCAAGTTTTAAGTGGAAGTTCTTAGTAGCCACATTGCAGGTGCCATTTTGTTACGATTAGCTTTCTGGCTAGGCAGGTTCTGCCTCCCTTCACAGCTCCAAAGAAACATGTGGACACTCTATTAATTATGAAACTATTGCCTATTGGCTATGGTTTCTTATTGGCTAGCTTTGACTTAACTATTAACACATTTTCTATTAATCTAAATATTTCCACGTGGTCTTGGCTTACTGGGAATGCCGGCCCTGCATCTCCTTTGCCTGCTACACCTCTGCAGAGAAGGGAGCAGTTTCCTGTTTGCCCCTGCTTATATTCTGATTCTGCCCAGCTACATCACTTCCTGCCTCTTCAAGTTGTAGTTGAAGGACAAACCCAGGTCTCTTGATTTTTAATTCTGCTTTCTAGACAAATTTAAATGTCACATTACTGCCATTATCTACAACACCCAAGCATAATGGCAACACACAGTAATGCTGTTTTAATAACTGCTGTCTCAGTTCCTGCCTTGTATGTCATGTATGTGACCATCAGACCCTGCATTCTCTGCTTTATGAATGTTTAAGTGTGTGTTTCTTGGGTCCTGGAATACATCAGGGAGCAAGGTAGACCAGACCCCAGCTTACAGGTGGCTCAATTTCTTCTGAAAACATCTCTATGAATTTTGCTGCTATGTGGGGATAATTCTATGGAGAGTTGAGCTATGGTTCATGAAGGGACCACTTACTTCTCTTTCCCTGCAGACTGGCTCCAAGCCACCAGGGAAGAGTCACTGAGACCTCTTAGAGACTGAGCCTTTAGCTGGTACCCACTCCACATGGGCAGAGGGAAGACAGAACCAAGCCAGGGAAGTCACAGACCCCAGTCACCTTGCTAGGAAGTGAAACCATTGGAAGCACCTAGACTCTGGTTGAAATGGTCAGCGGCAGTAGGGTGATCTGATGCTGTGTGTGGTGTCTGGAGATAAAACTCATATTCTTGTGCTTGCATGACAAGCAACTTAGTAGCTGGCTGAGCTGTCTGTCCAGTTTGTGATTCCACATTTTTTTTTTAAGTCCTTTGATATAAAGTAGATTTTTTTGTTGATGGATTTGGGAATCAGTCCAAATTGGGCACACTGTGGATACAACGCCCAGACAGATTTCCTCATACCACTGCCCTGACATGGATTTGATATTCTTCCTTAGAAGAGTCCTATAACAAAATATCCTTCAAAGCCCTTCGAACTTTTCAATAGTGCAGCCAAGCCATAAGTACACACAATCACCTGTCAGCCTGTTATTTCAAACACACACCGAAAGTCAACGGACATTTCAGGGTGTGTAGTGTGGGTGTATGTGGGCCGAGGAAATGGCTTCATAGTTAGCATGTTCTCTGTGTAAATCTGAGGACCTGGAACTTCAGTGCTGCAAGGGTGGGGCTTGCTGGCCAGCCAGCCTAGCTGATTTGGTAAAATCTAGGTTCAACTGGAGAGCCTGTCACAGACAAATAAAAAGGAGAAGCACCTGAAGAAGGCACAGAATGTCAGCCTTTTCCCTCAACATGCCTGTACACATGCATCCATGTGCATACATACAAAAGCAAATCATGGTTGAAATATCAAGTCTGCATAGTACTGTCCTATCACAGGTCATAAGAAACAGCTGGGGCATGGACTCAGCAGCTATTCTCAGGGCCTCCTTCAGCATCTGATTGGCTTGGAAATAAGGGCGTTTTGGCACAACACAGACGGCACGGGCACTGACTGGGAGGTGTTGGTGTGGGATGCAGGAATGACCTGGCTTGAGCTGCCACTGGCCCACTGCCTCTGTCCAGGCTGCTTCTGCTCCCGTCACTGTCACTGCACAAAGATGTGTGGGACACTGTTTCCTCTTAGCCAGTTTTGCTGAGTGTGCTATCTATCACTGTGTCCCCAGCACTTGGAGGACAGGGTTTCTATTCTGGCTTTTGGTCTGGGAAGTGGAGGGGTGGGGAAGGGGAAAGTCTTTGTTGTCATAACTCGTCGTTTTTCTGGGATGAAGGATCTGGGTCATGACAGCTGATGCTGAGCCCTGAGTTTCCACTCTGTGCAGAGTATAGGCAGAGGGGGTGTGTGGCACTTTTGCTTCTTCATCTCATGCGACAGGAAAATGGCACCTCTGGGTTGAGGGACAGGTTCAACACAATGTGAAGCAAGTGTGTTGCGTACTCACCACAGTGTTACATAAACAGCAGGTACTGCTGTTTGGGTAGGGGTGGGTGCTCATGTTAGGGGAGGTTTTCCAAGATCATATTCTTGTCTGCATTCTAAAACATGACTATAGACTAGAATGGCCAAGAGACAGGCTGCAGGGCTTGGAAAAGTGTGGTGGGGTAGGGTAGGGTTGAGTAGAGCTGAGTAGGGCTGGGTTGGGCTGTGTAGTGTTCAGTAGGGCTGAGTAGGGCTGGGTAGGGTTGGGTAGGGCTGGTAGGGCTGGGTAGGGTTGGGTAGGGCTGGGTAGAGCTGGGTAGAGTGGGGTAGGGCTGTGTAGGGCTGTGTAGGGCTGGGTAGAGCTGAGGGCTGGGTAGGGCTGGGTAGAACTGGGTGGGGCTGGGTAGGGCTGGGTGGGGCTGGGTAGGGATGGGTAGGGCTGGGAAGGACTGGGTGGGGCTGGGTGGGGCTGGGTAGGGCTGAGAAGGACTGGGTAGGGCTGGGATGGGTAGGCGTAGGGCTGGGTGGGGCTGGGTAGGGCTGGGTAGGGCTGGGAAGGACTGGGTAGGGCTGGGAAGGACTGGGTAGGGCTGGGTAGGGCTGGGAGGTGGGACTGGGTAGGGCTGGGTAGGGCTGGGAAGGACTGAGTGGGCTGGTATCATTGTTGGTAAAGTTGGTGGTCACAGACTACTAGGGTTGAACAAACTCCAACCCCAGAGGCTTTGTCACTATGGTCTGATCTCCTTGCTTTTCAAGGACTCCAGACTGATGGCTTAGCCAGACACTGTCACACTTGGAACTTGAGCATTCAGGAGGTAGTGACAAGATTAGGATCATGAGTTTGAGGTCAACCTGTGCTCTAAATGAGACTCTGCCTGAAAACTAATTTTAAGCAAGCCCCAGACATGTATTAGCTCTGTTCTGAGAGACAGGGATTGGCAAGACTGACCCCTCCTCAGGGCCTTGGCAGCATCCAGCAGAAGCCTCTCTCTCTCTCTCTCTCTCTCTCTCTCTCTCCTCTCTCTCTCTCTCTGACTCATGGATGACTGCCTTCTTGCTATCTTTACACATCTTCCATCAGGGCTTGCTTGGTCTAAATATTCATCTTCATCTCATAAGGATGCCGGTCAGAGCAGGTGAGGGGCTGCCAAGTTCCACTAAGGTCTATTGTTACGGTAGGTTCCTCAACATCTCCCATCAGTCTATCCTTCTAATGGGTTTCCCTTTTGAGACTGTGTGGCAGTGTGGGACACTGGTGTGGGGCTCTAATGTCTTGTGAACTGGTGAACGGGGAGACACACTTCAGTCCACAGCAAGGACTTGACAGCTGTTGGAGCAGGGTTGATGCCTCTTGGCTCACCTGAAACACCAGAAGACTAGGAGGGTGGTACTTTCTGTCACTCTTGGGGTCCCTTTTCAGTGAGCTAGCCTTCTATTTTCAATCTCCTTTCCTGGCTGAGCCTGAGGCACCCCCGCACCCCCAACCAGTCTGAGTTGTTTCTGGCTGGCTGCTGTTTGTACCTGCTTTCCTCATCCATTAGCTTGGTAAGTCCACAGAGAGTTCATATGGCTTTGTCCTCAGGGTTTTCACAAGATGCCCAGGGAGGCTCCTGGGCAAAGCTGACAATGGGGAGCCTGAGAAAGCTTGTGTGAACTTTATGTGTTCCAACTATCTCAGGATCAACATTATCCCAACTCATTTTCTCTGTTGATCTTGGCCATGAAACAGCAAATGTTCTACTGTGGTGAGGCAGAGTGTGCAGTGAATAATGGGGCAGCATCCACAGAGCTGTTGTCTTTCCTTCTTCACTTTCTTTTGCTTCAGGGAGGGACATGGGCCCATTAGATAATGATTGCAGAGCACACCGCCCTGCTCTCTGGCAGCCATTGATGTGGTGGGCATTATCATTCCCATTCGGGTCTGAGGCTCAGAAAGGTGTGGTGGCTTTCTTAAGGCCAGATGGTGAGGAGGAATTTCCTCCAGGGCCCTGAAGTTTCTACTCTGCATTTCCTTTCCTTGTCTGGCCCAGGGGTGTGGAGTCATCTGGGTTATGATGGCCCTGCAGAGGTGAGAGGTCACTGTGAGGGCTAAAGAAGGAAGCATGACTCACTCAGAAGCCTTCTAATATGCATGGCCACAAAAAGCATACTGAGACTATCTCAAAAAGAAAAAGAAAAGAAAAGAAAGAAAAAAAGAAAGAAAGAAAGAAAGGAAAGACAAATGTGCTGGATAGTGGTTAAGAGCAGCTGGTATTCTTGCAGAGGACCCAGGTTTGGTTCTGAGAATGGACGTGGCAGCTTACAACTGTCTGTGCCTCCAGTTCCAGGGTTTCTGACACTCTCTTGTGATCTTTGTGGGCTCCTGCACATACGTGTACACACACACACACACACACACACACACACACACACACACACTTTTTTAAAAAAAAAAAAACTGAGTTTAATTGGAATTATTCACAGGAGCATGGATGAGAGGTTTTGTGTAGGAACATGGGCAAGTTACAGGCAGCTACCACCACAGAAGAAAGCCTCCCCAGCATGTCCCTGGGGGAAGGAAATAGCTTTGTGAAACTCATGAGCTCTCAAGACCTCCGCACCCCCCCCCCATCTCCATGATAAAATGCTAGTGGGCCCAATCTTTGAGAGTCTGGGGCAAGTTATGTCAGCTGCTCTAATCAGATGACAGCAGCCATGTCCCAGTCATAACATTCTGGCCTTTTCTCTGGCTCTTACATTCTTTCTATCCACTCCTCGGCAATGTTCCCTGAGGCTGTGTGTGTGTGTGTGTGTGTGTGTGTGTGTGTGTGTGTGTGTGTGTGTGTGATGGGGGGGATGTCCTTCTCTGTATATGTTTCTCTTATTGGTTGATGACTAATGCAGTGTTCAGCCAATGAGGCAAGAAGATAGGTGGGTCTAGGAGATGAAGAGAATTCTGGGAAATGTAGGCAGAGTCAGAGACCACAAAGGAGTAAGAGATCTGGACCCTTTTCTGGTCCAGATATAACCACGTGGAAACACATGGATTAGTAGCTATGAGTTAATAATTAAGACAGAGCTAGCCAATAAGAAGCCCAAGCCACCAGCCAACAGTTTCATAATTAATATAGCATTTGTGTGTTCATTTGGGGCAAGGAGGCTGTGGAACCAGGTGGGAAATACCATAACATACATACATACATTACATACATACGTGTGTGTGTGTGTGTGTGTGTGTGTGTGTGTGTGGTGTGTGTGTGTGTGTGTGTGTGTGTGTGTGTGTGTGTAGCCATGTGTGCTAGCGGTACATGTGTGCTTGTGGAAGTCAGAGGATAACTTGGAGGAGTCAATACTCTCTTCCCATACTGGGTCTGGAGATTGAACTCAGGTCATCAGGCTTGGTGCCAGATGACTTTACCCACTGAGCTGTCCTGCCTGGCAACCTTCATTTTTATTCCAAATGTAGCTGCCCTGAGGCTTAGGCTCCTATGCACAAATACTATAAAGGACATGATTTAATTTCAGTAGTTACCATGAATTAACTTGAACATCTTTAACAGAGGCAAAGCTAAGTGGCAGGATACATTACAGGACTCAAGTGTGGATTATAAATCGACAGAAACTGTGGCATTTTAGATCCAATCAAGAAAAATCCTATTTTATCATATAGCGAACTATGTCCTGGCTTGGAGACCGAGGATGAATAACAAGATACACTTCAATGTGGTCAGAAAGTGTTTCCTGTCAAAGTCCAGGGGATTAAAAAAACCTATTCACTTAAGAATGCAACTTCCAGCTGGGGACCTAGACACTCACTTCTCTAGGTGAGGACAGGTCCAAGGCTCTGATGGCTGCAGATGCCATGGTGGTGGTTTGGGGTGTGGAGAGGCTGCTCCCAGGTCTCTGGGAAAACCATCTTATTCCTGTCAGAATGGCTAAGATTAAAAACACTAATGAAACCTTATGCTGGAGAGAATGTGGAGTAAGGGGAGCACTCCTCATTGATGGTGAGAGTGCAAACTTTTATAGCCACTTTGGAAATCAGTATGGCAGTTTCTCAGAAAATTGGGAATTAATCCACCTAAAGACCCAGCAATACCACTCTTGGGCATATACTCAAGGGATGTATACTCATACCACAAGGACATGTGCTCAACTATGTTCATAGCAGCATTATTTGTAATAGCCAGAAACTGGAAGCAACCTAGATGCTTCTTAGCTGAAGAATGGATGAAGAAAATGTGATAAATATACACAATGGAGTACTACTCATTGATAAGAAACAAAACAAAACAAAACAAAAACAATGACATCTTGAAATTTGAAGGCAAATGGATGGATCTAGAAGAAATCATCCTAAGTGAGGAAACCCAGACACAGAAAGTCAAGCACAGTATATACTCACTCATAGTGTATATTAGACATAAAGCAAAGGATAACCAGCCTACAGTTCACAACCCCAGAGAATCCAGGAAACAAGGAGGATCCTAAGAGATACAGATACACATGGACCCCAGCCCCAAGGGAAAATGGACAAGATCTCCTGAGTAAATTGGGAGCATGATGGGGAAGGCAGTAAGAGAATAGGGAGGGGAGAAAGGGATGGGGGAGGAGAACATGAGGGATTGGGAAGGTTGAGTTGAGGGAAGAACAGAGAAAGACATCAAGGAAAGAGATACCCTTGATAGAGGGAGCCATTATGGGGTTAATGAGAAACCTAGAACTAGGGAAATTCCCAGGAATCTATAAGGATGACTCCAATGAAGAATTTAAGCAATAGTGGAGAGGCTACCCTTCCCCTAGAATCACTACCTTAATTGCCATCATAAAGCCTTCATCTAGTAACTGATGGAAGCAGATGCAGAGATCCACAGCTGAGCACTGAGCTGCACTCCTGGAATCCAGTTGTAGAGGGAGGAGCAATAATATGATCATAGGGGCCAAGACCATGTTGGGGAAACCACAGAAACAGCTGACCTGAGTAAGTGGGAGCTCACTGACTTCAGACTGACAGGAAGGGAACCTGCATAAGACCAAACTAAGCCCCCTGAATGTGGGTGATGGTTGGGGGGCTTAGGCAGTTTATGGGGCCACTGGCAGTGGAACCAGTATTTATCCCCAGTGCATGAACTGGCTTTTTGAAGCCCATTCCCTATGGAGGGATATTCCCTCAGCCTAGACACAGTGGGGAGGACCTTGGTCCTGCACCAAATGATATGACAGTCTGATGATTCCCCATGAGAGGCCTCACCCTCTTTCTGAGGAGAGGATTGGGGAGTGGGGAAATGGTGGGTGGAGTGGGAGGACAGGAGGGAAAGGGAAGTGGGATCTCTGTGTAAAATACAATTTAAAAAAAATGAATGCTACTTCCAAATGAAAGGGCTTGAGTCAGGCAGCCTGACTTTCCAGCCCAGGTCAACACTTACTTGTCGTGGCCTTTTGGGTAGGTTGCCTCACCCTTTGAGTCTGCTTCTTTTTCAGTGAGTTGGGGTCCTCACAGCCCTCCTTGCTGTAGAACTGAGATGATGTCTGTAGAGCTTTGAGAATGGGGGGGCATAGTGAGTGCTCCTTAGAGCTGGCTCCTGTCCATACTGACACACACACACACACACACACACACACACACACACACACACACACACACAGAGTGAGAATCTCATCAAACGCCCAACCAAACTCTAAGAAGAATGTTTAAGCATTAGGTTTGTGCCATGATTCCCTGAAGGCAGATTTGCTCAACTGAGGAGCAATAACACACTGACTCTGCTGAAGTGTGAGAACAGGAATCTCAAAATTAGCATCTGGAAGTTGCAGGCTCTGAATGGGAGATTGGGAGGCAGTTATTTCCATTGAGAAAATGGATGAGTGGGGACTTTGGGTGGTGAGGCGCCAATAAATGGTCATAATTCTAACCCGTGTACAGCTCCAATTGAGGCATGTGAGACAGTGAGAGGTACTGGGAAATCTATGAACCATTCTCAATTTTGTTACAGGTCTCAAATTACTCTTTTTTAAAAAAAACCCCAGCAAATTAAGAATGAGGAGTCAAAAAGTAGAAAGTTGGGTGTAATATGCTGGAAGCCCCAGCACTTAAAAGCCTATGGCAGAAGGATAATGAGTTTGATGCCAACCTGGATTACATAATGAGACTTTGTCTCAACAAAAGCCAAGAAAAAATAATAAGCTATAACTAAGATCCTGTATCCAACCTTAGAGCTTGTTCATGGGACACTTGTCTGAACAGCCCCTGCACCTTGAGATGGGCTCAGAATAGTCACATTGTGGGGCCTTCCAAGAAGAGCATTTTCACATTTTCTAAAAAAAAAGAAAAAAAAGAATTGTGATGGATGTCTCACTTAATGGACTCATCGAAGCCATTTGAGAGGGGAAAAAAGAGGAATGAAAAGCATCTTGTTTAACCACTATCTTAGAATTCTGGAGTCACTGAAAGTAGACTTGAAGATAGATTTCCTCAGTAGCAGGACAGATAATTCTGATTTTTGATTCTGAATGTCCTTGCGTTTTGGTAAAAGAATGGCCTTTCTGGGTTTTGTTTGTTTTGTTTTCTGGTGGTTGCACCAAACCCAGGGCCTTATACATGCTAGTCAAGTGCTCTACCACTAACCTGAATTCCCAGCCCTCTGTCATTCTGGTCTCTTGTCCCTACTCCACATTTTTCCTTTGCTGGTTAGGAGAGGGTGCTGGGAAGACTGACTGTAACCAAACCAGTGAAGCCCCTCAAACATTAGTGAGGGCCATCTCCATCGTTCTGCATGTGACTCCACTCACCAGGTAGCAAGCAGGCTGTGTTGCCCTAGAAGAAGTTTAAAACTACATCTGTTGCGGCTTTTGTCTGAAACCAGACTCCTCTGTAAGATTAGAGCAGTACACGTATTTCTAGGTATTTGGCACAGAAGACTTAAACCATGTGCATGGTCATGGAATTACACCAAAAAATGAAGCCACAACAGGCAGAGGCCACCACTCAAGACTGCACTAGAAGGCTCTGGGTCTATGCTTGTCTTTGTGAGGTCCTATGGCTGTGTTTCCATGCATACCACCATCAGCTCCCTCTGCACTGACTACCCCCACCCTCCCCCTGTCCCCATCTTCCTGAGTCACATCTTAAGGTACCTTCAGCTCAACACAGACAGTTTCCTATGGGTACATTATATTTGCCCCAGGATATGAGGCTCTGAGACTCAGAATCACCATGAGCCTCCTGAAGGAGCCCAGGGAGTCTGCTGTCTGCGTCATTCCATGTCCTTGAGATGTGTGTGTGGGTGGGGAGGGGGGTAAAGGTCAATGGTGGGTATCCTCCTCAACTGCTAGCCACCTTAGTTTTTTACATAGGGGCTCTCAGTGTACCAGTAGCTCAACAATTAGACTGGCCGGCATGCCCAGAGGGTCCTCCTGTTCTCTTCTGGCTGAGGATACAGGTGCACACTGCCACGCTTTGCCTTTAAATGGGTCTGGGGGTCCAAACACAGGTCTTCATGCTTGTGTGACAAATACTTTACTGACTGAGCTGTGTCTTTAGCACATGCACACTTATAAACATGCATGTCTACACACATACTCAAAAGAACTCCATTAAATAGAGACAGAATTGCATCAGACATCATCTGAGGCTGATAGGAAAGATTCCCCGCCTTGCTGCAGTCTGTCAACCTAGTATTCCCAACAATGACTTCAAAAATTTCTTGGCCTTTCTGTCCTTATTAAAACCTCAGGCTATTGTTATCACTTTAGAACATGGTATAATGAGTAACTCAATCTGTGTTTCTCTGCTTTGGCCACTCACTCCTATTTGGCTGCAGAATATGCCCTCTTATTCCCTTCCAAGTGAGAGCTGGATTTTCCTCTTCCAATGAATGGAGTAGACAGCACCCTCTCCAGGCTCATTGAGATTATGAAACTCAATGTGGGACATAGAATGAAGAGTACCAGCTTGTAGTGATATTTTGTTTGCAATCTAACTTTGGACCCCAATATCTGCCTCTGGGTTTTATTACTAAGGCCAACTGGAATTTGTGCTATACCAGCTGTCCTCTGGCAAAGGTGATTTCCCCACTGGGAGCTGTCAGAGTTGAGCTGAAGATGTCTTGAGATGTGTGTGACTCAGGAAGATGAGAACCAGAGGAGAGTGGGGGTAGTCAGTGCAGCTGGAGCAGGTGCTGGTGGTGGCATACTTGGAGACACAGCCATCGTCCCCGAGAAAGACAAGGGTAGTCCCGGGGCCTCCATGAGCAGGCATTCCATGACCTTTGCCTACCGTGGCTTCGTCTTTTGGTCTAATTCCATGACCCTGAACACAGTGTCTAACTTTTTTGTGTCTCACTTTCCTCCCTTGTGCAAGCGAGGATAGGAAAGCAGGAGGCCCTGTGAAGAGATACAAAGAGGGACAGAGAGGGCTATCTCCTCAGAGAAATGGCAGAAAGAGTGGGAGGGGGTGGAGCTTGCCTCTTAAATGGACCTTTGTACCTGCACACAGAGTCAGGGTACTGCCTGCCATGCATACCAGGTCCCTAAGGGACACGGCCAGGTTTGCGTTTGCCTGGATGGTTACAGGGACGACCAGAATTTCAAACCATATAGTGGATAGGAGGGTGGCCAGAGATGCGTGAGACTCTGCCTCAGAACAAGACGGGAACATCTAAAAGTCTAGAATCTACTTCCTCAGGTAGATCTGGAGAGTAAATGAAGCAATGGACATGGAACTTAGAATCCTGACCTGCACTCAGAAAGCATTCAATAAAGGTCTCCAAGCTCACAGTTGGCAAGGGACGGACTGAGGTTTTGTTTGCTTGGAGCTCTTTTGCAGCTTCTCCCCTGTGCCTTATTTATCATTTTGGCTTGCCATTGCCCCAGGAGTCATTTGTAAGCAGTCTCGGATGGGCTTATGGAATATCAGGGAAGGCTAATTAGTATTCGAATGCTCGAAGCCTCCTTTATGCTCAAATAACGAGACAGCCATTCATTGACTTAGGCTCTCTGGCTTTAATTATAAGTCTTGGTACATGCAAGTGCTGCCCCAATCTCAGCCCCCGCTTTGCCATTCCGTATCTGTAAAGGAGGGATGCCTACGGGATGGACGCAAGCATCTGAGACATTTTCATATACGCATGACTCATGGTGGCAGTCAGGGACCATCACCATCGATTACCTCAGCAGTAAAAATCACACAAACAACTGGTTTTGTCTGCGGTCAGAGGAGCCAGTCCTGATTAGGAAGTTTGGCTCCTGCTCATCCTTTCCATGGAAGCCTTAGAACAGGAGTCAAATCTTGCTCAACTGCAGAAGGAATTGTCGCACATATGCATAACCATTCATTTCCCCATCATTCACTGGACACCAGCTGGATGGCTGAGCCTCTGGCAGTCTGCTACCTCAAGGGACAATGTAACCTGAAGTCTTTCTCACCTACTAAATGTCTGTAAGTTAACAGGACTACTTACAGTAGAGCTGCTTATTTGTAAGCTAATAGAGTGAATTGCTTTCTTTTACCTCCAAATGCCCAGGATCCTGGGACTTCTGTCACCCTGAGCAAACCTGGACTATTGGGCCTGCCAATAAGAAACAGGCCCAGGGCCTAGAGGTGTAGCTTATTTTGTAGAATACCTGCCTAGCATGAATGAAACTCTGCCTTCAATCTTTAGTAGCATGTAAAGCAGCCCTGGGGGTGTGCCCTTGTAACCCCAGCATTTGGATTATGGAAGTGTGATAGTCAGAAGTTCACGTCATCCTCAGGTACCTAGGGAGTTGGAGGCCAGCCTTGGATACAAGAGATGCTGTTGAAAAACAAACAAAACAACAACAGAGGAAACAGACCTGTCCCTCCAGTGGGCAAGACTCAAGTTGCCCACATTCCAGCTTCCTTCCTGGCCATAGGGCAGGTCGTCACCTCCCTGTGGGGGTGGTGGATCTGCTGGATCTGCTGCCCTCATTACCTTAGCTTCTAGGCTTGCTTGAAGGTTCATTTGAATGAACCTTCTAGCAACTTTGGCCTTTCCAGTTTTCATTGTCATTTGGAGCACTCTTGGGAATTCCTATGTACTCCTCAATCACTACTTCTTTGAAGGTTTCTCTCTTCTTCTTCTTCTTCTTCTTCTTCTTCTTCTTCTTCTTCTTCTTCTTCTTCTTCTTCTTCTTTCTTCTTCTCTTCTTCTTCTTCTTCTTCTTCTTCTTTTCTCTCCTCCTCCTCCTCCTCCTCCCCCCTCCTTCTCCTTCTATTACAATTGGACCAAGTGTATAATTCACCAAGTGAATGAAGCTCCTATTTGGGGCCCCGCTGTGTATTTAGTTATGTATGCCTTACCTTGCCTGATCCTCAGGTCTATAACTTGACCAGTAGGAAAAATAAACACTCTTTCTGTGTTACAGGGCAAGTATGAATTTAGAATGTGGTAGTGGACATGAGCTGAAAATCTATTATAATTTTTAATGCTTCATTAATATCACAATGTATATTGACTCCCTGGAAGCTGCAATTTTGGAAAAAAACAAAACAAAACACAAGCATACACTTGCACTCACAAGTTGCTGGGTGTGGCTTAGTGTGAGCAGTTACCTGAACAATGACCTAGGACCTCAAAGGTAGGGTGAAGAACTGTCCTTGGGCACTCTGGGGAATTTCCTAGAGGAGGTGGCTTTTGACTGGGAGGGTCAGCTTCAAGTGAGTTTGGGGCCAGCCCCTGGGCTATGCAACCCTATGTCAAAAAAGTCAAAGCCTTTCGAAGTGGGAAGCATTTCATGTCTGAACATTTTGTTAGTCACAGCAGGTGGCAGCATGGGCAGTGATAACACTAGGAGTCCTCAGTAGACAATACTTTCTGCAGAGCCCTCCTCCGACTTCTTGGCTAGACGCAGACTCCGGAGCTTTAGTTTCTGTGCTCTCTAAGGACTGGCCACTAGGTATTGTTAAGAATATGACTCGAGGTGGGGTGGGGCCGGTCCCATGGCTGGGGGGGCGCAAAAAAATGCCATCAGGCAGAATTTACATGACAAGGAAGTTTTACTGGGAAGGGGAATGGTGGGAGAGAAAGAGAGGGGTGAAAAGAAGAGAAAAAGAAAGTGGGACAGAGAGAAACGGGAGGGGTGACAGAGAACAGACAGAGACCAATCTGCCTCCTCAGAGCAAAGGTGGAAAGAGACAGCAGAAGTGGGCAGAGTTTGCTTCTTAAAGAAACCTTTGCACCTGCATGCAGACTCACAGTGTGGCAGCCATAGGGCCCTGGGCTGGCCAGGATACTGCCTGAGTGATCCTGCCAGGGGATGGGGGCAGGCCCTCATCATGCCTGAGTCCTAACAGGTAGGCTCCTAGCTATGGCAATTGGGAGCTCAGTTCTGTGTTAGGTGTTTGGCCTTACTCATTATCACGAGGTGACTAGTAATCCAACCAACCCAGAAGCATCTAGAGTTTGAGCCTCTGTAGATTAAGAGATACTCACGCAAGGGCAGGCCTGGGTGGGGTGGGGAGAGGATGTAAACAGTCACTTCCGGTCCCTCTCATCTCTAGAACTTGTGTCAACCTTGAGGAGACTTATCTCCCAGATAAGGAGGAAAGTCATGCAGGCAACTGGCAAAGGTCAGCGAAACCTGGACCGACTGTTTGTCTCTCTTCCTTGGAGTTACTCAAGCCCCTTTGAAGCTCAGCTTAAGCAAGAGGCTGAAGTTGGCTGACAGTGTATTTTCAAGAGACACAGGCAAGAAGGAAAGAGGAAACTGTGTTGCCAAAGGATTAAAGGGTGGTTCTGATTAAGTATGGTGTTCTATTTTTTTTTTTTTTTAATGTTTAAAAAGACTCTTGAGAAACTAATATGTCCACAGGAGAGCAATCTCAAACAGGGCAAAGAGTCAATTGGAATTGCCACATTTGTGCATACACTTTTTATATTTATATGTACACACAGGAAACATTGTTGTGTAACCAACTGCGATACGGGCAGCATTCCCTCTTATTTTATAGTAACAAACCTGGGGGAACATTACTGCTTACATCTGTGCAGAGAAACTGTGTTCTTTCTTTCTTTCTTTCCTTTTTTATGACAGTTGGGTTTCATCACACAAGTGTCCCACTATTGAGGCCAATGTATCTGCTTTCTGAGTGGTACGTTAGTCAGACTCTTGCATTTTGCTTTTAGAAACAACACCTTGATTAAAAAAAAAAAAAAATCAAACACTGGGGTTGGGTCTGCCTCTGAGGACGCAGAGGATCTGGAGAGAGACAGCACCGAAACTCCCAAATTCACACACACAAGTTCAGACTACAAGACTGTTGGGAAGACACAGGGACAACACTCAGGAAGCAGGAAGTTGCTACTACGTTCATCTGAAGTGAAAGTAGCCCCAATGGCGCCCAGGAACTGTGTGCATAGGGCTGTGGACCTTCTCTGTTTCACGCAGAACCAGATGAGGAAAACGTTTACATATTTTAAATTTAAAAATAAAGTCTTACAAAAGGGCCAGGGACACTACTCAATGGCAATTCGATTGCCTAGCTTTGGCGAATCCCTTGGCTTGGTCTCTGTTAAGTCTCAAGTCCGAGGACAAATGGCTGAGGCTGCCTCTGCCTGTGTTCTCCCTTTTTATCTACCATAAAATTTCTCCCATCATTCCTAGGAACAGTGATGTCTTTCCCTTTTATTTTTTTTTAAATTTCCAGTCTCTCCAGCACCAAAACAAATGAAACACAAAAGTCAAAACCCAATACCACCATCACCAAAAAAAAGAAAAAGAAAAAAGAAAGAAAGAAAAAAGAAAAGAAAAGAAGGAGAAAACAGTAATTATAACATTTATAACTGGTGTCAGAAGTGGGACTGAGAACTTTCACTTAAAAGTTAACAAAAGCTTAAAAAATAGTTTTTAAAAACAAAAGAACAGAGACAAGCAAGGCTTCTCGGTAGCAGCATTTTTCTGGGTTGGGCTCTGTTTTGTGAGAGACAAGTAAATATTTGTGTGGCTCCTTTAACTACGGAGGTTTCCAAAATTAGCACAAGCGGCAAAAAACCACATTGCTTTTAAAGGGCTCTGCTAACGATTCATTGGTGTGTACGAGAACTGCAATGAAGGTTACAGTGTGTTTTAAAATATATGTTGGCTTGGGAGAGAAAAAGAAACAGGATACAATGGTTAAAAAAAAAAAAAGCCACACCTTTAATCCCAGCACTCGGGAGACAGAGGCAAGCAGATCTCTGTGATTTCAAAGTGAATCTGGTATGCAGAGTGAATTCCAGGACAGATAAAAGTTACACAGAGAAACCCTGTCTCAAAATATGTAAAAATATAAGTAAAAGAAATAAAGTAATAAAAAAGCCATGGAAAGATGGAAAGCACAGAGAAACTTTGGATACTGTATGCTGTTCTGTTATCTTTAAATTGTTTGACTGCTGAGGAAATAACAACTACTGATAAAAGAAATGCTGCTGGATTAATCCAATTTATATATTTTAAAAATGCTTTGACTCCAAAATTTAAGCCTAAGGACAAGTTACTGGGGAAAAGGATTTCTATTTTTTTTCCACAGAAAATGAAAAGCTGTGGATTCCTTCCAGACTAACATGGTTTGATCAAGCAAGACCCCCTGAAGCAACATCAATAGGACAAAGCAGCCTTGCAGACTCCAGCCAAGATTTCTGCGTCTTCATAGGATCCCCCATGACAGCACCCCCTACCAGCAGGAAGTAGTTTGGAAAGAACGATGCCCAAATTCCCAAATATTGTTTATAAATGTTTGTTTTCCTTTAAGTGGGCTTGGTTATAAATGGTTAATGACCACAACCAATCTTTTTAAAGGTAAAAAGGGAATTATGGTATAGATATGAATGCTTTGTTTTGGAATGGATTTTCATTTACTGATACAAATTTAAGGTCAATTTTGTGATATGTATATTTCTCCTCTTGTTTAGGTATTGTGTTTATATCGCTCATTGAAAAATGTGATATATAATTTAGTACAGATTATAGAGAGTTATCTATGATAGTCAAAACTTGGAGTTAAGTTAGTTAGGATTTCAAGATATGCAGAGATGTATTTGAGATGAATAGGCATTCTTCAAACCTTTCAAAGACCTACAGAATATGGCATTTAAAATGGTTTAAGGATTTTCTTGACAGTGAGACATAACTGCTTCTGGCAACACCACCTGCATCAGAAAGGAAGATGGACCTTGAAGAAATGTGTTATGGAGTTTGTTTCTAATATGGCAAGACTAGCCATTTGGACAAGATACTACTCTTGTCTAGACTGTTTGACTATATGCTGTATAAACTGGATGTGCAAGACCCACAGAAAAGTGACTGCTGAAACAAGATGGACAGTGTTACAGGATTCCTGCATCGTGGAAGAAGCAGACATTCTGCAGGACACAGAGAAAAGTGACTGACAAACTGCCAATACAGGCAGACAATTTAAAGTCTCCTGCTTTGCTGAGGAGTCTGCCGGACACATTATGGCCTATGGGCTGAATATGGAACTTTACAGAAGAACTTCGGGTGACTGACCAGGCAGTGAGCTGTCTCTGTCATTTCTAGAGTTTATATATTATCCTTCTGTGGTCTTTGAAGGAGTTGAAGACAGATAGTTATGGTTATAGTTTTCCTTAGTTAGGATTAAAGATAAGTTACATATAGGACTTTAGGCTCACAAAGATAAGATAGATGATATTTTCTTTAAGTCTTACAAAATGTTAATGGACTAAATATTGTTAACTGTGATTCTTATTTGATAACTGTTGTATGATATATTTTGCTATGTTAAGGTTAAAACCCTTCTTTTATTTTAGACAGAAAAGAGGAGATGATGGGAGATGTTTCTCATATTGGTTAATGAATAAAGCACTGTGGGCCAATGGGAAAGCAAGATAGGCAGGGCTAGGAGACAAGGAGGAAGGAGGAAGGAGGAGGAGGAGTCAACATGGAGAGCCCACCCCCGGAGAGGTAGAACGCCAGCCACTCTGGCCGGTAAGATGAGACCACGTGGAAATACTTAGATAAGTAGAAATGGGTTAATCACTAAGACAGAGCTAGCCGGTAAGAAACTATTAACTGGCCAACAGCCTTATATCAAATACAGAGTCTCTGCATGTTATTGAGGGTTGGTGTGGAGGTGGGACCAGATCAGTGGCAGGGAAAAACCTGCTCGTAACATATAACCATTTAAAAGACTCCAGAAGCTAAGTTATCTGTAGGTCCATTTCTATTGTTGTGTCATGTGATATGCCCACCCCTACCCCGGACTAGTTGAACTCTGTGTTGAATGGTTTTAGGTCAAGTTGACACAAACTAAAGTCACTTGAGAGGAGAGAGCCACAATTAAGAAAATGCCTTCATGAGATCTGCCTGTAGACAAGCCTGTATGACATTTTCTTAATTAGTGATTGATTTGGGAGAGCCTGGTCGTTGTGGGTGGTTCCATCCCTGGGCTCCTTTAGAAAGTAGATTGAGGGCCAGGTGGTGGTGACACATGTCTTTAATTCAGCAGTTGGGAGACAGGGGCAGGTGGATCTCTGTGAAGCTGAGGACAGCCAGGGCTACACAGAAAAAATCCTGTCTCAAACCCCTACCCCCAAAGAAAAGGCAGGTTGAGCAAGTCATGAGGAGCAGGCCAGTAAGCAGCTCTCCTCTGTGAACTCTGCATCAGCTCCTGCCTCCAGGTTTCTGCCCTGTTAGCTCCTGTCCTGACTTCCTTTGATGCTGAATGGTGATGAGGAAGTGTGTGCCAAATCAACCCTTTCCTCTCCATTGTGGTTTTGGTCGTGGTGGTTCATCATATCAGTAGTAACCCCTAACTAAGACAGACTCTCTTCTGTCTAGTAACTTTTATGTAGGTTCCCCCAGGGCCTCCTTTTGAGAATCTGGAATGTTAAACATGGCTCTTCCGTCTCAGTGACTCTTGAGCTGCAATGCTGGTGTCCTCATTACTGTGAGACTATGTACAAGTTGGTTTTGAGTGTGTGTTTTTTTTTTTTTTTTTTTTGCTTTGGCAGCACCGGGGATTGAACCCAGGACCTCACTCGCACTGGGTGAATGCACTGAATCCCACCCTCAGCTGCTTTCTTTATGGCTTAGCTTCCAGTCCACACAGCTTCAGGTGACAGCAAACATGCATTCCCAAGAGAAAAACGATAGTTCGGGCCTCAGCTTTTTGCTTCTCATTTCTGCTGAGGTGACTTCCGTTTTGTTTTTTTTTTTTTTTTTTTTTGGAGACAGGGTTTCTCTGTGTAACTTTGGAGTCTGTCCTGGAGCCTGTGGACCAGGCTGGCCTCGAACTCTCAGAGATCGGCTGTCTTTGCCTCCCGAGTGCTGAGACTTTTGTTTTGTTTTTTTAATTGAATATTTTGTTGACATCTACTGAGATGAGCTTGCAATGTCTTCTCATCTTTATCCATTTGTGTGTATGAGTATGTCTGTGCCCCTTGTGCTCATGCTTGTAGCTGCTGCCTCTGAAGGGCAAAGAGAGTGCTGGTTCCCCTGGAGCTGGAGTTACAGGTGACTGTGGGAAACCTGGTGTCGTTGCTGAGAACTGATCTCTGGACCTCTGGAAGGGCAGCAAGCTCCTCTAACCCTGAGTCATCCCTTCGGCCCCATGGTGGTCTTTTATGTGTTGAACCAGTCTTGTGCTCCTTAGGTAAATCCCACTTAGCTGTAGTCAAAACCAAAAATAAGAGACATTCAGACTGGAAAGGAGGAAGCCAAGTTGTCTTCGTTAGCAGATGGATGTTGTTAGACTTCGTCAGTTAGTGGCTGCCTAGGACCGGAGAATGGGGAAATGAAGGGGAAATGAAGGGGAAACAGAGGGGAAATGAAGGGAAAACTTGGTGACTGCGCTAATGGTTTTTTGAATGATTGATGGGGATGTTCTAAAATTGATGGTTTCATAACTCTGAATATTATAAAAACTATTGAATTGTATACTTCAGATGAATGAGTTGTATGCTGCTTGAGTCAAATTTCAGTTAAAATGTTCTTTATATGATTATGTGGTCAGTTTCCAGGAAAATTTAAAAATTAACTGAGGAAGAAATTGAAAATCTGAATAATTGAGGAATCCTAGAAGAAGTGTAAAAGATATTTGAAAAATATCTTCCCTCATCTTCTTCCTTTGGTTTGAGAGGGAGATGCTGGGCCAGACTATTCTAGAATCAAGTTATGGAAAAGGTCTAACTGTTTCCGTGTGTTTTATTTCCCACATTTGGAGCATAGAAACAAAGAAGGGCCATTCGGTTCATTTGACATCATTAAGCACCATTTGATAATTCAGTAAAACAGGGTGTGGACAACATAAGAGAATAAGAGAGGAAATTGTAATCCAATATGTTTATGAGCTCAGATGCAAATATCTTAGATAAACCATAATAAATTGAATTACCAATGTAATAAAAAAGAACTCATCAGAGTTTCTAACAAACCTTTCAAGATAGTTCAACACAGGGAAATCTATCAATAAAATAATTTTTCAGTGGTACATTTATGGAGAAATAATTATCGTTATCAGAATAAGCCATAAAAAGATACCTAATTACATTTAACACTAATGACTGGTTTTTAAAAGTCTAAGCAAGCCCTGCAAAGAATATATTTTAGCTTCAGAAGGGTGTCTTAATGTTCAACAATGTCTCATTAATGTTGAAACAATGAAAGCTAAAAGCATTCGCTGAAGTCAGGAGGATTACAAGAATGCCCATCGCTGTCATAGATACTCAGTGTGCTAGAACCCAGCTACAGGAAGTGAGGTCCTTGCCATTGTATTAAAACCAAAAACTGAGGCAAATAAAGGGAGGGGTGGAGTTGTTACAATTTCCAGATGAGGTGATAATCTGCTAAGAGCCCCAGGTAATCAACTCTAAAGAGTCTGTAATGTCGATGCCGAGGCTGGCCCTGCCTTTGACCTCAACACCCCAACTAGTAAAGAAACACATTGTCCTTTTTTGTCTGTCCGTTTCTCTTAAAATATTTCATTACAAATTTTACATGATATATTTTGATCATATTTTCCCCTCCCCCAACTCCTCCCAGATCCTCCCAGGAAAATCCCAAAACAGCTGGCTTCATCAGACTGGCTCGATGACCCGTGGCATGTCAGGTGCCCAGCGATGGGCGGGGTATGCTGCTCTAACAGCTGTATTTAGCAACCTGGTAAAGCCCAGTTTAGTTCTTGAAAAGACAACTCCATGGAGTTCTCACTACTCCAGGGTGGATCTTTTTAGGATAGAAAGAAACCCCAAGGACCACAGGTTGAGTTCAGAGATGCTGCTTTGCAGTACAGGCAGAGGGCCTGGAGCTTCTGTTATCAGTTGGATCCATCGGGACAGGATGAGGGCTGTGTGACCACAGGCACTTGCTGTAGGTCCCCAGAGTGGATGGAGACCTCACATGCCTCTCATAGGTCAAGTCTCTCTCCGCATCTCCAGGTAACTTTTCTTGAATTTGATAGGTATCTTTTTAATAAGGCAATTTGAGGAAAGCCATCACAGTCTACCTCTGAGAGTTTGAATTGGGAGGTGTGGATGGAATCCCAGAGTCTATACCCTGCACACTGACCACACACTCCGCAGTGAGCTTGGGCTGAGCACTGGATTGGGGTAAAAGGACAAGAGGTCCAATCCTGGTGTTCCTCAGGATCGTGAACCTAATGTGTGTCACTGGGCAAGGAGAACACTTCCCCTGAGTCTGCTTCCTCATCTAAAGGAGGGGAGAAGGAAAGCAAGCTTCCTTGGCAGTTTTTGTGTGTGTATAAGCCTGGAAGTCTCAAGCTGCTGGACTGAAAGATTCCTGCCCAGGGCTCATCCTTCCCCAGGTTCTCAGCTCCATCAGTGAGGAGTTCATTATTGCTAGAGACAGCACCCTTAACTCAGGAAGCTCCACAAGACAAAGATCCCATCCAGACTCAGAGCAGAATTCCAATTCCCCCTGGGTGTTGAGGTCAGTAACTGAGGCAGAAGGATCACTGAATTTCAGGCCAGTCCAACTATGTAATAACACCCTGTCTCACACAAATAAATAATAAGAAAGTTAAAGAAAGAATCCCATTGCCCATAATTCCATCCCATTGGAATAAACCCCAACCTTTAAAACATGTAATTCGTGATCTGTAGGGAAGGCCATTGAGTTAGACCCAGTCACGGTCTCCTGAAAACGTCATGTTTTGGTCTCCCTTTGTCATTCTGAACTTCTCAATCTACTGAGACTTCAGCTTTATGAATAGGCATCATTCCCAAGATAGGTGGTCAGCTCAGCCACATTCCGGCGAAACCAGAGAGGTCATATTTGTTGGCTAATTATTCAGGAGATAAACCAGTTTTGCTCTAGTTTAGCTGGTCACCCAGTTCAGCTGAATTACTGCGTAAAGCCAGTCACCCTGGTATGGGGTATGGTACCTAAAGTGAGTGCTTAGAGAATGAGGCTCACTGATGGAGGCAGACAGTGTGCTAAATAATGTATACACACTTAGTCTTTACAATAAACCCTCAAAGGTGAGTGCTAGTCTTCCTGCCTTACATGTGGGGAGACTATGGCTCAAGGAGGTTAAGGCTGTCCCTAAGGGCATATAGCCAGCCAATGGGACCAGGACATTAGCTCCTTGGACTGCCATTTGAGAGAGATGTAAGATGCGGGAGGAACATGGGTTCTTTTCTTCTTATTTATTGAGATCTAGCCTTGGAATTTTCCTCAGTGTAGACAAAGAGCTGAATGCCATGCACACACACACACAGAAACTCCCCCAGTGCTTAGCTCAGCTGGGTCCTCTGAGTGGACCCAGAGCTCCAGGTTCCTCCTGAGGAAGCCACGCCCCTCCCTTATCAGGCCCCTCCCTTTGCCTTGCCTTCCTGTGAAGGTTGGGCTGTGGGCTTGGAGAGGGCCAATGGCAGAAACCATTCCTGAACAAACTGGGGCCATCTGCACTCACTTCCCCCTGACTCTGTGTGGCTTCTCAAGTGCTCTCACTTGGTACAGGGTCCAATCTTACCTGTGACGGTCTCTCTGGCACGAGTAGAAGGGCACACATGCTAATCACTCACACAATCTCGCTGGCCCAAGCGTCCTGTCTAGGTGCCCAAGATACCAATCTTTCTGGGAAGTTGCGGGCGTGCAGAAACATGCCCCTTTTACCCTACTGGAAAGCACAAGGGAGCTTAGTGTCAGCCACGGGGAAGCTGGAGGCTAAGCTGATGCTGTTGCTTAGGAGGAGGAGGACTGCATCCCAAGAGGAAGGAGGTCGACCACCTGAGGGCCCCCTACAGACCTCCCTGCAGAGCCCAGTCCTTGTAGGAATATGGACCCCACTGCTGATCACACCCTTCTGGGACTAAATCAAGGCTTTCTCCTCCTCTGTTCCTTATGAGGTGTGGACAAGGCAAGGCCCAGTGGGAAATGATCCTATCAGAGGGGCCAAGTGACAGTAGACTGTGATTCAGGGCTAAGGAGGTCACGTGTCCTCAGCCTGGAAGGAGAAAAAGAAGCCAGCACCACTGGACTAAAGGAAGCCAGGTGTGGATGGGAGGAGGAAGGGGAGGCGGGTGGAGCAGACTGTGGGAGAGGAGCCCGATGGAGGCTCCAATGGGAAGCCAAGCATCTGACTTGCTTTCTTTACAATCATGAGGGCATTTGTTGCATCAGCAGATGGAGTCACAGTGGCCAACTGCAGGATGGAGGGCTGGGAAGCCTCAGAGCGAGTGATGAGGCCCAGTTCCTTGCCAAAGACTTGAAAGAGTTTTGCAAATTGCTGCTGCAAGTCCGTGGTTAGAGGTTGAAGCCTGCAGAGTCTGGGGGTAACAGGAGACAGCAGTAGAAAATGCAGTCCCTAGCGAAGGGGAAACCTGGGTGAGAGCCTGGGGTGTGTCAGGAAGGCCAGTGAGGAGGCTCCCGAGGATTGAGGATGGTGTGAGAGAGTCAGGAGATCGCAGGGCTTTCAACTGAGGCCTTGATTGATTGGAGGGCAGGGGTGGGAGCCATGGCTGACTTCTAGGACTTACCCTCTGTTTTTTTTTTTTTTTTTTCCAGACAGAGTTTCTCTGTGTAGCTTTGGAGTCTGTCCTGGAATTCACTCTGTAGACCAGGCTAGCCTCGAACTCACAGAGATCCACCTGCCTCTGCCTCCTGAGTGCTGGGACTAAAGGTGGGTATCACCACCACCCGGGTGGACTTGGCCATTGTCTTAAGTTTCAAAGTTGCATTGACGGAAGCTTGAGGTTTGGGAGGGAGTGGTCAAGGTGAGTTTTGGGTATTGAGAGTCCAGGGTCCTGTTTGATGTCCTGCAGTTAGTTGGAGTGCCAAGAGGGCATCAGGTGCCACCTGAAACTCAGTGGAGAGACTGCAGCTAGTCACACACTCTGGATGTCCTGGGCATATGCTGGTCTGTAAGGCTCTGGAGTGTGGAGACGGCCGCAGAGAGGTGGCTTCAAAAAGGACTCCTGGCAAGGAGAGTGAAGCTGCCTAAGAGCCATGTGGAGTTTGTTTTGTTTCTTTACTCACCCCGGAGCCCAGGCTGACCTTGGCCTCTTGGTACTCCTGAGTGCTGGGGTTCCAGCTGCAAATCACCACACTGGATAAACCCTGGCAATGTCACTGTACTCTGTGTCCCCACACCCTGTCAAGGGCTGGTGCCACCACTTCTTAGATGAAACTCCAGTTCAGGTACAGGTTATATCTGCAGAGCCCTTGCTGCAAGTTACTGGAAGTCAGTTTGGCTGTTCTGCAAAGCCATTTGCAATTTTCTTCAGGGAAGGTGTTTGGGGTACAGTGAATTCCTTCTCCCCAGAATATGCACCGGTTATCTAGTGTCCATTGACTACCCCCCCAATCATGTGACTTCAGCTTTCCAGAAGCATTCTAGGATGAATTAGAAACATCATCTTGACGTTGGAACAATCGGCAGGCAGTCTGTGGTAATGGGGGGGAAAAATGCTCAACTTGAAATAGTAGCGTAATAAACATTGTTTACTAAATCCATTATCTTCACAAGGCAAGGAGCTCAATTGCGTTCTCTGTGTAGCCCAGGCTGGCCTTGAGTTGGAAGCCCCTCCTACCTCTGCATCCTGAGCAATAGAGCTATAGGCCTGGACCACCACAACTGGCCTGGGTTCTTCACCCAAACCTCTTCGTGGAGGTCCCACAACAGGCCTTTGAGTTAGGAAGCAACTCCCTTGTGTCAGACTTGAGGAATTGTAGGCTCAGAAATGTGAAGTTCCAGGGTGACTGAAAGGTAGAGGATGACTTTGAACTTGTCCCTGTGCAATTCCACGGCCATTGTTGTGATCATAGCATAAGACAGCCTGAGTGCATGGCTGGGACTTGACACTTGACCTTGGATGAGGTATGCATTTCTCTGTGCCTCCATTTCCACAGGCAGGACATGGTGAGTCATTATGTTTGAAGGAGCGTCACAAGCCACGGGGATGTTCTTGTGCAAACTGTCATCATTTGTATGACCTGCTCTTCCTCTCAGTCCTTTGCTGGTGTCCTGATGGCAGGAGCCCTGTCTGGGTGTGTGCCTTGTACAGGGTTAGGCACAGCATTGGGCAGTCTTGCCTTGGCTGATATACAGGCTGGATTTGAGCCCAGTGTCGTAGAGCCCATGGCATGTTCCTGAAAGCTCTTGTGCAAACCACAGTCCCTCTCTGTTTCTTAGAAATGACCCCAGGCTAGTCTCCAAGATGGCAAGCTTGTCCTCTAGTGATGGATATGCCAATCACAGTCTCCTCTCTGGCAGGTGCCAGACCCCTGTTGGTAGCAATGCTGGTGGCTTCTGAAAGAAGTCTGTGGTATGAGGAAGATGGGTTCAAGTCTCCCCACGTTTATTCGTTCATCCCCTGCTCATTTAGCATCTTCGAGGAGGATGTGATGGTGAATGAGCAGGCCCAGGGCCCACCCCATGGAGCTAATGGTCCATTGGAGGAAACATACAAGCCTACCAGAATCGGTTCATTGGACAAAGTGAATGGAAGCTTACGTGTATAGTCTGTGGAAGTCAGGGAAGTCTCCTTGGAGGGGACAGTGTTGACACGTGAGTGGTGGCCAAATGAGATGGGTGGGGATCTGGGAAGGAACTCTTAGTAGCTGCTTCCCGTGTGCTTCAGTCTCCGTAGAAACAGCATGGGCCTTGGAAGGCTTCTGCATGGTGCTCTGCGGGAAGGCTCATCTCTGCAGCCTTTGCATTGTGTCCCATTGTCCAGTCACCAGCTGCCTAACATCAAGAGGCAGATTAGGGGGCCTGTTTCTCCCTGGGCTGTCTCTCCTGGGCATGCTGTACCATGAGCGCTTGAAGCTGTAGCCATTGAAATCAGCAGCCATGGAAGATGCTTCCTTGGTCCTGCATTTCTGGGGTGGCAGTCCCTGGGGAGCCTGAAGTGTCGTTCAAGCACTCCTCCCAGGAGCTTGGCTCTAGCCATTCCAGTCATTTCTGTACATCTTTTATCTGGTGTGTGTGTGTGTGTGTGTGTGTGTGTGTGTGTGTGTGTGTGTGTGTGTGTTGCAGGAGCATATGTGGAGATGAAAATACAACTTGATTTCGACCTCTCTACTACGTGGACCCTGGTGTTCACACTCAGGTCATCAAGCTTGCTGGCTAGAACCTTCACATACTGAGCCATCTTGATGACCTCTTCTGTGAATTCTCCTGTGACTGTGTGTACATGTGTGTATGCTTTTATGCATGGTGGTGATGGGGTGTGTGTGGAGGGGGTGTGGTGATTAAATCTAGAACCTCAACCATACAAGGCAAGGGCTCTGACTGAACTATATCCTCAGGTCCTCAACTCCCATGTCCTTTTCCTTTCTTGTCTTTTACCCCTTTCCTCCCTCCCCCCCCCCCGCCCCATCCTCTTTTACATTGCTGGGAAATGAGCCTGCTGCCTCATGCATGCGAGACAGACACAGGGTTGTAAAATCTTGTCTGTTTTGAGACAAGGCCTATCTGCAAAATAGGCTAGCTAGACTCATACTTACCATCCTCCTGCCTCAGCTTCCCGAGTGAAAAAATTATGGTGTATAGTGGTTTCTCTCTGTCTCAGTCCCTCTCTCCCTCCTTCCTCCTGAAACTGAAAAAAAAAAATTAAATATTTATTATTACCCCTACCCCAAGAAACCCAGCTCGATATAGTGGCATATGCCTGCAATTTCAATATTCAGGAGGACGAGGCAGGACAATGACAAGTTTGAGGGACACTAACCTAGCCAGGGAGGAGGCTCAGCTGGTGAAAGCATTTGCATAAAAGTTTTACAATCTGGGCTGGATCCCAGAATCTATGTAGGAGTTGGATATCGTGGCATATCTGTAATCTCAGCACTCCCGCCTTGACAGGAGAACATCCTGCTCACAGACACTCAGCACAGCGGCAAACAGTAACAGAAACCTGTCTCACAAATGAAAGCTGGAAGGTGATGACTGACTTCTGACCTCTGCACGTGCACCATGGCGTTCAAGCGCCCTCACACATGAAAGGGTCCACCTATGCACAAAATCAATAAATGAAAATGTTAAAAAGGTATCATCAAAGGAGAAATTTTCGTTACCGTTTACCTTCGCATTAGTGAAACTTCAACGTCTTTCCTAGAGACTTTGAATCAAAAAGATGCATTGGTTTCAAAGCTACCTCTGCCCGAGCTAAGGAAATTCATGACCCCTCAAGTTAATTCATGACCCCTCAAAAGACTAGTGTACAGGTGAGAAGCAAGTCAAGATTCTCTAGCAGTAACAAAGTATCCTCCACGAAGTTCCTGTCTTTCCAGCTGATTTATATACCTGTTGTTGAGACAGGTAACTTGCACATTGGTTCTCATTAGAAAAGATGAACAAAGTCATTGCTAATGATTACCTGTGTTTCAAAGTTTCAGTTTCAACATCAATCTAACACTGCCTACGTCACAGCTGTGTATTCTCTGTCCTTGGCAGGGTACACAGCTCACGCACTCCCTCCCTCCAGTGTCTCACTTTGCTCACTGGGTATTTGCCAAGCATCCTTTGTTTTAACAAAATTTTGAATTTGAGTTTCTTTAACTCTTCAAGGCTCAAAGGAAGAACATTGGCAAAGAAGAAAATGCCACTGGATTTCTCCTATTTGTTTTTATTATTGCATAAAATAAAGATGATACATAGCATTTGGATGGCCAAATGAGTGTTTTTAACAGCTGGAAAACTAACCATAGTAGTTGAGGAGGTGGCTCAGTTAGTAAACTCCTTGCCAGCCATGTTAATTAATGAGGACCTGAGTTTGGAGCCCCAACCCAAGTGAACAGCTGCCATGGTGATGAGCACATCTGTAATCCAGTTCTGCTATAGAGATAGTTTGTGGTCATTTGAATGAAAAATGCTCCCCACAGGGAGTGGCACTATTAGGAGGTGTGGCCTTGTTGGAGGAAGTGTGTCACTGGGGGTGGGCTCTGAGGTTTCAGATGCTCAAACCAGGTCCAGTGGCTCTTTCTCTCTGCCAGATGCCTACAGAGGAGGATGTAGAACTCTCAGCTCCTTCTCCAGCACCATGTCTGCCTGTGTACTGCCATGCTTCTTACCACGATGACAGAACCTTTGAACTGTAAGCCAGCCCCAACTAAATGCCTTTCTTTATAAGAGTTTCTGTGTAGCCAGGTGGTAGTGGTGCATGCCTTTAACCCCAGTGACCAGGAGGCAGAGACAGATGGATCTCTGTGAGTTCGAGGCCAGGCTGGTCTACAGAGCAAGTTCCAGGACAGTCAAGGCTACACAAAGAAACCCTATATTGAAACACCACTCCCCCCAAAGTTTCTGTGGTCATGATGTCTCATTACAGCAAACCCTAACTAAGATTTGGTGGATTCCTGGATCTCACTGGCTGGTCAGCCTTGCCAAATCAATAAACTTCACATTCAGTGATAGATTGTAAAATGAAAGAAAGATTATCAATTGAGGAAGACACTTGCCATTGATCTCTGGCTTACACCCCCCCCCCACACACACACTTATAAACATCAGAGAGCATTGAGAAGGAGATGATGGGAAGACAATAAGAGCCTGAGGATGGGTAGGAGTGCTGTGAAATGCTGTTCTCTGGGCGTGATGTCGTAGCTGTATCCATGAACTCATGGTAACTCTGGTTGCTTGCACAAGATGAAGTCAGGTATCAGTCAATAATCCCATCATGGTTAGGAGAGGGCTCATGGAGGTCCACTCCTACCCAATGAGGTACTGGCAATTGATAGCTGCTGGAAGGAAGAGTCATTTTTCTTCAGGAAGTGTGGCTGCCCTTGTCTATGCAGACAGTGATTACTAGACTCAGTGGGCTAGGGAAAAAAGGGCAGGGACATGGAGGTAGAAGGGACATGTGTTGGGGGTATAGGGAAGGAGGGGAATGGGGAGTCAGGGGAGTGAATATGACCAAGATACATTGAATATACATATGGAATTGTCCAAGAATAAATACTGAGAAGGAAAACAAACTCTAAATCCAAATTTTCAACCTAGCATAGCAGAACTTCTGTCTGTGGTGAAGGGCATCCGGCTAGAACTCTTTGACAGAGGTAGTAAATTAAGAAAAAAAAATCTATACCATATGTTACATCTTTTCTTAAGGCTGCAAGTGGCACCATTTCTTCTTAAATTGGAAGTCCCTCAAGACAGAATGTACCCAAGTATTAATTGGGCCACGTCTATTATATCACCTGGTTCATCTCCAGCTAAAAAGAACTATTTGTGATTTTTCAAGGGTATTGATTGGCCTTTGCTATTGTTAGAACTGTCTCTGTATTTTATGGGCAATTATCTTCTGGCCGATTTGAAGAGATTTCAGTTTTTGTTAAATATCTCTTGCTCAGTTCTTCAGAATTTTCAACAATATGTCTCTTAATCTGAAAATGTCTTTCTTTTGTACAAGAATCCAGCCCTTTAAAATCCACAACTTTGTAACATATCCTGTTTAAATTATTTTAAAATTAACTTTTCCAAACTTCTACGTAGCCCAGGCTGGCCTCAAACTCACCATCCTCCTGCCTCTACTTCCTGAGTTGCTGAGATTATAAGTCTGTGCCATCATGTCTGGCTACTCATACCTTTTTAAAACAAGAAAACCAACTTTAATTGCATTATATCTAAAATAAGAATTTCAGCCAAATGGTGGTGGTGCATGCCTTTAATCTTAGAGACAGATGGATCTTTGACTTTGAGGCAAGCCTGGTCTATAGAGTGAGTTTCTGGAGAGCAGGATTAAACAGATAAATTCTGTATTGGAAAACCAAACAAAAAAAGTAAAATAAAATAAGAATTTCAATTTACTTATTAATGGCAGTCTATATAAAATCTGTGTACATCTAACTGGAAGCTGAAAATATTCAAATATCCTATGTTTCACAGGTACATGGCAAGCACTGAATTGAGATAATTCATTGATAAATTTATGTATAATTCTCCAGATATGCTCCACAGTGCAGAATCTTATGTATTGTCTTATGTATCATCACATCTTATGTATTGTCATAATCAAAAAAAAAAAAAAAAAAAAATACCGGGGCTGAGAGATGGCTCGGTGGAGAAGAGCATTTGTTGTTCTTGTGGTCGTCCAGGGTTTGGTTCCTAGCACTCATATGGCAGCTCACAACCTTCAGTAACTCCAGTTCCAGGGATCCAACTCTCTCTTCTGACCTCCATGGGCACCAGGCATGCACATGGTTCACAGACATACCTATGAACAAAACACTCATAAAAGTAAACAAACCTAAAGAACATTTTAAGAGAACAAATTCAATTTGAGCGAAACAGTAAAGCTGTATTTGTGAAGAAATATTTTACATCAGGTGTTTGTGTGTGTGTGTGTGTGTGTGTGCATGCGTGTGTGTGTGTGTGTGCATCTGTGTGTCTGCGTCTGTGTGTCTGTGCTTGCATGGAGGTCAAGGTCAGCCTCAGGCAGTGGTACTCAGGAACTGCCCACCTCATTTTATGAGACAAGACCTCTTCCTTAGATTCTGGGGCTTGCATTCACATCTTCATGCAAGCACTTTCCAGCCTCATGCTTCCATCCTTAAGTGAAGATTAAAGTGAATACAGATGAGACATTCAGTTCTGCAGTGTCTCTAGCCTCATTCCAGCCCCAGCCTGTGGCTCCCTCAGGGGCAGACCATGAGCCTCAATGACACAGCCCTCTGCAGGGCAGGAGCTTGACCTGCAGCTTGGATGGAGAGAATATTCATGCACTTCTACATTGTGTGTGTGTGTGGGGGGGGGAGTCCTTCAGCTTGCGAAGGTGAGATGGCACTAATATCCCTGATAACCACAGTCAGGGACATCCCTGGGCTTGGGTTAATAATTAGAAACCAATGGGAGCAAAAGCTCAAGTTCCAGGTAGAAAAGAGCCAGCAGGTCCAGGAGGCTGGTGTGAGGGGCAGAAGTGGGGCAGGTCCTGGCCTGAAGCAGTGGGGAGACTGGGGAGGGCAGACTTCAGTCTGAGGTTCAGTTTCACTGGGTCTTGGTCAACTTTAAAAAAAAATGAAACTAATTCATTTAAGTGTTAGGGTCTTACTATATAGGCCAGGCTGCACTCCGACCTGCATGCCTCCTGCCTCTGCCTCCCCAGTGCTGTGGTATTGTGCTTGCAGTCTTAGTCAACATCCTGTGTCTCTTTCAGCCTGCTTTTCAGTCTTTGGGGGATGTAGTGCTGACCGTCAAGCCCAAATGTGTAAGTGTATGGGAGACCTGTTACCCAATCTTCCCGTGCTTGGTTCCTGGGGTGAATTTCAAAGACTGGAGGAAACATAGAATACGATCTTTGATAACTTTGGCCTCACCTGTCTGTGTGTCTGTAGGAAGTACTAACAATGTCTCAATATGTAGTCCTGGCTGGCCTGGAACTCACTATACAAACTACACTGGCCTCAAACTCAGAGATCTGCCTGCCTCTGCCTCCTTGTTTTAGCTATGTAGCAAGTGTGAGGTTGTCCTGAACCCTTGAGACTGTCTGAAAACAAAACAAAGCACAATACAGGAAAAAAGCACAAAGCATGCAGAGAATAAAGAGTAAATAACTAGAATCTGAAATTGCCCCAAAGATGTTAACCCTGAGAGACTGTGGCCAGAGAGCCATTAGTTCAGTGCGGTTTGGATTTCCTGGATGCTAATGGTGTGGTGCACAGAGCTAACCTGGGGCATTCTGTTTTCCTCTTTGAGCTTTGAAGAAGCTATGTGGAAAAATTGAGAGGAAATGATGAGAAGTAAGCCAGCAACCGGAGAGCTACTTTCCATGGGTTGAGACCTCTCTCCAGCATCATAGTCCTTAGTGATGGAACTGTTGGTCACAGACATCATTTAGGGAGTGCATGAGGGATGGGAGTTAGAGATCGGCCAAAGCAGAGTACCTTGGAGACGAGGGTTGAGTCAAGACAGAGGATAGCTGGAGGGTATGGGGTGGGCAGACAAGATGGCTGGGGTTCAGCTGGGTCACCCTGGACTGTCAGAAGAGGCATGAAGTCACATGATCAGAGTATCTGTCCCTAAGCCAGCAGTGGCTCTCAACCTCTGGGGAGGGTGCAGAACAATGTACTGAACTAGGAGAAGGCTTCATGAAGAACAGAAAGAGGAGAATGGGAGGTGTGTGGCTCGAGGTTGCTTCTTACTGGAGAACAGCTGATCAAGATAGTATCCTGAAGCCAGTGGTGCCCTTGGTCCCCTGATGCGCACCATAGTCCTAACATCCTGACCTCTGCATTTCTTGTTCAACATACAATGTGAGAAGGGTGAAGCATAGCCAACCCCGCACAACCAGCCAGCCTTTTCTACCTTTAGCTGATGTTTGGGTTTCTGAAACAAAATATCACAGGCTAGGGGACTGGCATTTACTTCTCACAGTTCTGACAGGTGGGCAATCCAAGGTCCAGATTCCAGACTACTCCATTCCTGGTGAGATACCTGCAGAAGGGTGTCTCTTGTATCATCTTTTCTTGAGGGGAGAGGAAGAAAAGGGGAAGAGGGACAATGGGGGGAGTTCATTTCCATACAGGGACGCAAGTCTCATCATGGGGCTCTACCTTCTAACCCATTTAAGCCTGTTTCCCTTGCCCCGTTATATCTCCACCACAGTCCCCAGCCCCAAATACAATAACCTTGGGAATTAGGGCTCCAGTGATGGATCCTAGAAGGAACCAACCCCTCATTCCTTAGCATTCACATCTCTTCTGCGTGAGGGAATGGATCTCTTTCTTGTTGAGCTGTATTTCCAGTAGTATGGCAATCAGCCAAAGGGCAGCTGGTGCTCTCTTTTCTTGTGTGATTATGACAGTCCCTGGAGCTTTTCTAGATCTGGAGGCAACAGGGACCTGACGCCCACTTGCCTCTGCATCCATAGAAGGTCTGATTCCATGCTCACACTGGCTGAGTTGTGACTTTGTGGTTTTCAAGGTCCCTGCAATGAGCCTCTTGGCTGTTGTTTAGACTCCTGTGATGAATTGATCCAGGCATAATAAAACGTGCCCATTCTCCATTATTCTTTCTTATAGTCCAGGAGAGCTAGGGGAACTCATAAAACCCATGCTAACTAACTCCAGAGCTGCGCCTGGAGGGCGGGGGTAAACGTTTCCCTTCAGTAATTCCCCACTTCTGCTGGATGCAGTGCTCACCATCTCCCTCGTGGCAAGCCCCACGACTGCATTTAAAATTATCCCCTCCTCTGTGGGTTTACATCTCACAATCAGTTTGTTACAAAGTCTGCTGGGAGCGGCTACAATGCTCTCGGTCCCCATTGATTCCTGTTGTCTCTTGGGAAAGATCCCTCCTGACTCTTCACGTGTGTATGAAGGGTTTGCACGCGGTGCGTAGAGAGGTCAGAGGGCAACTTTTGGGAGTCAGCCGTCACCTTCTGTCTTGTTGAAGCAAGGTCGCTCTCGTTTCTGCTGCTGGTGGATGTACTCCAGACTAGCTGGCTCAGGAGCTTCCAGGCTGTTCTCCTGCCCTGCACACTATCTCCTGGTAGGAAATCTGGGGCTACAAATGAGCACCGCCACATCTAGCTTTTTACTGGGCTCCTGAGACTTGAACCCAGGTTGATGGCCTCCCTCAGCAGGCCTTTTACCCACTGAGGCACCCCTTTACCCTCTCCTGGTTCTTTTGCCCTAGGCAAGCTGCCTAACTTACCTGTGCTTTAAACCTCTGTCACTGGTGATGAATATGGTGAAGATATTTGTCCCATCTCGTTCTTGGGCATTAGCGTCCATACATCCTTACACGCACTGGAAGGAACATCTGGCACATACCAAGTCTAAGCACTTGCATTGCTTAATTTGGGGGATGATAGGGCTGGGGGTGGAAGGCAGGGCCTTGGGCATGGCAGGCAATTTCTCTACCCCTGAGTTACATCTGTGTCCCCCATCATGATTGCCTCCGAGAATGTGTTCTTAATCCCAGCTGGTGCTGTCCCTCTCACAGTAACAGTGGTACAGGAAAGCTGGAGGCTGAAAAAACAAGGAACGTGTGTTATTAGAGAGGGAAGGGTGCTGGAAAGCAATAGTGTTTGTTTGCTGTCTCCCTGTGGAGTGTTTTGTCTTGAGCTTCCAAGAGGCACCAAGGGTACAATTTATGGTTCCAGTTGGTGGCAAATCCTTAAAGGGATGTTGTCTTATTCAGCTGGTTTCAGACATAAAGAAAACATCCCCCGTGACAGGTCTCTTTGTGTCTTTTATAGTGTAGGTGGTGTGTGGGGGTGGGTCACAGTTCCGAGTCAGCCGATAATATGGTAGAAGGATGATCTGGAAGGACCTGGCTGCTTAGGGTGAATTATTCCAAATGGTCTCGGTGGTCACAGACACTCTTTTCCTAGGCTCTGAAGGCAGTTTATAGTACATCGTGAGAGTCACAAAAGCCATGTGTGTCTTGTGGTGGCTTGAGTGAGAATGGTCCCCATAGGTTCATATGTTTGAATGTGCTCCATCCTTAGGGGGTAGAGATGCTTGAAAAGGATTAGGAGGTGTGCCACTGGGGGTAGGCTTCTGGGATTCAAAGCCCCATGACTTTTCCAGTTGGTTCTCTCTCTCTGCCTTGTGCTTGTGGACCAAATGGAAGCTCTCAGGTAGCCTTTGCCTGCCTGTTTTCACGTTCCCCTACCATGACGATCAACGGCCATCTAACTCTATGGAACTGTGAGTCTCCACGTGAAATGCTTTTCTTTTCCAAGTTGCCTCGGTCATGGTGTGACTTTAAAGGAATAGAAAAGTAGCTAAGACGAGCTTGAGTCAGGAATTCCTGGGCTTTGTGCACCGCTCTTATCACTGAAAATGACAAGGATATGTATATATGTACACGCAGCTACTCTCTCCCAAACCACTGTGCAAGTGCACATGTCATTGTTCGAGCATGCTCAGAGAGCGTGGATGTCTGCATGGTCTCAGCAGGTGCACAGAACTTCAGGGCCCTCTGGGCCGACACCACGCCCCTCCCCTCTAAGAGGGTGAGGGAATGAGAAAAGGAGGATGAAGAGGCGAAGAGAAGGAGAAAAGAAAGAAGGGGAAAGGGAAGAGGAGGAAGGAGGAGAAGAAAGGGAAGAGAAGGGAGGGAGGGAGGCAGGATCTGGGAAGAGGAGAGCCGCTGAGGAAGGCTGAGCAGAAAGGGGTCTCTCAGACTGCTGGGCTCATCCTCAAAGACCTTTCCCTTTCGGTCCCAGTAGCTGGGTCCCCTCAGTCCTCCTGTGGTCTCACATCCATCACCACCACTCTCAGTCAGAGCCGGGCTCTGCTTTGCTTCCTGGGATCTGAACGCCACTCAATGCCAGAGCTGAGGCTACACAGTCCCAGTGGGCTGAAGTCACAGAGTGAAGGGTGTGATCACAGATGCTGGGGAGCAGCTTGTGGATACCAAACTATTGAGAGCAGCAGCGTCCACCCGATCGAGTCTGTGGCCCAAGTGCTGTCGATGTTGGCTGGAGTCCCTTCTGCAAGGTATTCTTCTCACTGGTCACACACTGCAGTGTCCAGCTTTCTTGTGGGTGTTGAGGACTGCCCAGTAAATGCCTTTCTGGCCAAGCCATCTCTGAGTCCCTACCTTTAGAAACTCTTTATTTGGTTAATTGGCGCTCTCACTCAGCTTTGCACTGGATGTTATGTGGAGATTTAGAGTCCCTAAGAAGATGGGTGTGGTGGCTCATGCCCACTCTCACCAGCACTTGGGAGACTGAGCCAGGAGGGTCATCATGGGTTCAAGACCAGCCTGGGCTGTATAGTGAGTTCCAGGACAATCTGAACTACAGAGTAAGAGACTGTCTCGGCAAAAGCAAACCAACAAAAGAGAGGCAAGAGCTTTGGACCCTTGCTAATACCTTATCTGTTACCAAAGGAGCTATTTGTGACCAGCGTGGTGATTCCAGAGGCCCAGGAAGTGCCAGAAACTGTCCCACAAGGACCCCAGGCAGCATGGGCACTGAATGGGGGCTACTCAGGATTCACCACCACAGGTTTGAAATTTCAGTCTCATCTCCCTTTTTAGCTACCATACTTGAAGAGTCATGCCAACTCTGGACCCTTGGCTTACTCAGATCAGACAAGACAAGAGCCGTTGAGAACTCTTCCGAGGCCTGGGGAAGAGCTCTGTGAAACATGGGTGGGTTCCCAGGAGAACAGCCAAAGGCCAGTTCTGTGGGCATCATGGGAGTAGGTTTGGGCAGTGTGAGGTTGAGCAAGGCAACCAGTAACTCCAGAGATCCTTCATGAGGCCTGTTAAAGCCTTTGTCCTGGTCCAAAGCTCTGATTTTGGAAAACACAAAGGCAGGAAGAAGACTGCTGTGCTCTGGATACTGGCTCCCTCCCAAACTCATGTGAAAATATAACTGCCATGGCAACAGAGATTGGAGTGTGCTAGAGGAGATAGCACACACCTGTAATCCCAGCGTTTGGAAGGCTGAGACAGGAGCATTAGGCGTTCACTGTCAGCCTGTTCTATATGAGACCGTGTCTCAAAAACAGAAGTAGGGCTGAGGAGACGGCTTCAAGGGTAAAAGCTATCTCCCTGGACTGTCAATCTCCAGATCCCAGGTAAAAGCCAGACGCATGGCAGGAGCATCTGTTACCCTCGTGCTTCTACAAGGGGATAGGAGTGGAGACAAGAGAACCCTAGGAGATGGAAGGGACAGCTAGTCTAGTGTGCAGTTGGCAAGCAGCAGAGACCCTGCCCGGAACAAGCTGGAAGGTAAGGGCCCATCCTCAGACCTCCACACAAGTGCTGTGGTGTGTGTGTGGACACACACACACCACACTAAAAACCTGAACAACACAAACTAGGAATGTTCACTGAAGGAAAATTTTTAGAGACATAAGTATTAAAAAAGGAGAAAAATATCTATAATTCCATTTCCTAAGTTGACTATCATTAACAACAGCCACAAATACACTTTCCCAGGCTAGTGTTATCACAGTCCCTTATAAGTCTTTGTCATCATACTCTCTTTTAACAACTCTACTGAACCTATCTTGTGGATATATGAAAATATATTTAACCACAAAATGGCTTTCTTAATTTTTTTTTTTTGCTATTTTATGGTTATTACAAGATTTGCAAATCTTATAGTTTATGGTGTACCACAGAATGTGGAGATAGAATTTGCCTAGTTATCACTTTTTGAGCCCTAAATCTCTCCAGGAACATGGCTGCTTGGCTAACAGTCGTTTATGAGTAAAGACATGCGTCTGAAAGCAGATGACACAAGCTCTGACAGACACGGCGCTTCTGGGCAGGTTCCATTGCTCAGTCCTGTTCTCTGCCCACGTGTCACTCATTCACTACTGCTTTTTTCTGTTTTTTAGGAGTGCAGATACATCACCAGTCTTGGGTCTTCCTCCCTTCATTTTGAACCTTGCTGTGCAGTCTAGACTGGCCTTGAACTCAGGATTCTTCTGCCAAGTGTGGAATGACAAGCATGCTCCATAATGCCCACCTCATTCCCCAGGTCTCTGTTCTTGCCTTCTAGCTGCATTCTTGACTTAGAGCTGTCACTTCTCAGAGAAAGATAAGTCCCTTACATTGTCAACTTGCTTTCTGTTGGCTTCTGTTTTCCCATCTGCAACGTGGACAACCATGACTTTCAGGGTTGTTAAAAAGATTTCATTTAGGAAAAAATAGACGAGGCACGTTTGTCTACATGTCTGTGGGTCACATGCTGTGGATGATGCTGGTGAATTTATGTGGTGGCCTGTAGGCCAATCGCTGACAGAGGAGTAGAAGGAGAGATGAGTCCATCCTCGGAAACAGGGATTCCCCTAAACAGGCCAGAGCCCAGAGACCCCATCCCTTTGTGTGGTGTACAGCGTTCCTTGCTGCTTCTAGTCTCAAAGGCTTCAGAAGACTGAGCAAGCCCTCCCGTTACCTGTGAGGGGATGCCCAGTCAATCTGATGTCTGCACTTAGCAGAATGACAAATCTGCATTTCCATTTCCCTATAACTTCTTGGGGATCTCTTGACCTCAGGGGTTCTTATTTTGTCTAGGATCCTTCTAGAACTTTCTCAGGTTCTAAGAAGAAGGCCTCCAACACTTTTAATGGACTTCCTCGGGTCGCAGTGACCTCTATGGGCCATTAGGCAGCTCCTCAGCAGTGCTTATGTCCTGCTTCTGTGGACTGTGGAAGAGCGCAACTCATTTCTCTCCCAACAACACAATATCCATTGATGCATTTGAGGCAAGGTGGCATTGTTAACCCAGCTCCCACTGAATGCACGGACTTTCCATGGGGACTGTCGCTCTCTTTCTTACGTAATAGTGAAAGAACACAGACACCTTGCCCTTCCAGCTTAACTGTAACATTTCTGACAATCACAGCTCTTGCGGTACCCTACTCACTACTCCTGTACACCATCCCTGAATTTAATTGGCGAGTGCCTGTGGCTGCTGACTTCACTGTTCCATCTCAAAACAGACACCTGGTTTCTCTTTTTTGGCTTCTGACCCACTGGGCTCACAAACAACCTGGATTCCTAAAGGTTCTAGCTGGTCTCTTCCCTCCTAGATCTTGTAGTCACTGTGTTGAGATGTGTCCTTTTGCTGAGTAGTGTCCATGGAACCCATCACCCCTCCCTGCCTACCACATGAAGTAGGCATCCTCTTGAGTCTCCAAGATGGCTCTCAGGCTGTATCTGCTGCTTTACCATCATAGCTTAAGTTAACCCAGAGGAATGATCATGCACTATTGACTTCTGCATCCCAGTTCTGGACCAAGGGTGTGACATCCCTTACCTTGGTACCCTGGGCAAGAGATTTGGATGTGTACCTGCATGTCACAATACATAGCATTTGTTTGTATGCTATAGATACTGGATCTATCAGGAATTAATGGGGACAAATGGTGAAATTTTTCCATGAAGCCAGACCCCTCCAACCCAAGGTGAAGTACAATGCTCAGGGAGAAGGAAACGTTTCTTAAGGTTTTCCTTTTATCCTCCAAATTAAGGAGGTCATGCCTTTCATTCCTCAGTGTCTCTGTCAGAAAATCAATTGTTAAATTATTCATTGAGTCAGATCAGGTAATTTTGAAAGCAATCTCTACAGTGAGTGGAGCTCTATCAAAGTCGACATTATTCCTGATATCTGAACAGATGAGCTCCATAATTTAATGCCTAATCTATCTTCCAAACACAATGATGGAGAAGATACTTCTGTTTCCTGGGTAGTGAGGGAGAGCAGAGCCTCCTAAATCTTTTCATTTTCTCATTACTTTATCAAGAGGAAAAAAACTTGGATGTAATAAAAAGAGACACAGGAAACAATGCTCATTTTAGTTCCTGTTCCTTTATTATTAATTCCTTAATTACCAGTGGCCTAGCTGCCCTTGTTGGACTTGCCCTTGATTTCATGCTGAAGGTGGAAGTGTCTGTGTTGATTCAGAGATACTGGGCAGGACTAAGAAGCTTTCCTTGCAGAGAAGATAGAGCAGGAGGTTAGAGGTCAGAGGTCACAGAGGCTCTGACTTCTCTCTTTAGTGTTTTGTGTCCGGGAGGCCTTCATCCTCAAGTCTTGTTTTCCTCAATAGTGACAGGGTGAGTCTGTCCATTTTCATTCTTGTTGGATGGGTAAAGGATGTCTGGACCCAAGGAGATGTTCAACAAAGTGCCCACTCATAGCAGCACACACAGATCTTCCGGCAGCTTTCCTCTATGAGATACCACTAAAAAGACCTCATTTCTCCTTGTTAGACCCCTCTGTCAGATCCAGTGTCTTCCTAGGAGGCCGCTAGAGTGGTAACTATCAATCTCAGTAAGATGAGGGAAAAGTGGGTGCGGATTGAAGATTGGCAGGGCAGGGTGAGATTTTCTTCCCTGAGACTTTTAGTGACTTGAGAACTTTGAAAAAAATAGGTCACTTATACAGAGGCCCCAGATCCACTTACAACAAAGTGCCTAGCTTCAAAGCAGTCTGCTAGCTTTTCTGTTGTTATTATTGTTGCCATTTGGGACCAGGTCATGCCATGTCCTCTAGGTTGCCTTTAAACTTCTGGTGATTCTCCTACCTCAGTTTCCTTTGTTAGCGTGTTTGGTAGTACAGGAGCCACTTGTAAATTGCTGTGTACCTTAGGCCAGGAAGTCAGCTATACCCTGTGACCTTTAAGAAGACAGGCACTGTGTCTTGTTAAAGCTTTATCTCCCAGGCAGTGCCTGAAACCAAGTAGGAGCCCAAAATATAACCACGTGAAGGAATGAAGAGCATCTTATCCAGTCATGGACCAGAGTGTAGCACTGATATTAACTGGCTGCTTGGGAGTCCATAACTGGGTTAACATCCCCAAAGCCTTCTAGAGCCCAACCCCAACCCTCTGTCTGTGTGCTGACCCAGAGATGCAGATGAAGTGACATTACAAAGCACTCTTTTGTGTTGGTGTATTTCGAGGCTCACCCTTGATGAGACAGTTAGAGGAGAGTCTGGAAGGAAGATTTGTGCCAGGGAGAAAGCCAATTAAGGTGCAAGCGGGGAGAATAATGGCTTGCAGATACTCTGTGCTCTGGGTGTGAAATCTCAAGTCTCTTACTCCCTGAAGCCAATGCTTGTTTCCCTACCTTTCTAGAAGCTTCGATAATGGGTTTTTCCTGCTGCTGTCGATGCTAGTGAAATACCGGCTATTCAGATAACTCTTCATGGCACTTACTTCAGCAAATGAGAAAATCAAGGAAATGTCTCCCTTAGTGTAAATTTCCCCCAGATTTATACACTGGGAGGCATTGTGTAGAGCTGGAGTGGTTGGAAAATAAAATATACAGTGGTTGGAGTAAGCTTGTCCTTATAAGTTGGCTTAGTTACTGTTCTATTGCTGTAAAGAGACACCATGACCGAGGCAGCAAGCATTTCATTGGGGGCTTACTTACACTTTCAGAGGGTGAGTCTACAGCTATCATGGTGGTTGTTTAGCGGCAGGCAGGTGTGGTGCTGGAGCAGTAGCTGGAACCTCACATCTGATCCACAAGCTACAGACAGAGAGGGAGTGAGGCTGGGCCTGGTGTTGGCTTTTGAAACCTCAATACCTCTAGAGACACATTTCCTCCACTAAGGCCATGCCTCCTAATCCTTCCCAAATAGTTCTACCAACTTGGGACTGAATAGTCAAACATATGGGCCCAAGGGAACCGTCCTCATTCAAACCATCACACAAGCTCTAAGTTACCCTTTGAAATAATTTGGGAAAATCTTAGTTAACTGAGCTTAAGTGATGGGAGATGTCATTCTGTAAATATGTTTCTCTTATTGGTTGATGAATAAAGCACTGTTGGCCTATAGGGAAGCAAGATAGGTGGGACTAGGTGACAAGGAGGATTCTGGGAGATGTAGTAGAGAGGAATCGGAATGTAGGATGCAAGAGGAATAAGAGGTCCAGACCCTTTCTCTGGTAAGATAAGACCATGTGGAAACACTTAGATTTATAGAAATGGGTTAACATTTAAGACAGAGCAAGCCAATAAGAAATGCTAGTAACTGGCCAACAGTTTCATCACTAATACAGCATCTCTGTGTGTTATTTGGGGGCTGGCGTGGCTGTGGGACCAGGCTGGTGGGAAAACTGCTTGTAACACTTAAGGTTCTTGCAGCTATGTTTCTTGTTTGATGCACATCTGCTCTGCATTTGCATGTTGCTAACATTAATGATCACTTGCTGGATTAAATGCCTGAGAAGTAGGGTTCAGGGTCCAGCTCAGTGGTGGAGCTTAGCATCAGGTCTTTGGTTTGATGTCTTAACACCAACTCCCAAACCAACCAACCAAAAGGAAGAAACCAGAATAATGAAGCATGATACCTAATCTTGACCCCCCCCCCAGGTGAGGAATTGCTTCCATCAGATTAGCCTGTGGGCTTGTTCATAAGGTATTTTTTAATTGCCAGTTGATATGGGGGGGGGGGGGGAACCAGCCCACTGTGGGTGATAGCATCCCTGGCCAGGTGAGCCTGAGCTAGCTGTGTAAGAAAGCTAGGGATGGTAGTACACACTTTGATCTCAGCCCTCAGGAAGCAGAGACAGGTAGATCTCTGTGAGTTCTGAGGCCAGCCTGGTCTACACAGAAAGGTCTCATAGACACATGTTTCTGTCCTGCCCCGTGCTGTAGCTGTTCAGTCCCAAATAAACACACAGAGGCTTATATTAATTATAAACTGTTTGGCCTATTGCTCAGGCTTATTACTAACAAGCTCTTACAACTTAAATTAGCCCGTAATTCTTATCTATGTTTAGTCACATGGCTTGGTACCTTTCCTCAGTAAGGCATTCTCATGTTGCTTCCTCTGTATCTGGCTGGCTACTGTGTCTCTGCCTTCCTCTTCCCAGAATTCTCCTCACCTGGTCATCCCTCCTATACTTCCTGCCTGGTGATTGGCCAATCAGCATTTCACTAAACCAAATATGAGTGACAAATCTTTACAGTGTACAAGAGCATCATCCCACATCAAGTTCTAGGACAGCCAGAGCTACATACTGATACCGTTTCAAAGCCCAGACCTTTAATCCCAGCACATGGAAGGCAGAGGCAGGCAGATCTCTGTGAGTCTGAGGCCATCATGGTCTACCTGGACAGCCTGGTCTATAAAGAGAAACCCTGTCTTGAAGTACCCACCCACCCCAGCCCAAAAAAGAAAGCTGTCTGGACAAGCCAGCTTCAAGCTACAGAGAGGAGAGGAGAGAAGAGAAGAGGAGAGGAAAGGAGAGGAGAGGAGAGGGAGGGGAGGGGAGGGGAGGGGAGGGGAGGAGGAGGGGAGGAGGGAAGGAAGGGGAGGGAAGGGGAGGGAAGGAGAGGGAGGAGAGAGAGAGAGAGAGAGAGAGAGAGAGAGAGAGAGAGAGAGAGAGAGAATCAGTATATTCTTGAGGTTCTTTAACCATACTTTAACTTTAATGTCAATGCAATCAATTTAATTGCTGGACTTTCTACCTGAATAGTATTCTGAATCAAAAATACATTTTTGTTAAAAATATTTATGAAATATTTTGAACATCCCGAAAACATGCAGGGTGTATAATAAACCAACTTGAATGAACTTTTTTTTTTTTTTAAAAAAAAATAACTATTTTGTTGTGCATGCTAGAGTATTTATTTACGTATTGAGATAGGGTCTCAGCATGTAGTCCTGGCTGCACTAAAATTGTGAGACAGACCAGAATGACCTTAACCTTGCAGTGATTTTCCTGCCTGTTTCCTATGCACTGAAATTACAGGAGTGCGTTGCTGCACCTGGATGTGTGTGTGTGTGTGTGTGTGTGTGTGTGTGTGTGTGTGTGAAACCTTGTGGCTGGAGATATGACTAAGTGGTTAAGAGTACTGACTTCTCTTTTAGAGCATCTGAGTTCAGTTTCCCAGCACCTGGATGCTGGCTCACAACCATTGTGTCTTCAGTTTCAGGGGATTTGGTGCCTTCTTTCGGCTTCCAAAGGCACCAGGCATGCACATGGTACACAGATATGCCTACAAACAAAACACATAAAGATGAAATGTATAAAGAAATTCAAAATTGGAAGGAAGCAGGGAAAGGAGAATGGAAGGAAGGAATTAAGGAAGGAGGGAGGGAGTTAGGAATCATGCTCAAAGATACAAACAGCCAAGGATGACCTCAGTTCCCCACTCTTCTGCCTACACCTCCAAAGGGGTGGGACCCCAGGCTGCACCAGCACACCTGGCCCCACCCATTCCCAGGCTGTATAATGATATAGATGTTATGAATGATATAAGTGGTAGGAAACATTGTTTAAACAATTCAAGTAAAAGTCACTGTACTATATAGAATGTTCTGCAACTTTTTTTTTCCACTTGTAATTTTGGGACCTCTTCATGTTGTATAAACTTCATGGCTAGGTGTGAAGGCATGCTCTTATAATCACAGTCCTTGGGAGGCAAAGGCAGAAAAACCAGGAGTTCACAGCCCACTGTGGCTACACGGTGAGTTCAAGGGCAGCCTAGAAAAAAAGAAAGAAAAATTAATGTTATATATAATTCAATTTCACTTGCTTATCTCACTAGAGAACCCTTGATTATAAATAAATAAGCCACAATGTGTTTATATGGGTAGATCCATATTTGAAATATTGTGATGAGTGCCAGGCATATGCTTTCTTCAAAGGGGTGCGTGAGAGAATTGAGTATGGCTGTTTGTATTTATTTTTTCTGATATCCAGGGCATTGTTACTCTTTGTGACTTATGAATGCTTTTCTTTATTTACTATGGTTTCTGATTGCATCTCTGCTTATCTTCTGTCTTGGCTTAGAAGTTAAGCATTCAATGTGTTCACATTTGGAGGTTAATTATTAGCATGTATAAATAAAGGCTTAGATGCAACCATTATTTCCCTGCACAAGAAGAATGTTTGTGCTCCTGACCCCCTCTTGTTTGGGGGTGATATTTTTGTTTTACCCTTTAAAACAGGCTCTCAGCTGGTGTTTGTAAAAGGAATAGTAAAAACCCAGAAACAGATACTGGGGTTCAAGCTTCAAGCTGAAGATCAGAAAAACAAAGTAGCTGGGCACTAGCTCTTACCTCTGCCTCAGGCTGAAAGGGCTGTCCTCTCAAATCCTGGGATTAAAAGTGTGTGATCCCAAGAGCTGTGACCACCTTTGCATGAGCTGTTTCTCTTTTGGACTGGATCAGTTTCATGTAGATCAGTGTGGCCTTGAACTAACAGATCCAGCTGCCTGTCTTCTGAGTGCTGGGATTAAAGGTGTGTGCTGCCACTGCCTGGCTCTATGATTTATGGCAAGCTTCGGTTTCTGATTCTTCCAGTGAACTTTATTAAGCCATAAATTAACGTATCACTACAGGCCTTCATTGTTGCCACTGTTGTTATAATTTCCTAGTCTTTAATATTGTTTAAAAAGGGTTTTACCCATTTTTAAAATTTTTTTATTGTACCAATTTATTTTGTATGCTTTTACATGTATGGGTGTCATAAGCATGTGGCAGTCAGAAGACATAAGCATGTGGGTCCTGGGGATTGAACTCAGGTCTTCAGGCTTGGCAGCAAGCTCTTTTCCCCACCACACCAGTTCACCAGTAACTTCTCAATTCGCTGTTTGCTTTTTCCCTCCCACACCTTCTTTCTGGGTTTGTTTTCTTTCTTGCTAAAAGGAAAAAAAAAAATCATGTTTGGCATTTTGCTTAGTAAGGTGATGTTAGCAATAAAATTCAAAATCTTTTACATTTAAAGTAGATAGGTTTTTCTGCTCTCTCTGTGTAACAGCTTGGCTAGACTGCTCTGGTGCCATCTCTGTCCCCGCTGTGGGGATCCTATTAGAGGCTGGCTGTAGATTCTGCAGTTCCCGTCGCTGTGAGCTGCATTCAGAATGGCCTCAAAACTGCGTGTTAGTTTATCTATTCTGCCTTCTGATTTGTGTGCCACGTAATGTGCTTATTGAATTTTTTATTTCAATGGCTATTATTTTATGTCTGGAAGCCCAGTTGAACTTATTTTAAATCTTCCTATCTCCCCTTAATGTTGTACTGTCTTCTCTACTGCTTTGCTTTAATACATTTTGTCCCTTTGCTGCTGTGTGTGCTAATGAGACGATTGCAAGATCTCTTTAAGATTGCTTTTGGGTGGCAGTTACTTTTTTTTTTTTTTATTGCTGTGACAAAATGCTTGACAAAAACCATGTAAGGAGAGCTGGGGAGATGGGTAAGGGCACTCACCTACATGCTTGATGACCTGGGCTCAATCTTGATTACCTGGGTACACATGGCAGAAAGGGGGAATCAACTCCGGAAAGTTGTACACGCATACGAGTGTGTGTGTGTGTGTGTGTGTGTGTGTGTGCATGCGCACACACACACACACACACACATAGAGAGAGAGAGAGAGAGAGAGAGAGAGAGAGAGAGAGAGAGGGGCATACACACGATAAACAAATGCATAAGTGTAAATTTTTGAAAAAGGTATGTAAAGGCTTTATTTTGCATAATGGTTTGAGCGTACAATCCGTCTTGGTGGGAAAGGTGTGGAGCTTGAGGCAGCTGGCCGCCTTGTATCCTCTAGCAGGAGGCAGAGATTGATGAGTTCTGGTGCCCCTCTCCCCGTGGGTGTGTGCATGTGAACGTGAATGTGCGGGTGTGCATGTGAATATGCGTGCATGCTGGAGACTGCATGTGTAGGAGCATCGTCACAGCACTCGTGTGGAGTCAGGGGACAGCCTTATGGAGTCAGTTGAACCCTGGCACGGTGTTGAGGTGGGCTGTCCCCTCCGCACGGTGTTGAGGTGAGCAGTAATACTGTTTCTCAGTGTGTTCCTGTGGCTTGCTGTCCCCTGAGTTTCCTGGTGTCCTCCTGCCCTGCTTCCCCTCTGGCCTTAGGAGTGCTGCTTTTACAGAGAGGCTCACTACCACATCCAGACTTTTCCTCAGATTTCAGAGACGGACTCAGGCTGTCAGGCTTGCAGGTGAAGCGTGAAGCCCTCTGTCCTCCTCCACCTGCTGAGACATCTTTCTGATCCTTCACTTTCTCCTTTTCATTCAGCCCAGGCTCCCATTCCAAGAGGCGACCATGTTTGCAGTGGGCTTTCCCTCCTCATTTAACTCTGCATAAGTCAGGCTTGTTGACACTTGAGAGGTGGACAGAAGAAGGTCAGAAGTTCAAGGTCACCCTTTGCTATCTCACAAATTCTAGATTGGCCCATGATACCAAAAGCCCTTGCTCAAAAAGCAAGCAAGCAAGCAAGCAAGCAAGCAAGCAAGCAAACAAACAAATGCTCCCCAAACAGTTGCTTTTACTGGGCATGTAGGTCAGTTATAACCCGGCAGCCTGAGGCACCGGGTCCATTCACAGTACAGCAAACAAATCCCAGTTCTTTTTCTACCCCGTATCACCCTGTGCCAGGAAAGTTGAACAAGCAGAAGCCCAAGCAGATAAGCCACCCTCCTACAATACGGTAGGATGTTGGCCTCTTTCTCTATCACAAATTTTATTTAGTTACATATATATTTTAGGTATGAGTGTGTCCATCTGCAAGTATGCTTGCATGCCAGTAGAGAGCATCATACCCTCTTATAGATGGCTGTGAGCCACCATGTGGGTGCTGGAAATTGAACTCAGGACCTCTGGAAGAGCAGCCAGTGCTCCTAACCGCTGAGCCATCTCTCCAGGCCCCATGGGTTTTTGTTTGTTTTGTTTTGTTTTTGGTTAGTTAGGTTGGTTTTCGAAGACAGGGTTTCTCTGTGTAATTGCTCTGGCTGTCCTGGAACTCACTTTGTAGACTGGGCTGGACTGGAACTCACAGAGATCCACCTGCCTCTGCCTTCAAAGTGCTGAGATTAAAGTCCTGTGCCATTCTAGACCACGTGGTTGGATATATAACAGAGATGGGCAGATCCCCTCAGCAACTTGGGATGCAGCCTCCTTCCTATGTCTTGGCTCCACCTTAGTCCCCCCTTATTACTCCCCCCCCCAATTCCCAGGGCTCCATATTTCCCTGTATTCACACTCCCGGTTAGGTCAGAGCAATCCAATCTCTCCTTCTTAGGCACTGATACTGTCTAAACTCCTAGGAGCTTGCTAATTGGCAGGGCCTCCAGGTGAGAGACTGGCTGTTCTGAGCAGAAGGTTGCTATTTCCAACAGTGAGTTTCCTTCCATTCCTTTGTACATATAACATAGCAACCAGCACAGGAGACAGCTAACAGGTATGCGTGTTTATGGTCAATCCCTAATTCCATGGCTAAGCAGGGTTATGACTGACCAAGCAAACTTAATTTAGAGAGCGGAGTGTGAAGACAAAATGACAACCATTCCAGAGCTTAAATAAATTGGGCTTGTTTGTTTGTTTGTTTGAGGCCAGGCAAGGGGATTTAAGCCTGTCACCCCAGCACTCATGTGGACATCTTACTTCAGCTTGTACCTGGGCCACTTAGGAAAGTGGGGTGGGTTGGCAGAGTAAAATGCCCTTCAAGGGTCACGGAGCCCTGTGTCTACCATGCTGTTCCCCCATGAGCCTTGCAACCCTCTCATATCACGGACAGAACTGGGCTGGGGTGCAGCTCACTGGGAGACCTCTTGCCTAGACCTGCTGCCTTACTCCCCCTCCCTCCTAAGGGAAAACCAGAGAGAACTTTCCTTTATTATTATTATTATTTCTTATTTTACATATCCATCCCAGTTCCCTCTCCCTCCTACCTTTCCATGACCCCCATAGATCACCCCCATCCCATATCCCACCCACTCCCCCACGGAGGGTGAGGCCTTCTATGAGGGGTCATCAAAGTCAGTCAAATCATCTTTTTTTAAAGCTCTCTAATTCTTGTGCCGGGCAATGCCAGCCAAAACCAGAGCTCCGGGTCCAGTCTCTCGGGTTTAGGCTTCCACCCTCTGTTTTTGTTTCCCTTCTACTCACAGCACTGAACACAGTTCTGCTCCAGTACAGCTGCCTGAATCACCCTGAGGCTTGCCTGGGACTCACACGCAGGCGGTAAAGGTTTATTTTGATTTTTTTGTTTTTTGTTTGTTTGTTTTGTTTTGTTTTTTGAGACAGGGTCTCACTATGGGGAAATGCTTTTCAAGCATTGTCTCTTGCACACCTTGGCAAGCTTCAGCATTGAGGTGTGGGTTCGTTTGTTTATTTCCCTCTGTTTTACAAGTGAGGAAACAGGATCTCACAGAGCTTAAGCAATGTTTCATAAATCATCAAGTATTTAAAAGTAGAGATAGCATCTCAACCCGAGACTGTGTCCCCAAACTCTTCTGTGATGCTGGACCTGATGCAATCTATGGGAGTAGAATGAAGGTTCAGCAGTGACAGATATGTCAGTTCAGCCCGAGGGGCATCAGCCAGACCCTTAGCCTCACCATCTCCTCCTTGATGTCTAAACATGAGGGTGGCATGGGCCAGGAACTAAGCCTCCCAAGTGAATGCGCGTTTCAGAAACACAAGGAATATATTGTTGTGTTTTGGTTTTTGGTTTTTCAAGACAACGTTTCTCTGTAAATTTCTGGCTGTCCTGGAACTTGTCCTGTAGACCAGGCTGTCCTTGAACTTAGAGATTCACCAGTCTCTGCCTCTCAAGTGCTGGGACTAAAGGCATGTGCCATCATGACCTAGCTTCAAGGAATATTTTCAAAGTATATGTGTGTGTGTGTAAGTACCTACTCAAAGGTATAAACACACACACATATATACACATATATAATATTTATTTATTAATGGGCTGGCCTCAAACTCAGAGATGCAGCTGCCTCTGGCTCCCAAGGGTACCACCACTGCCCAGCCTAGCAGTGGATCTTATGGAAGAGTTTCTCACCACACCTGCACACCTGAAACCAATGGGCTTCTCCACAGCCGGTTTTTGTTTTGTTTCTGAGAGTTTCTGAGTTTAGTTATGACACTCTGTGTAGACAAAGGCTTTTGTCTTCCTGAGTATACGGAGATAAAATAATGCCCACCCACCGCCGAGTATTTGTGGAGAGGACGAGAGAAGCACAAGCTCAAGTCTCCTTGGCTCTCAGCACGGTTTGAAATTGGCCTGCAGGTGTAGCTCAGTGGTGGCATGATTGTCTAGACAGAATATGGCAGCCCCAGGCCTTCACGCTTACTTGGTTTGTTCCTTGAGAGATCAAAGAGCTGTGGTTACATAATTTTAGCAAGTTTTCTTTTCTAGAAAAAGTATTTATTTTGTGTGTATGAGTGTTCTGTGGAGTGTGTGTGTATGCCGAGTGCTTTTCTTCTGAGACAAATAACACCCTTGACGGAAGCTTTTAGAGATGGACTCCTTATGACCAAGCCTCCCCAGAAGCACTCAGGAGTGAGCCATTTGTAAATGTTTTCAGACTGGTGTATCCAGACCAGCCAGCCCCTTTCTCCTATGTCCAGGAGCCCAAGGGTCCTCGTCAGTTTCCTGGAGTTGGCAGTTCATGGTGGGAAGTGGTCTTCAAGGGCCAGAGAAGTAACAGGGTTTCCCTGTCAGAGCCCTTGTCATTAAAGGACCAGGTGTCTGCTGCTGGGTCCCTCGCAAGCATTTTTCATCTATCTGCTTGACAAGAAGGACTAGGAAGGTATCCCTCTTCTCTTTTCTGGTTTAGGGCATGGGAAGGACACCCTGTTCTTTTCTAGGGGCAGGGCATTGTCCCCAGAAAAAGCTAGAGTTAAAAAGGCCAGACTGATTTCAGAGAGGGGGATGAGCTGTGTCCCCACAAACTCCTATCTTGCCTTCTGCACCAGAAGATGTGGCCATGTGTGAGACAGAGGAGACAGCTACTAAATACAGGCCCAACTTTGGTCTATAACAATGTTGCCCTGAGTTTGGGGCTTTGCTTTTCCCCCCCCTGTTATAAGCATTTTCTTAAGAACAATGTAATAGTTAATTTAATCTTAAAAAAAAAAAGACCTTAAGGCCAGATGTTGTGGCTCAAGCCTTTAATCTCAGCACTGTGGAGGCAGAAATAGACAGATCTTGGTGAATTTGAAGCCACCCAGGCTACCTAGTGAGACCTTACAGGCTCTTCCTATGTTACCTAAGCTGTCCTTGAACTCACAATTCTGATAGACCCTCACAAGTGTTGTGATTACAGGTGTACAGAAATGCATCTGGCCTGTGGATCATCATTTATTTTTATAACCAGCTAGGCCATGATGCAGAATCCACTCACACTGGTAGGACCCTCACACTCTCATATTTGCGGCATCTCTATTGATGCTATTGATTATGTCATTGTGTCTTGTGCTAATTAATCCCATGTGTTGTTCATCAAGGCCTATCACTAAACTGCATTCCCAGCCACTGATCTACATTTATAGGTGGCAAATAGCTAGAAAGATGTTGACTTGCTTGAAGACGCAAGACACTGAAAGCAAGCATGGGCACTGAGCCTGGGGGTCTGATTCTGTCTGCTACTGGCCTCTTACATGTCTGGAAACACCACCTAGAGACCAGGTCCCAAGCCACCATGCCATACACTGGCTCTTTGTCACCTAGATTCACAAGGCTGGCATTGGCTTTCCTAGCCAGCAGAGGGGTGGGTGCTCATAGAGGACCAGTGGATGGAGAAACCAAAGATCTACATGGAGATGCCAGCAACCCACCTGTTAAGCTGCTCTGCAGAGCCTGGCAAGGTACATGGAGCAGGGTGCTGCACCTTTGTCCATTCAGGACATAGCCTCAAATGGGAGAATTCACTTCATCTCATCATTCTCGCAGCGAGGCACCAGCTGCTCCAGTTTTGAGCAAAGGCATTCATACTGAGTTATTGACCAGAATATTCTGCCTGCCTGGAACCTCATGAATCCAACTTATTCCAAAAGCATGCAGTGCCTGCTGGCCGAAAGGAGGTGGCCAGTGAAGATTTGGGCTGACCACCCCAAATGTGAAAATCAAAATGCACAGTGCTCAAAATCTAGAACTTTCTGAGTGCCAATATGATAAATAAAATGGAAAGTTTTACATCTGCCCTCATGTGATGGCCACAGAACACAGGTGCACTCAAAACATTACCTAAAATTACCTTCCAGGTTGAAGAGCTGTGGGGAGTTTCCCCCAGTGCAGAGGCTGAGGCAGAGCCAAGTGCTTCCAGCTCCAACACTCCCACTGTGTGAAGAGCCCTGTGTGAACTCTTAAGAAGGATGCCATTCCTAAGATCAAAAGTGATCAAACAGTTTCTTACAATGGCCCTAGGCAAGAGCCCGCAGCTTCCTGGGTCCCTGCCTCCCTACTGAGGAGAGGTTGCCAAAGGGAGCCCCTAAGCTTCTTTAGGCCTAAGATCCTATAATCTCTTTAGTCTTCGTGTGCTATGCCAAGTACACTAATGCTGTCCAGTGGGTTCAGGCCATGCATGTGTGTGAGGTTAGTTACCTTTCTTGTAGCTATAACAAAATATATGACAAAGTAGTAGATTGGCGATTTTCTATTTCTGTGATAAAACAGCATGACCAAGGCAACTTATAGGAAAAACAAAACAAAAAACAAAACCAGTTTATTTTGGGCTTATAGTTTCAGAGGGTTAGGGTCTATAATTAGGGTGAGGGAGGGGGCAGCATGGGAATGGATGGCAGACATGGCAGGGGGGAAGCCGAGGGTGTTTATCTTGAACCACAAGCAGGAAAGAGAGAGAGTGAACAGGAAATGATGTGTGGCTTTTGAAACCACAAAGCTCATTCTCAGTGACATACTCCGTCTAGCAAGGCTACCCCTCTTAAACCGGCCCAAATGGCACCGCTGGGAACAAATTATTCAAATGCTGTGGGGGGGGCATCTGATCCAGAACTCCACAATAGTATAAGGAAGGAAGGGTTTGTTTTGCCTCATGGTCTTGAGGGTCTGTCTGGTCCATCATGGCAGCAGGAGGCAGCTGTTCACATTGCATTTGTAGTCAGGAAGCAGAGAGAAAAAGAGAGAGAGAGAGACCCATGCTGCTGGTGCTCAGTGCGCACTCTCTCTCTCTCTCTCTCTCTCTCTCTCCCCCTCTTTTCCCTGTCTTTTCAGTCTTAGTCAATGTTCACCAAGTGTATGTCAGAAAAGCTAGAGAGATGGCTCAGCCATTAAGAACATGAGATGGATTCCAGAGGACCTGGATTTGAGTTCTAGCGCCGACGGCAGCTCAGAGTCCTCTGTTACTCCAGCCTCGGGAATAAAGCTCCCTTTTCTGTCCTGCACAGTCACACATGCGGGGCAAATATATATATGCACATAAAAATTACTTGAAAAATAGAGAAAGGAGACAAAGCAATATTTTCCAACCTAGCTTCCCCCCACGTCTTCTCTCGTACAATACATCCTGACTTGAGTTTCCCTTCCTTTCTCCCATCCCAGCTCCCCTCTCCCCCACATCCACTTCTCTGGCTCCTTCCAGAAAGGAGCAGGCCTCCCAAGGATATCATCCAAATGTGGCATAACAAGATACAGTAAGGACAAGCACAAACCCTAATGTCAGGGTTAGGTGAGTGTTCTGGAACATTTGCTCATACTGTGAACCCCTCGGGTTGTGTTAATAAAATCAATCTTGGATCAGGAGGCAGAGACAGCAACTAATTGACAGGAATTAGTTACAGAGGGTGCAGAGGAGCCAAGAATACAGATGGGAGACACACAGGAAGGAGTAGGAAGGGACTTGGGGTTTCTCAGTCTTTTTTGGTTTGGGATATTTGGAGAAAGCTCTCTTGGTGGGTCTCCAGCCAAAAATGAAGGTCCGCTGGTTGCTGTGGGGCCTGTCTGAGCTGCAGGCGCTCATTAGTTAAAAACACTGGGCAAGGAAACCCAGTAGGAGGAAAAGGGTCCCTAGTGCAGGCAAAAGAGTCAGAGACACCCCACTCCCACTGTTAGGACTCCTGCAAAAACACCAAGCTAACAACCGGAACATCTTTACAGAGGGCCTAGAGCAGACCCTTGCAGGCTGTGATTGCTGCTTCAGCCTCTGTGCACCCCTGTGAGCCCTGCTTAGTTGATTCTATGGCGGCACCGTTTAGAACCTACTGAACACCCTCCCTCTATCCACTCACAGCATTGAGCCCAGCTCACACTGTCCATGCTCCCCATTCTCAGCAGAATGGAAGCGCCTTGACGGAAGAGGGCTAAGTTTGCCCTTTGCCTGCCTTCAGATCTGGCATGGGCTCATCTCTCTTTAAATATTTGTTGAAGGAATTCCTTGTTTGCTTGTTTGTTTGTTTTCCTAGAAAGAATTTCTCTGCATCCTTTGCTGTCTTGTAGCTCACTCTACAGAGATCTACTGGCTTCTCCCTCCAGAGCACTGGGGTTAAAGTCATGTGCCATCACTGCCCAGCTGTTGGAGGAATTCTTAAAGAGACAATAGAAGCTAGGGTGAGGAGGCTCATCTCTCTGTCAGGAGGAGGCCATCCTGGGCTACAAGCATCTTATTTAGAAATCTCTATTGTTCTCAAAGAATCTTTGCTTTGCTTTGCTTTGCTTTGCTTTGGGTTTAGGCATTGTTTTGGAGGCAGGCTCCTGCTATGTAGCCCAAGCTGGCCTGGAACTCAGGATCCTCCTGCCCCCCCCCATCCAGGGTGCTGGGATTACAGATGTGAGCTGCTATGCCTGGCTGTGACATGAGTCCTCACTATCAAGAAAGGAAGTATGTTGGTGTAGTGGCTAAGTGGACGGGGAGACCGGGTGTACACTGGCTGCTGTTGACAGCTGTAGGGAAGGGCACTCAAACCCCCAAGCTGGAAACACAGAGACCGGAACAGGCTGGGCTGTGTGTGCTACTGTGAGTTTATTGTCGTAAGATCTGGAGAGATGGCTCAGCGCTTAAGAGCACTTGCTTTTCTTGCAGAGAATCTGACTCTGGTTCCCAGCACCCACTCCGGGTTGCTCACAAGTATAGGTCACCCACTCCAGGTTGCTCACAACTATATGAAACCCCAGTTCCAACACCCTCTTCTGGCCGTCACAGGTACCAGCACACACGTGGCCTCCACTCACATACACATACATGCAACTAAAGGCAAAAACAGCAGCAACAAAAACCTGGGGAAGACTATTTTTCTCACTCTTGGTATTTTTTAGTTGCCTATGGTTCATCGTGTAGGGCTGAGGCCTCGTGAGCTTTCCCCGCATCTGTGTTAACACGTGTATTGTTGTCTTTTCTTGTTCGGCTCATGTTTAGTTGGTCTCATTGGTGAGACTTTATGGGTGTAGCTTCCGACATCCCTAGATTTTCCAGGGAAGAACACACCAGTTCGTTAGCTAATACCAAATGGTTGGCCCTGAAAACAGACATACAAATGAGAATATGCAGATTGAACAGTTTGTACTTATGTGTTTACGAACATATGCATATACATAAACAAATGTGTATTTAACAACCATTAATGAAACGGAGGTCATGAATTTGGATGAGATCAAGGAGGGGAAATGGGAAGGTTTGGGGAGAGGAATGGAAAGGGAGAAATAATTAAACTATATTATGATCTCAAAAATTAAAATAAATAATTCAAACAAAACCTGAAACCTACTCATTTCGTGACTTCAGTCACATGAGCTCAGCTGTTACTGCTTTGCGTCACAAGCAATGGTATCGCAGACAATGGAAAGTGAACAACGTCTGGATATGGTTAGCTCGCATCCATAATCTCTGCAATGCAGGAGGATTGCCTCCAGTCACAGTAAGGCACTGTGGCAGAAAGGGAAGAAGGGAGGAGAGACACACGTGCAGAGGCTGGGGTGTAACTTAGACGACAGAGTGCTTGCCTAGAAGGCAGGACCCCTGGGTGTGGTTGCTGACATGGCACACTCCAAGGCATCACAGGGTCCATCTGCAACCCCAGCTCTTGAAAGGTGTCTCTCCTCCAGAAGGGACTGGAGTCAGATGGGCTTTGGCAGGAAGCAGCAGTGAGCTCTGGTCTTCGAAGAGGCTCAGAAAGCTCAAGACTATACTTGGATACATAGCAAGTCTGAGGCCTCCCGAGTCCCTGTCAAAAGAGGAATGAGGTGTGTGGGGGTCGATAAACTATGCAATGCACACGGGGAGCACCAACTACTCCTGTGGTTGAAAGAACCCGTGCTCCCAGGCCAGGCTGGAAGAAATGGTATCTTCCAAGCCCTGAGACCCTGAGCAGGTCTCCGGATCCCTTTGGGTCCCTGTTTCCTCCTTTGCACACCCTAGGCTTATCAGAAAATCCCAGAAGGTTTACCTAGACTAGCCCTCTTCCTTATCTTCATCCACAGAGTCCCTGATTCCTGGGAGTTGGGAAATGGGCAAGAGGTCAGCACCTCCCCTGGTTAATCAGAGTCTTAATGTTGACAGAGTTTGAGTTCTGTGTTTAAAGGGAGGCAGAGAAATCTCATCACTTGAAATCAGGAAACATCTCGAGAATAATGTTCTAGTCAAAAAGTGTGTGGTCCTTGGTTTGGTGAGATGGCATAGCGGGTTGAAGGACTGCCTAAGCCTGATATTGACCTCTGTCCCATCTCTGCAGAAAGATGTACACACACACACACACACACACACACACACACACACACACACACACACACATACACCCCACTGGTGACCTTTCTCTGTGGTAGAGAGGTGCTTGCTGCCAAACTTTAGTTGGAACCCCAGAACCCACATGGTAGAGAGAATCGACCCCCCAAAATTTCATCTGACCTCCACACATGCATGGTGGTGTGTAGACACCTCTCCCAAATAAATAAAATGTATTGAAAAATTTTTAAACAAATTAGAAGAAACACAGGTGCTTTTGGTACTATGATGTTCCTCCTCTTCTAATCAATGTCACAGAAGCCTGGGTGCCTCACCCCCAGCCCCCAACTGTCAGGGGAACCAGAGTGCATTGCTTTTTTTTCTGCCACAGCCCCTCTGTGCCTCATCTTGCAGAAGATCCTTCTGACTCTCCCAGGATGAAGGGAAACTTTGCTTTCGATCGTTCAGCTCTTTCTGAAGTCTGCCCCCGATTGCTTCCTACATCTGCTTTCCCAGCCTTTTCTCTCTAACTTGGCTGAGCTTTAATCTTAATGATTATCCCCAAAGCAGAGTGCTTTGACAGCACATCCAGTTTCAGGCAAATCAATACCAGCATCCGTTTAACTTTAAAGATAAACCAAGAATTTAGCAAAACACCTGTGTGTGTGGATTAATAGCATCGTATTTATCACTCCCGAGACAGTCTGCTGTGTGAAACCAGAGGGGTCCGTGGTTCCACTACTAATGGCGACAGTGCTGGTCCAGTTCTTACTTTTAGTTAGAAAGTAGTTCTAGAGAGCCAAGAACGGTCTCTCGTGCCTGTGAGCTCAGTGCTCCTGAGGTTGAGGCAGGAGGATCGCTGTGAGTTTGTGACTGGTCTGAGTCGGCCATATGCAGCAGTGCACATCTTGTGATGACATCAGCACAGCTATGGCATGACATGGTAGGTAAGGACAGACTGACCAGAAGCTGGAGTGCGCTGCATGGTGGCAAAAACAAGAGAGACCCTGCTCTACCAGGCAGGAGGCAGAAGCCAATGCCTGTACTTTATCCTCTGATCTCACAGTGTGCATTAGCATTTATGTCCCTGCATTTAAGAATAATAATAATAGCAATGATAATAATAACAATAATTTCTCCTTTCTTTTCTTTCATTCTTTCTTTCTTCTCTGTCTTCTTCCTTCTTCTCCTTCTCCTTCTCCTTCTCCTCCTTCTCCTTCTCCTCCTTCTCCTTCTCCTTCTCCTTCTCCTTCTCCTCCTTCTTCTTCTTCTTCTTCTTCTTCTTCTTCTTCTTCTTCTTCTTCTTCTTCTTCTTCTTCTTCTGTTTTTTTGTTTTGTTTTGTTTTTTTGTTTTTTGTGAGACAGGGTTTCTATGTGTGGCCTTGGCTGTCCTGGAACTCACTCTGTAGACCAGGCTGCCACCACTGCCCTGTTTTTAGAACAAATTGCCTTACCCATTGCAGGACTCCTGGTGTTATTCTTCTTTTTCCTTTTATGTGAATATAAAATCAGTTTTATCTAATCTAATAAGATGTTTCTATCTAGAATGTGCTAATCTCTTGCAGTTACATTAAGCGGATTATAATTTAATAATTACATAGTCTTGTCTTTTTTTTTTTGTTGTTGTTGTTTCTTTTTGGTATGTCCTTTCTACATAGCCCTGACTTTCCTGGAGCTCCCCATGTACATCAGGCTGGCCTTGAGTTCACCTGCCTCTGCCTCCTGAGTGCTGGGATTAATAATTAATGTCTTAGTGGAGGCTATGGTGCATCAGATTTCTCAGAGCTGAAACATTCCACTCTGTTGAGAAGCCTCTTAAGACTTAGAAGTTATAAAGGGAGGCATTTTAAGACTCGGGAGCCAGCTGGGCAGTGGGGGCACACGCCTTTAGTCCCAGAACTTGGGAGGCAGAGGCAAGTGGATCTCTTTGAGTTCCAGGCAGCCTGCTCTACAGAGTGAGTTCCAGGACAGCCAGGGCTACACAGAGAAACCCTGTCTTGAAAAACAAACAAACAAACAAAAAAGACTTGGCAACTAAACAACTCAGAAGTCTCAGGAAGTCCCCGCTGCTTACCAGATTAATAAGGTTGCCTCCCTCTCTGATGTTGTATTAGTAAGGCCTGCTTGGAAGAAAGAACTCTCCCACTGTCAAACCTGTTGAGCTGTTTGAAAGTCATGCAGAAAGGTTCACGTTTCCAGCTTTTGTGAGTCATCACCTATGCTGGGGTGTAATTTTGGGGGTGCAGCTGCCTTTAGGTTATCCATGCCCACCCACATTCCTTTCAGTGGCCCAATATCAACTGATTGGCTCACCAGGTTGCACTCAGATGGTATTGTTACTTTGTTCTATCATCAGTTCCTTAAGTGTGTAGATATTTCTTCATGTGTTACTAGCAGTTTCCAGCCAGCCTGGTCCCATAGCCGCATCAGCCCCAAAATAACACACAAAGACTCTATTTGTTATAAAGCTGTTGGCCAATGGCTAGAGCTTCTTATTGGCTATCTGTGTCTTAGCTGTTATCAATCTAGGTGTTTCCACGAGGTCTAACAGGATGGGTGGGGAGAGTCCAGACCTCTTATTCCTCTCACTGCCTACATCTTGACCCCTCTTTACTACCTCTCCCAGAATCCTTCCTTTTCTCCCAGTCCTGCCTATCTTGTTTTCCTATTTGCCAACAGGGCTTTATTCATTAACCATTAAGCAGAACATATTTATAGAATGACATCTCCAGTCCTTTGGGTCTCTCCAGAAACTGTAGAATAAGAGTGGTCCACACCTGTGCTTTCTGTACTTGGAAGGCTAAGGTGGGGGATCATCGAGACCAGCCTGTCTCAAAAGAAATCAGGAAGTATTCTTAGTACCATATCTTGACTCCAATTCATTGTTCCAGCCTTTTTTGAGCCTGCTGGCTTTTTGTTGGGGAACAGCGTAGAGCTTTGTGTACACTAGGCTAGTGTCCTGTCATTAAGCCACACGTGCAGTCTGTGGTGTTCAAAGACAATATGTACTGTGTGAGATCTTTGAACACTGTATGGAGACATATTGCTGTGATTGGTTTAATAACATGCTGAATGGCCAATGGCAGGAGGTATAGGTGGGAATTCCGGGCAGAGAAAGGAGAGACATTGAGGGAGTCAGACATAAGAATGAAAGAAAAGATACATGGTAAAACATAGACTAATAAAAACAGGTTAATTTAAATTATGTTAGTAAGATAAGCCTAAACTACTGCCAATCTTTTATAATTACTAAGATTCCATGTGGTTATTTGGGAGCTGGCTCATGGGGCATAGAAAGATTTGTTACAATGTACAGGCTAAGCTTGAATTTTCAGTGCTTCCTCTGTGTCTCAGCCTCTTGAATGCTGAGATGTTTTGCATTCTCTAGCACACCTGTCGTTATTGAGCATTATTTCCCAAGGTGATGATAGGCAAGTTGTCTAGCTTTTTTAGCTCCTACTGTGGTCAGTTAGAACCACACTATGGTCCTGGGGATGTGGCTTAGTTGGTAGAGTGCTTGCTTAGTATTCACGAGGCTCTCTGGGTTTCGTCCCCAGTACCACATAAAACCAGGCACGGTAGCATCCACCTGTAATTCCACTTGGAAGGTAGAGTCGGAGAAATTAGGAGTTCAAGATCATCCTTGGCTAGACAGAGAGTTTAAGACCAACCTGGGATGCATGAAACCACATTTTAAAGAAAGAAAAACAAAATACAAAATTAGAACTTCATTTCCTGAGATGTGAGTGTCTCATAGTATGACTGGTGCTTTTAACAAAGTGTCTAAGGAAGACAGTTTGCAGGCATGTTAGATGCTACTGCTGAGCAGGGCCTGGCCCCAGGCATAAGAGGGGTGATGCTAAGTGGGGCCTGTCACCAGGATTCTGAAGTGCCTGTATATGATGTAAAAAGTCCTTTACCCACTCTCCCAATGCTGTCACTCCAGGCCCTGTCCTGTCTCTACTGCCTCTTCAGATTTGGCACTTAGTATTTGGTGCATAAGGATGAGACATGTGGCCTTGGAAGTCACTACCTTAGAACGTTTTCTGCCCCCACACTTTGTCTTTTCTTACCATTTCCATTTTAGCAACTGTTCTGGAAAATTCAATTTGAAGCCTACAAGATGTTCCTACTCATACATTTTGACTGAGGCGGATTTGAACCTTTACTTTCCCTTTATGTGTTCAGTGGGGACGGGATGTACATGGGTGTGCATGTGTATGCCGTGTTGTGCACACAGAGGCCAAAGACAACCTGTAGGATCAGCATTCCTGGTCCTGGGTCCCTGGCTTTAAATCCAGGTTGCCAAGCTTGGTGATAAGTGTCTTTACCCACTGGCCCATCTCACTCACTGGCTCCAAATTGGAATCCTTTCAAGGTAGGTTTGGTGTTTATAAACAAATACATGCCATTTGTGGTCAAATATGGGAGTAATAGAGACCAAAAGTTGGAATATAGAATATAGCTCTGTGACAGGGCAAACGTTTTTCCTACCAGACTAGAAAGAGGCCTTGAGTTTGGTTCCTGCTCTCCTCCTCCTCCTCCTCCTCCTCCTCCTCCTCCTCCTCCTCCTCCTCCTCCTCCTCCTCCTCCTCCTCTTCCTCTTCCTTCATTTGTTTGCTTGTTTTGGATTTTCAAGACAGGCTTCTGTGCATAGCCCTGGCTGTCCTGGAACTTGCTCTGTAGAGCAGGCCAGCTTTGAACTCAGAGGTCTGCCTGCCCCTCTCTCAATTGCTGGGAATTAAAAATGTGCACCACTACCTCTCTGCCAGAGTTTGATTCTTAACATTGACAAGTGAACAAAAAACAAGGCAATATGAGACCAAATGAACCATCAGACATTACTTGATTTGAAGGCCAGATTTGTATGTGTGTCTTTTAATTTGGCCTTGAAGCATAGTCTCCCAGAGGAATTTCAGAATGTGCTGGGAGTTACGGAAACACTTTCCAACTCCGAACACATCTCTCTGGAGGTAGCTACTCCAAGCCAACAAGCACCCCTCTGTGGAAGTTGAAGTGTTCAGTCTTAACACTCACCATCTTGACTTTGGAGTTAAACTTTACATTATTGAGTTAGAGTAAACAGAAGCTGCTTAACCTCTCACAAGCCCCTTTTCGAAAAGATGAGCGTCCCGAGAGCTTATGTAAGAACAATATTACTAACATGTTATTTGCTTTCTGAGCTGAAGAACTGACTGACCATGTTGGAAGTCAAACACAACCATGACCCGTAAATCCTTGTCAACTTCCCCAACATCTTTTGTGTGTGTGTGTGTGTGTGTGTGTGTGTGTGTGTGTGTGTGTGTGTGTGTGTCTCTTCAGGTTCAACTCAAATAGGTACTCTTGGGAAATGCAGAGGGAGGGAAGTGTCTTCCTTGGCGTGGCCAAAGTACCCTGGAAGGCCTACAACCAACTTGGGAGAGGGCCCTTCTGCCATCGCCACTGTTGACCTGACATGTATGGGGCTGAGAAATGAAGCAAGAACTTACGGCCTGGCTGTCCAACTGGTAAACCTCCAAAGCCAGTTCCAAGAATTCAGATATGTGGCTTCTCTATTGGCATGGCCTTGCCTGGAGGTCTGAAAAAGAACTCTGACGGGCAGTAGTGGCGCACACCTTTAATCCCAGCACTCAGGAGGCAGAGGCAGGAGGATCATTGTGAGTTTGAGGTTAGTGTGGTCTACTGAGCGAGTTCCAGGACAGCCTCCAAAGCTATGAAGAAACCCTGTCTCAAAAAACCAAATAAATAAGTAAATAAGTAAGTAAACAAACAAACAAACAAATAAATAAATCAAAAGAACTCCAAGTTCCACTCATGACAGTCTTCCTATCTCCCTGGTCTCCTAGGCTTACACATTTCTATCTATCCAATCATAACTCCTCCCTCCTCCATCTCCCCAGAAAGCTTTTGGCCCTGGTGAGAATCTGGCAACTTCAGTGTCCATGACAGAGACTGGATCTCAGCCACTTGAGGCTGCTTCCTGATAACCACAAAATCTCCTCCAGTTGTCTTTCCCAGAAACCCAGTTCTTTGAGCTTTCACAAAACTGCAGGCTTTGGAGCCCTGTCCTGTAAATGGGTACTGTGGGAACATTTTTACACTCCCTTGGTAATTATTGTCTGATAGTAAAATTATTGCTGATTGTTTTATGGTTTTATAACTGTGTGTGTGGCTTGGTATCAGTTCTGAGTTGAGATCAAAGAGTGGATAGCCTTCAGGATTTTAAGACAAAGCATTGCCCTTGAAATAGGCAGGGAGAGCCAAAGGTTTATGCAGGGAAGGGGATCTTAACCTTCTAGGCAAGTCCTTCGGTGAAGCTTGTGTCTCAGCACATGGGGGTTGAAGATCCCTGTGTGTGAAATAGCTCCAAGTTCTATTTCCACAGCTGAGAGAAAATACCCTGAGAAAGCGTGCAGAGGACACCCTGTCACCCTGTCAGTCGCCCTGTCACCCTGTCAGGTATGCTAGGTCTGTTTGCCAACATTGCATTTTTTTTTTTAAACAGAGTCTTTCTGTGTAGTCCTGTATGTCTCAGGCCTCAAACTCACAGAGATCCCCAGGCATCTGCCTCCCATGTGCTGGGATTACAGTCATGCACCACCAGGACTAGCAGTTAGCTACCCAGACTTCCTGTGTATGTCGGTGCCTGTCATCACAGGAAGAGCTGCACTCTCTCTCTCTCTCTCTCTCTCTCTCTCTCTCCACACACACACACACACACACACACACACACACACACACACACACACCACAAAGTGAGGGTCAAACCAGGACCTGGAATACGCTAAGAAGGAACCTTCCCAGGGTTTTTGATAAACAGTGTTGCAAGAGCAGTGTACACAATGTGGTGTCACTTGTTCCTTGGGGCTCCTGACCCTGGCTAAGTGATTGAATGTGCTGGGTCACAGGGAACTTGCATTCCCTTCCCACAAAGAAAGAGGGCTGGCTCAGGGTGCTGGGAAAGAGCCTCATGAAGAGGTTGGATGTGGTAGTGATCACTAGGAGGCTAATCACTAGGAGGCTAATAGAGAAATGAGAAGGGGGGGTAGCTCAGCTTTTATATTCCAGGCACTGGGTTTGACATCTAGAGCCACACAAAATAAATTTGTGGGAGAGAGAGAGGGAGGGAGGAAGAGAGGGAGAGAAGGAGGGAGGGAAGGAAGGAGGGAGGGAGGGAAGAAGGGAGTAAGAAGAGGGAGGGAGAAAGGGAGAGAAAGAGGGAGGGAAGGAGGGAAGGGAGAGAAGAAGGGAAGGAGGGAAGGAGGGAGGGAGGGAGGGAGGGAGGGAGGGAGGGAGGGAGGGAGGGAGGGAAGGAGGGAGGAAGGGAGGGAGGGAGGGAGGGAGGGAAGGAGAGAGGGAGGGAGGAAAGGAAGGAGGGAGGAAGGTCTCCCCTAGGAAGTCTACTAAGCCTGTGTCAAAGACTCTCAATGTAGGCCTGGGTAGCCTGGAAATTACTACTTTATACCACTCTGCAATCCTCCTGCCTCTGTCTTCTGGGTACTGGGATTACAGGCATGACTATACCTGCCCCTCCGCTCCCCCCTTTTGAAGCGGGGTTCCACATAGCCCAGGCTGGCCCCAAACTGAGTAGACTGTGAGACAGGCATCCTTGCGTCTATCCTCCTGAGTGCTGGGATTACAGCCATGTACCACACTCAGCTTCTTGCCATTCAATGACACCTGCAGACAGCGCCGACATACCGAAGCCGTCTCCCAATGGCTTCTAATTCAACACGGGAGCCCGGTTCCTGTTCTTGTGAATAGAAATAATGTGCGCTCCCTAAAACGGCACGGCAATGCTTGGCTGCCATCGCTGAAAGAACCTCAGCCACTCCTCTGCTTTGATAGCAGTTGATTCTGTGTGAGCAACAATCATGGCCCCGGTCGGTTGGCCAAAAAAAATAGCTGTTCCCTGTCTCCCCGACTAGCCCCGCTCCACCCCACCCCACCCCACTCTGGCACTCATCCTGATCAGCCTGCCTGATCCTTGCTGCAAGGTGCTCTAGTCAAGGCCACCGGTGTCCTCTGTGTCCCTGTTGCCACTGGCTGATTCTCTTTCATCTGCCCTAGCTGTAGGCAGTATTTGATCCCACATTCCGCTTTTCCTTGCAACCCTCTGCCAGCTCGGCTTCCTGAACCTCAGCTCTCCCACTTGCCTTTGCCATCTGCTTTGTGCAGTTCCTGGGGCCACATTTGTTGCTCGCAGGGCGTGGTGTATAACTACAGAGGCAGGTCAAGGCAGCTACGCAGGTTCTCCTGGTCTATTTTGGAACACAGCCACATCTGTTTGTACACACGTGTCTTGGGGTGCATTGTGCTTTAATGGCGAAATGAAGTGATGGCTACAAGGGGTGTGAGGCTTGTGAAGGTGAAGATATTTACCCTGTGACCCTTGATGAAAACTCGTGCAGAAAAATGGCATGGGCTGTCTGCCGATGGCTTTGCTTCCTGCTCCACCGGCCACTCCTAATCTCCCTTGCTTCTCCTTGTTTCCTTGATTTCCAGTCCCTTGCCCTTGAACTCCTGTTCCTATTCCTTGGCTGAGTGCAACCAAACCCACAAGGTCCCCTCCAGTTTCTCTCTCTTTGTGAAAGGATCTCACATCGCTAAGGATGGCCTTGTACTCCTGCTCCTCCCGCCTCCATAGCCCAAATACTGAGGTCACAGCTGGGTACCACAACACCTGGCTTACATGTGCTTTCATATCCACATGTGTAGATCCAAAGATTCTCAATTAATGGCTAGGCCTCCACTCAGACTTCCTGTGGGCTCGTCCCCACAGTGGGCCTACAAACCTGCACTCTCAGTGACTCTTCTGTTAGCTCAGGCCAAATGTAGATGCTGCTTGGCTCAGAAAGTAGATGCTTGGGCTGGAGAGATGGCTCAGTGGTTAGAGCACTGTCTGCTCTTTCAGACTCCCAGCATCCATGTGACAGCTCACATCTGTCTGTAACTCTAGTTCCAGGGGATATGACGCCCTCACACAGCCTCGCATGCAGGCAAAACACCAGTAAATATAAATAATGATTTATAAAATTATAAATAATGATTATTGTACATCATAAATAAATATAACTTACATATAAACAAATTATTTTTTAAGAAGAAAGTAGATACTTATCACAAAGTAGATTATATCACAAGGTAGACATATGTGTGGTATTCTTAGTATCCCAAACACACTGATTAGCCTGCCTCAAACCCTTTTGCAAAGTTATCCAAGGTAAAGCCTACTTTGTGGTATGCATTATTTGTTTGTTTGTTTGTTTGTTTATGAGGCAGGGTCTAACAATGCACATCAGGTTGGCTTCAGATTCAAGAGAGCCAGCCCCCTGTCTCTGCCTTCTCAGTAAGTGTGAACTACCATGCTTAGCAAGATATTTAGGAGTTCAAGGCTATCCTTGAACTATGAAAGATCTTTTCAGAAAGAGAGATAAGATGGGGAGGGAAGGAAAGAAATTCTTATAACTTAGTGTTTATTATAAACAAAGAAACAGCGGTCGGTCAGTGGTGGCACACATCTCTGGCCACAGCATTCGGGAGGCAGAGGCAGGTGAATCAGTGAGTTTGGGGCCAGCCTGGTCTATAGAGTGAGTTCCAGGACAGCCATGGCTACACAGAGAAACTCTTGTCTACAGAAAGCTAAAATGAAAAGCAAAACAAAACAAAAAATCCCAAAGCAACAGATCCTTAACTTGGGTCACAGACTGTTCACCAAGAAATCAAGTTCTACCAACTAAACTTGAGAAGGGCAGCTCAAACAGCAACTCAGTGGTAAAAATAGGAAAAGGAGATACAGTCAAAGCAGCCACATGGGGAAGAGAGACAAAGGCCTCTCCACAGGGCAGTCTTCGGGGTCCTCAAGTGCCATTAACGTTTCCACTGCAGGCCACGAATCTGAACATCTAAGAAGTGCAAATGTCCTCGTGTGCTCCTGCGCACAGCGGACCCATCATTGGGCTTCTGCCCCACCTTGCCAGGTGGGCTGACAAGCTGACAAGCTGTGTGAAGCCTCCGGGAGGCAAGTTCTCCTTCCAGCTGGTGTTTTTCCTCCTCTCTGCAATAGACTCCTTTTATTTCACGGGTCCTTTCTTCAGAATGTCTTCCTGGGTACAATGACTCACACCTTTAACAGAGTACTCAGGAGCCAGAAGCAGGCTCTCCTTGCTGTGTGAGTTTGAAGCCAGTCTGGTGTATATTGTAAGACTGTGTGTCGTAAAGGGTTAGGGTATGGATGGATGGATGGATGGATGGGTGGGTGGGTGGGTGGGTGGGTAGATGGATGGGTGTGTGGAAGGATAGATGTTTTTAATCCCTGCCTGGCCAATTATAGCAGGGCCATTGTGAGTCAGGGATGATTTATATTAGCAGGTTCTCTCCCCTAGTCCCGGTTAATCTACTGATAAAGTTGGGCACCATCCTTGGAATGTGCCTCTGATCTGTTCGCACCTGAACATTCCTGTCCCAGACCATTTGAACAAGCTCTCCTAGTTTGGATTTGGTGATCACCTCTGGTGGGCTTTTCTGGATCCCTTTCCTCCCCTTCTGACCTTGCTGTATGCATGTATGTATGTATGTATGTATGTATATATATATATATAATGTGTATATATAATGTATATATATATAATGTATATATACAATATATATATATATATATATATATATATATATATGAGGCAATCCTCTCACAACAGAAGTCAACCGCTTCTTTTCGTTGCTCTCTCTAGCTCACTCCAGGTGAGATCCATCCAGGCCATTTCTGCCCCCTCCCTACTGAGGCACACCCTTAATTTTATTGATTCCTTCACTGTCCCACCCCAACCCCCCCACCCCTTCCTCACATGGTTCCTGATGCACAGGTCACCTTGTTCCTTGTGGATAACATCGAACCTGTCTATGTTTTCCTGCTACAAAGTCTTTTAAAAAGGAGAGATCCATGAAGAGGCTTGCTGCCACGCCTAACGACTCGAGTTCAATCTTCCAGACCCACAAGGTGGGGAAGGACAGCAAGATGCCCTCTGACCCAGCTGCCCACGTAGCCACACTCCCATGGACCCACGGGAACCAACCAACCAACAGATAAATGTGACAAAACTTGAAAAAGTGGGATGGGAGTTTGGACCTAGGGTGTTTTGGGTACTCCAGGGCTGAATCCCTTCCAAGGCTCTCCTGTTGCTGTGCATGCATTCACCCTCCCACTACCCTGTGGGCTCTGATGTAGGATTTCTCTATGCTGTTTTCTAGTCTATTCAGTGGGAGACTCTTCCATTCATAATTCAGTCCTCACTGGTCTGGGCCAACATTAACTGTTCACTCCCCAGTACCCTACACTATCTAAGTGCTGGCTTGAGATTCAGCACTCCTCCGCGAGTTCCAGGTCTGTCTGTGGCCTTTGTTCCCTCTGCAGTATAGTCCAGAAGCTCTGGCAAAGGCTGTGGATGAGTAGAGTCGTTTGTAGTTAAAGAGCCAGAGGCAGCTGGGGATGTAGCTCAGTGGTAGAACGCTTACCTGAGCTCCTGGGTTTGATTCCCCAGAAAACACACACACACACACACACACACACACACACACACACACACACACACACACACACGGCAGCCAAACCCTTGTTAGGCATATAGCTCAGTTGGTAGGGTGCTTGTCTAACATGCACAAAGCCCTGGGTTCAGTTCCCAGCACCACATAAAACAGGCATGGTGGTACTACCTATAATCCCAGAACTCAGGATGGGGAGATGGAGGGTCAGGAGTTTAAGGTCATCCTTGGCGATATATTGAATTCAAGGATACTCTGAACTGCACAGGAGACCCTGTCTAAGATGGAGCAGTTGGAGGTTGTAAATTCGAACCATTTCTTTGTAGAGAATACTTTTGGATTGACTTGGTTGTTTGTTTGTTTTGTTTGTTTGTTTTCTTTTGAGATTGGTTTCTCTGTGTAGCCCTGGCTGTGCTAGAACTTGCTGTATAGACCAGGCTGGCCTCTCAGTGGAAGGCCTTGCAGCTTTCCCTTGGTTTGCAGAATCCAATCTCCCTCTTCCCTGACCAGAGAGGTGGTGACAGAGGGAGGGACTGTCTTCATCTGGGTCATGGTGACTAGAGGAGTTCATCCTTTGTCCCCAGGTCCACAAGGGGTCCTGCTGCCTCTGCAGAAATCACAGCATGACAAGCCTCTTAATCCAGGAAAATCCTTCCTTCCTCCGACCCCACCCCCACCCCCACCCCCAGAGTCACGGTTCACCTACCAGACAGTGCTGTTGCCCTTCCTGGCCAGGTGTGTGTCTTCCCTGTCACAATCAACAGGTCCCTTTCAGGATGATTAACTCATGACCACTGGCCCACAGAGGCACAGAGCCTTCCAGCCCTTGGCCTCCAGGCTGCCTAATGCCAGCCCCATGCAAACAGGCTACCACAGTCAAACTTTGCTCCAGGAGGCTGAGTTTAATCCCTTGGCCTTGGCAGAGCCTCTGTGTCCAGCCTTGGTGGTTTGGGAGCCTGACTTCTTTGGGAAGCTACAGAAATTCCAAGGTTCATGCAGAAAATCTGGGCACCAGGGAGATTAATGGGGACCTGGCTTCAATCCTGCCTGCTCATTCTAATCTGAGTTGTTCCTGTTCTTAATTTCTGAGACCAAGATACCAGTCCAAAGTTGTACCAGTTCTTTGTTGTCTGGCCACAGCCTCTCCAGCTCGCTCTCTCTTTTCTCTCACTCCCTTTCCGTGACCGCAATGCTCCTTTTGGTTGCTGTGTGACTGGACACTCTGAGGCTCTCCCTCCATCAGTCAGGCTTGAGTTTGGGTTCAGATCATGTTGTGTGCTGGGCAGGGAACTCTCTGAGCATCAGAGAGGAGGATGGGGGCCAAGAAGATTGAAACCACCATCACTCAACGCAGAGCCCAGGTCCTGGGTATCATGGGTAGTGTTGAAACTGGCAAGTTGTCTCACGAGGGAGTTAAGAAGCAGAGAAAGATATCCTCTCACAGAAGGGTGCCTAAGGAGAGATTGGGGCATCTGAACTGGAAGAGTCTGCCTGCCTGGTCTGTGAGGCAGAAGAAGGTAGATCTCTGTGAGGCGAATGACTGTGGTTTATACAGTGAGTCAAGGCCAGGTAGGGCTACGCAGCTAGACCCTGTCTTAGGAAGGAAAAGCAAACAGGCGACAGATCGCTGCTTATTGGGAAGTAGGGAATGTGTTTTATGTTATCCCAAAATTTTGGTTTTTCCAGACAGGGTTTCTCTGTATTGCTTTGGAGCCTGTCCTGGAACTCGCTCTGTAGACCAGGTTGGCCTTGAACCACTTTGCAGATGGGGACACGGGGTTAAGCCAGTTGTCTAAGGCCAAAAAGTTTGTATCCCACTTCACCACATGTCCCCGAAGCACTGGATGAGGGTCACCTTTGCATTTTTCCTTTTAATGAAAGACACCCCACCCCACCTCCAACAAATTTCTCTCTGGTCTCATTTCTTTGGAAAACCTCGTCTAGTCTACCTCAGTGCTCTTAGTGGTGCACGCCTTTAATCCTAGCACTTGGAAGGCAGAGGCAGGTGAGTCTCTGTGAGTTCAAGGACAGCTTGGTCTTCAGAATGTTTTCCAGGACAACCTCCAAAGCAATGCAGAGAAACCCTGTCTTATAAAGAAAAGAAGGAAGAAAGAAAGAAAGAAAGGGAGAAAGGAAGGAAGAAAGAAAGAAAAAAAAGTAATTGCTGATTTAGTCTGGACATTGGGAACCCCTTGGTATATCTAGCTTTCTGTGGGTACAGACATAGTTACTTCATGAAAATGGGAGAGGAGAAATTGGTCCACCCAGGTATGGGGCCAGCAGTCACTGGTCACCACCTTCTTAAGTGTCTGCAGGGAAGGTTCTGGAGAACAGCAGAAGCAGGTGAGAAATGGCAGGTGGACCATGGAGAAGGAAGCTTGTGGGGGAGAGACTGGTGAGAGGAAGGAGAAGGATTTAGCCACAGAAGAAAATGGCAGGCCAAATGCAAACGTGGGACAGATAGATGCAGCTGGCTTAGGGGACCTTCCACACATGCCACGCACTTGTGCTACCTAGATCAGACAGGCTTTGAACTCACCAAAATTGGCCTGCCTGTCTTTTAAGTGCTACATTAAAGCTATGCACCACCATACCAAGTGCACCAGACAGTTCCATAAACTGAGGTGGCCTGGTACAGCAGCAGCAAGAAGTCCCAGCCTTCTGGACTTTGGAGCCAGGAGAGGGGCTTTGCCCTGGGACTAGGTTAGGAAACACAAGGCGCAGATAGAGTTAACAAGCCCAACCCTTCCCACCCTCTTTCAAGGCCTGAAGCTGTCTTTACCTCTGGGTCATTGGTGTTTTCCCTAGGTGGATTCAGACCTCTGGGACCTGTTTCTAGAGGCTGGAATGAAATGCTTTGGGAGGGAAATCTGTACTGAGTTGAGAGCCTAGAAAGACAGGAAACAGATGGCTTCCGGGAAGAAACTCAGACTGGAGTCAATGGGTTTGGCTTAAATGAACTAAGCTAGGACAGGCACGGTGGCACACTCCTCTAATCCCAGCACTCAGGAGGCAGAGGCAGGAGGATGAACTCTGAAGTGCCCCAGGCTGCCAGGGTCCCTCCACCTTGGGTGGTCCCTAGCTTTCCTGTGTCACAGCTGGGCCTCCAGCCTCCAATATTCTGGGAACAGGTGAGCTGGTCCTGTGAGTTGCCTGCTTGCCAGGGTGTGCAAAGGATGGTGATGAAGGCTAGCTTCAGGGGATGGGCTACGCAGGAAGATAGCCCATCCTTGGAGACTAAGATGAAGATCTCTGCAGTGGCTGGCCACAAACCTCCTGGGCCTTAGTGTCCTTATTTATACAGTAGGTCAAGATGCTGTCAGTGTAGGGTCATTATGAAGGTTCCTCGGAGCTGGTAAGATGGCTTAGTGGGTAAAGATACTTGCAGCTAAGCCAGAGAGCCTGAGTTGGATCTCTGAGATCCACCTGGTAGAAGGAAAGAATGATCCTACAAGTTGTCTTTTGAAAAGGAAAAGGAAGCATGTTTCCATGAAGATGCTGGAATAGCAATACATGCCTCTGATCCCAGTACTCAGAAGGTAGAAGCAGGAAGATTGCTGTAAGTTCGGGGCTAGGCTGGCTGGCCTACCCTACGTGGCAGGTTGCAAGCCAACCATGCATCACAAGGTGAAACCCTGTTTCCAACAAACAAGCACGCAAACAAGAACAAAGAAGGTTCTTTGAAGAAATGTGTGGAAATAGGCCCTACCTAGAGGCACAGGACCGGAATGAACCTGCCAAAGTTGCAAAGGCTCATATTCTGATCACACTGAGCTGACAGCTAAGGACAGCCCTCCCAGGCCCCCAAAAGTGGTTCTGACCCGTTTGCAAGCCCTGCTTTGTGTGTTACCTTCTCTCCAAGGGGCATCCGGTAAGAAAATGTGCCCGAGAGTCCCTCTAGGGCCGATGCCACGCCTGGCCTTTCTCGTTCTTCCCTTTGCCCTAGTTCTGGGATCTGGAACCTGGAGGGGTCCTAACATGGTGCTGGCCAACGAGCGTGGGGCCTGTGCAACAGGTGGTTCCATTTTGGAGTTTATGGAACTTGGAAGGGAAGCACGTGCTTTCTTCCTGACCTGAGAATTTTGAGATTTTATCTATCTCCTTGGTAACAAGTGTACACACACACACACACACACACACCACACACACACCACTCTCTGCTCCCTTCCCCTCCTGGTGCTATTCCAGGGCCATCCCCTTTCTCCCTGTCCCCACACCTAGCCTCTCCAGTTCACCCTCCTTTCTCCTCCTCTGGCCTGTCACTGTGCTTGCTCATGCCCCTCAGGTGGACAGACAGCTGCTGGTTCATCTGGGCAGCAGGGTGGGGGCCATTTAGCCAGGCTGCCCTCTAAGGCTCCCCTGGGCCAGTCCCTTAGCAAGGTTTTCATTTTGCCAGCCAGTTCCGTAAACAAGCTACCTCATGACCATCCGTTTTGCAGATGGGGTAACCCTAATCATTGTGATGACATCGCACAGCAGGTGGCCTTTCATCTGGGCCTCACAAAGCACTCTCCCTCTGCACATTAATTAGACACTGGTGCAGTCCTGGGGGCAGAGTCAGGCTTAGGGTTGCAGGGAAGGTGAAGCCCATTCTGGGCGTGGTGGTGTCCTACACCAGTGTTGCCCGCACTCCAGAGGCCAGCAGAGCATGACTCTATGTCCAAACACAAGCATACACAAATTAGTAAGTAAACAGATAGAGCCCATCCCACATAGAAGGATGCTCTCTCAGCCCAGACACATGGGGAAGGGCCTAGGCCCTGCCCCAAATGATTTGACAGACTTTGAAGATCCCCTTGGAAGGCCTCACCTTCCCCGGGGAGCAGAAAGGGGGTGAAATGAGGGGTTGGGAGGGGGACTGGGGAGGAGGGGAGGGTGAGGGAACTGGGATTGACATGTAAAACAAGCTTGTTTCAAACTTAAATAAAAAATATTATCATTAAAAAAAAAAATAGCTGGGCAGGTGGATCATGCCTGTAATCTCAGCACTGGGGAAGCCGAGGCTGCAGAGCTGCAACAAGGCATCTGAGCTGGGGGATTAGCAGGGAGGTGGAGGTGGGTGGTACTTGCCTCTAATCTCAGCAGGCAGATCTCTGTGAGTTTGAGGCCAGCCTGGTTTACAGAGCAAGTTCCAGAAACAGCCAGAGCCACACAGAGAAACCCTGTCTTGGAGGGGAGGGGGTATGGGACAAGTTAGAGGTTAGCCTTGCATTCCAGACCAGCCTGGGTTGCCCAGTGAGACCTTGTCTAAAAGAACACCCAAATAGGGGCTGGGGAGATAGTTCAGTAGAGAAAGTGCTAACTAGAGTTCAGACCCCCAGGTCAACCTAAAACCCAGGTGGGCTTGGAGGGCTAGGGATCCCTGGGCATACTGGCTAGCTAGACTAGCAGGGTCAGTGCGCTGCTTCATGAGACAGAGTGGACAGCCAATGAGGAGGACACTTGACATCAACTTCTCACCCCCACATATGCTTGCACACATGCACGTGCCCTTGCACCCCATACATGTGTCCCCACCCACATATGAATACACACACACACACACACACACACACACACACACACACACACACACACACAGCAAAATAAGAAATACATATTTTATAGTAGCAGTGGTCCTGAGAGCTCCCAGACACACCCCCACTTCCTGAATCTTGATAGTCTTGGTTATTGAAGAACTTACTCTGTAGACCAGGCTCAAATTCAGAGAGCTGCCTGCCTCTGCCTCCCTGGTGGTGGGAGTAAAGTCCTGTGCCACCATGCCCAGCGTGTGTGTGTGTGTGTGTGTGTGTGTGTGTGTGTGTGTGTGTTTGTGTGTGTGTGTGTCCATGTTTTACTTGCATGTGTGTCTGTTCACCATGCATGTTCAGTGCCTGTAGAGGCCAGAAAAGGCCATCAGATAATCTAGGACTGGATTTCCGAATAGTCGTGCACTTCCATGTAGGTTCTGGGAAGTAATGTCCAGGTCCTCTGGAAGAGCAGTGAGGGCTTTTACCTGTAAGCCAGCCCTCCAACCACTGGGATATGTTTTAACTGCCCATGTTTGGACCCCACTGATTCAGTTGGATCATCCTAGAATGGGATTGTACAGCCTCTCCTGAGCTCCCAGAGGGCAATGCAGCTAAGAGATCCTATTCTAGATTTGTTGATTTTTATTTTATGTGTATGAAAGAATAATAAGTGCTCTGAGCAACTGAGCCATCTCTCCAGCACACCAAGAGTTACTGTTAGGACTCAGGTACTTACTTACCAAGTCCACAGCATTGGTGAAAATGCTGATTCCTGGGCCCCATTTGAGGCCCACGGAGCCCACATGTGCACCTGAGCCCATCTCAGACTGTAATAAGCCTACACGCCACCTGGATTTCTGATGGAGATTTTGGTTCACCTCAATCCCAAATCTAAGGTTGCCTCTGGACCTCCTAGACTTGTCAGTATGCTGGTGTCATTTCTATAGCAACCCTCATAGAGCTCTCTAGACGTTTGAAGTGTTCTTATTTGTACTTTGCATTTTAACTTTTGCCCTCTATGTGCCTGCGAGGTGGGCTCAGCAGGGAGCCTTCTTCCAACCAGAGCCTTGCTGTTTCACAAACAGGAAGCTGAACTGGGCACAGAAATGCCCTTCCATGATCCTGGATCTTGGGAGTGGAGTGGAATCACCAGAAGCTCAAAGCCATCCTTGGCTACTTAGTGAGTTTGAGGCTAGCCTAGGCTACATGAGACACTGTCTCCAAAATGTAGGCAGCGCTGGGTGCATAGGTTTCTTAGCTGGTGGGAGGTTTTGCATGTGACGCTGACAGGCGAGTTTCAGGACCAGGATGAACAGACAGACAGCCCATCTTCTCCCTCCTGCAGGGTCAGCTCTCCACAAACACACCTCCTGTGTCACAGTGAGAGAGCTGGTGTGTGTCTCCTCTCCTTGGGTCAGCATAAGCTGATGACTCACACTCACTCCAGCTGGAAGCTGGGGACCCAGAATTTCAGCGTGGGATGATGGTTCTTTCCTGTAACACGAGCCAAACAGCCATATATGAAATTGGGCAGAAATACCATAGATAGCACATTCTGGGAAAGGTGGAGGCAGATCATCTTGGCTTAGAGCAATGCCCTCACTGTAGGCACACCCTTCATCAGGTTGCTCCAGTTCTGTTAGGGACCCAGATCAGGGGAAAGGAACGGGAGTGTGGTATGCATTTGGTTAGGGTGAGTGTCGGATACAGCAGAGGGCCAGGATGGTGGCTTCTAGTGGAGAGAAGAAAGTGAGAGGGGCAGAGGGGCATAGCATTTGTGGGATCTGGGCAGAGAACAAAAACAAAGGCCTCCCTGGAAAACTAATGAATGGTTCTAATTGATCTGGAGCGTCTGAACATAGGGAGCAGGACTGGGCTCAACAGGGACATCATAAGTCTGAACTTGTGAGCAGGAAGCTATAATCACATTGGTCCTGGCCATGGTATGTGAAGGCTGGCTTAAAAGGCAAGGCTGAACTGTGTGCTGGCTCATGCCTGTCATCCCAGTCCTGGGGAGACTGAGGCAGGAGGATTGCTGTGAGTTCTGGGCCAAACTAGGATATATTGTGAATTCCGGGCCAGTCTGGGCAACAGGGTGGGAGCCCATCTCCACCCCCCTCTCCCCTAAATAAAAGGAGGTGAGATATTAACTTTCCTTATACCCATGGGCACTAGAGAGATTTTCCATTGGATGTGGCTCTGATGGAGGACATACATAGTTCGCTGATGAGAACTAAACATAGATGACTGAAGAGACACCATGACCATGGCAACTCACATAAAGGAAACATTTGGTTGTGTGTCTTACAGTTTAGAGGTTCAGTCCATTATCACCATGGTGGGGAGCATGTTGGTATGCAATCAGTCATGGTGCTGGAGAAGGAGCTGAGAGTTCTACATCTCTCAGGCAACAGGAGATGGTCTGAGACACTGGGCAGTATCTTGAGCATATATGAAAACTCAAAGCCTGTCCCAACAGTGACACACTTCCTCCAACAAGATCACACCTACCCCCGCAAGGCTACACACCCCAATAGTGCCACTCCCTCCCTATGAGATTATGAGGGCCTATTACATTCAAACTACCACAGGTACATACCTGCAATCCCAGCACTTGGGAAGGCTGAAGCAGGGGGATTAGAAATTGGTGGACAAGCTGGGAGGTGGTGGCTCAGACCTTTAGTAGGGAGGCAGAGACAGGTGGACCTCTGTGAGTTTGAGGCCAGCCTGGTCTATAAAGTGAGTTTCAAGACAGCCAGGGCAGGGCAGTTACACAGAAACCGTGTCTGTAAAAACAAAAAATCAAAAAACAAACAAACAAACAAACAAAAGAAATTGGTGGGCAGGTGACTTATACAGTGAGACACTGTTTCCAGGTAAAACAAAACAATTGGATTAACAAGAGAAAGGGTATACATGTTTTATTTTCTATTAATATTTTAGGGCTGGTAAGATGGCTCAGTGGCTAAAGGTGCTTGCTGCTAAGACTGAAGACCTTAATTTAAACCTCAAGACCCAAACGATAGGACAAAAGTAACTCCTACATGCCTACATTCTCTGACTTCCACATGCCTCCTATGGCATGCATGTGACCCCCCCTAAAAACAATGCAAATATGTAAAATATAGTAACTTGTTTGAAATTATTACTTTAGCTTGTTGTTGGGATGGAAATTCGATGATGCCCAGGCTGGTTTTGAACTCCTGGAGTGGGAACCAAGAAATCCTCCCCCTACCTTAGGCTCTTGAACAGCCTGCATATTTTAACTTTCATATGTCAGCGGGAACCTCACAGGAAAGGGGAGCAAAGCCCCACAGATGCTGGGAACGATACACTTGTGGGGACACTCCCGTGACAAGCTGTCCATTTCCTCTGCTGTTGGAGAAGCACAGGCAGGTGTGATGATCAAAAAGGAAAGAGAACCCCCTGCATTTGTATGATTTATTCAGTACTGGGGAGAGAACCCAGAGTCTCGTACTAACCCATGTACCCAGCCTCTTGTCTTTTTAAAAGACTGATTTAGTCTTATTTTATGTGTATGGGCATTTTCCCTGTGTAAATGAATATACACTGTGTGCATGCTTACGTCCTTGGTGGTCAGATGCCCCGGAACTAGAGTTAGGGATGGTTGAGCCTCCATGTGGATGCTGAGAACCTAATTCAGGTCCTCTACAAGAGCAGTAAGTGCTCTTAACCAATGGGCCATTGCTCCAGCCTGTCTCCTGTCTTAGTGTTAGATACAGGGGCTCACTTACTTCCCCAGGCTGACCTCTAACTCACCCTGAGATCCAGGCAGGCCTTGAACCTGTGAGACCCTTGTCTCAGCTTCTCAGATAGCTAGGTTTGTGATTGGCTTGCATCTCTAGCTCCTCCCCCGTTTTTCTGAGTGTGCTGCCTTACAGTCCTGGCTGACTAGTCCTCCTAAGTGCTGGTATAAGAGCCTTGTGCCACCACACCGGATGAAGATGCGGCTTTGACTAGGGAGGGTGGGGCAGTTTATGAAGGCAGAGTTCTAAGTACAGGCACCAGGGTTTTATCCCCTTTTTCCGATGCCAGCTTGTTAATCTAGCTCAAGCCACACCTACTTTCTGAGTCTCCATTCCCTGTGACTAAAATAGACACAGTAAGGTCCACATTACACAATGATTTTGAGGATAAGCACACTGCCTAGCTCAGGCCAGCCCTGTACAGCAACATACCAGCTGCAAAGAACGCAGTAGATAGTCATTAATCACAGCCAGGACTGTTGAAATATATATATATATATATATATATATATATATATATATATATATGGAGAGGGGGGAGCAAGAAGTGAGCCAAATCATTACCGTCTGCTGAGTGCCTATTGCCTGTAGCACACCATGAGTTTTTTTTTCTCTCCGTTTTATCCAGTTAATTTACTGACTATAAACTCCTAGAGAAGGGTACACTATAATTACTTCCATTTTATATTGAAGAACTTGAAGTAAGCAAAGTTAATTAAGTTGCTCAAGATTATAACGTTAAGAAATGGCACAGGCCTTGGGATGTAGCTCGGTAGACCCCAGTGGGAGAGCGCTTGCCTGGAATGTTTTAGACCCCTACTTCAATCACGGGTATTGCAAAAGTATCTTCCAATTAATTAACTTTTGGCAAAAGCCTATGTGTTACCTGGGTACATGCCATAATTCCAATACTCATGATATAATGGCAGGTAGATTGCCACAAGTTCAAGACCAGCCTGGGTCTACATAACAAGCGCCAAGTCAGCCAGGGTAATAAATATACCATGAGCAAATGAACTAACCAACCAACAGACCAACCAAATAAAAACAAAAACAAAACACAACAAACAAAAGTCAAACAGCAGTGATGGGATAATTTCCTCAGGGGTCCCATGGCCACAGGTGCTAGGACAATGCTGGCCCAAACAAAGATGACTAGTTTAACAGGCTGAGGGATGTCCCAGGGACTTTAGTACTAGAGGACAATGAGGATCTCAAATGGATGAATGGATGAATAAATAGAGATAGATAGATATAGACAGACAGACAGACAGACAGACAGACAAGACTAAAATATAATGGCCTAGTGGTTAAAAGTACTAACTGTTCTCCCTGAGGATCCAGGGTTGTTCCCCAGCACCCACAGGGCAGCCCACAGCCCTCCATGACCACGGTAACTCTTATAAGAGAAAGAATTTACACTGGACCTGGTGTGGGCTTTTGAAAGCTCAAAAGTCACCCCAGAGTGACACATTTCCTCCAACAAGGCCACGACACCTATTCCAACAAGGCACACCTCCTAGTCCTTCTAATCCTTTCAAATAGTTCCAGTCCTGGATGACTGAGCATTCAAAGATATGAGCTTATAGAGCCTAGGCTTGTTCAAACCAGCACACAGGGGATCTGATGCCCTCTTCTGTCTTCTATTGGAACTGCACCCATGTGGTGCATAGACACACAGCCAAAAAGCATCCACACATAAGAAAATAAAAATAAATAAAATCTCAATCTTTCTCAAACATATTGAGCCATGAACACATTCCCTTTGTTTTCCGAGAGCATCTTTCACAGACGACAGGTTGGTAAATGTTGATCTAGATATTAATTTTTCTATAGGATAAGGAATAAGCTGTAGAGTGAAAGGGAGTTACTATTGTATAAGGAGTTACTATTGTATAAGGAGTTACTATTTATTGTATAAAGAGTTACTAATTATTGTATAAGGAGTTACTATTGTATAAGGATACTATTTTAAGAAAAGAGTGACCTGATATCCTTCCAAAGCTCTTTGTGCTGACAGAATGTCAACATTATCAGTAAAGTACCAACCATGATTTCTGACTATGCAACACCCTTCGGCTAGGGGCATAATTCCCAGGCGTGGTGGCACCTGCCTTCGACCCCAGCACTTGGGAGACAGGGTATTTCTATGAGTTCCAGGCCAGCCTGATCTACAAAGAGAGTTCCAGGACAGTCAAGCCTGTTACATAGAGAAACCCTGTCTCAAAAACAAAACAAAGCAAAAAAGTATAAAAAATGAAAAAAAAACCCAACTCCCCTGAAGGTGACAGGAGTCCATTTCCATTTTGAACAAGGTGACTTCAGATGGGAAATCTACTGCTGCTGGGGAGATGGTTTAATTGGATAAAAAATGCTTGCTGCACAAGACTGGTATCCTGAGTTTTGTCTCTAGAAGCCACAAAAATCCTAAGTTCAAGTAGCCAGAGTCTTCATCTCTGAAAGCCCAGCACTCCTACTGTGAGGGTGAGACAGAGGCAGAAGAGTCGACTAGAAAGTCAGGGGGGCTGGAGCAGATGTCGTGATGGCAGCAGAGGTGGCAGAGGTGGTGGCCGCTGTGGCAGGAGAAGCAGCAGCAAGGAGACCCTGTGTCAACAGACTGAATGAAAAAAATCCAAGTCCCGAAGCTGATTCTGACCTCTGCGTTTACACGGTGGCAAGTGTTGCCTGCAGTCACACACACACACACACACACACACACACACACACACACACACACAACAGAGACAGAGAGAGAGAGAGAGAGAGAGAGAGAGAGAGAGAGAGAGAGAGACGAATGAATAAATATTTACAAAGCAAAACATCACGTGAGCTCTTCTGCCCTATACTCAGTTGCCAGGTTTTGCTGTCTGAGTCTGGGTATTATTCTTTTGTTTTTGTTGTTTTGTTTATTTGTTTGAAACAAAGTCTCTCTCGATATAATCCTGGCTCTTCTGGGGCTCACTATGTAGAGCAGGCTGGCCTTGAGCTTACAAAGATCCTCCTGCCTCTACCTCTGCCTCCCAGTGCTGGGATTAAAGGTGTGGGCCACCATACCTGACTTACAAGTATTCTTTTCCATGTGACAACATTCAAATATGTCAAGAAAGCCATTGTATTGCCAAGTTTCCCCCTTCTAGCTTTGTTTATTTGCTTATTTGCTTTTTTTTTTTTTTTTTTTTTTAAGACAGGGTCTCGCTAGATAGCCCAGATAGTGGTCATGGTCAATGCTACATTCTATAAATGCGGAAGACCCAATTCAACTTGCTTTAGGCAAAACAAATATGCAAGCACATTCATAAAGAACTGAAATTTTCAGCCATTACTACCCTTTGATCTGGGAGCACAATGCCAATAGGTCTTGGTAATCTTCTGCATTGCTTTTATTCTTGGTTAAAAGTTTGGTAGCTCCTGAGAGTTCAAGTTCACATCCTCTCAAATTCACGTTCATCAGGGAAGAGTAGCAGAGCTTCCAATGGGATTGAAAATCTCATAGCTGATCTGGTAGCACTTGCCTAAAACCCCAGCTCTTGAGGACCAGCAGCAGGAGAATCAGAAGTTCAAATTTACCCTCTACCACAGAGCAAGCCTGAGGCCAGGTTGAGCTGACTCCTGTCCCCCAAAGAGTCACATTACATCACTACCCTTGACTCCAGCACAAGCCTGCCTTTGAGCCTTATTGGTCCAGGAACACAATTGTCTAGCTGGCCAAGTCAACCTACCAACTCCCACATCTCCTCTGCAGCTATGAGAGGTGGTAGGTGCCACCATCCAAAATCTGAGTGGCGGAGAGGCATATCCTAGGTCAGAGTGCCTGGCACAATGAGCTGGCAATGGAGCTGGCCGTGTCGCCATCATCATCGGCGTCTTCTTCGCCTTCTTCTCCTCCTCTTCCTCCTTCTCCTTTGTCTCCTCCTCCTTCCCTCAATCCTTCCCTCAACCTCATTTTTTTTTTTTTTTTTGAAATAGAGTCTTACTATACTGCTCAAAATGTCCTGGAAGTCACCATCTGGCCTAGGCTGACCTGAAATTCTTGATCATTCTGTCTCAGCATCCTCAGTACTCCAGGAGTGTGCCATTGACCAATTCATATCTCTCTCTCTCTCTCTCTCTCTCTCTCTCTCTCTCTCTCTCTCTCTCTCTCTCTCCTTGAGATAAGACCTTATGTAGCCAGGGTTAGTCTGGAACTCACTCTGTAGCTGAGGGTGACCTCTGATCCTCCTGTTTTCATCTCCCGAGTGCTGGAATTACAGTGTGCACCACCATGTCTAGTTTATTTGATGCGGGGGGGGGGGGGGGGGACCACTAACCCTGAGCTTCCTTCCAGCTAAGCAAACACTCTCCTGATGGAGCCTCAGTCCCACTCGCTAAAGGATCCAAAGTGCAGCAGAGAATCTCTGTGTGAGCTACACATTTAGAAGGTGGCATAGCATCGTGCATTTGTCTGCAAAGCCACAACACACCCACAGCACCGGGGGAAGTTCTGCTGACCGGAATTGAACCGTAGCTGAGGCATCTCCAGTCTTGGTGAGTCAGTAACCGTGAGTGACAGAGTAACTAGCACTAAGCCTTTGAGGTTGATAAACTCTCCCAAATTGTTTCATGTGAGCTACATTTAAAAAAAAAAAAAAAAAAAACAACAACAACAAAAAAAAAACCCTGGAATTCCTGGCAGAGGTAACAGACCATTTCCATGTTTGGCCAAGGACCTAACCAGCATCTTCCCAGCACTGGGGCAGGTGTGGCTATAATGGAAAACTAGTCACCCCTTCAAGGGGATTGCCGTTTCCTGGTAGAGGTCTGGTGCTGCCGGGCATAGGGCATTGTCTGTAGCAGTGTGCGTACAGCATGGGGACTGTGGAAGGCCTCTCGATGCTGCTGGGATGTGCATCACAGGACAACGCTGTAAGATAGAGAAGGGATCCTCGGCACCCAAAGGTTTGCATGGTCCCTGCTGTTGCTCTGCGCTGTGTTACACATTTCTCCTACCCTGCCTGAGAATAGTTAAAAATGCCTTTGCCGCTTCACCCTTCAGGTGTTTTTAATCAGAAAAAAATGAGACGGTGATGAGAATAAGCCTTCTTAAATAGGACACTGTGAAAACTAAATGATGCAAACACGAGTGTGCGTCTGTGTCACAGGCCCTGAATTTAGAGTGGGGTCATTCAAATTCCCGTGCCTCCTTCACAAGGCCTCTACTTCCAAGAAGTGGGCCCAGGAGACTACTCCAGGCGATTGCTCTCAGAGAGTGGGAAACTGGGCTGCTTCTCAGTGACCTTTAGTCTCATATATCTCCACTGCTTCTTCTGGGGCCACAGGTGTAAGCCACCGCACCCTTTATGCAAGGGCATGGAACGCAGGGGTTTGTGCATGGAGAAAAAGCACTCGAGAATGAGATAGGGTTCATGAAGCTCAGGATGATGTGGAACTATCAGCAATCCCTCAGTCCAGCCTCCCAAAGTGCAGGGAAACTGTAGGCACGATCTACCACACTCAGCCTGGGGAACTGCTTTGCAGACCCAGCTGCCTATTTAGACACAAGGCACAGGCCTGTGATCCTACACTCAAGAGGCAGAGGGGGAGGATGGAGACCAACCTTGGTTACACAGTGAGAGGCTGTCTCTAAAATCAATTAAAACCAATAGAAGCTGGGCAGTGGTGGTGCACGCATTTAGTCCCAGCACTCCGAGGGAGGCAGAGGCAGGGGGAATCTCGATGAGTTCAAGAACTCAACTTAGTCTACAAAGATGGGGTTCTTAACACAGAGAAACCCTGTCTTGAAAAAACAAACAAATTAAAAAAAAAAAAAAAGCAAAAAATCAAGCAAGCAAGATTATAGATAGACAGATGAAGAGAAAAAGAAAGAAAATAACAAAACACATAAACTACAACCCAGCTCTCTGGCTCCAGACGTTGTGTCCAGGCTCACAGGAGACAAAGGGAGGGTTCAGCAGTCTATGAGTCTATGAGCCTTCAAAGACTCAGTACCTATTTTTAACTCTTAATTCCAGGTTGAGAAGGTAGAAGAAGACAAGGGTGGGGAGCTAATAGTGATGTCCTAGCAAGTCAAATGACAAACACGCATTGCAGGTGGGCCTGGGGCATCCCTGATGCTATCTATCTGTTTGCCACACTTGGTCCGTACCTGCAATGCAGGGGTGGGGCACACCAAAGATGACAAATCAGATTTGTTTTTTATTTTGGTTTTATTTTGTTGTTGATTGTCACTGTCTTTCTGTCTTAGCTGCCCCAGGGCTGGGCCAAGGGCCAACCTTTAGCTCAGAAATCAGTTTTGAACTGGTTTATTTGTTGAGATAAGGTCTCAGGAATTACAGGCCAGACTGAGCTTGATCTGTAATCCAGCATGACCTTGAACTCTCACCCCTCCTACCTCCACCCCAGATTCCAGGCATGCACCACTGTGTTCCACTTCCAATAGGTGGAAAGGGAGGCCACTATTAGGTGCCTAAATATTCAGGCTGGGAAAGCAGGCATATCGATACCTGTGCTTGGCCATGCCTGTGGAGAATAGGAAATCCTGTCAGCTGCAGCCTAGTGGGACTTCTAGGCGCTGCCTCAGTGTAAATGGACCCTCCTTAAGCAAGGCATGGCCCCCAATCTTTGAAGACACAGTCTAGTGAGGGAGATAATTGTTCTGCAGGCAACAAGACCCCAGTGCAAGGGTGTTGAGTGCAGGTCTTTGTTGGGAGAGCTGGATGGAGGCAGGAGGTGGCTGGATGCCCTGAAGAGTGGATTTATGTGAGTGATAGGGAGGCACGGGTCTGATTGTGTTTTAGAAAAGATGGAGAAGGCCTGGCTGTGGCCAGAGAGTGTGGCCATGCTGCTTTAGAGAGACACACCCAGGTTCAGCCATGGGACCATAATAACTGGAGTCAGGCGTGCAGAAAGTGCCCAGAACTTGGCCTTCACTTAGAGATGGGTCTGACCAGACTGGTGATAGGTAGGAGGTGGAGGCGGGTGGGCACAAAGGTTAAAGAAGGATCAAAGGTGACTAGTTAGCTCTGGGTTTGAGCCTATGGACAGGCACAAAATGAAAGGCATCTCTGTATTGGGGGACTGTTTGGTGAGGAATAGGGGCATGAGAGACCCTGGTGAGCTTCCTAGGGCCTGAGGGCAGCTTTAGCAGTCGGCCCTCTCCTTCTACCTTGTTGAGAAAGAGTTTCTTGTTTCAGCCATAGGCCAGCTTCTAGACAATCCCTGTCTCTACCTCCCATCCTGCCTTAGGGATGCTGAGGTTATAGATGTGTGCTACCAAATCTGGCCTTTTCACATTAGTTCTAGGAACTGAACTCAGTTTAACAGGCTTGTACGGCAGGAATGCTAATCTGCTGGGCCATCTGGCAAGCCCCAGTATTCACGTTTTCTGAGACGGTCTCATGTAGTTCGGGGTGGCCTCAGACTCGTCACACAGCCAAGGATGACGTTGAACTCTTAAATCTTGTTCTTCCTGCTTATCTTCACCAGTGCTGAAAATGTAGACACCTACAAAACCACACGGCTTTATGCAAGGCTAAGGAGCAAACCCAGGGTTCCCTCTATGCTAGGCAAGCACCCTACCCACTGAGCCACACCCCCAACTTGGAAAGCGAGTTGAAGGAAACATTGCACATTTTATTATTAATTTTGTAAATCACCAGAGACATGATGAGAACATCATCACTAAATATTTTAGTCTTCCTTTCGGTCCTGGCCCAGTACCACTCCGATCCCCATACCCCAAGAGAAAGCCATTTTTAGCAGAAACTGAAAACATAGAGGCAAAGTGAATAGACTGGGTTTTCTGCCTCTGAAGAAGAGAGCTGGCACAACCTGGGCAAGGGAAATGTTGGGTTTTAAATTCTGCCTAGACTGGCATGGTAACACACAGTACTCAGGAGGCAGAGGCAGGCAGATCTTTGATCAGCCCGGTGTATATTGAGAGTTTCAGGCCAGCCAGGGTTACATAGTGAGAACCTTTCTCAAAAGGAATTTTTAAAGTACTTAATAGTTTAATTGCTTAGCAGTCTCCTTGTGCACACAAGGTCCTTGAAATGATTAGCACGTGGAAATCTTGGTGTGGCCCACAACACTCTCCTTATTTAGGAAGCATTGGGCAGACTTCATAATGTGGCCTTAAAATAGTCACTAATCACATTCTGATCTGGGAGCTGCGAGTCTAGAAGCCTGGCCGTTCACCTGAACAATAATTAGCATGAAGCCAACCCATGTCCGTTTCTCATTTCACACTTTATAGACCCCTTAGTTCCACTTCAGCAGTAATGGAGGGAAACTATTTAAGTATTTATATATGCCAAATCACAAGGGGGACTTCAGAAGGGCAATAGCTGGGAGAGAATTTAGCAGGGGGAATTCTTGTCTGTTGTAATACACACCAGTTTTCCAGTGGCCAAGCACCAACCTCACAGAAGAGTCCTTCTTCTTCCCTCCCATGTTGGGCTCTCGGTGACCATCCTTGAAGCCATTTGACTTCTTAACTGAGCTTGGGAGATGGACACTGTAACTATGATGCCTTGGGTACAGACTCTTGGTTGCATAATTTCCTGTGACTTAGCCGTTGGTATAAGTAGATCTCAAAAAAAAAAACAAAAACAAAAAAACAAAACAAACCAAACAAAAAAAAAAACCCCAAAACCTCTTCTTTTTCTTCCTCTCTCTCTCTCTCTTACAGGTTGTGAAGATAGAGCCCAGAGTCCTATACAGTATAGACAAGGACTCTCCCATAGTCCCCGACCTTAGTCCCAGTGACACACATTCTACTAATCTGATAAACATTGTAGCAACACACTGCCATACAGGTAAGTGCTTAGTGAGTTCACATTTTGAGTCCTGCTGCCTACAAGGGGGAACACTGAAAGGTAAGTTACACAACAGGCGTGGAATACCACTGCTCCTCTCTTCTGTCTGTTTTACAGATGTTGCTTTTGTCACCTGTCTCCTGGAGCATAGGTCCTCAGAATGCTGAGAGACCGGAGCTGGCCTAAGAAACATCATGTGTGGAAAAAAAAAAATCTCTCTTCCTCACTTCCTCCCTACCCATTCCTCAGCGTTTGGGATGGAGTCCAGGATGTGTGCCTGTTAGACAACATTCTGCTATGTCCTCAAGCTGCTGCGATTACCTGTTTTCTTTCCTTCTATATTTGAAATTAAAATGCAATTACACAATTTCCCCTTCCATTTCCTCCTTCCAACCCCTGCCATATAATCCCCTTTTGCTCTCAAAGTCATAGCCCTTTTGCTATCATTGTTGTTAACACACATACACACACACACACACACACACACTCATATGTATATATGTGTACCTATATACACTCATACACACATATATTTATCTTCTTCGCAGTCCATATGTTACATACATACACACACATATTTTTCTTCTGCTCAGTCCATATGTTACATACATACATACACACATATATATACACACACACATGAAATCACCTGGAGCTTTACATGGGCATGTGTGTACACACAGATGCATACACAGAAGTATTTCCATCCATTGTGCAATGGGTCTTGTTAAAGAATGACAGAACAATGTGGGCTCTAAAAACTTAATCAGGTGTCGTCTTAGATGGGATTAAGCTCGTGCCTACGGTGTGTGACTCATAACTGGACTCTGTCCTGGGATTTCTTGCTGGAAGCAGGTGAAAGTTTTGTAACCAACCTTTAGGGGAAGATGCCAGATGCTCAAATGCACAGAAATTAACCCTGTAAAGATATTGATAGTCCAGAGGGTGTAAGTAATGGTCACAGACTGTGTTTTGGAGCCAAGTAGGACAGCTACTATCCCTAGAGCGATCAGCAAGAGGCTTCTGGTCACCTAGTTTCATGTCAAAGAGCCAGACTATGGGATGTCTCTAAAGTAGGCCACTTTAGAAGGACAGAGAGTAGCCAGGAAGTGGTGGTGCACGCCTTTGATACCATCACTTAGGAGGCAGAGGCAGGTGGATGGATCTCTGTGAGTTTGAAAACATTCTGGTCTACAAGAGCTAGTTCCAGAACAGCCAGGCTACACAGAGAAACCCTGTCTAAACAAACAAACAAACAAACAAACAAACAAACAAACAAACAAACAGAATGACGGTTGGGATTAAAACAGCTCCAAATCTTCCAGTGTATTAGTGATGGTCAGTGTTCAGTTAGCGATTCTGGTCTTCAGAGAAGAGTCCTTGATTGCTAAGCCACAGAGAAGAAAGCCATCTCATTCACAAGGAGCCTTAACACCATGGCTGACGTAGTCTTCAGATCCTACAGGACAGCTTTCTGACTAGCTACCAGGCACAATAATTCCTTCTAAAAACCAGAATTCACTCCAACAGCTCCTTGGTAGGGGAACGTGGTTGTTCAGTTTCTTTCTTCCCAAGTTAGAGAAGCTGACAATGATTCTCTGAGACAAGGCTTTTTTTTTTTTTTTTTTTCTCCATTTGGGAAGATTCTGAGGTCCAGGAGGGAGAATGACTTTGTCTTCCTCAGTCAGGCTTTTCATAAACCTGACTTCCATCATTCACTCCCAGGCCCAGCATCCTGCTGTACGTTCACACATATAACAACGTCTATTAGTGCTTACAAGTATTTTGCTTGCTTAAATATTTCCTTGCTTGTGGTCTTTTCCTCATTTATAAAGTAAATACTATCTTTCTTGTCACCTCTGTCCTCAGCATCCACATCTGGAAGTGAATGAAAATGCAAACAAACTGTGTATGCACCTATTATTAGGTCCTATACTTTCATTTTTAAAAAACTAGAATTTTGGTTAGAAATTTATTAAAATGAAGCTGGGTGTGGAAGTATACCCCTTTAATTCTAGCACTCCAGAGGCAGAGGCAGATTTCTGAGTTTGAGGCCAGCCTGGTCTATATAGTGAGTTCTAGGATAACCATAGCTACATAGTGAGACTCTGTCTGAAAATAAATGGACTGGAGAGATGGCTCAGGAGTTAGGAACTGGCTGCTCTTTCAGAGGATCTGATGTTCATTTCCAGCACCCACATGGTGGATCTCAACCGTCTATAACTGTAGTCCAATGGCCCTTTTCTGGTGTGCAAGCAAACATCAGATATATATATATATATATATGTATATATATATATATATATATATATATATATATATATATATATATATATATGTACATATATATATGTCATATATATATCCAACAAATACATTTATTTATTAAAATGAGGGCTGGGGTATGGCTTAATTGGTTTAGTGTGTGTCTAAATAGCATGTATTCAACCCCTGAGTTCAGTGCCTAGCACCAAATAAAGCTGAGATCTTATTACCTTTCTGTTGTTGTAAGAAAGCCATGACCAACGCAACTTATAAAAAAAAAAAAAAGCATTTAATTGGGATTACTGTTTCAGAGGGTTAGAGTCCGTGATGATGGAGCAACTGAGTGCTCACATCTTTATTTGTTTGGGTTTTGAAGCAGGATCTCTCCATGTATTCCTGGCTGTCCTGGAACTTGCTATGCAGACCTGGTTGGGTGGTTTTTTTGTTGTTGTTTTTTTTTTTGTTTGTTTGTTTTTCTGAGAAAGGGTTTCACTGTATAATATAGCTCTACTGCCCTGAGACTAGCTCAGTAGACCCGGCTGGCCTCGAACTCACAGAGATCCGCGTGCCTCTGCCTCCTGGGTGCTGGGATTAAAGGCGTGCGCCACCATGACTGGATAAGAGTTCACATCTTGATCCACAAGCATGAGGAAGACTGGGAATGGCAGGCATCTTTCGAAGCCTCAAGACCAGCCCTCAGTGGCACAGCTTCTCCAACAAAGCCACCCTCCTAATCCTTCCCAAACAGTTCCCACCAAGTGCTTCCCACCAAATGGGGACCAAGTTCCAAGTATTCAAACATGTGAGTTCATAGTGGCCATAGCGGCCATTCTCATTTAAACCACCACACTGAGCACAGGACAGACGTTCAATGTTATCCTTGGCTCCGTGGGGGCTACACAGTGATTTTAAGGCCAGACTGGAACACCCAATACCTTGTCTTAAAATAGAGAGGAATTACTAGATAGAATTGTTTACTTTTGTATCCTCTTGTTGTCTCCTCTTACACAGACAGCAATCTAACAGGGCATGACAGCACTCACATGTAACTAACAATACTCTTGAGACAAGGTCCAGGAGAGTTCAAGGCAAATCCGGGTGACAGAGTAAGACCCTGACTCAAAATAAAAAGTAAGGAGAGGATGTGGGGTGAGGCTCCATGACAGAGCATTGTCTAGTATGTGCACAGCCTTAAAATGAATCTTCAGGGATGGAGTAATGGCTCAGGGGTTAAGAGCTCTGGCTACTCTTCCAGAGGATCAGGGTTCAATTTCTAGCATGCCCATAGCCGCTCACAACTGTTTGTAACTCCAGTTCCAGGGGATACAACAGCCTCACACCAATGTACATAAAATAAAGTTAAATTAAAATTAAAAAATTAATCTCCAGTACTACAAAACCAAACAAATATGGCAAAAAAAAAAAAAACAAAAAAAAAAAACACTACTGGATCTGAGCCCTGCTGTATGACCTCACTAATTCTTAGTTACTGTTTTAGGATTCCATTTCAATAACATTGGGAAATCGAGTCCCGCATAGGAATTTCAGAAAGGCAGGTCCATACCCAGGCCGTAAAGAGAATGTTAGCCAGGTGCAGTGGTACATGCCTTTAATCCTAATTCTTGGCTAAAGCCAAGTCCAGCCCAATCTACATAGATAATACCAAGATGGCTAGGACTATATTGTCAGACTCTCAAAACAAACTTACTAGCTTGATTATTCATGAGGAAAACTATTCCTACTAAGTTTACAGAAGTGTGAAGACCCTGTTCCCACCATTAAGAACTCATCCATCCATCCATCCATCCATCCATCCATCCATCCATCCATCCATCCACTCAGTCAACATCTAAGATCGTGATTTCTTTCCCTGTCTTTATCCCCTTGGCTTCTGCCAGACACCAGGACAGTTGTCTATCTGTTACGAGAAACAAGTAAGAAGTTGGTGAAATAACACACCTGCTAAGCCTTGCCTTACTTCAGAGGTTTCTGGAAAACTCTCAAAACTCCATTGCCTTAGCCTTGCCTTCTCTGATCATATTTCCTACTAATCTTTAAATGAGCTAAAAGTCACTTTTTCCCCCCACCGGGTTGTTGTAAGCATTAGCTAAGTGGGGTATCATAAGCATAATCAATATGTTCTCTCTCTCTCTCTCTCTCTCTCTCTCTCTCTCTCTCTCTCTCTCTCTCTCTCTCTCTCTCTGTTGTTCCTTGAGACAGGTGTGTCAAGTCGTCACTTGTGCTGGCTGGCCTATAACTTAATACATAACTCGGAATACCTTGAATTCATGATCGCCTCGCCTCTACCTCTTAAGTACTAGAGTTACAGATGTGCATCACCACACTCAGTTTTGTTAGAGACAAGTGTTTAGGCTAGGCTGCCCTGTAATTTGGTATATAGCCCAGGCTTGTCTTGAATTCATGTCCCTTCCAGCTCTACTCCCAAGTGCTGAGATTCTAGGGACATGCCACCATACTCCTGATTTCACAGGGTAGAAAAAGGGATGTTCACAGATCACAGCATTTCTTCACTGTTCAGGCTTGGAGGGACTGACATTTCAGCGTTGTGTCGAAGTTCTAGGCAAGGAGCTAATTAGTCCGACTCATGTCTGATGTCTTCTCTGGTCTAACCAGTTGGGGTGGAGGCAGGGAGAACACAGTCTAAACAATCCACCAGAATGGACAGGTAGAAAGAAGAGTGCACTTTGAGCAGCAGATTGAGGATTTCCTGTAGCATTTGAGCCCCAGGCTGTGCAGCTCCTAAGTCCCTACCTGCCCTGAATGGTTTGTCCTCAATGCATTAAGGCACTGAGATCTCCAGGTTAAACTTCAAGGGAGCTAGAGCTGGTCTAACCTGGGATCCCGCCGAGTATCTGGGTTGTAAAGACTCCATAGATGGTAATAGGACACATGCCACCCGAGGTGAGAGGCACGCTTCACCGGTCCAGGCAACCTCTGTGACCCTGGGATGGGGTAGGGAGGCAGCCTGTGCCAAACTGGTGACCCCAAGAGGCAGAGAAGAAATGAGAAACCTACCCCTGGCCCCAGGGGAGGTAAGCTGCACCCTGATGATTCAATGTCATCTCTGCTCCTGGGGTTTTGGGGGGGGAGAGGCTGAGAATGACAGGAGTGGGCAGAGCTCAAGAAACTGGTCTATTCCTTAACACCACAGATGCAGAGGTTTGGTGAGCTGTGCCTTCTTGGTGACCTTTTTGGGGACAGAGCTTCAACAGTGCTTTGTTTTGAACCTTGTGACCTAGCCAGGAAGGAGTAAGGGGATTCCTATCAGAAGGGCAGTGGTGTGGTGCCCCTTGGACTCCACAGTTAATCCCAGATGTGAGCTGCTGGCTGTCAACCCCACCCCGCCCCCCTACTCCACCCCCACCTCGACACATGCACACTCCAGCGACCAAGAGAGGATGAAGGGGCAATTGGTTGGTCAGGTTACGCCCTCTCAGCACATTCTTAGGGCTGCTCTGTGGAAGCTGCTTTTGGGTCTGAGCCACCTGGAGTCCCAAAGAAAATCACCTAGGCTCTGATACTGCTGGTCATTTGAGATCAGCAGGAAGTCTTGAGTATCCAAAGGAGTTAGACCCTCAGAGACAGACTTACCTTGCCAACTAGAGAAGCCCTGTTCTGGTTTGCTTTCTATTGCTGTGATAAACACCATTAACCAACAGCAACTTGGGAGGGAAGGGGTTTCTTCATCCAGTGGCTTACAGTCCATCATAAAAGCAAGGGAGGACTCAAGCCAGGAGCCTGGAGGCAGGAACCCAAGCAGAGTCCACTGAGGAAACCTACCACTTCCCGCCTTGCTTTCCCTGGCTGGCTCAGCTATCTTTCTTATACAAGGTAGGACCACCTGCTGAGAGCTGGGCCCTCTCACATCAATTATTACCAAAAAAAAAAGCCCAAAAACAAACAAACAAACAAACAAAAAACCCAAAAACAACAACAAGAAAACCAAACAAACCCCAAAGCCAAAATGCTTCACAGACTGCTACAGTCCAGCCTGATAGAGGCAGCTCCTCCATCGATGACTTCACAGATGACTCTAGCTGGTGTCGAGCTGATAGAAAATTAACCAGCACAGGGCCCCACAAGCACTTCACTCAAATTTGGTATTTTGTAATTATTTACCTTTACTATATTTCTGACGATATCTCCCAGGTTTTCAATTTTCTTATATTTATTTGCTCTCTCTATCTCTCTGTCTCTCTCGTCTCTGTTTCTCTCTCTCTGTTTCTCTCTGCTTCTCTCTCTCTGTGTTTCTCTCTCTGTGTTTCTCTCTCTCTGTTCCTCTCTCTGTGTTTCTCTCTCTGTTTCTCTCTCTGTTTTTCTGTGTTTCTCTCTCTCTCTCTCTCTCTCTCTCTCTCTCTCTCTCTCTCTCTCTCTCTCTCTCTCTCTCCCTCCCTCCCTCCCTCCCTCCCTCTCTCTCTCTCTCTCTCTCTCTCTCTCTCTCTCTCTCTCTCTCTCTCTCTCTCTCTCTCTCTGTGTGATGGAATCTCATTATATTGACCAGGTTGGTGTCGAATTCAAGGGCTGAGCTCAGGGAAACATCCCATTTCTTCAGCGTCTCGGGTGTCTGGGATACAGGTGCATGCCACCATGCCTAGCTGTACTATGCACCTGCCCACGGCCTTTTATCCCCCCCTTTCCTTTTCTCAACCTCCCCCAACTAAAGGGTCTAACTTGATGGCCCAGGCTTGCCCTGTACTTCTGATCCCCCTGTCTCGGCTTTTCGAGGGCTGGGATTATAGATGTGAACCTGAAGGATAGTATTTACTCCCAAATTGGTAATGAAAGTATGTAGAGCTCCAAGTTCAAAAAGACAAAAGTATGCCCAGTAAGGAAGTCTCCCTCCCGGTGCAGGCTCTGGGAGCCTCAGCTGTAACTGGTAGCGTTGTCCATGCTACTCCAGAGAGCCATCTGATGAGCACTAGGGGTTGATAAGAGGGACATTCTGGAAGGCGACTGGCTGGCTTCCGTCTTACTCAGACTTTCTGTTGCTGTGTTTAGGCGTCTTATGAAGGGAAGTGTTCATTTCAGCATGTGACACTCAGGTCACACTTCATCATTGAGGGAAGTTAAGGCAGGAGCTAAAGACAGGAACCTGGAGGCCAGAACCAAAACATAAAAAACAGAGGGGTGCTGCTTACTGGCTTGCTCCCCTTGCTTTGCTCAACCTCCTTTCTTGTGCTATCCAGGCCCATCTACCCACCGGTGGCACCGCCCACGGTGGGCTGAGCCCTCCCACATGAATCACTGCCCAAGAAAATGTCCCACAGGCTTGCCTACAGGCAAGTCTAATGGGGCATTTCCTGGATTGTGGTTCTGTCTTCTCAGGTAACTCTAGCTTGTGTCAAGTGGATGAAAAATAAAACAAGCCAATAACAACCAACTCAGAAACCTGTTGTTTATTCCGAGGCGCAGCCATGCCAGATATCCTCCAGAGACACTGAATGGCCACTGGCCTAAGACCAGCTCTGAGAGCAGAGGCTGGCTCCCAAACTAGGCCTGAGATCTTCTGCCAAGTCGGAGCATCTCTAAGGGAGAAGAAAAGGGGCAGAGAGAAAAGAAGGAGAGGGGAAGGAAACAGCTCCTTGCTCCACAGTTTCCTGGCCAGCAATCAGACACACACATAAAATTCTTGTCCACTGTCTGGTTTTTTCATAGGGCATGAGCTACTTCAAAACCAGGCTGGATCCATCTTCAGCACCACTGCCTACCCACTAGCTGGCATGGGCCAGTACTTAATAATGCAACAGCCTGGCTCAGGTTCTGAATTCTTGGCATGCCAGGCACTGTACCAGGCTTACTGAAATAGCCCGGTTCTCCCTGCAGCCACTGCCCTCACTGCCCAGAACCAAAAAGAGCTTATGACTTGTCTAGCAAGCATCCAAGCCAGGATGATAATGCTGGTATTTTAACCCAGGCACACTCTGTGTGGTTAGCTTTCCCTGGTTACCTACCCCAGAACTTTCCTGGCTGTTATTTAATTACTCATCCACCCTTTCATCCAAGACATTGTCTTATTATGTACATAACCCAGGCTGGCCTGAAACTCAAGGAGGTCTTCCTGCCCCAGCTTCTCGAGTCCTGGAATTTTACAGCCATACTCAGCCTTTCCTAGAGCATTCTACCTCCTAAGGAAAACCCCAATGCCCCAGCCTAGGGTGACATGATAGAGTCAGCTGTTACAGTCACAAAATTAAAGGGATTACCATAAAGTAATCAATAGAAATAATGTTTTGTTTTGTTTTCAAGACAGTTTCTTAGCCAGGCAGTGGTGGCGCGTGCCTTTAGGCCCCACACTCAAGAGGCAGAGGCAAGTGGATCTCTGTGAGTTGGAGGCCAGCCTGGTCTATTGAGCAAGTTCTAGGACAGGCTCCAAAGCAATACAGAGAAACCCTGTTTCAGAAAACAAAACAAAACAACAACAACTACAACAAAAAGACACTTTATCTCTGTAGATTTGGCTGTCTTGGAGCTCACTCTGTAGACCAGGCTTGCAGAGAATTCATGGATCTGCCTGCCTCTGCTTCCTGAGTACTGGAATTAAAGGTGTGTGCCACCTTGCTTGGCTTAGAAATAATGTTTTGATGCAATATCTAAAATCAAAACAATCTGGGTGGCGGGGTGCATGACTTTAATCCCTGCCCTTTGGAGGCAGAGGCAGGTAGATCTCTGAGTTTGAGGCTACACAAAGAAACCCTGTCTCAAGAAAATCAACAACAAAATAAAACTAAAAAGAAGAAACAAAATGAGCACACACATGCTCAAAAGCAACCACTCAATCCTATATGGTAAGCAGTGTCACCGTTTTCCCAAGATGCTTAGAAGTGGGGGGAGGGGAAGCAGACACAATGAGGAAAAGCCTGAGTGGTGTCAGGCAGGTTAGAGGAATGGGGAGTGTTAGGCCCATCTTTTCTCCCTTCCCACTTGGCTCCAGAGAACCTTCTGGCATTCTTGAGCTACTGTAGACTGACAGCCATCAGGTCTCAGGGACAGTGAAGGAGTTAGTTAACCTTTCTGTAGGCAATGCAGGGAGATCGGATGTCATCCCATGTAGAGTGTGGCTTCCTGGGGACAGACTGTAGGAGGAAGGCCGTGCCTGAGACACCCAAGGTGTATCTCTTAGCATCTGCAGGAGACAGGACAGGCTAGGGCTCAAAAGACTTTGAGAAGCCATGTGCTGGAAAGCTGAAGGTCTAGTGCTGCCATATCCTAGAGAAAAGCGCTCTGTTGGTACAGGGGAGGATCCTGCAGGGAAGGGACAGACCCCTTTATTCACAGGCCACTCCCTCCCTCTTTCCAGGCCTCCAGTTACTGCTGTGAGTGGGCTGTTCAGGAAGACCTTGGAGGCTAGAGACCAGGCCGCTGCCAGTGGGCAGTCCAGATTTCCTGAACCCCATCCCTGCAGGGACCTGATGCCGCCCCCTGAGAAAGCTACTCCAAGGCTTCTCCGCTGGGGGCAGCAGTTACAGATTCTGAGTGTCTTTGCTTTCATTCTGGTGTCTATTTTTGTATCCACTTTCCATTTCTAGATCTGAGATAGCTAGGGGTCTAAGTGCTGATTTAATGGCTTTGCCACTTGCCTGAGATTTACAGAGCTCATTATGGGATCTCAGAGAGCTGACCTCTTGACCTGAGTCTGTTCTGCTTCCTTCTTGCATTCCCTTGAAGAGAATCACCTCTCAGTTATTTAGGCTCCTTTCCTACCTGTCCCATAGGGTTCTTTCCTCCCATGAGTGACTGAGGTGAACTTGGCTTCACGGAGAGGGTGGGGATGGCCAGCTATCCAGGTTTTCCGGGCACTGCCCTCTTTAGCATCTGAGGTCTCTGCACAAAGCTTGCTCATTCCTTGCTTTGCAGGCACACCTTCAAAATGCCGAGCACCTCAGTGCATATCTGACTTGCTCCTTTTCCTTGGCACATATGTCTACATCCCTACAAGGGTCTTCTCTCCTCACCTTTCATAGCTTTACATAAAGTGGAACATCCAGATCTGAGTCCCCCACTCCTACACTAATGGGGGCTAACATTGGGAAGCATTCCTGTGTTGACATAGTGAATTACAGGACGAACTGGGCTATAAATCAATTTATAGTTCTTTCTTTTTAAAAAATACTTATTTGTTGTGTGTATGTACATGTCTACACACCATTGCACGAATGCGGAGGTCAGAGGACAACTTGTCAGAGTGAGTTCTGTCCTTCTGACATGTGTGGGTCTCAGGGATCAAACGGTTCATCCATTTGGCAGCAGGTACCTTTACCCACTGAGCTGTCTTCAATTCCTCTCTTCTTCCGTCACCACCTTCTCACCAGCTCTTACTTTTCCTCTGTCTATTGGACATGGTTTCCTGTAGCCCAAGCTGACCGTGAAATCCTTAGCTGAGAAGGACTTGTATTTCTGATCCTCGGCTGCCTCTACTTCCTGGGGTTAAAGGCTGCACCACACACCACTACCCCCATTAAAGTAGTGTTGGGGATTGAATCTAGGATGTCTAGGACTTCATGCACGCCAGGCAAGCATTCAACCAACTGAGCTACACCCAACCCAAACATTCATTGTATAAATACCTTTACACGATTTATAAATCTGCTGAAACCAAGGTTAAAGTCTTTTATTTACAGCGTGTGTTATAAACTTCAGTTATACTGTTTCTATTGTTCTTTCTCTTGCAGTACTAGGGACCTCATGGTATCCTAGGACCTCATGCAGTCAGGCTGATACCTTACACACTGAGCCACAGCCATAGGCCTCATAGCCTCATTGACGGAGAGAGGGAGAGAGGGAGAGAGGGAGAGAGGGAGAGAGGGAGAGAGGGAGAGAGGGAGAGAGGGAGAGAGGGAGAGAGGGAGAGAGGGAGAGAGGGAGAGAGGAGAGAGGGAGAGAGAGAGAGGGAGAGAGGAAGAGAGGGAGAGAGGGAGAGAGGGAGAGGGAGAGAGAGGGAGAAAGGGAGAGAGCTCATTATGAGATTTCAACCCCATAGGTAGCTAAGGATGGCCTTGAACCTCTGGCCCTTTGGCCCTCTTGCCTCCAGCTCTCAAATACTAGAATTAAGTATATGTAGTGGCACACATCTTTAATTTCAGCACTCAGGAGGCCTCTGTATGTCCCAGGCCAGCCTGATCTACAGAGATCAAATTCCAGGACAGTCAAGGCTACAAAAGAAAAAAAGAAAAAAAAAAAAAAAAAAAAAAAAAAAAAGGAAGAGGGGCTAGAGATATTCCCCAGTTGGAAGATTACTTGCCTAACATACACATGACCGTGAGTTCAATTCCCAGCACTACTACATAAAACTGGGCTTGGTGGCACATACTTGGGTTTGTTTGTTTGTTTGTTTGTTTTGTTTTGTTTGTTTTGAGACAGGGTTTCTCTGTGTGCCCTGGTTGTTCTGGAACTAGGTTTGTAGACCAGGCTGACCTCCAACTCACAGAGATCCATCCACCTGCCTCTGCCTCCCAAGTGCTGGGACTAAAGGCGTGCACCACCAACGCCCAGCTTAGGATACTTTAAAAAGTCCTTTCTATGTAATCTGAAGACAGTGAACTTGGAGGAATTCTTCGTCTGTCTTAATTGGCTCTCATGTCTGCCGGGCCCCACACCTTAGACACTCCTGCCAGATTGCATCTATCCAGGCTTTGCTGAGTTCATGCTCACATAAAACTCCAGCCATGCTGGCCACAGCAGGGAGACTGTGGGGACTAACTAGTTCCTAGATTTGACCTCCAAGTTGTGCTGCCAGAGAGTTTTGAGCAAGCAGAGAGAGCTGTTCATAGGGCTGAGTAAAGTCACAAGGACACCTGTCAGCAGCAATGTGAAAAGAGCCTCAAGCTGGGAAGGGACCCTGAACGAGGCATGTCACAGAAGCCAGGGATGGGGGGAAGTTTAGACAGCGACAGTTGCCAAAAACTGCAGAAAGACTGACACCACGAGGAGGAGGTGCGACAGACCAGAAGCCATTTGGATAACCAGAGTTTAGCGGCCTCAGAATGTGATTGCTGGCTGACAGTTGTTGGTAGCAAACACAGAGGCCAGTGTCTGTGGCAGAGGTATCCTGTCAAGTCGGTACCAGAATCTCTCTGTCCCCAGGAGTTGTGTCTTTTCACTCAGGCTCCAGGAAGTCATCCCAGGCATTTCAAACATCTGTCCAGCTCCCTTAACCTCTCAGCGTTTGGACTAGAGGAAGAAACCAATCTTTCAGCTTCCTGTAAAATTACTTTTGCCAGTGTAGCAATGAGAATGAATGATTTTTTTTTTTTTTTTTTTTTTTCCCCATTAGCTTTGGAGCCAGAATGGAAAGGAATAGTGGTAGACAGGATGTAGAATTTCCAGGTAGGAATTCAGGAGCAGCCTCCACCCATTTGGAAGAAAGCAGAAATGTGCAACCTGTCATGATTTCTCAACTCTGGTGCAAAGACACTGTTGGCAGATCTTTGCTGGGGGTTTAGACCTGTGCATTCTAGGATGTTCATAGAACCTCTGGCCTCTGCCTGCTAGATGACGGTAGCCTCCCTCGCCCTCCAGTGTGACAGCCAATATGGCCTCCAGATGTTTCCAAATGTCCCCTGGGAACAGTTGGCCCCTCCCACCTTGCTCTATCTATATGAAGAAAAAAGAGTTTATCAGGCATCAAGACAGCCTCAAGACGGTCCTTTTCTTACTTTCTTCCTTCCCCCCAACTCCCACAGGATTTCGTTGTGTAACAGCCCTAGCTTTCCTGGAACTAGCTCTCTAGACCAGGCTGGCCTTGAACTCAGAGATCCACTTGTCTCTGCCTCTACTGGGACCAAAGGTGTACGTTGCCACCACCGCCCAGCTTCCTTCCTTCCTTCCTTCCTTCCTTCCTTCCTTCCTTCCTTCCTTCCTTCCTTCCTGGCAATGTTAGATAGGAACTGATACATGTTAGGCAGACACTTATCTGCAATCCATCTAGAAAGTATAACTTAAGAACCATGATTTTGCTGGGGATATAGCTCAGTGAGTAGAGGGCAGGTCTGGAGGCCCTGCCTTTGACCCCCAGCAATGCCTATACCAGGCTGGTAAAGGCACACAGATCTCTAATCACAGACACTTCAGAGGGAGAAACTGGAGGATTAAGACTCCAAGTTTAGCTGGGTGGGAGCTCTTAGGAGGCAGAGGCAGGCAGACCTCTGAGTTTGAGGCCAGCCTGGTCTACAGAGGGAGTTTCTGGACAACCAGGGCTACACAGAGAAACCCTGCCTCCAAAAAACAAAGTAAAACAAAAGACTCCCAAGTTTGTTCTTGACCTCAGCCAGCCTGAGGCCCACCTGGGATACATTAGATCCCTGTCTCTGGGGGGGGGGGGGAAAGGAAAGTGACAATAGAACCTGCTTTTAGCCAGGTTGGGAACAGGTTTGTAATGCCGACATTTCTGGGTGATCGGGGCAAGAGAGCTTTTCAAAGGACTAGGCCAGCTGCACAAGACCCCGTTTCATAATATCAGTCACCAGGGACTGGAGAGATGGCTCAGCAGTTAGTTGCTCTTGCAGAGGACCCAGGTTTGTTTTCCAGCATCTACCATGACATGATGGCTTACAACCATTCATCGTTCTAGTTTCGGAGGATCCAGTATCCTCTTTTGACTTCCACGGGTGCTAGACACAGATTTGATGCTGAGACACACACGCTAGTGGGATACAATTCAGGAACATATTGAAACCGATGCGTCCCTTGCCCTACTCTTATCACGGGGACAGCGGCCCTGAAGGATGTGACACTTGACCCATCATCTAATTCTGTTCCAGAGTCTGAAGGATCACTATTTGCAAGTTTCTGATTTAACTGTGGTCAGGGCAAGCCTTGAGTTCCGATCTTCTCCCACCTTTCTGCCTCCCGAAGGTGGGAAATAGCACCGTGTATGTGGAGGCTGTAGGGAGGATGAGACAGTAAACACAACGGGCAAGGGTTCAGGTGTGCCTGACTCATGACTCTGGGCCTAGGTCTGTATGTACCATCACAGGCATTATTCTCCAAACTAAACAATATCATATACGAGACAAGAAGAGGGAGAAGGTGAGCGACACTGCGGTGACAAACAGATGAGCCAGAGGAGCAGCATCTGATCAGCTGTAGCTGGTTTCCAACAGTGAGGCCATCTTCTCAGAAGACTCTTAAAGACGCAGTCCAGCCATGATGACCCTCTTCTGAGTTACAGCCAGATTGCAGGGCAATTCCTGTGTTTCGTTTGTTTTTGTTTTGTCGTGAGGGGTAATCAAGTGGAACGTGAATTTGGGCACTTCTCTCCCAAGTGGTAGGCAATTGTTATATCACCGAACGGCACCCTCAGTTTGTGGTAGTAATTTTATCCTTTTCATTTTGAGGCAGGCTCTGGTGTAGCTCAGGCTAGCCTCAGACTTGCTGTATAGCTTAGGATGACCTTAAATCCTCCTTAGTGCTGGAAAGCTGGAAATTTATACTTTATCAAGTGACCCCTTCTTGTTTTGTTTTGTTTTGTTTTGTTTTGTTTTGTTTTGAGGTGGGGTTTCCCTGTGCAGCTCTGCTTGTCCTAGAACTCCCTCTAGATCAGGCTGGCCTGGATCCACACAGGGATCCACCTATCTCTGCCTCTCAAAAGTCTCGCTTAAAGGTATGTGCCACCACGCCCAGCTGACATCTTCTCTAAAATCATTTTTAAAACTTCCTTTTAATGGCTGGAGGTTGTATGAAAGGCTTTAGCAGTAACTGTTTAATGGGAGCTGGGGATGTGGCTACTCCAGTCAGTAGAGAGTTCAGCACACACAGAGCCCTGAGCTCTCTCCCCAGCGACAGATGCACAAAGCAGGCGGTGCCACATGCCTGTAATTCCGGTGCTTGGGAGGTGGAGGCAGGAGGAGGAGGAGCTCAAGGCCATTCTCCGCTGTGTTGGAAATTTGAGATCAGCTAGGTTGTTTGAGATCCTGTCTCAAAGGGGGTGGAGGGGGATGGGACTCTGGGGAGGGGCGTGGCTCAGTGGCTAAGGGTGGTCCCTGCTCTCCCAGAGGATCTGAATTTGGTTCCCAACACTTACACAGTGGGTGGAGCCAGATTGTTAATGGATCTGGGTGTGGTGCCACATTCCAGCACTGAGAAGCTGAGGCAGGGGGGATCGACACCCTTAACCAATGGGCAATCTCTCTGACCTTGTGTGTTTTGAGACAGGGCCTCACTCAGTAGCCCGGGGTTGTGGGTAGGAGCCACCTGGCCAGACATAATTCTTAACCTTAACACTAGCTTTGGAGTGGGTGCTACAGCTCTGTGAAGTGCTTGCCTACGTGTTTAAGGCCCAGGAATAGAAAAATAGAAACACACAAGTAAATAAGCGATCCCCAGTTATAGGGACAGTTTTCAGAGTGTAGCTTCATTGCCGTAACCTCTACATAAATGACTTTACAAAACAAAAAAACAAAAACCAGCTAATCAAACAAACAAAAAGCCAATTTGGTAGCAGGGTGTGGTGGCTCCTACGTATATTTCCACAAGTCAAAATCTAGGGCAAAAGAAATGTCTCAAGTCTGAGGCTAGCCTGGGCTACAGCACAAAAACCCTGTCTTTTTTTTTTTTTTTTTTTTTTTTGATTTTTCAAGATAGGGTTTTTCTGTAGGGTTGGAGACTGTCCTGGAACTCTCTTTGAAGCATAGGTTTGCCTCAAACTCACAGAGATCCATCTGCCTCTGCCTCCCTAGTGCTGGGATTAAAGGCGTATGCCATCAATGACCAGCACGAAACACTGTCTTAAAGAAATAATTCTTATCTAGGCAGTGGTGGCTCGCCTTTAATCCCAGCACTCCCAGAGGCAGAGGCAGGCGAATCTCTGAGTCTACTGTATGGCCTATAGCATGAGTTCCAGGACACCCAAAGCAACACAGAGAAAGCCTACCTCAAAACACCACCACCACCAATAATAAAAAATAATATTAATAATAATAATCCTAGCTAGGCTTGGTTGTTGGTCCATGTCTTTGATCCCAACACTGGGGAGACAGAAGCTAGTGAATCTCTGTGAGCCTGAGGATTGTCAGAGCTCTATAGTGAGATCCTGTCTCAACCAGATTTAAAAAAAAAAATCCTTCATTGGGTGTGGTGGCACACACCTTTAATCCTAACACTGTGAATTCAATGCCAGTCTGGAGTTTGAGGACAGCCAATGCTGTATAGTGAGATGGCACCTCCTTCACAAAAGACAACTAAAAACAAAACAAAACAAAAAACAAGCAAGCAAAAACAAACAAACAAACAAAATCCAAAACCATTTTGAAGTGGAGAGTAGCTCAGTGGTAGAGCCTTCACTGGTATTGCCCCCTCCTCTCAAAAAGGAGAGAGGATTAAAGGAGCACAGGGAGGTAGCTGGGATGATGAGGCAGAGAGGATTCTGGGTAGGGCTTTTGGCACTATGGGTGGAGCTTAGCCTGGCCCTATAAAAGCTAGCATCTTCTTGGTTCTCAGGCAGAAGCTTCCAGGAGTTGTTAGCTCTCCAGTGGCTTCCAGCTCTCCAGTGGCTTCCAGCCCATCTTCATTCAGCTCTACTCAGTTGTCCTCTTTCCCAGGTATGATGGCTGCTTTGGGGTCTGAGGGTTACAGCAGTGGCCGTGGGGAAAGTGGTGGGCGTGTGAAAGGTTGGGGGCAGCACAGTGATGATAGTCCTGGTTTCCAACGCTGGTGACTTGGGTGTGTTGGTGAGTACCTTTGCTGGCTGATTAGACAAGGAAGCTGTGTTGAAACTTGGGGCAGAACATGAACACAACCCTGGCTGAGCTTGAGTTTACCTGCAAAATGGAAGTGAAAACCACCAGATAATTTAACAATGTGTAATTTAACAATGTATGTGTGGCCTGAACGGATGAGGCAGATGTGAGAAGTACAGGTTTCTGGCATCCGGGTTGGTTGTGTGGTACAGGGATTCTACAGCAGAAGGGGGATGGCTCCAGGCTCCTGGGTGGCTGAAGATTAAAGAGACTCAGCTCAAAGCCCAAGGCTTATCTCCAAGTCATGTTACTCTTTGGAAAATACCGGGGTTTTTTTTGGGGGGGGGGTAGGTTGCCTCTGCTTGGCAGGAGGTCTTTACCCTGCTTCAGGCACAGAATGGCTGGCTCATGCATGGCTTTGCATCTTGGCTCAGTTAATGCCCACTTAGCTTTTCTTACCTCTGGGAATTAAGGCTGGGAGGGAAGTAATGATCTTTGGGGTAGCTGTGGGGATAACTCCTCCTTTGGAAGGGATCTACAGAGCCTATTAAGGCAGCAGAGGGTTCCCTGATGTATAGGGCCCTCAACTCCACAAAAGATGGGCAGGAGGGAAGGGAAGGGAAGGAGCAAATTTCCGAGGGGCTGGAAAGTATTTGCAAATATGTGTGTGTGTGGGGGCAGTCCCTTCAGAATATTTAGTGACAAATGGTCAGAGCAACTAGGTGCAGTGACCATGCCTGTAAACAAACAGGTTATCCTTGGCTACACAGAGTTCTAGGCCAGCCTGGGGTACGTGAGACTCTCAAAGTGATAATGGTGTTGAGGATTGCTCAATTGGCAGTGTATGCCTAGCACACATGCACACTGGAGTTTGGGCTACATAAACCAGGCATGGTGGTACACGCCTGTAATCCTAGCATCCTATAATCCCAGCATTTAATTTCAATTCCCAGAATGGAGGGCGAATGTGGGGGAATCAGGAGCCCAGGATTATTCTTCACTCACAAGAAAGTTCAGTCTGAGCTACACTTAGATGCAAATTGGGTGGCACACACCTTTAATCCCAGCATTTGGGAGGCAGAGGCTGGTGGATTTCTGTGTCCTGGGCTACAAAGAGTTCCAGGACAGCCAGGGCTACACAGAGAACTCTTTTGGAAAGAAAGAAAAACACTAAATATTAAGAATTAGAACAAAAGATGCTCAGAGTACAATTCAGGAGGGGACAAGAAACAGGAGTTTCTTGTAAGGAATGATACAATCTTATTGCAAATGATGCCTCATTTGCATGCTTGTGCTACAGAAATAGATCTTATTTACAAGGTCCCATCTGGGCACTCTGGTTACTTATCAGCTCTGAGTCAGGAACAAAACAAAAATCAAAGTCACACAGACCAAGGAGGTGGGATGATTTGTGACTTTTCTTCCTTCCTTCCTCCCTCCCTTCCTTCTTTTCTCTCTCTCTCTCTCTCTTTTTTTTTTTTTTTTTTTTTTTAGAAAAAAACAATACTTTAGCCTGGCAGTGGAGAGGGCACTGGCCTTTAATCCCAGCATTCAGGAGGCAGAGGTACTCCGATCTCAGAGTTCAAGGTCAGTCTGGTCTATAGAGTGCCAGGATGGCCAGGGTGATGCAGAGAAATCCTGTTTTGAATAAAGCAACAACAGCAACAAAAAAAAAAAAGAGTCTTGTAGCCTAGAGTAGGTGACAGCTTCGACTCCTGATCCTCCTCCCTCCATCTGAGAAACCCTGGGATTACAGGAGTCTACCGCCATGCCGGAGTTTGGTGTTAGAATGCTTGCTTGAATGTATATGGCTTTAAAACAACAGTGACAACAACTTTGGTCCAAAGGGGAGAATTCATGCTTATTGCACCATCTGACTAGAAGCAGAGTGGGTAAGGACCATAAATATGTCACTACTGAAGCAAGTGTCCTCCAAGCTTGCCCTGTACAGGAGCCCAGCTAGACAAGGTATGCTAGATAAGTGTAGAACACTCAGCTGGTCTGTCCTCAAAAGAGATTGTAGAATAGCAGCCCATCAGATGACAGGACAGTGCCTAGATAATGCCTGGAGGGCTGCTGGACTTCCTCCATGTTAACTTTGCATCTGTAAATGACCTCTCCTCTCCTCTCCTCTCCTCTCCTCTCCTCTCCTCTCCTCTCCTCTCCTCTCCTCTCCTCTCCTCTCCTCTCCTCTCCTCTCCTCCCTACAGAAGGGTCCAGGTTCTATGAACACAGTGTATTTCATTTGTTTTGCTTCCAGCCTGAACTTAAATGGTTTTCAGGGCCTGTTCTCTCTCCCCCTGCCTCTTTTTTGGGGGTGGGGGGTGGTGGGTCTTGACGCAGGGTTTCCCTGTATTGCTTTGGAGTCTGTCCTGGAACTCACTGTGTAGACCAGGCTGTTCTCAGAGATTGCCTGCCTCTGCCTCCAGAGTGCTGGGATTAAATAAAGGTGAGCGCCACCAACGCCTGGTCCAAGGCCTGTTCTCTACTTAACCTCAAGTCCCACATTTCTTCCTATACATTCCTATCTCTACTTCTACCTTCCTTCCTTTTCCTTCCTTCCTTCATCTCTTCCTTCCCTCCCTCCTTCCTTTCTCTCCCTCTTTTCTCCCTTTCTTCCCTTCCTGCTCCCTCCCTCCCTCCCTCTCTCCCTCTCTTTTCTCTTTCTTCCCTCCCTCCCTCACCTCCCTCCCTCTTTCTCTCTCTCTTTCCCTGTCTTCTCCCTTTCTTTGTGTGTGGTACAAGGAGCGAGACTACATCAGGAAGCCATACCCTCAGCTTCCTTTACCTACCTAGAGACAGTTTTCGTTGTTCAGGCTTCAATTCATTCTGTAGCCCAGGCGGACTTTGCACTTTGGTCGTCTCGTCTCAGTCTTCTGCGTAGTTTGGATTATCTATAGTCATCAGGTCTAGATTCATCAAACTAAACATCAGTAGTCCTGGTATTAGTTACTCAGAAGGACCTGTGGGTTGGAGCTCATGGTCTGTGGAACCTGAATGTAAGACCCACAGTGGCATTCCGTGGTGAATGGTGTGAAGAAAAACTAGGCAAAGTAAAGGTAGAGTGGGAACAGGCCCAGAGGTGGAGTCACCCCTCATGCCAGGATTTGGGAGGTGGAGGTAGATGGATGAGTTCAAGTCATCCTCTACGACAAGTCTGAGGTCACCTAAGCTACATGAGACTGTCAAACAACAACAAAAATTGGCCAAATAGCTTCCAAACGGTTATAGAAGCCTTTTTCAAAAGGATAACATCTGAGCAGAGGTCAGACGTGGTCTAGGAAACTTTCTCTTCAGGAAAGGGACCAGGAATGCCAGTGGCCCTGAGGAAGGAGCGAGCATGGGGGAGTAGAGGAACGCCAAGGAGACTGCTGTGGGAGGTAGTAGGGAGGGTGGACCAGCCTTGCTTGGTCCTGGAAGATTTCCACTGTTGTAACTGATGTATGGCTGGAAGGGCTGGGGCTTGTAGTAGCTTCTGGTAGAGTACTTCTTTGTATGTAAACCCAGGGCTCTGGGGAAAAAGTTGAGTAGAAAAGGACAGAAGTTGATTGGGACTCTCTCTGTCCTTTGGCTGTCATGTTGGAGAGAGACTAATGGAGTGGGTATAGCTCAAGGTACCCTAGAAATCCACAGGGAGATTTGGGTTCTAGCTCATAGATGAGAACATATACACCAGGGTCCCCAAATCACCAGCGCTGGGACAGCTCTGCTCTTCCAGCCTTGGAAACTGCTCTGTAGCTGAATGTAGGCTTTAGCTCATGATCCCCTGCTTCCCAAGAGCTGGGATTACAAGCATGCACCACTGGCAGCTTCTGCTGTTTCTTTTCTTTCGAATTTTCCCTTTTTATTTTACGTTCATTGGTATTTTACTTGCATGTGTGTCTGTGAAGGTGTCAGAAACCCTAGAACTGGAGTTAGAGGCAGGTGTGAGCTGCCATGTGGGTGCTGGGAACTGAACCTAGGTCCTCTGGAAGAGCAGCCACTTCTCATGACTGTTGAGCCGCTAAGCCAACTCTCCAGCCCCCCTCACCCCCACTTTTAATTTTTGTCTGTTACAGATGTTGTAGTGTGTTTGCTGGGGACCAACCCTGGCTTGGAATATGCCAGACATTCGCTTTCCCTTACCTACATTTCCCAGCATTCACTTCTGGCATTTCTCTCTGCTTCCTCTGTCTTCTCATGTGTTTGAATCAATTACGCTTTATCTGCTTGTAAGCTGCCCTAAATCTATGTTGGAGCAACAAATGGAAAAATACAGCCGCCCATTACCTGCCACGAGACAGCGCTACTAAGAATGCTTTTGAGTACTGCTCTCCAGTAATTCTCTGCATATTTATGAACCTGTACAAGTGAGGTTGAAAATGGACTGCCATTACATCAGCCATGTGCCTTTCCCTCTCTCACACTGCCTCATTTAAGCCTGCTTCTTTGAAGTCTGGCACTGTCTTGTGACTATGTAATGCATTCTTTGACATTTCTTGAATTCTGGCCTAAGAGAATAGATTTCCCTGGCAGTAAGCCTGACCAATCATTCTAAGATTATGAAAACTGCCTGGGAGAAGTTCCTGATGAACACAGAAGCTCAAAGTGGGGTTTGTTCAGGTGGTTTATTGGGAGCTGCTGTCTGTCTCAGGCATTTATGACGATCCACTTGAGGCCCCTCGCAGCAGCTCCTGGCCAGGAAAGAAAGGAGCCAACAGTTTGTTCAGTGGCCTCAGGAGCCCCAAGCAGGTAGGCACAGAATGCAGCTGCCTCCTCTCGGGCCTGGCCTACCAGCTCAGCTGGGAATCACAGGCAGTATTGACCATCTTTTGGCTTCAGCGCCTGGCGAGTTTGCAATGGGCAGGACTAGTCTGGGCTCTCCCGTTCTGGGATTTTCCCAGGCCTGATGACTCAGGAGGCAGGGTGTGGCACTGAAGAAGAGAAACTGGAGCCTGGCTGTGGGTGGCCTTCTTCCTCTCACATGGCAGTCATCTCTGCGTGTCCCCTGTAGAATCGTTCCATCATTTCTAGCTCTTAAAGAGCTTTGTTCCAGCCAGTGGCTTGGCAGACAATCAGGAAGAGAAGAGAGCCTATAGATGCTGGCCAGAAACACCAGGCCAGCCAGGGTCCCTCTGCATGTGAGATGACTTCAGGGTCCGGCTGAGCATTGACAGTCCACACTTTATTTCCTTTCCCAACATTTCAGCTTTTCATGTATTAAACCCCAAACTCTGTACATGCAGGCAAGTGCCTAACTGCTTGGCCACACCCCAGCATGTGACTTTTTTAATTTTTATTTTATGTATTATTTTTTACTTTATTGGGATTTTTGAGATAGGCTGGTGGGATAATCGTGAGCTCTAATCCTCTCCTTCCCACCTCCCCAAATGCTAGCGCTATAACTGAGCCTCCACACCCAGCAGCATTTACTTATTTATTTGTTTGAACTAAGGCAAAGCATGGGTGTCTCTCAAAGCAGTGAAGTCCAAAGATCTACCCAATCAGATTAAATCTTGCTGTGCCTGTCCCTGACCAGTGCCCAGCTCCACCCAGGACTTTTCCCTGTGGATGAACACAACATCCCACGCGGCTGCGGCTGCACTATTCCCCACGTGCTTGGCTGGACTCAGCTGAGGCCCCAGTAGACAGTGGTCAAAGATAAGATGTTTTCCTCTGCTGTCCCCTGCTATGACTCCACACCCTCATCTTCACTCCCCACCGTTGCTACCAGCTCCATAAGAGACAGGGCCAGATTAGAAGGTAGGGACTTCACGATAGACAAGCCATCTGAGAATGCTGGGTTTCTAGGAGAGAATTGCTCATGGGGAAGAGGTCTGAAGTGTGAGATGGTACCAAAGAGGGTAAGCTGACAGGAGGAGGAAGGGTGAAACCCTCCCTTTTAAGCATATTTGCATCACAGGTGTACTAGTCACGAGGGAGTACCCTTCGACAAACCGATGCATGCATTTGTCATGACAGCATGTGTGGGCATCTATACTATGGTATAGAATGACCATCATACAATTGTACAATTCTTTACAGTTCCAAACCCTGAGATAACTAGAACATTTCACCACTTGTGAGTTAGGTAAGGGCTTCTGGTCTAAACACTATACCCATTTAATGGGTTTGGAAACTGAGACTTGGATTAGCTAGCTTGTCTATGCCAAGTAACAACTAAATGGATGGATATGCATATCATGATTTCAAACTTCATTCTGACTTCAAAATTGGCATGTTTGGACATAGATTTTCATAGCAATAGAAATATGAATCTTCTTTTATCTGCTCTGGTCAGCACCAATCATCTATCTACTCTAACCATGTAAAAGCCGTAGCTGTTTGTCTGCCTCTTTAGAGCTACTTTCCTTGGCCATAGCTGGCTTGATAGAATGATGTCATGAAATTATGAAACAGAAAACGCATTGTCCCCTTGGTCCGTTTTCTGCTGCTCACAGTGTGATGCCACGCACTGGGTTAGTCACAAAGAAAATTTTTATTTTGGTTGAGGGTTTGGGTTCAGAGTTCAGCTGATGGCCTTTGCAAAGCCCAGAAGTAGGTGCTAGGAGTTCGTTCTAGAGACACAGCCAAACTGGCTTTTACGACAGACCCACTTTCGAGATGACCCATTAACCATTAGTCCACTGATTGCATGGGCAGATTAATTCGTTCATGAAGGCAGAGCCCTGATTATCATATAATGGAGATTACAATTTAGTCTGTCTCATTGTGTAGTGGGTTATAAGCCCAGAATTTAGGAGGCTGAGGTTTAAGGACCTGGAGTTCAAGGCCAGCTAGGTTTTTGGTTTTTTGTTTTGTTTTGTTTTGTTTTTTTTATTATGCCCAATTTCTATATGTCAGTGTGAATAATGCAATGATTTTTTTAGACAGTGCCTCACTATGAAGTCCAGGCTGTCCTGAAACTTGTGCTCTTACTTCAGCCTGGGGAGTCTTACTTCAGTGTGGGGAGTCACCATCCATTTAAGCTCTCTCCGACACTTGTTGATAAAATGATGGTAGAGCTTCAGGAGGGTTTCAATTTGCTTGTTCTCCAGTTTGTCATGAGACGGGCTCTCACTGTACTGCTCAGGGTAACCTTATACTACAAGGGTGGTGTGTGTGTGTGTGTGTGTGTGTGTGTGTGTGTGTGTGTGTGAGCCTCCCTAGTAGCTGGGGTACATGTGTTCCTCACTGTCTACTTTATTTTGTGTTTCACTGCATGTTGGGATAAACATATGTGACACCAAAATTTAGCTTATAAGAAACTTAATTGAAATTTGCAAAGAGAGCAACAGGAAGCACAGCTTTTTAGATGACGGTGCAAACGCAGGAGCCTGACTGCCTGGTTTAGATTCTAGCCCTCCTCGTTCACTTTGAGCAATAAATCTCTCTATCTCAATTTGATCATCAATAAAGTGGAGACGATAAACTTATCTTGTCGGAAGAAATGAGTCAGTGTGTGGAAAACTTAACAGTGTCCCATACTACAGAGTAAACATAGCTATGATGAGTACAATGCAGTTTCTGTGATAGCCAGCAATCAGTTCAATCCTCCACAGCCTTGGAGCTCAGTATAGCGATTCATTGCTCCTGGGCCAGACTCCACCACACGGTTCAGCTGTTATGGTTCTGTGCTGTAAACCAAAAGCTCAGTCAATGAGTGGTGGTCCACACCTTTAACCCCATCACAACCAAATCCAAATATACAGAATCAGTACAAGAAGGAAAAAAAGAGGAACTAATTAGTAAAACGTGGATTGACTACATAGAAAGTGACCATTCCTGAGGTTAGTTAGGGCTTCCTGCCTGGGCAGTTAACACTGTCCTCCCAGGCAAGTGACTTCTGACATGCCCTTGCTCCAGAACCATAGTTACACCACTTAAGTATGCATTCCTGATGTTAAAATTCAGTTGGGGCTGGTTTGAGGATTTTAAACTATATTGGGAGCAGCTGGGATCTCTTCTGACTCTGACTTAACACTGTGTTGGTAAGGTGCACTACCTTTAGAATAAACTTCATTTTCATTGCCCTGTATCATCCGTTACTTTGACAGCAACAAAAGTTAATCATTTAAGTGTGTTTTCTTAGTTAATTTTTTTTTTCCCAAGGCAGGGTTTCTCTGTGTAGCTTTGGAGCCTGTCCTGGAACTTGATCTGTAGACCAGGCTGACCTTGAACACACAGATCCGCCTGCCTCTCCCTGAGTACTGGGACTAAAGGTGTGAGCCACCACTGCCCGGCTCGGTTTCTATCCCCGGGAATGAGTAGGAGCCATTCAGAGCTGTGGTCTTCTGGTCTTGCCTTGCTGATCATATGTACATGTGTTTTCTTTATGATTGTGGCTGTTGGTGACTGTTGTTACTCTCCACTCTGGCTTGCCCGTGCATTCCTTCTGTTTGATGTTATACTATGTATGTGTGCATGTGTCCAGTAGCTCAGAGGCCAGACAAGACCATTGGATCCCCTGGAACTTGAGTTGCAGGTGGTTTCGGGAGCAGGGAACCTAACCCAGGCCCTATAAGAGCAGTAAGTGCTAAGACATCTATCTCTCCAGTCCTCATGTTTATTTGTTGAGACAGCAATTCTCTCTACGTGGCGCTGGCTGTCCTGGAACTCACTATGTAGACCAGGCTTGTCTCTAACTCAGATCACTAGGCTGCTTCCCAGAGCTGGGGTTAAAGGCATGTCCCAGCCTTATTTGAGACAGCATCTCGTGTCACCTAGACCTGGTGTGCCCTTCCAGCTTCCCCATTGTTTTGAAGGTATGGTCTGTTAATGTCTGGAGTGCTTGCCTGTAACGTCTCTAGACTTTTGCCTTTTGTTCCCATTTGCTGTCTACCCATTTACTGAAGATTACACGGCAGTGCTGTTGCTGGAAATCAAGCGCCCATTTGTACACTTACGGTGTTTGAGGCGTGGCCACATGTGGTTTAGGCTGGCCTTGATTTCTAGTCCTTCTGCCTTTGTGGATTCTGAGATTACAGATGTGAGCTCTTGGCTCTGGGTTCTCCTCCATTCCACTTTCAGATAGGCACTTTTGGGTTCTATGAAGGAAAAGCGTGTGACAGAACAGTGAACTTTCTGATATGAACTGGGTACATCTTAACTCACTTCCCAGGGCAGCGACTATGCAAATAGGTTACAAGTGGATTCCCTTTCTCAGCCTCATATATGCGTTTATATGAGAAAAAAAAACATGTTGCATTCGGTATCAATATATGCACTTTTACAAACTACAAAACAAACTGCAAAATCCCAAAACCAAAGTGTTTTCATGCCACGAAACAGTCTTTCCCTAAACGCCAGCCCCAGAGGCTCAGGTTTCAGACTTGTACCAGTTACAAGTTACCAGCAGAGCTGTATCTTGAAGTGTGGGGAAGACGGTGTGAGCTTGAATTTCAGACTAATGGCATGATTTACCAAATCCCACCTAAGTAAGCCGAGGTGGGCTGGTGTAATCCACGTTGGTGATAGATGGTATTTTAGAGGTTTACAAGTAGACATACATAGGCTTTATATCACTCAAGGAGGATATGCAGTATCTGTGACCAAACGTCTATTGGATGGTAAGGGTTCCAAGGTCTCTGTGGAACTGATCTTTACACTTCAGTTGCATTTGGGGGCTGATTTTAAAGCAAGGTGGGAAGGTAGTTAGGTCCCTACTTCAGGAAAGCTTTTAGCCACTGGGAGGCAGGTTGCACAGGACCCATGAGCAGGGAATCTGGAAACTTAGATGGAGTGTGTAAGCCTGCCTTACCCACCACTGGCTACAGGCAAGGCTGAGGTCCTTGAGCTGGTGAGTGTGGAATTCTTTTCCCCTGGACTCCACTCTACAAGCCACGGATTGGAGAGGTGCATGCTGAGCCTAGCCGCTCCTAGGAATGTCTCAAGTCCACCCTCTAGAGCAAGCATCATCCCTCAGCAGGGCCACTAGGCAAATTAGCTTTCTTCCCTGTTTGCAGGAATCCTGTCCTTTGTGCTGCTGTAGGCAATATTGGCACTGGGATCAGTGCACTGGAGTCCATTCCTCGGGACACCAAAAGGGCCCTTTGAAAGCAAGGATGATTAGCACAATGAGTGTTGTGTGCCACCACGGGCTGTATTCCCATTTTACACAGAAGAAAACTGGGGAGTGAAAAGCAAGGGCGCAGAGCGGGGGAATTCAAGACAGGAGCTGAGAAAGCTGACAGCTTGCCCCAGTGTAAAACTTCAAATATTAGGTATGGGCGCTGAGAAACCTGGACTGAGGCAGAAAAGGAGTAGGCGAGCTCTCTGTTTTAGCAGATCTAGAGCGAGTCTGTGCCATCACCCATGTCTTAATCTTGGCTCCTTGGCCCCAGGCAAAGCTTTTATGCTCTGATCAGAGGCCATGTCTGTCCACAGTGTTCAGTTCTAGCCCGGGGGCTTCCCGGGGCAGATTTCCCAGCCATGTTATAGGGGGTGGAGAGGGAGGACAGGGACCGAAAAGAGCCACAACATATCCTGGGCTCTCACAGTGCACTGCAGCCCTTTTCTGGGCCTGCCACTCAAGATCTTTTCCAAACTGTCCTGAGATCTTCGCTGGCGGTGCTCTAACTGCCCAGTCCAGACAGGTCTCAGGGCAGAGTCACCTCGAACAATCCTGGCTTTGTGGCGAAGAATCTGTCCCTGAATTTCCAGTCTGTAGCTCGGTGTCTAACCTCTCTCCAGCCCGGGAGACCCGGAAGGCGCAGGCTCCCGGGGGGAGAAGGAGTCACAGGGCATGGGAGCGCAGCCGGCCTGTGCTCGCAGGAACCCCGCGTGGGAAGGCAACCGGGGGGTTCGGGGGCGCGCGGGGCGCCCCTGAGTCGCAGGCCGTTCGTCCGTTCGTACTGCCTGCCTGGTCTGAGCTTTCTTCCCGCAGCCCTCGAGGTCGCGATGGGCTCATTAAGCCGGCAGGTAGGCAGTGCCGTGGTGGCGGCAGGCGGTCCTGGAATGTGCGAGGGGCGTGATGACAGCTACTGCCGCCGGCCTCTTTGCGCAACACCTTCACCGTATATATACCGGGCGCTCCGCCGCGCTCCGCCTGGGTGCCTCCTGCAGTCCCTCACCTGCGAAGGGAACGCTGGTGAGTACACCGCCGCTGCTACCCCGACGCCGGCTGCTTCTGCCCTCACCGACCTCCACTGCGTTCTTCTTTTTCTTTCTTTCTTTTCTTTAAGGTGTGACTTCATTCTTGTAGACGCCCCTTCATGCTGAGCACAAAAGACCCCACACTGCTTTACTGTCCCTAGGCTGCAGGGGAGGAAGGAAATAGAGCATATCTTTCCGAGACTTTCCGATCCTTTGCTGTTAGGACTAATCTTGTGACAGCTGTGAGATGGACTTGCCTCACCTGGGGCTTTTGTGATAGCTGTGTCTGAATGGCTTCTGGTGGGGTCTACCCGGCCCTGCTCACTCTTTGGGTCACTACCTGTGTGACTTTTCTGGTCCCTGCCACGCAGTTGCCCCCTCTGGTGACACCTGAGTCTTTTCTGCAAATTACAGGCTTCTGGCTGCTGGAGGATGAGTCGCCTCAAGGGGAACTCAGCCAAAGGCTTTCTGTCCCTCGGATTTGATTTCTGTTTTAAGGCAGAGGGTACTAGGCTGCGAGGAGTTAGTAACTTGAACCAAGAGTATATGCACAGGATTGGGGAGCCCCAGCATGTTCTGGCCAGAAAGATGGGAGTGTCTGTTTTGGGAGCTCAAATTTCATGGGGTCAGATGTCTGCTGTAGGTACTGTGGTTATTTTCTTAAACCTGAACTTTCCTACTTTTGAGGGTCTTCCAGGAGAGTATTATCCTAGCAGGAATGGCTCTGTCATTCCCCTACCCCATTTCCTGACTTGCAAAGTGTAACTTGCCCTCTGTTAGGCATTTCTGGAAAACCTGAGCCTCCCCTCAGTGGCCATTGTTTGGGATTCAGAGACTGTCTTATCCTATGCCAGATGATAATGACCTTTTCTGTTTTGTAAGCTTGTAAATGGATGGCAAGAAGGGAAGGCTTTGTAATAGTTTTGGATGCTACACAAGTTACACCTCAACTCCAACCTCCTCTGTAGCTGCTAGATAGACACAAGCCAGGCACAGAATAAGTTCACAAAGGAAATAAATAGCATTTGGGGAATCTGATTTGGGGTACAGTCATTTTCAATAATGATTGCAACATACTTATGTTCACAAAGTCAACTTATTTAAACTCCCCTAAACAAGGAAGAATATAGTTACAGGTCAAACTACAAAACTCATTTGCACCCTAAGGATGCAAACTCAGAACCTTATCATGCTAGGTAGCCACTATGCCACTGAGATATACACAACCAGCTTTGGGATTTTTGGGAGTCTCATGTAGATCAGAATAGTCTTGAATCAGTTATCCCCAGGCAGGCCTCGCCTCCCAAGGGCTGGGATTATAGGCTTGCCCTAACACACCTGACTAAAAGTTACTTTGAAATATCATAAATACAAACTAAAAGGGCGTTGTGGCAGCTTGTGTGGGCCTAAATTTATAGAGATAGGCTAAAGTCTACTAAAAAATTAATTAGTGCCATTCACATACGGTCTAAAATTAGAGCTACCCTCCAGTAGCTACCCAGAATAGTTATTTAGTTGCCCTCCCTGGTCTTTCGAAAAAGGTCGTTATATATAGCCCAGATCAACCTCAGACATGACAATCCCCCTGCCTCAGCTTTTGCAGGGTTGGGATTTCAAGCATGAACTACAACCACCACCTAGTATCATGTGATCACATCCTTACCTCCCCCTTCAGGTTTCCTGATGCTTAAAGGAAGCTGAGGGAAAGCAGCTATTACCCTTAGTGAGTCTGGTTCTTTCAAAGCATAAGAACTTCTCAGGCCTGCAGAGGACATCGGATGCATGGGGTTGAGTTGTCTCTGAAGCTGCAGTGATCCTCTCTCTGACTGAGCAATTTTTCTGTTTCTCAGGTTACCTTCTGGTATGGTCATAAAGTTAGCACCACATGATAAGAATAAAACCAGTATCTCCCTCTGGAGAGTGGTGTTAGAGTTGGTCTCAAAGATCACTGATAGCTGAGGACACACCTGTAGCTCCACTTTGGAGAGGCTGAGACGGGAGGATCTCCCTAAGTTATATGGTACATTCTGACTCTTCCCCCCCCCCCAAAGTGCTTGACATTGAGATGGGCTGATCAGGGTGTGTGACTCACAGCACAGCCCATAAGGTGCCTCCCTGTCAGTGCCAACCTCCCGCTGTGCAGTGGTCATTCTTGTGCTGTGGTCAGACCTGGTGTGAGGACACAGGACCACTGACCTGGGCCATTTCCCTTTTCTTGGGCTTAGACTACATGCAGCTGGCTCCTGTTATGTTACGTCCTGGATGGAGAAGCACAAACAATGCAAAGTAAAGTAAAGGGTGTGGGTGACTGCCAGGTGCCCCACACTTTCCTGTTTGAGTCCTAGAAGAGCCCAGAAGCTTCCCCTTCTGGGCCTGCCCCGGAGGAATGAGTTCCTCTTGGCATTGTGTGTGACCACCTGAAGTGGATTCAAGAGTGAGGCTCCCATCCAGCTCTGTAGTGATGGGCCTGGTGTGGGCTCAGGATGTGTGGCTCTTGTGGTAGTTCTCCATCTTGCTGGGCAAGACACCCTGTTTGATGGAGGGTTTCACTCCTTGCTGGCTGCTTCTGGCAGGTAGCAAGAGAGTGCAGAAATAATGGGGTTGGGGGAAACAATTGTAGAGGGAACAATGGCATCTGGAAGCAAGTAGGAGAAACCTTTGGGGATGACAGCTAAGGCTGTCCTTCAGGAAGCAGGTTTGGTGACTGCCATGTCTCTGGGTCACTTACCTCAGATCGACACCCCATCCTTTGCCCACCCTGCTTAGTTTCTCCTCATCTCAGGAGACATACCTGCAGGACTGCTGTGTTGGGCCGTTACAGAATTCTTGATGACTAAGTTTGGAGATTGGGCCGGACACAGAAGTGATTCCTGGGGTCATGGACCTGAGTCCTCGATGAGTTGGAATGAGTTCCTGGTGCTTGGATGGGGCCTGAAGGCTTCCCAATGCCCCCACCATGAGGTTTTATGGTGTGAAGGTTTTTTAGGTTTGAAAGTGTATCCTAGGGCACACACACACCTGCACAGACACACTGAGCTTTGTGGCTTTTAGGCAAGTTCCCCCCAACCCATTTGCCTACCCTTTATTGTATCCTGGAAAGGAAAATTCCTTGCTTGTAGGAAGGCTGGGGTGTGACTGTGGATTGCTTCTTCAGTGCTGCTTGCCTCTGCTCCAATCTCCCTGTGAAAGGTCATGTTAGGAGACATCACTCACAGCCCTTGGGATCATCCTTACTGTGTGTGCCCAAGGCTGGCTATGAACTCTCCATGTAGACCTAGTGTGGCTTAGGCCCATTTATGATGCAACTCAGTGCTCAGACCTGGCCTACACATACTTTGAGTTAGTCTTCGTAGCAGCTCCGGGAAGGATATGACATGCTTACGTTTTTTTGAAATGTGATGATGGGTTGAAGCCTCCATGGATCTTCGGAGCTGGCTGCCCTCTACCACACTCTGTGTCAGTCTGCATGGCAGACACTATCGTCTCACTTGATCGTATCACTTGATGTTGACCTACTCCCGGGGCCAATTGTAGGGTGTCTGCTTGTTCCAGGCCTAGCCTTTTCTCCAGTTGCAGGCTCTGGGTCTACCCTGCTCAGAGAACAGGAGACTGCAAGAATGGGGCCTGAGTGCCAGAGCTGCAGCGGCATGGCTGGATGGTTGTCAGATGCCTTGCATGTCTTACTTACACATACCGCTGTGGGGATAGAGAGTCAGGAAGTGGCTAGCCATCTTAGAGAGCTAGGGCTGGGTGGACTATGCTCCCAGATGTTTGCCCAAGGTGGTTGTGCCATGTGTGCGGTGTGGGTCTCTGGCTCCTTTCCTGATGCCCCAGGGTATGGCCTGAGTGGTGATGGAGGAGACTTGAGTACTTCACAGGGAAGTGTTTATGAAGTGTGCCTGAGTAAGGCGGCCTCCCAAGGAGCACAATCTATAAGAATACTTCTCCTTTTGATGGGACAGACCAATAGTCAGTGACACTGAAGCAGAACAAAGACAGTGCAGACCTGCCCCAGAGACTGTCCTGGCCAGTCACAGAAGCCTGGTCACAGAGCACATCCTGTAGCTAACAGGGAAATAACAACCCCAGTGGCACTTGCCTGCTGTGGTAAGTAAGTCCCTTGGACTGGCCTTAGTGGCATCAGGATAATGGCTCTTGCCAACAAATCCCAGCTAATACAACTTGTATATGGCGATGGGGGCAGGCTCCTGGAAGACTCAGATTGCTACTTAGAGTCAACATGGGTCAATGCATTCCCTCAGCAGGCCCTTACTAGTGGCTTTTCCATTTGGCTGCCTTGTTCATTCTCCTGGGCACTGGAAAAGAAGTCTGCAGGTTACTGCCCTCTGGGAGTTTACACTTTGTTTAAGAAGGTGGAGTAAAGATTCATGGGGCGGGGGTGGGACCAGTCCTTGCATTTAAGATTATTAGAAGTGGGAGATGGGGATTAGAAGCAGGGAATGGCTCTACAAATTTCTCAGTGTGCCTCCAAAAATACAGAGCCCATTATGTGAGACCCCCTCATTACAATCCTTAAGGTGGTGTGTGTGTGTGTGCATCCTGCTTATTTGTTTCACTATCCTGGTCAAACCTACATTGTGCTACTCTCCTGCATCAGTCTTGCTAATTCCAGGATTACAGGAGTTCACTACCTTGCCCAGTTTAAAGCTGAATTTTTGTGGTTATTTGGGAGGTCTGGAGACCAGGTCTCACTGCAGCCCTGGACAGCCTAGGCTGGCCTTGAACTCTGAGATTAGCTAGCTTGAATGCTACCACCTGAGTTGAGCTTCAATGCCTTCTATTTCCTCTTCAATGTTTGAAGACATGGTCAAAATTGGGCTGAGAACCTTGGTGTTTAGTAGAGACAGGGCTGATGCTAAATGTCCCTCAGTACACAGGACTCCCCGCCACCATCACAGACCTAGCAGTTCACGAAAACAGCTTATCTGAAATGTCAATCATACACCAGTCATGGCCCGACACCCTTTCCCAGTTCCATTAGTAAAGCTGTACTGTGTTCCAGCTGCTAGGCAGCTTCTGTGGTAGGTGCCCTTGGCCATCCTTTTTGTGCAGAAGGCCTGAATAAGATATGTATATCAGGTACCAGCTTGGCACAGGGTAGCTCCTCGATGCTCTTTAAATGGTCCTAGAGATTATGAGATGTCATAGTTCATAGTGATGTGTGATGTAGTGCCAGATGACTCACACAGCCAGCACGTGCCAGGGTAGAGAGGGAGGGAGGATCTGGGTTGAGTGCTGAAGCACCCTGTATCAGGGCAGGAGTGGAAATCCAAAGAGGCAGGGCTGCACTGTGGGGGAAGTACATCCAGAGAAGAGGGGTCAGTTGAGGGCCGCAATGGGCAGTAGGATGTCGGGGAGCTGTGTTAGGGAGGTTCACCCATGGGGAGATGTAGGAACTCACTAGGGAAGCTGTGACTTCTACTCCTTTGGGAGCTGCAGAGGCCCTGGCTGGTGGGGTGGTGTGCAAATTGAATCGGGAAATGCTTCCAGGTAGAGCCAATAGGTCTGGGAGATTTAGGAACAGTCAGAGATGACTTTGAAAGTCTGGAACAATGATGACAGGGAGTTACAAACAGAAATCCTTCATCTGCTGAAGGATGAAGAGTCAGCTTAAATTGGGGTGAACTTGAAGCAGAGGTGTCAGATAGCATCAGCATACAGGTTGATAGCCACAGGGAGAATGCAGGTTGCAGACTCCTCCCACACAAGCACCTAGGGTAGGCAGGAAGCTCAGGTTTGAGCAGTGAGTCAGATTCCTCCTCCCACCTGCCATGTGTGCCCAGGAAGTGCCACGAACTCCATTTTACATGTGCAGTGAGGCAAGGCATTCACTTATCTTCGGTCTGAACCATTTCATTCCTGATTCTAACTCAAGACAAATCCCCATTGCTCACTCCTTCACTCAGGTGTTTCCCCACAATGCATCAGGAAACTTGCTCCGACTAGGAGTCCCTAATTTGGTAGACGCAAGGGATAGGTATCTTCTCACTATATCTTGTGATGGTCTGGCACATGCTGCCTTCCCACCCTAGTGTGTTCCCTACTTGGCATTAATTCAGGTAGTGGTATACACAGACTCTGGGGTGGGAGCAGCTCTCAGATCACGGTTGTGACTGTTTTCCCATCTGAGAGCTTCAGTTTTCTCCTGTGTAAATTCCACGAGGTGACACAAAGCAGAGCAGAGGCCAGGGTGTAACAATGCTATACAATGTTAGACAAGTTGCCCCACTGAGCGAACCCACAGGCCAGTGTGTTCAAGTGTCTGTGTCATGCCTTCGTTTGAGAAAGGGTCCTACTCTAGCCCAGCCTCATCTAGAACCCCTTATGTAGCTGGACTGGCTTCAAAAATCCCCACAAGCCACATGCCTGGCTAGAATCAGCCCTTTGAAGCTGAAGTTGGATAGATGTTGCTATCCCACCCTGACTCTGAACCCTGTGGAATGATTCTGGATCCTAGTTACCCTCTTGCAACCTTGCCAGAGATGGGACAACGTACGCCTCTTATTCATAACATGTTAAGGACACTTGCCTGTGTTTGGTTTCCCTTACCACCTTTAATGATTTCTTACACCTTGATCTGCCTTCGTTAGGACAGAGTAGGAAATCCCTTTCAGGGTGAATATGTATTGGGCCTTATTGAGGGCCAGGCAGAGCTGCTGGCCCTAAGGATACCCCTTTCTTGGTAGTGCCTGCCTGCCTGTCCTTTGGTAAGCAGGAAACAGGCCAGTTGGACCCTGGTTCTGGGAATCCTCTTGGGTTAATTGAGGAAGATAAGGCGGTCGTTTCTGAGAGCTGAGGTCCCTTCTAGTTCCCATAAGGGAAATGAGTGGGACAATGATGCAGCATGAGTGAGGGTGCATTAGCCACAGCTTCTCAGCTATGTTCCAGCATGGGGCATCTTTGTCTGGAGACGCACGCCTTCTCTAGTCCAGGCTTCCCTAGAGCTCCACTACATGACACAGGCTGGCCTTGAACCCATGGAGAACCTGCATGCCTCAGGCTGCTGAGGTGTGGGGCCTGCAAGCCTAGCTTCCACAGCACAGAATAGTAGATTACACTCTGCCAAGGCCACTGGGTTTGCATATCTTGAATTGCTGATGAGGCTAAACTCTTAGCTGTTTGTACTTCCTTTTCTGTGAATTTTCTGTTCTTCGGATTGTTTTCTCTTCTGTGGTGTCCAGATAGGCTGAAAGCTGTAGCCAGCCATGTGAGCTGGCGTGTAACTGAGAAGGATATTGTGGAGAAAAATGGGTTATGAGGAAGTCCTCGCAGGGGCTGGAAACAATGCGGTTCTGATAAAGGGCCATTGATCATGGTAGGGTGTCCCAGTGGATAGCTGCAATCTGTCAGCCATGTAGCCTCATGACCAACCTCATAGCTCAAGATGTGTGAAGAATTGTCCCCATTTTACAGGGGAAACTGGTGCTTGAAGGCATATCCACTCATGAGTGGCCCTCTCACACTTTCACGTAGGGCCCAGATGGTAGGGGAAACAGGTGGGCTGCCTGGGAGTATATGCATCGCACACTTAGCGTTTGTGGGTGTGGAGACCACACTTGCCCCAGTGTAACTAGCAGATAGTGCCCATTGGTGTAAACACCTCTTCCTGTCTCCCATCCCTAAGAACTGCAGGGGCTGGCAACTCCGGCAACGGTATCATCGGGCTGCATCGTCAAGCGCTCTCTTCTCTTGCAGATCATGGCTCCTTGGCCGGAGTTGGAAAATGCCCAGCCCAACCCCGATAAATTCATAGAAGGGGACTCAGGTCCACAGTCAGCAGCCAAGGACAAGGAGGCCGACAGAAGTAAGTGCTCCCCACCAACTGGGACTCTTTGAGCACCCAGAGATTCAGCTCTCATTCCTCATGGCCTTTACTCCTTGTTTGCGCAGATGACAGTGGGGCTCCTGTAACCAAGGTAGAGCTTCTACCTTCCTATTCCACCGTGGTCCTGATAGAGGAGCCCCCCGAGGGGAATGACCCCTGGGACCTGCCTGAACTCCGGGACACCGGGATCAAATGGTCAGGTAAGTGGATGTCGGCATCCAGCCGGGACCAGCAAGAAGGACCCAGCCAGTCCACAGTCTCTACAACATAAAGGTTCTAAAGATAACTAGGGTCCCCTAGTTATCTTTGTTCCTTCTAAGTACCAGGGACCAAGGCCCTAACAGACAGATTCCGTGTATGTCGATTCGGTTGCGGGCTCTTTTATAAGGTGCTAAGAATACATACAGCCAGCAAAGCCAGGGTGAACAAGAGCTTATTTCTGTTTGTTCCAGGCGTGGGGTTACAATCAGCCTGGGGGCCAGTTAGCTAGGACAGGCTTGGGTGGTAGGAGGAGGGGGGGAAGGGAGTCGGGTAAGAAAGGTAGAGAAGAAACTTTTGTAGCTCAGAAGGATGTCTGAGTTTGCAGCTGTGCTCTTCTGAAGGTGCTATGTGGAGCCATTGCCTCTGACCCTGCATCAGGTGGCACGTGCTCTTAACTGCCCACTTTCTCAGTGACATTGTGGTTGTCTCCATTCTGGGCCCACGGAGGAGCTCTCCACTCCTGTCTGACTCCAGGAACAGTCAGGAGGGACCAGTGAAATGCATCCCAAAGAGAATTGCCAGGAACCTGCTGCAAATGGAGCCTGTCCCACCTCCAGGCCTTGATTCAGGAGCCAGTGTTGGCTTGACAAGGCAGGCAGGGCTGTGAGCTCCCTTGGCAAACATCTCTGTCCCAGCTGGAAAGATGCTAACTGCTGTGCTCTCCATCCCACAGAGAGAGACACCAAAGGGAAGATTCTGTGCATTTTCCAGGGGATTGGGAAATTCCTTCTTCTTCTGGGCTTCCTCTACCTGTTTGTATGTTCCCTGGATGTACTCAGCAGTGCCTTTCAACTGGTTGGAGGTAAGGACTCCCCCCACCCCACCCCCACCCCCAAGCCTTGGGGCTGGGGGTGGGTTACGCTTGACTCCTGAAATTCATGTCAGGTGGATGCAGCTCACAGGCCACCTCAAGCTTCAACATGGCTGGGTGTGGGTGAGGAGGGCAGGCCTGCTGGAATCTTCCTCCACCATCATGGAGAAGGGGACTGAAGCTTCTATGGGTCTCCTGGGTCTTAGACCAGGAGCCAGGTCTGGAGTTGATTGTAGCTATCAGAGTCCCTTCTATTGTACCTACACCCCAGCAGGAAATTGCTTGGCTCCTTTTATCTGGGAATCCCTGCTGTCTCTAGGCTTCTGTCTACAGAGTATGGGGAGAAAAAACTGTCTCTCTTGGGCCAAAGCAAGTAGGAAAGATCAAAGCCGGCTCTTGCTGGGAAGAACCCACAGTAGATGCCTTCCCTGGACTGAGCCCATGTTCCAGAAACCCAGAAGTGAAATGGCCATGTGTGCTCAGTTAACTTTGGACCCTTCATGAGTGACAACAGATAGACACCCTGAGTAGCCCTGTCTGAAGTAGTCCTTTCTGAAGTCCCTCCCACTTGTAAGAGAGAACCAAGGCTCAGAGGTCACTAAGTAACCAGACTTAAAACACAGCCTGTAACAAACACAGTGGGATCCCAGAGCACAGATGAGGGTGACACAAAGGCTGTGGATTCTGCTTCTCTTGCTGCCTTGACCTAAAGTCTGGGTTGATCTCTATGTGATCTGGCTGTTCTGGAACTCCCTATGTAGTCCAGATTGCCCCCTAGCTTTCAGATCCACTCACTTCTGCTAGGATTAAAGGCATGCTCCACCACACTCTTTCCAAGCCTGTTTGAGGACCGGGTCTCACTGTTTCTGGCTGGATTGGAACTCACAGACATCCTGTCTCTGCCTCCCAAATTCTAGGATTGAAGGTAGGCCACCTTGTCCTGTCAGGCTGATCTTTTTTACCTCAATGATACCGGGTGGGTGGTGGGTCAATTATTCCCTAATAATTACCCAAGAGGTAAACTAATATTGAATGTGGTAAGTCTCCCTGCCCCTTGGGGACATTCATAAGGAAGGGGCTTGGCTTATGACAATGATCATCTTGGGCAATTCACACCCAGCCCCTCGCTAGGCATCCATCATAAAATGGGTTGGAGAAAGAGGGTCACATAGGTACACTCCCAGCTTCTAGAGTGAAGTGATGAGCCAGGCTGCCTGCAGCTGGAGCTGCTAGAGGATAGAGGATAGAGGATGGAGGAGTTGATTATTCTAAGCCTGGTCCGTGATCAAAGAAGACTGGGAGAAAAAGCTGGAGTAGAGCTGGGCTTTAAGATGGGGAGCTGCAGAGAGAGAGAAGTGATGAGACTCATGGCTGAGAGTGGAGATAAACAGATCATAGACATGCAGCTGCCGGCTCACGTGACCAGACAGCTCCCTTCAGGACAAGGCAAGGGAAAAGGACCCAGCTGAGCTGAAGTTTGGGCCCGCACCCTACAGACAACTTGCCTCCTGCGGACAGATGGAGGTTAGGACTGGGCCCTACTACCCCCACCTGTACTCACATAGCCACCATTTGTCTTCCAGGAAAAGTGGCCGGCCAGTTCTTCAGTAACAACTCCATCATGGCTAACCCGGTGGCCGGGCTAGTGATCGGGGTGCTGGTGACCGTCATGGTGCAGAGCTCAAGCACGTCCTCATCCATCATTGTCAGCATGGTTGCTTCCTCATGTGAGTTGGATTTGCTGATTCTGTCACAATTGCCTTCCCATCCTTTCCATCCTTTTTTTTTTTTTTAACATATGCCAGTGTTTTAGCCAAAATTAATTAATTTTTTCTGCATTGTGTGGCCAGCCTAAGCTGTACAACACGTCTTGTGAGCATTTGGACCACGTAGTGTCCTGGGACTCATCTGTCCCCTTAATCACTGACTGATTCCTGGTGTCCCCTGAGATGGCTTGAGCTGTGTTGAAGATGGGGAGTTTTAAAAAAGGTCCATAGGGCTTCAGGGGTCAGCTAGTGCCCGAGAATGGGTTCAGGCAGGTTCCTTGACTCCCTCTAGATTTAAAGAGCTGTGTGCTGACCTAAGGTAGATGCAGTGCATGCAGCCCACACTGGGACGTGTAGAGCATTGACAACCCCTGCCTTGCAGGCTGCCTCACAGTTCTTTTCTAACCTCCAGTGCTGACCGTGCGGGCTGCCATCCCCATCATCATGGGGGCCAACATCGGAACCTCCATCACCAATACTATTGTGGCACTTATGCAGGCAGGAGACCGGAATGAGTTCAGAAGGTAAGAGGCTCAGGGCAGGCTTGGTGCCCACCAGGTCTGTGTTTGGGTCAATGCCTTTGTCTAGTCATGAAGGTGTGCCTGGCAGTTTCTGGGATTGGGAATCTTAGTTGGTTCAAATCCAAATCTGCAGAGTCCAAATAACATCCAGCAACACTAAGTTATTGTAATGATTAAAACAGTCATTGGAGCAAGCCCCTGGCACTGCAACAGGATACATGAAAGGTACGCACTAGCTAGACACATACTGCTGGGTGGTAGCATTAAAGCAAGGCCGGTTGGGGCGGGCTTTACTGTCTCTTAGTCATAGATAATTATAACTCCCGAAAACTTTTTTTTTTTTTTTTTTTTTTGGCTAGCTCAACAAACTACCCCTTCACCTGTAAGCCGGCAAAAGCAAATATTGTGACGTGTACGATATGAAAATAGGGCAGTTGGAAATGGGCAAAGGGAAACCCTCTCAATGTTAATGTGGGAATTAAACTTGTTTCCCAGCATTTCTACCCAGCGATAGACTCTTACCAGAGCTTATTAAAATGTAGAAGCAATCCCCAACTTGCCTATGATGCCATCGTGGTTTGGTCAAGCAGCTGACATTATAGCAGGTTGTTGGGGACAGGTCATGTTGGCTGATTGGTGACCGGCCATCACAGAGGTCCGTCTACCCAAGCCACCTCATTGGGTCCCTGATGACATGTCTGGATGGACTTGATAAATACACATTATTAAGGCAGGCACTCTTTAATTTAATCTTCTCATCAAGCCAGACAGCCTTCCTCATTCGCCCTTCTATTCATCTTGGAGTCAAAGGAGACAAAGTGATGTCATTGACTGGCACAGCCAGGGTTCCAGTTAGGTTTCAGTCCTGGAAAGTCTGGGCTTATTTCATGAAGGCTTACACTGATTGCTGCCTTGTAGCCTATGAGATAGAAGCCTGAGACCTATTGTGGTGTCATTATGCTTGGATATAACTGACTTATCCTGTCCCCCCCCCTTCCCTGTACTATTTCAGTACACTCTTTCAGTATGTGGAGTGTGTGTGTGTGTGAGACATCCTTCTCAGAGGATTGGATCATTGCCTTAGAGATCTACAATAATTACTGTATCAGGCATTTATAGGGCTCTTGTACATTTTTCCAAGCATGGGGAAATGTTTGAATCATTTTCTATTTCATCAGCAATATATGAAGGCTTTTAAATGGCCTTCTCCAGGATGAAAGAGTAGCTAATCCCATAGAGCAAATGTTGGAACTCCGCAGTACATTTCTTTCACTAGTGAAATTAAGTATTTCCCCATCTGTTTACCAAGTGCTTCTTGAAGGCGAGTGTCATTCATATACCTAGTGGCAGGTATTTTCTGGCATGGAGATATTTCTAGAAGGAACCTTTTCAATTTTCATTGAGGAAAATTGCCCACGGCAGTGTTTGTTCTTTGCCTGGCTTGGGCTAGTTTCCTAATTTGAAAGTTGTGTGTCTCAGAATTTTGAGGATTTTTAAAGGTTTAGAATTTTGGGGCTGTTAAGATGGATGCAGTACTTACTGTTCTTCAGAGGATCCGGGTTTAGTTCCCACCATCCATATGGTGGCCCACAACTGCCCACAGTTCAGGTTTACAGGCTTCTGACAGGCTCCTGTGCCAGTGTAGTGCACACACACAGAGGCACATGCATGCAAGCTAGTAAGAAGATTCTGAGTGTCCACCTGCTGCTCTCCACTTCTCAATGGCCAGCACTTTCAAGTGGTCTAGGCAGTTAAAGACACATAATGCTCTCCCTAGGTTTGAGTCTAGATTCTCAACTATGTATATATAACTCCAGTTCATGGTAGTTCAACAGGCATGGATGTGGTGTCCATACAATCATGCAGAGAAAACATTCATAATTTTAGATTAAAAATGATTAGTGTATTTGCCTGTATGGACAAAGGCACCCCATGTATGCCTTCTGACACCAGAGCTGTGGGTGTCCAGGTCCTCTGGAAGAATAGCCCGTGGTAAATCGCTCTCCAGCCTTACATTTTTGGGAAAAGAGGGCTTGGGGTAGTCTTAATGGATTACTGCTAAACAGTAGTTGTTAGGATTTGAGTCCTCGAATACTGTGCTGGCTGACAATCTCCTACACTTGTAATATGGGTGGTGGTCTCTCTCCCTTAGGGCATTTGCAGGGGCCACTGTCCATGACTTCTTCAACTGGCTGTCTGTGTTGGTGCTCTTGCCTCTGGAAGCTGCCACTCACTACCTGGAGATCCTGACCAACCTTGTGGTGAACACCTTCCAGTTCAAGCCTGGAGAAGATGCCCCAGACATTCTGAAAGTCATCACAGACCCCTTCACAAAGCTGATCGTCCAGGTAAAGGCTACATGAGTACAGCCCTCACTTGCTGCAAGAGGCAGGGACTAGAGCAAAAGCTGTGGGCTTTGTGTCAACTTCATTCCCTTGACATCATCAGCCTGGCTTGGCCTCTATTGCAACTAACCGATGGGGTGAGGCTAGGAATGATGAGTTCTTCTGAGTGAGCCTTTGTGGCCACCTTTTTTTTTCCCGTTATTGTCAACCCAGCATCATTATGGTTACTGTCCTTCCCACCTGAGGCCAGTCATACCCTCTGGTCCATAGTGTCTGCCCTAGATATTGATGGAGAAAGGGCCAGCTGAGACTTGAACTTAGGCAGCAGGTGTCTACAGACTGCTGGTTATCAATGCCCTTGCCATATAGTCACCCTCTGACTATCTGCCAATCTCTAGGGGGGGGTAATGATGTACTCTGTGGGAGGCTAGGGTTGGGTGACAGGGCATTGGCTCACAGTCACAGCCCCTGACACACTCCATATCTGTCAAGTGTCTAGTCAGGATGTGCTGACCCTTCTCCTTTTGCATCCCTTTAGCTGGATAAAAAGGTCATCCAGCAAATTGCAATGAATAACCCAGCAGCCCACAATCAGAGCCTGGTCAAGATCTGGTGCAAAACCATAACCAACGTGGTAAGTGTCAGCAGGGTTTCTGGGCAGGTGGTGGGCGATGGACCAGTAGGTGTGCCACCAGAAGGGTTCAAAAGCAGTGAATCGAAAGTCAGTGGGGGAAAGAAATAAGGCTCCTGGGAGGCAATCTTGTCACTTCTTTTCAGGGAGACAGCCACTTTGCTTTACTGTTAGGTGTGTGCTCCTTCTTGGCCTGAGATAATGCTGTGTCTCTCGCAGAAGGCTGATTGCTTGTTTCTGCTGCCTCTCTGCTCTTGTCCTGGAGACTGAAGTCTGTGTCCCACAGCACAAATGCAGGAAGCAGGGACATCTCCAGCTTCCTGAGGAGGCACACATACTGTGGCTCTCAAATAGGAAGTGTGGGGGTGGCTCTCCCTTAATTCTGGGGTGTAGTGAGTGCACACGTGCACACATACGCTATAGGCTGATGATAAATTAATGAAACTGGTTTTAGCCCAGTGTTTCCCACTAACCCTTCCAGGGGTAGAAGGCACCCTACAATAAAGCCAATGATAGTCTCCCACTCAGTCCACACTTTGCTGTTTCCCACCATGGACATTTGTCACATTTGTCATTTAGACTCAGATGAATGTCACCGTTCCCTCACCTGATAACTGCACCTCTCCTTCATATTGCTGGACCGATGGCGTACAGACTTGGACCATCCAGAATGTCACCCAAAAGGAGAACATTGCTAAATGTGAGTGGGAATTGACCCACAGGGCCCCTTGGCTGGTAGTTCTCACCTGCATATCTCCACTTGTGGAGATTACAGCAGAGACGCAGAGACCAAGGGATGGAAAGACTGGCCCTCACCCGAAGAGCTTGGTATCCGATTCTGAAGTTCCCTTGGTGTGCCTTGGGGTTCCTTTGTCAGAAAGTCAGGGGTGATTGACTGCTTTGATTATGTGGTGTGGGCATTAGTCACTCAAGTCCCATCTGAACAAGCTACTGAGCCCACCTGATAGATACTTTCACATTTTAGGAAGGGTTTCTTCCTTTTTAAACTATCCCGAATCCCAGTCCTTCCTATCCCACCACCATGAATGCTGAACACTGAGTATCTTCCTACAGTGTGGTTCTTTCCACAGTCAGGTGAACTTGTCACCCCCTAATGCTCTAGTTACTACTTGTCAGGAGGACGGCAGTACCCTGGATTTGTCACAAGAACATATTGGAAGGACTTAGTTAGTAATGGCTCCGAACCCTTTGTAGTAAAGGGGCCATGGGTACGAGTGGTAGAAGAATTGGGCTGGACACCCTGGCCTGCCTGTCACAAGCTATGACTTAAGGACCTTGCCTCACTTTCCATTTCCCGGAAGGGCAACTTCCTTAACATAGGGGTCAGATTTGGTGGGACCCGCTTTGTCATCACAGGAGGTTGAGGAGGGAGGAAGGATCAAGCTATTCTCTACTTTGGAGACCAGATAGGACTATACCAGATTCTGTCTCAAAACAAAAATAAAAAACAGTGTTGGAGTCATGGCTCCACAGTTAAACTCACACACTGCTCATGCATTTCCTATATCAGATCACTTACAACCGCCTGTAGCTATACTTCTAGGGAATTCCTACTTCTGGGCTCTGTAGATACCTGGCATGCACACACACACACACACACACACACACACACACACACACACACACACACACACACACACACACACACAACCTTTTAAATTTATTTTAAAGCTTATTTTACAAGCGTCAAAGAAGGACATCGCTAGCCTGTGCTCCCCAGTATCTAGCTGCCACTCAGGATTGTTTCCATGAAAAAGAAGGAATAGATGCCAGTCTCTGGGCAGGGTGGCTCCTGCCACTCTGACAAGGCTTTTTTTTGTGTTTATTCAGGCCAGCACATCTTTGTGAATTTAAATCTCCCTGATCTTGCTGTGGGCATCATCCTGCTTGCTGTCTCCTTGTTGGTCCTCTGCGGCTGCCTGATTATCATAGTCAAGCTCTTGGGTTCTGTACTGAAGGGACAGGTTGCCACTGTCATCAAGAAGACCCTTAATACTGGTAGGTCCAACACTCCATCCTGTTCTGGCCTTCTGGGGATGGTATTGTATGGACAGCTGAGTGGGGCTCTTTGATTTCTCATCCTGCGATATCCTCTATGTGGAACTCATTCTCAGACCCACTGTACCATGGGCATTGCTTTGTTTTTCCTGGAGATTGTCTGGGATGTCCCGTATAGGTCAGGGAGGGTACAGGTACAGGCTTCCATTGCAGGGTAGGCAAGGTCCTAATGAAGAGGCAGAGGGCTAGGCCTTCTCCTGGGCAGGACTTCTGTAAGCCCCAGACTACCACGGGTCTGCTCTAAGGGAAAGGGGAATTGGTATCCAGCCTAGCCCTCATTCATCCTCACTTTGCCCGAGTCTCTGGAGAACTATGTTGGCAATGACACTCTTCAACAGGATCTCCCACCTGGTGAAGTACACTACCCGATAAGCATGAAAATGTCATTCCTCAAATCTTGATTGGTCGTGAATGCCTGCATCCTAGGGTTGTCATAAGATGGGGGGCTGTACTTAGGTACATGCAGACAGTGTTCGCAGCGTATCTCTTGAGTGTGAGATGATGCCAGACCAGGCTAGAGAAGGGGGCATGGTATCCCTGACTCCATCTCTTGTCAGTCTCTGAGTTTGTCTTATTCTCAAACCATATCCCTGGCTTCATTGTGAATTTGCAGGATGACCCAGACTAGGGAAGGGACCTGGCAATCTCAGATAATGTGTGGAGTTCAATCCTTTGCTCTGCTCCTGGTTCCTAAGGAAGTGCCAGCGGGGGCTTCCTACCCACACACGCCACCCCCAGAAGTACTTGGGACATGCCTTCTCTCTTTGTGTCTGCAGATTTCCCCTTTCCTTTTGCCTGGTTAACTGGCTACTTAGCCATCCTCGTGGGCGCAGGCATGACCTTCATCGTGCAAAGCAGCTCCGTGTTCACCTCTGCTATGACGCCCCTCATTGGTGAGTTTTTGTCCCTGGGCTCTCCCATCGGGGCGCCCTGGCCTCTCCCCTCGGCCAGTCACTCGGGCTCATGCACTGTGTTCTGTGCTGTCTCACCAGGTATCGGCGTGATCACCATTGAGAGAGCATATCCTCTCACTCTGGGCTCCAACATTGGTACCACCACCACCGCCATCCTGGCAGCCTTAGCCAGCCCAGGAAGCACCTTGAGGAGCTCTCTCCAGGTCTGTAACTGCTACTAGGCTCTGGGTGGAGTGCAGTCCAGTCCATCTGTGGTTTTGAAAATCACTAGTTTGTTTTTATTTTGCTTTTTTGAGCTTTGAGTCAGAATATCATGGAGCCCATGTTGGCCCCGTTTTTTAAGAAAAGGGGGGGGGCTTAGAGATAATTCACCTCTACCCAGCGTGCAGACTATTTTCTCATGAGAGCCATGCCTTCTGTGTCATATCCAAAAGACATAACAAAGACGCTGGGAGACGCCACGGGGAGCCCGGGGTGAGGACAGTCAAAGCTGAGTTCCTAAGAGGAAGGTGTCTAGAACATCTAGACTGAAAACTGAGATATTCAAAGGAAATCACTTGCGTCCCTTCCTTCCATTATCTCCAGACTTTTTGTAAAGGGATGCATGTTCATGGTATATATAAAGCTCTGCACAGGCCAAGATAGACACACACCAGAAAGACACTGGCTGACCTCTTGTTTCTTCTCCCCAGTCGCCTAACCTCTCAACATACTCAATTTCAGATTGCCCTGTGCCATTTTTTCTTCAACATCTCCGGAATCTTGCTGTGGTACCCGATCCCATTCACCCGGTTGCCCATCCGCCTGGCCAAAAGCCTGGGCAACATCTCTGCCAAGTATCGCTGGTTCGCAGTCTTCTACCTCATCTTCTTCTTCTTACTGACCCCGCTGACGGTGTTCGGCCTGTCTCTGGCAGGCTGGCCGGTGCTGGTGGGCGTGGGCGTGCCCATCATCCTGGTGGTGCTCCTGATCGTGTGCATCCGGATGCTGCAGTCCCGCTGTCCCCGTGTCCTGCCTCTGAAGCTCCGGGACTGGAATTTCCTGCCCTTGTGCATGCACTCTCTGAAACCCTGGGATAATGTCATCTCCCTGGCTACCATCTGCCTCCAGAGACGCTGTTGCTGCTGCTGCCGCGTTTGCTGCCGCGTATGCTGCATGGTGTGTGGCTGCAAGTGCTGCCGCTGCAGCAAGTGCTGCAGGGACCATGAGGAGGACCAGGAGCAGGATGTCCCAGTCAAGGCCTCTGGGGCCTTTGACAATGAAGTGATGTGCAAAGAGTGCCAAGATGAGGACAAGGGCCAAGTGGAGGTCATGGGCATGAAGCCCCTGTCCGACACTACGGTGTTCTAGGGGGACCTCGGAGAACCTGGGGGAGAGGCGAACCTAACTAAATCCCATGGGGACCACCTCTCCCACATCTCTCCACCTCACCGGAATTCCTGGGGAGAGACAGAGTTGACGTCAGCTCTAGCTGTCCCTTCTACCAGAGTCCCCGCCTATACATACAGGGGAAGGACTTAACTTGTCCCAAGTGCCTGCCTCCCTCTCAGAAGACAGAGTCACAGAGATTGAGACTGAATGTGGCCCCACAGATGACAACATCAAATTCTTGCCTGGAATATACTTTCAAAGACGGTCCTCGCCTGAAGGACAAGTGTTAAAGCAGGGATTAGGGAAGGTTGTGTGAAGGCCCATGTAAGAGTATATGTAAATAGATGTACAAAGCTGGTCTTTATTGGTATAAAGCTTCAACCACATTTTTCTTTCTTTTTTTAAATCAGTCTACTCCTCATGCTCCATATCTCCCCCTAGGCATCCCTGCCCCCAGATCAGCCAGTTCAGACAAAACAAAGTAACTGTTTGGAGCCCATGGGTGTGGGTCTTTCTGGTTTTCAGCTCAGGACAAGCCTTTCTCCATCAGAGCTTTTCAGCTGGATGGGTATGGCCATCCAAGCAGTTGGACCACAGTGCCCTCATCTTCACCTTTCTGAGATGGGGTGACACCAGGCTACGGGTTCTTGCCATCTGAGCTCACAAATTGGTTTTCACTGGCTTTAATGCATAATAATGGCACTCTCTTGGCCGGATAGCACTATTCTTCAGGGGACACAGGGGACCTGTGTCCCAAGCCCTCTCCCCGTTGGTGCTATCCGGATCCATCTGCCCGTGAAGGCCTTATCTCATTTCCATTGTGTCAGGAGACTTTCTGGGCCAGCTTTTAGTGGTCTATGTCCTCCATCCACTCCCCCCCCACTCAAGTCTTCGTTGGGACCCCTCCCATCTTCCATAGATGAGCTTTGTGCTGCCCCCCTTCCAAGGGAATTCTCGGGAGAGAGGAGAAGGGGTGGATAGATGCCCTGAAAATCATGATGCTCAGTTTTGGGGTGGATGAGCTCCTGTTCACACTAGATAACCTTTGCTGTGCGGTTTAGAGCCCCCATGTTACTTCCACCACAGATTTTCAGCAGCCCTCCCCCCCCCCACCCAGCACAAACAAGCCTCAGCTTGATTCAGGGGAGGCTGTGTAGCTATACCACAAGACTATCCTCCACATCCTCTCCCAACACACTCTACTCCATCTGGACAGGTTGACATGCCAAATCGAGCCCTCTGTAGATAAAAGAAGTTCCCAAACAGCCATTTATGTGACATATTTACAGCCATGCATCTGTACAGGGTACTTCATAAGTTATGCCGTAAATAATGATTTATTTTATAGTGTCTCATTTGGAAATGAGGCAGGGTTCTTTTATGTACTGTGAAGAACAGAAAGCACCTTTGTATATTTTGTAATACTGCCTTTACACACGCCTCTGAGGCTACGCCACCCCCTCCCCCTGTAAATATGTAAGTTACACCCCAAGAGGTGGCTTTGCACTCTGTTGATTTCATTAAAAAAAAAAAAAAAAAAAAAAAATCCCTGTACCTGTGTCAATTTTCTTTCTTCCTTTCTAACTGGTTGAGGGAAGGGAGAAATAAATAACCCTGCCCCCATAAACGTGTGTTGCTTCCAATTACAGATGCCAAAAGCAGAGGGCATCCTTTCACAACACCAAGGGAAGTTACCGGGTTTTTTTGGAGTTCCCAGGGCCTCTTTTGGACATAAGAGGACTTACTGCCATCTTCTCTTCCAGGCCTTGGGGATTAGCTAGTGAAGGCTATGCTAAGTCAATCATAGATTTCATGGCTATGTATGAGTGCTACTGGCTACGGATGCAACTCTGAAGTCACACAGCTGACGTTTGGAAGCTTATGTGAGCGTCCCATGCTTTCAGCAGTAGACCTGACTGCAGGCTGCCTGTACTTTCTACCGGTGCAGAAAGGGGTGGAAGCAGGCAGGGCCGCTTTCCCCTTTGGCTTCCCCATCAGCCTTTGCAACTAGAGGAGGGAGAATGGAGAGGTCACTTGTATTTCCCAGAATGCCACTGCTGTCTTTCAGTGCCCTGTGCCAGACAAAATGCATGCACACGGACTTACACCACCAATACCTCCAGGCCAGTTGAGGCAATGGCTGGGGGCCAAGTTTCACTGCTCAGTGGTACCAAACTTGCATCAGTTGGAGGCCTAGGCTCTGAACCTAGCTGCCCGTTTGCCATTAGAAGCTGGGTAGTACCACTTGGCCAGATCCTCAGCAGAGACTGATTCCAGGCCTACTTCCTCACCACAGCAAAATCCAGTGTTTGCAAAGCACTAGGCACTTTGAATCTTCTCATCCATATCTTGCATGTATTGTCCAAGCCAACATAAATGCTCCAAGGAAATAGGCGAGAACAGTTTACATGCCTGACCTACATGCAATTGTTTTTGAGACAGAGTCTCAAGTAACCTAGGTTGGCCATTTATCCCTTCTTGCCAATAAAGTTCATTCCCAATGGACAACTAGAGTAACCAATGAAACGGTGATGTGTTATATGGCACTAAGCTTGGGGCTGTTTGTTACACAGCACATGACTGATTCTCAACTCCAGCTCAAGTGTAGACATCGTTATAAGTCCTGAACCTCCCTGCCCACCTGATCTCTAGGGCGCCTTTGGTTAAATTCCCTCAGAATGAGGCTCTTGTCTATTGTGGGAGAGCAGACTGACAGGCTCCCAGACTCTATTATTTACTCATTAGCTTTAGCATAATGTCAACGATGTGGTATATTAGCAGAATAAACTGTCCTCCCTTGGCTCTGGCTAAGGCGGGGCCTGTGAGTGCTACATCTTTAGAGCTGCTGTGAGGTAAAGCCATGCCTTCTTATTTGGCTCATGTTAATTACATAGAAGCTGATTCCAGGGCCTGCCTGCTTATGCCAAAGTCGGGGTTCTGTAGTGCACACTTTGTTGATGTACAAGGCAAATACTCATTAACATCGCTTACAGTATCAAAATTAATTTTAAAACAAGACTGAAGAGAGGGCACTGAGATGAAAAATATTGTAAGGTGCACCTGAAATGAAATGTAAAATACATCCTGGATTTTGAAGATGTTTGAAAACAGGGTTATAAAAGTCTTACTAATAGATTGTATATTGTGTACATGTTGCTATTATAGTAATGTGGATATTTAGGTTAAGTATAATATGTATATTATATACATCATATATTGTTTTAATTTTGTTTTCCAAGACAGGGTTTCTCTGTAAGTTTGGAACTTGTCTCGGAACTCCCTCTGCAAACCAGGAACTCCCTCTGCAAACCAGGCTGACCTCAAACTCACAGACATTCACTTGCCTCTGCCTCCCAAGTGCTGGGATTGAAGATGTGTACCACCTGGCTTAAGTACAATACATCAATTGAAATTGATTCATCCACTTATTGGGAGGATGTTGGAACCCCTGAAGCTGGGTGCCGGTGCTGAAAACAAAATTCAGACCCTTTGGAAAAGTAACTGCTGCGCCATCGCTCCTGTCTCATACTTGCTGGCTGCTCTGAAACTTGTGGCCGACCCCTTGTCTCTGCCTCTGAATGTTGATATTGTAGGTAGTTTGGCTCCACACCTGGATCCTTTTCCTTCTTAAATATGCCTACCAGGACGTCTTAGTGCACACGTGACTCCATGTGGATCTAAGGATTCCGGGGACTTTGCCACTCTGGGGTCATTACTTTCTTTATGCTCATTGATTGTATTTACCTCCCTACCAAGTTCAATACTTCCAAGATTTCTAACATGTGCCGGTGTTGTACATCGAGTGATTGCTGTTGCCAGTCGGTCAGTGGTGGCGCACGCCTTTAATCCCAGCTCTCGGGAGGCAAAGGCAGGCAAATCTCAGTGAGTTAGAGGCCAGCCTGGTGTACAAAGTGAGTTCCAGGAATATTACACCCTGATTACTGTATGAATTAGACACTGGGGAGAGCTCAGTGCTACTCTCAGTCAAGCCTATAACAACGATGGCATTTTAGATAAGGATGGCTGTGTAGCCTTACATTCCAGTGCACCTGTGGATATAACTCAAACACTAGGGGTGATAAAATCTATATGACTTCTTTCCTGGGAGTGTGCCAGATATGGTGACTGGGAGAGACACTGCATTGTTTAATTACATTATCAGTGTGCTGAGAGGATCATCAAAAAGCAGAAATTGTTAAAGTCAACAAAATGCATTGAGACAAGGTCTGAAGAATCCCTGAGCAGATAACGCTGGTTAGGCTTTGGGAGTGACCTAAGCTTGCAAATGCCCTAAATTTGCACAAACTTAAGCAAAAATTACCTTCAGCACGTTTGTTTTGTGTTGAGGTTCAAGTTTGGGGCTGTTCACATCTAAGGGCATTCACTACAACCTTAGCCGCCGGGTGTTTCTTATGAATGCCTATACTGGGGCCCGGGCCCAGTAGAACTGGGAAAGACTCAGCCTGAAGACCTGTGCTGGTACTTGAAAACCACGTGTGGAAAGGGTAGAAGAAGAGAACTCACCCCCAAAGGGTTGTTTTCTGATGTCAATGTAAGTCCCATGGCATATTCACCCCTCCTTCTACACATCGTGAGCCCCCCCCCCATTCACCCCTCCTCCCTACATACTGTAAGCACACATACACCAAATAAATCAGAGGTAGCCACCAAACAGACCAAGGGTTTCTGGTGGACAGACTGAATTGAGCGACTGTGACACTGACCAATGACATGTTTCTTTTGCTTTATGTCAGTCTTCCTGGAAAGTCCCCCTCAGGAATCACGTCTGGTTCACGGCTGCCCGATTCCTAAAGTCTTGTCTGCCCCCATAAGCTCTCCATATGCCTTAGTTTACGCTTCCAGCAATCCAGAGCTGAATCTGCTACTCCTTCCAGAACTCCGAAGTTCAAAGTCCTCTACTGAGTCCAGTGGAAACTTGGTGATAGCCACCTGGCCGTAAAAGTCGACAGAAGGCAGGCAGGCAAGCAGGCTGTGTGATCAAGTTTTTCCGACCGGCTAAAGTCCTCAGTTCCAGATAGCACGCAGTTGGGCTTCTGGGCAGCAGGCCTTCCAGACAAGAAGAGATCTTTAGCTAGATGTTGTAACACACCTGAATTCTTAGCAAGGTTTTTTTTTTTTTTTTCAAGACAGGGTTTCTCTGTTTCTCTTGGAGCCTGTCCTGGAACTCACTCTGTAGACCAGGCTGGCCTTGAACTCACAGAGATCCGCCTGTCTCTGCCTCCTGGGTGCTGGGATTAAAGGCATGTGCCACCAACGCCCACCTTCTGGCTACCTTTTTTCATTCCCACATTTGCATTTCCCTTTTGGGATTTGCTGTGTAGCTGAGGGTCACAATGGGCTCCTGATCCTCCGGCTCTACTTCCTGGGTGATGGGATGGCAGGCCCATATCACTATCCCCAGGGCATGTAGGGAATCAAACCCAGGGCCTCAAGCATGCTGTGCGAGCACCCTACACATTGAACTACGCCGCGCAGTCTGTTTCTTCCACATTTCTACTATTTGAGGTGCAACGTTCACAGGGTAAGGGAGGGACGTGAGCAAGTGTGTGGCTGTGTGAGCACACTCGTGGACATCCAAGTGTCGCTCCAGTCTCTAGACAGTTAGTTTAAGGTCCACTCTATCTAAAACAATGGTGTCCCCCCAATCACCCCCCCCCAGCTTCTGAGGATTTATAGATGCTAGTTGTGACTGGTCATTTCTAGTTCAGACTGAGGCTGTGCTGTCTGTAGTCCCTGGTCATCGAATAGCATCTTGGCCCCACACTTAGTCCTTTCCACCAGCCCTCGGACACCACACCTGAGCTATTTAAAGCCACAGTCTTCCCCAAAACTGGAAAGTGCCATAGAGCAGGCAACGTTATCCTAAAGAAAATGTAAATCTCATGGTTGCCTGCTGGTTGTGTGGTCATCCGAGTCCCTCCTAATCTGTCTTTCTCCTTGGCTTCCCAGCTTGGTGCTGTGACTGTTATTCTCAATCCCCCAGCCTTCAAAGTCTCTTACACCACAGATGTCCATAAGGAATGTCAGCTGACACCCAGGCCAAGGGAGGCATGCATACCCTTTAGCTCTCAGACTGGTTGGACTTCCTTCAAAATTGCAGGTATGGGGCTGGGGAGATGGCCCAGCAGATAAAGGTGCTGGTTGTATGGGGCTGATGACCTGAGTCTTGCTTCTCAAACCCATGCTAAGAGAGAAGCAACTTGACAAGCACACCTTGGCACCCGTGTGCCCACACTCACTCGGACACATCACACCCTATACACACACCAAGAAAATGAAATCAAAAGTCGCATGAGCACTGGAGTGATCTTTCCCTCCCTACAAACAGTGCTCCCCACTGCCCTCCCATCCCCCTTCTCCTCCCCGCCCTTTCCCTTCCCTCCTCCTCATCCTGCTCTTCGCCTCTCACTGCTCTCCCTCCACAATCTCTAATTTTTTTTTTTTTTGCCATAATGACACAAAAAATATTTATAGTCATTGCCGGGTGGTGAAATTACAAGTCATTTTTTATTTTCCCGTTTATATTTTTCGTTCTCCTGTTTTTATACCATTTCCCATAATGAACTTAAGCTATTTTTTCATTAGTAAGAAAATGGGAAACAGAAAGCCTCAAATGACCCCAAGGAGAATGACAACAGGGAAGCCTGGCTTTGCCCCAGAGTCTACCCTTGCTCAAGGGCAATGCCTCATCCCCCTCCATAGGTAATTGTGTTTCCTGTAGCTCAAAATAAGTATTTCATTTCATTTTACTTTAGCGTGCTCTTTGTGTGTGTAGAGGATGGAGACAGCCGTTCAACATCTTCCTTCATTGTTCTCTATAGCATTATTATAATTATTATTGTTAATTATTTATCTGAGATGGGTCTCTCACTGAATGTGGAGCTCGCTGATTCTGTTAGCCTGGCTGGCCGATGACCTCCATGGTTCTCCTGTCTCCTTATCTTCAGCACTGGGTCACAAAAGGACCCTGCTTGGTTTGGCTTTTACAAGCGATCTGGGCCTCCGGGGTCTCTCTGTTCTAGTTTGAAATGTCACTGTTTTCTCATAGGTGCACTGTCCAGTGTGTCATTGTCATGACCAGCCGGCTGCCAGACCTCAGACTCAAAGGTCCTAAAACTGTGAGATATGTTAATCTGTCCTCTTTTTAAAGTTAAATGTCTCCAGAATTCCATCACAGTAACACAGAGATAACAGACACATCCCACTTCATGGTTCTGTCAACTCAGATAACTGTCTCAACTTTTCCATCCTTAAGTTGTGTCTTTAAAAATGGGAGCAAAATGTTTATCACACAGGATAAATGGAAGCATTAGGAATTTCCACCAAATCTCTTATATTAATGTCTTGTTCAAATAATACCTCTTCTCCTTCACTCCCCTCCCCCATAACTACTGTTTTTTCTGTAATCCAAAGGAAATATTTCATTTCACACATTCAGAGGTCAGAGGACAACAGCACAGGGTCCCAGGTTCAATTCCCAGTACCATTAAAATAAATGCATTGTTAATTCCATCTCCAGACCCCTACATTAACATTACTCTAAGCAACAATATTTGTGAAGTCAGGGGATTGGAGTATAATATTAATTTCTCTAAAACATGGTAGAGCACATTCACAGTTGAGTTACTATATATATATATATATATTTTTTTTTTTTCTTTTTTTTTTGAGACAGAGTTTCACTGTGTAGCCTTGGCTGTCCTCCAGCTTGTTATGTAAACCAGGCTGGCCTCACACTCATAGAGATCTGCTTCAGCCTCTCAAGTGCTGGGATTAGAGGCATGTGCCACTATTCATGGCACACACACACACTCATACACACTCTCTCACACACACACTCACACACTACACACTCTCTCACACACACACTCACACACTACACACACTCATACACTCACACACTACACATACTCATACACTCACACACTACACATACTCATACACTCACACACTCTCACACACACACTCACACACTCACACAATCTCTCACACACACTCACATACTATACATGCTCACACACACACTCACACACACACTCACACACACACTCATACACTCTCTCACACACACACACTACACACACTCACACTCACACACTCTCATACACACTCACACACACACCACAACACTGACACACATACTTACACACACTGACACATACACACTCACAGTCTCTCTCACACACACACACACACACAACACATGCTCACACACACACTCACTCACTCATATACACACACACACATGCTCACACATGCTCACACACACACTCACACACACTCACAAGCACTCACACTCTCACACACACTCACCAAAAAACTGACACACATACTTACACACACTCACACAACACACTCACAAGCACTCACACTCTCACACACACTCACACACACCACAACACTGACACACATACTTACACACACTCACACATACACACTCACACTCTCTCACACTCACACACTACACATGCTCACACACACACACACACACACACACACACACACACACACACGTACGTGCGAGCTGCTGGTCATTATAAAAGCAAGCACAGACAGGTGAGAGGACTCCAGATGCACCAGAAGGGAGGGAGGAGGCAGCAAAGGACAGCACTGAGGTCTATGTTTCCAGGCAAGTTAAGGGACAAGGGTGGCGCTTTCCTAGAAGATGGAGCGAAGGTCGGCAGGCGAGGGTAGCAGGACCTTAGGACACTTGAAGAACTGCCTGCCGGAGGCCGCATTAAGAGGGACACGAGTGAGAGAAGGCAGCTGCAGATAAAGAAGGGCACTCCTGTTCCTGGGGAAGAGTTTGGACCCTGCCCGGATGTCCACGGGGAAAACAAGGGCTTTTGACCTGGGAATCACATGACCCGTTGTGCAGCTAGAAAGGCTCTCCAGTTGTTACTGTGTTTCCCCGCTGTCTTTCCCCTGTTGTTTACCATGGGTTTCCAGGTGGACCGGGGCCTTTCATTCCTGCAGAAACATGCACCCTGTTCTGTTTACACTGTCTCCAATAAGCTGCACCTGCTTGGTGGAGCAAACTTGACCCAGGAGCTGTTCGCAGTTCCTTCCCCTGCTCCATCCTCCATCAGTGCTGAGAGCACCTTGCCCCCCTCTTGGTACCATTTTCCCTCTTTTCTTGTCTCAGGGCTGGGGTTGCAGTGACCTGCAAAGGCAGCCCCTAGTTCTGGGTATGTATGCATTCCCAGTGACTACAGAGTCCCAAGCAAATGCTTTCATTTCATCGGGTCTCAGTGTCTCTGTCCATCAAAAAGGGATGGTCTCTTGGTGTACACATCTTATAAGACTGCTGTGGGATCATTCGAGACAGTGAGGGTACGTCACTTACCCTACATGGCACACAGAAGTTCATAAGGAGTTGGTGTGAATATTATAATCCACCCTGTCAAAGGAGATGCTATAGTCGGAACCTGTGGCCTAGCATCTCCCACAAGTCAGGCTTGGGTACCTGTCTTCAATGTGCCAATGACACAAATAAGTAATAATGAACAATGGGAAGGGGTCTGGGAACAAAACAGTTTCAGGACCCCCTATGTGCATCTCTGGGTTTGAATGGAGGGTCTGAGGGGTGCATAGCTAAGCAGACCTGGTCAAAGTGTTGTCCCATACATCATCATTCTCTCAGCTCCAGTCCCTCCTGCTAGGGCTGACAGGTGGCTCGAACTGTGTGAGCTTTTTCCACAGACAAGCTCCTGCACTGCTTAGCACCAGGCTCCTGGTTTGTTCCTTCTCCCAGCATGAAATTCAATTCTAGTTTCTCAAGGTATCTTGTTTCTCTCCCTCCCTCCCTCTCTCCCTCTCTCTCTCTCTCTCTCTCTCTCTCCCTCCCTCCTTCTTTCCCCTCTTTCTTCTCTCTTTTCTATTTTTTTTTTAGACAGGGTCTCTACATAGCCTTGGAAGTCCTGGAATTTGCTATGTAGACCAGGCTGGCCTCAAACTCACAGAGATCCACCCGCCACTGCCTCCTGAGTGCTGGGATCAAAGGTGTGTGCTACCTCACCTGGCTAAATTTTAATCTTTGTTTTTATTTTATGTGTGTGGATGTTTTGCATGCTTTTATGTCTCTGCGCCATGTATATGCAGTACCTGCTGGGACCAGAAGGGAGCATAAGATTTCCCCTAGGACTGGAGTTACAGTTTTGTGGTGGGGCTCGAACTCAGGTTCTTCTGGAAGGGCAACCAATGCTCTTAACCACTGAGCCTTCTCTCTGACCTCTGGGGATGCCTTGTCTTAGTTGTGTGATATCCACAAGAGGTCATGGCATCTGTTTCTAATATTTCACTACTGCGCGTACCTATTCATCCTCCTTATAACTGCCTGAAGCATTCCAAATAGGGGCTTAAAATAACACTTTTAAAATGATCACTTCTGGCTGGGCAGTGGTGGTGCATGCCTTTAATCCCAGCACTCCGAGGCAAAAGCAGGCAGATCTCTGAGTTTGAGGCCAACCTGGTCTACAGAGCTAGGGCTACAAAGAGAAATCCTATCTAAAAAAAAAAAAAAACCAAAAAAACAAAAAACAAAAACACTTCTTACCTCCCTCCCAGAGTTCTGGAGTGAGTTGGACTGGGCAAAATGGTGGTTTTGCAAAAGTTTGTAGTTGGATAGTAGCTGGGGTTAGAGTCCATTTGAGGTCTTATTTCCTCACCTGAGCTGCAATTAACATGTGGTCCAGCCTGGGCTGATTCACCAGAAGACACCTGGGGATCAGCAGAAAATGCCCCATGAGGTTGTGTCACACTTTATGACCTAGCTTCAGAAGTCACTTTACTAGCTGGGCCTGGTGACAACACGACACATATCTGCAATCCCAACACTTGGGATGCAGAGGTAGGAGAACAACAAATCCAGGCCAGCCTGAGCAACACAGGAAGACTGTCTCACACACCACCCAACAACAGACAGACCCAGGGCTGCTGCGGCTGCAGCAAGTGTCTGAAGACAGCCCTGTTCTGTTGTGGGAGACACAATCTGTCTTTCCATAGACAACAAATTGCAATTATGTTGTTGAAACCACAGAAGTACAACCTATGGTCACAAATCATTTACCTTCCTCCCTTGTGTTTTTTCAAGACCCCCGACCCTCTCTTCCTACAACACCAGGCTTAGTTTATAGTTCAAGATCCTGCAACCTACGTTGAGTTCAAGTGTGCATGAAGGATCCTGGCCCGTGATTTCTCAGGCCTACACATCTTGAATGCCATTCCTATCCATCTGAAGTCCTATGAGATGATGACATAAGTCATGAATCCCTTGCATGCCTAGCACTGTCTGGCAAGAGGCATCTACTATAGATCCTCATATTTGGGGACAAAGGGCAAGACTCCCCCAGTCACTGGTCCAGAGAGGACCACACACTGCCAGTTTGTGTAACAGGGTTCAGTCCTTGTGCTGGGAATTCTGCATAGCTAGTGCCTTAGTACATAAAGCTCTGGTCTGCTTTTCCATAACGACACAAATATACACACATACATGCATATATACACAGTGTTATATACATACACACACACATATATACACATACATGCACACATACACAGTGTTGCACACATATACAGTGTTACACACATGCACACATACACAGTGTTACATACATGCACATACATACAGTGTTACACACATGCACACATACATGGTGTTACATACATGCACACATACACAGTGTTACATACATAAAACAAAGCACTATTTTGAGTGACTTGAAACCACAGAAACTGATAGTGCTGGGGGCTGAAGATCTGACATGAAGATTTCAAAAGAGCCATGTCCCTGCTAGAATCTATGTGGCAATCCTTCCTTTGTCCTTCCTTTGTGGGTAAATGCATTGCAAATCCCTCCTCCAATCTCACAAGGCTTTCTGCCTATGTGTCTTTGTGGCGATCCTGTCACTGATGCTTGTTAAAAGCATGTGCGTATGGTTAGCCGCAGAGATCATTCACTGGTGATCCTTTCAGTGATGCCAGGAGAGAGAAGACTTGGCCCGATGGCCATTCTGAAACCCCGGCAGTGAAGACAACCCATCTAGATCCTATGACTGAGTGAGTCCATGCTCAGTTGCTCTGATAATGGCCAGGCTCCCAGGTGCTTTGTGTGGGAGAGAACATACTAAGCTCTAAGCAGTGCTGTGAGGAATTGGACTACTAAAAGACATCCACAGCACTCCACAGATAAATAAACTGACCTTCTAGCATTCACTGTCAGCCTCCCGGCAGCGGGGGTAGATGGGAGGCAATGTGCTGCGGGTTTCTGAGCCCACGTGGCTGAGGAACTCCAAATGCCATTCACAGAGTTGGGACAGGTGGACACTCTTGCTTAAACCTATGGCATCCAGTGTGAGTAGAATGATGGGTAAGGAGATCTAACTGGGAAGGAGATGAAGGGAGATTGTTGCGCATGTGGACATGCTAAGGCTGTTGTGTTTTCTTTGTGAGTTATGCAAGGGGCACAGGGAGGGAGAGGGATGGACCTAGAGGGCAGGGAGAGGTCTCAGACTTGCCATGCATCTGTCCTGTCCAATGTCTTGGAACTCCTTGCAGATCAGTGGGGTAATGTAGCGAGGTGAGATCACATCAGGTTGGTCCCAGTTTGCTACTTGGGATTAATGTATCGTGAAAGAAATAAAGGATGTGGATGGGGCAATCATAAAGTCGGCAGTGTTAGGAACACCAGCCAGCAGGCACTTCGCCCTGGGGACTTGCTATTTGTCCTCCCTTCACTTCCCACCCCAGCTCTAGTCTAACCAGCTTGCCCCAGAAGGAAAGCATCTCTGGAGCGGGCCTCTGTAGTTGGGAGGAATAGACAGTTGTGGGTTCCAAATTGGATTCGGGATTTGCCACCAACCATCTGACAGTGTGAGCGAGTTATTTTAGCCTCTGTGAGTCTCTGCTTCTCCTGTCAAGAACATGGAAGGGTCGATGGGGGGGCTACCTGAGATGCATTTGGCAGGTAGCACATTTATGTTCCACGTAGGATGGTCACTTCCAAGTTTACTTAGCGTGTTTGGTTTTGCTTTGCAAAGAATGGTTGCTAATTGCTATAATCTTAATAGGAATGGAGGAAGTGATCACAGCACACATTTTTTTGAGGAAGTGATGATACCAACTCCCATGTGTGGTGTCTTATACGATCTACTTCACAGGATCAAGAATCACCTTGGAGACAAGACTCTAGTGTGTCTGTGAGGGATTATCCGGGTTAGGTTAATTGAGGCTGGAAGAGGTACCTCACTATGAGTGGCAACACTTCCCTGGGCTGAGGTCTCAGGTATCACCAAACACAGACAGCTTTCAAGTCTAGCAGTGTCTGACTGCAAATTCCGGAGTTGCCACGTGCAACTCTCCCGCTCACTATTCTTTCCCTGCTATGAGGGATTGTGTCCCCTTTAACTGTAAGTACATTTAAACTTTTAACCCTTCCTTTCTTGGGTTGCTTTTGCTCAGGTATTTTGTCACACTAGAGAGAAAAGTGACTAATTCACCATGTACAGGACATTTTACACATTGCAGCCCTGTTGGGGTCCTCTGTGAGGACGACTCATGGTTCTCCAATAGCTCCATGAAGCTGGGTCTGCTGTGATCTGATTTCTGCCCAGAGAGTGGGTTCAGCTATAGCAGGAGTGATGGCTGACTCTAGAACTTCTCCAGGAGGTGATGTGATCAGATCTCTCCCTCCTCAGACGGGGCACCAACAGCAAACCAAAGTACAGTTCTGCTGAAGTTCTAGTTGGGTGACCTGTGAATTTATTGAGCTTCCAGAGCTTGGATGACCCCAACACCACTGTACCCCTGAAAAGTTCACCCAAGCATGGACAACGGTGTCCCTGTCGCTACATAAAATTGCCTGTCCTTCAGTTAGCTTTCCACAGTCTATGTACTACAGCACTCCCTAGACCATGAAGCCTGTGCAACCAGGGCACAATCAGACAACTTTCTGAGAGGTCCAGTCTGGAGCAGTGGGAATCTGCGGTGAAGGTCCAGTGGTCCTCTCCACCCCATCCTCTGCAAGCAAATGTGAGCACTCCACAGGTCCAATGTGGGGCACAGGATGCAGAGTCGCAGCTGCCCTGATGAAGACAAGGGTTGTTATGCTTAGAGGACAGCACTCAACAACAGTAGTGCATGTCCCTTATCCAGAAGTAAGGAGATCAGGAGTTCAAGGTCAGCCTTGGCTACTTAATGACTTTGAGTTAGCCTGTGCTCAAAATCCAATAAAACAGAACAAAAATAGAAAGCAGGTCTGATTCTTTACCCCTGCTGGGATGTTTACTTGGTGAACATCTTCATCCCTCCCTTTATTTAACAAAAACAGACAAAAAGTTACTGAGGTGAATTTTTTGTTGTTGTTTTGTTTTTCTCTGTGGATTTGGAGGCTCTTGTAGACCAGGCTGGTCTTGAACTCACAGAGATTTACCTGCCTCTGCCTCCTGAGTGCTGGGATTAAAGGTGTGCACCACCAACGCCCAGCCCTGAGGTGAATTTTTAAACGATTTTTAAAGATTTATTTTTTATTTCATGAGTACAGGTGGGGTTCTCACCGGATCCCCTGGAATTGGAGTCACTGTGAGCTGCCATGTGGGTGCTGGGAGTTGGATCTGGGGTCTTCTAGAACCAGTGCCCTTAATTGATACACCACCATTGCAGGCCCCTAAGATGAAATTCTTATATAACAAACTACTATACAGTGAAAAATCAACAGCATTTATTTTGTTGGTAATGTTGTACAGCTACCACCTTTGCCTAATTTGAAAACATTTGCTTTATCTATTAAGCAGTTTCCTGCTATCAAAATACTGAGACTTACCGATCCGTACTCTGGCTCTAGATATATCTATTCTGGACAATGAATATAATGGAATCATATATGTAGTCTCATTTAGAGACAGGGTCTCACTCTGTAGCTAAGCCTGGCTTAGAACTTATTATGCTCCCTAACATGGCCTCAGATTTGTAGTAATCCTCCTGCTTCAGCTTCCTGGGTGCAAGGATTATGGGCACACGTCAGCATGCCTGGCTCAATATGTGATTTTGTTGTTGTTGTTTCTGTTCTTGTTCTGCTTAGTGTAATGTTTTGCAGGTTTTCCACATCGTGCCATGCATCAGTATCTCATTATGAAGGGAGAAATACTTTATTGTGTATGTAAAGCACAACTTGCCTATCCGTTCATCAGTCTATGGACACTTGGGTAGTTTCCACTTCTTGTGTATCACTGAGATGAGCATGCGAGCCCCAGACCTGGTCTTTCTGTTTTGTTTTCTTCTTTAACATGATCCTAATAGGTTTACAAAGTGGTACCTCATTGAGGTTAACTAGCAACGTTGAATTCCCGTAGATGTGCCTTTGTGTATCTCCTTTGGAGAAATGTCTACTCTAGCCCTGTGCCAACCTTCCCCTCTCTCTTTCTCTGAGCATTGACGTTGTGTCTTCATCTGTGTTGTTGCTACGACAAAAAGCACAAAGTGGGTAATTTGTAATCACTTGGGGGTTTTTATTTTGTTTATGGTTTCGGCAGCTTGGAAAGCTTGAGAGCTTAGCACCAAAATCTGTGGCTGGCCTTCGCTCTGCGTGATGACGTACATGATTGGAGGTTGACACTGCACAGCCACACAGGAGAGTCCGAGAGGGGATGAAAATGGACTCTGTTTATCAAGAGACTTTCTCTGCAATTCTAATGCATTCTGCAACAGGGTCTCTAATCAGTTCCCAGGGACAAAGTCCTCGTGACATACTCACCTTTTGAAGGTGCCAGCTCCTAACACCTACGTGCAGCTCAGCTTCAGGGGTGAGCTTTGGTTGGGATATTCAAACCATAACGAGTTATGCTTTTTGTTGAGTTGTGAAAGTTCTCTAGACAGAATTCCTTGACTTAGAATGGAGCTATGTCCAGATAAAGCTATCATTAATCAAAAATAGCATAGCTCAAACGTGCATCGAATACGCCTAGTTACAGCCATCACACAACCGAGGGTTGATTGCTTACCCAGGTGCTACTCTTCCTGCTTTGTTTGTAACAGGCCCCAGACCTTAGTAGGCTCCCAGACTTTAGCACAACAGACTCCAGGATGGAAGTACTATACAGGCTGTAAAACTAAAGCATGTAGACAGTATCACCAGCCAAAATGATAACAGAGACATAACCCATCCAAGTCCATAGCTCTGGGAAAGTCTCTAAATGAACTAACTTTACCTTTTGGTTTCTGCAGTTCTGCTCCTGGCTAACTGTTCTTGTTAAATGAAGTATATCAACCCAGGACACGGTTTTGTTTGTGTTTAAAAGCTCGCACTGAGAAAGGCTTGTGGCTACACAGGGATCCGGAACACCCAGTGTACTCACCGGCCAGATGATAAAGAGTTTCAGTTGGCTTAAACCCATGTCCACGAAGTCTTCTCTTGTGAATACCCCACAGCACGGCCAGCTTTGTGAGAGTGTTATATTGGATGTTGCTTGCCCACGAAAAAGATCACAGTTCAAAACTAGCGGTGGGGTCCTCAATACAGGTCCCAGTGCCATGGATAGGGTTGTGGTCAGTATTGAGCGTCACAAACCCATGGCCCAGCCATGGCACTGTGCTTGACATCTTGTTGCTATAGCCAAATACCCGAGAGGAACAATCTAAGAGGAAGGAGTAATTTTGGTTCATGGTCTCAGAAGTTCAATCATGCTTTCCTGGCTCCATTGTTGTGGGCTTGAGGCGGAGCCAAACAACCTGGCAACAGGTGCATGTGGTAGAAGCTGCTTAATTCATGGAGGGCAGACAACAGACAAGGATGGGACACAGGCTTCCAGTGCATGCCACCAGCAACCCACTCCCCCATCCAGACCCCACATCCCAATAATGCCATCATGTGATGAGTTTGTCAGGGGTAAATGAATTGATCTCGACTCTAGAACCACGATCCCAGTGCTTGAGCCTGCCCTGCAGGGAAATCTCAGATTCAAACTGTCGCAGCTCTCCTGAGTGCCCCTCCTCTCCTGACTTCTTCCTGGAAGTTCCCTCAAAAATAAACATGTGATACGTGGGCGTTATGGAATGGTCTTTTTGTGCACTGTAGAGATGTATTGCTCTCATTGGTTTAATGAAGATAGAGCTACATAGCCAGTGTGAGGCAGGAAGAGGTTGGGCGGGATTTGCAATTAGGGAGAGTGCTAGCGCTCTGGGGTGAATGAGGGTGGAGTCACCAAGAGACACAGGGTGAAGCAAGACGGTCATATCTGGTTGAAGAAAGGTGCCCAGTCACACGGTGGGGTGTAGATAAGAAATAGGGGTTAATTGAAGTTGTAAGAGCTAGTTAGTAACAAGCATAAGCTATCAACCAAGCGTTTATAATGAATAAGAAGCCTCTGTGCGGTCATTTAGGAGCTGGCTAGTGGGACAGAAAGTTATACCTACACTTTAGGATATTAAAGGAGGGACTCACGGGGCCCCACTTCTAGCTGAGGAGCTGCTATTACAGATGAGCACTGAAGGACACAAAGTCAGTTTTCTTCAAAAGTTTGGCTCAGGATATATAGACTTCATTCATATAGACAGCATCACTAATTGGACTCAGAGGGTTATAAAACAGAAAGAATATGAAGTTGGGGAGGAAATGGAAGGGGCAGTCTGGGCAGAGTGGGGGAGTGGTAGTGGGCATGGTTTAAGCACAGAGTATATGTGTATGAAATTACCAAAGAGTAAGTCTAAGTCATTCCCTGGCACTCAGGAAATGGCTCAGTGGATAGATGAAACACTGTGTGAGGACCGGAATTCAGATCCCCAGCATCTACATGGAAGTGGCTAGTTACTGGCCAGTCAGTCTAGCTGAGCTGGTGAATTCCAGGTTCAACGAGACACCCTGACTCAAAAATTAAAGGTGGAGAGTGATTGAGAAAGATAACACACATCATCCTCCAGCCTACACAAGACACACACACACACACACACACACACACCTCCAGAGTGAGGGCATGGGTGTAGTAGCTCAATTCTAGCATTGCTACCTACCATGAATAGAAAATGCAATGAAAATTACAGAAGAAGAAACAAGAGTGGACAGTGAACATCATAAAAGTGACTGTTGCTTATCCTAACTGGAAACCCTGATTAAAACGAGGCGTCACTGCACTCGGCTAGACTGGAAAGGACTCAGAATTCTGTCCATCTCAAGTACTTGTGAGGGTAGAATAGGACAAATACTAAAATCCTCCCTGCAGGTGGGACTTCCTGTTGATTTTATGATGCAGTTTCAAGGTTCCCTCTTGCAACTCCAACACTGGGAGGCTAGCCAGGGGAATGTGAGATCTTATCTCAAAACACACAAACCAAACCAAAACAGTGTTTTTACCAAGAGCTAAGTGGTTAAAAAAAAAAAAAAAAAAAAGTAGAAAACATGCATGCTGGGCACAGGCACACACACACACACACACACACACACACACACACACACTCACCAATATAAGAATTGTTGCATTCTTTTGGTATATATGCCTTAGAATTCTTACATGAGTGTGTAAAGAGACAGGTGCAGGAAACATCTATTAGCATTCTGCTTGTACCAGTACCAGCTACGAGGAAAATGGATACCATGATGGTATTTAACTGCATTGAGTTAGGAGCACTAAATTAAGCAAATGGTTATTTTTGAGCATCCTTCCTTCCTTCCTTCCTTCCTTCATCACCCTTCTCACCCCTTTGTTGCCTCCTTTCCCCCTCTCTCCCGTACATCTTTCCTCACACCCTTCATCCCCCACATCCTTCCATCCTTCTCTCCCTTCCTGTTTTACATTTTGTTAGTATTAGTAGCGCAATCATGTGTGTGCAGTCTTGGGATTCCATTCTCTCCTTCCACACTGTGTTCCAGAGATTGAACTCAGGTCACCACACATGTGCAGCATGTGCTGTACGCACTGAGCCAGCCATGTCACTGACCCACTTCCTGTTCTAACTACCCCAGCTTTAGTAAGAAGCTGAGTTCTAACAAGGAGCTGCTAACGAAGTCCAGTGATACAGGGCTGATTAATCATGCTGTGAGTGCTAGGGAAAAACACTCTAAGATAATGAAGAGCTGTCCAACCTTGCAGCGCTGTGGGCCCTGGTCACATGCTCAGCTCAGTGGTGCTTATTTTTCCACAGCTGGCCATGATGCCCACAGGGACACTGGTGGCCTTTCTGAAACTTCGAGCTGGGGGGAAGTATGGACGTCAAGTTTTTTATGCCCTAGGGTCCAGAAAGACAGCAAGGACATACATAGCTGATTCAGTCACTCCCTCTGGGCCTCCTTTCTCCCAGTGTCCCATGGAACCTGGGGTGTGCTACTTAGTTTGTTTCTGTCGGGAGAGGTGTCATCGTGACACAAGATAGAACACATCTGGAAAGAGGGAACCTCAGTGGACAAAAGTCTCCCATCATTGCCCTGTAGGTGAGTCTGTCCGGGCACTTTTCTTGACTAACGGTTGATGTGAGAGGGCCCAGCCCACTGCGGGTGATGCCAATCCTGGACAGGGGGTCCCGGTTATATGAAAAAAGAAGCTGAGCAGGCAGGCAAGCAGCACCCTTCCCTGGTTTGAGCTTTAGTTCCTGACTCCAGGTTACGGCCCCTTCTCCCTCCATGATGGATTGTGACTGGGACACTTCTAAGCCAAATAACCCCTTCCTCTCCAAGTCTTTGTTCTTTTGTCTCACAGCAACAGGAAGCAAATTAGAACAGAAAAGAGTGGGTTGCTGCTCTGCCATTCCTGACCGTGTTGTTTTCCTGGAGGATTGTGGAAGTGTTTGGAACTTTGGGCTGAAAAGTTCATGGCGTACCCCAAAGCTCAACGGGCTGTTCTGCGGGAACAAGGACAATAAAACTGTGAGTAATGCACATGGTGGGAGTTTGACTTGTGGTTTCGGGGGGGGGGGACGTTAGTTAGCATGGTTTATTTAAACAGAGTCTGTGGGCTCTGGTCACTTGGAGTTGAAGAGTTGGATGTGACGAACAGGGAACAGAACCACCACCCAAGTGAAGCTTTTGCTTTACCGGAACAACCAGACCTGCTTGGCTGGGGCTCAACTAGACGGACGTCATTGACATGAAATCTCCTGAGGGCTGCTTCCTCGGGGGCAGCACACAACAGCTGTGGTCCAAAGGGTCCAGGGCCGCATCCTCAGTTGACAGCTGAATGTGGCAGTGAGTGAGAGTCTCCTGTGCAGTTACCAGTTTTAGCAGCACAGAGGCTGCGGAATTGGAGGGGTTAGGGAGGCTTGGTACTGCCAGGGGCCAGGAGAGGCTGGTGGTGAAGGTGAGGACTCAGTTTAGGACACTGGAGATGCCAGGGCAGTGGCGTGACCACCAAACACAGTGGCAGGTGTGGAGTGGATCTAACTGGCCTGCAAGTGTGAGACAAGCCGTGCGAGCTGTGGAAGCCCGAGCTGGAGAAGTTGGCGTCCTTTGGAGCCCAGGAGAACACAAGTGAGTCCCAGACACCGCACAGGAGTGCTTTTCGTTTCCCCTCCCCTTTCTTTCACTGTTGGTCTTTGGTTTTACTTTGATCTGATTATGATCATGCCCTAGTTCTTTCCTCCTGGAATTAGAAAGTATCTGGTTTATTTTGGATTTTACAGAAACCCGTAGTTAGTTATGAGACTTTGACTTTTGAAGTGTTTGAATTTAATTGCCCCCTCTCCCCCCCAGACAGGGTTTCTCTGTGTGGTTTTGTAGACCAAACTGGACTCGAACTCACAGAGATCCACCTGCCCCTGCCTCCCGAGTGCTGGGATTAAAGGCATGTGCCACCACTGCCTGACTTGAATTTAAACATTTTAATGATTACATATATGCATGCTTTGTCTGCATGAATGTCTATGTACCACTTATATGCCTCGTACCTATGGAGATCAGAAGAGGGCATCAGATCTCCTGGAAATAGAGTTAGAGACAGTTGCTGGTTGCCATGTGGGTGTTAGGAATCAAACCTGGTTTTTCTGGGAAGGTAGCCAGTACTCTTGACCACTAAGCCATCTCTAATTCAAGTTTGAAAGTTTAAAAGACTATGGACTTTAAAAGTTATACTTTATTTTATACTATGATATGAGCATGAGATCATGGGGATAAACAAGAAAAGAAAGGTTATCGTTTAATAGAGATGTATTTGTAGGCCAAGTTGATAACGGATTAAGTTTTCTGGATAGTTACTCATCAACTTGACACAAACAAGGGACATCTGGGAAGAGGGAACCTCAATTGGCAAAATGTTTTAATCAGGGTGTGCTGATAGGCAACTCTGTGGGGGCATTTTAGTGATCAATGATTGGCATGAAAACCACCCTTGAGCAGACAGTCTTGGATATTTAAAAATGTCGCTCAATGAGTCACAGAGAGCAAGACAGTAAGCAGTGCTCCTCTGTGAGTCTGCTGTAGCTCTTGTCTGAGATTCCTGTCTTGAGCTCCTGCCCTCAATTTCCCCTTCATGACAGACTCTGAACAGTCAGCTGAAGTAAATCTTCACCTCCCCAAGTTGTTTTTTGTCAGTGCTTTGTTTGTCTGTTTCTTTCTTCCTTTCTTTCTTTCTTCCTTTCTTTCTTCCTTTCTTTCTTTCTTTCTTTCTTTCTTTCTTTCTTTCTTTCTTTCTTTCTTTCTTTCTTTCTTTTATAGGAAGAAAACTAGGGTAAGGAGCAGCCTAAAGGTGCCCTTGCTATAATAACCCAATATTTATATGGAGGAGACAAAACAAATACCAAAGAACATGAAGGCTGAGATAATGACAAAAGTGTGTTCCATTCTCTTAAATTGTTCTGGGAAGGTTTGACAATTAAAGTAACAAGACAGTAACAGGTGAAAGGGCACACAAATTCTATGTACGCATTGCATGCACCAAAAAAGAAGTGAAACTCAAGTGATAGGGACAGTCCATTTTAATGAAGGAAAGAGGCATTGTACCTTAAGGAGAGATGAATCATGGGAACTAAGAACCCTTGGGATATTGGTGGAAGAAAAAGGATTTGGAGGTATTTGTTGCTGTTGTTTTTGTTTTATTTTGTTTTGTTTTTGCTGGAAATTAAACCAAGGGCCTTGCTCATGACTCTGCCTCAAACAGATGTCCCGGTCCTTAACTGTGTTTATTTTGATGAGGTTGGATTATGCAGGCTCAACTATGAGCTGACTCTTCCTGGTCATGAATCTCTCCTCCCCTGGCACGAGTTCCCTCCCTTGAGAGAGAACACATCAAGGAGAAAAACTGCCTTGATTTCAAGCAGCAAAATGGAGGGCAGAGATCTCTTCTGCATCTATTGACTGAGAATTTTATGCCTAAGTAGCATGTTCGTGTGGCATCCCCTGGCTGTTTAAGATGAATGTGTTCCTGTTGCCCACTAACCCCAGGAGAAGGAAAGTCGTATAGAACTCACCCGGGTCCCCACATCTGTAAGCCACAACCACACATACAGAGTCTAGCTTGAATATGCTGAACCACAGCTACCTCACAGGTGCCTGGCTATGTGCCTAGAGGTCTCACTGTTGTTTATTCTTCGGAATTGCTGTAGCAATGGCTGACTCATTTATGAGGTGCAGGAAGTGTGTTTCTTGATTTGTGACAACATTATGAGAATCAGAGATATTTAACCAGTGTCTCAGATTTCAGCACTCCAAGAATGCAGCTGTGGTCACATTCACACTGCCATGGTTCCTCCACAGCAGAGGAAATCACCTTCCCAGAAGAGGATCCCTGGCAGTGTTGATGGAATCTCTGCTAGGTGACCACGTTTTTGATTCAGCTCCCTTGAATGGACTCAGGTTGGTCATGGGTGAAAATGCAGTAAAGTTACCGTGAGTGACTGGAAGAGGGGTTGAGTTTCACCAGATGAGACAGCACAAACATTTATTTACCGAACAGATGAACTAAGGTGTTGCCCATGGTATTCAGGCCAGTTAATAAACACTCACGGTTTGAGGTGTGTGTGTGTGTGTGTGTGTGTGTGTGTGTGTGTGTGTGTCTGTCTGTGTGTCTGTCTGTGTGTCTGTCTGTCTGTCTATCTATCTATAGCTATATATCTGTCATATACCTGTAGAAAGTTATATACTGAGCCAGATGCAGTACTACAGTAATGGTTTTGACAAAGGACAGAAGACAGGAGGTGTTCTTTGTATCCTTTGTGTCCAAGAGTGAACTAAAAAGTCTGCTCAGGCCCCAAGGAGTCACAGTTTGGAGAAACAGCATGTTTGCTATGGTGATGCTTCTAGAATGGCAGGTTTAAGAGAAGATCCACTGATAACAACAATAAACTCACCCAGTTCTCCTTCAGCCGTTAGGGCTTATGTCTGCGTCTGAGCCCTAGTACCTATCCCATCTCCACCACCGGCAGTCCTCTGCTCTGCAGGCCACATGACAGGGTCCCAGTCATGAGCAGAGGTCAAGATATTTTCCCACAAGACATTGTAGTCAGCATGATGATCCAAGTCTGCACACAGCTGACATTGATGTGAGGTATCATGGGGCCTCCTAATGCACTGGGTGTCACTGGGATCCCTGCTTACAAGGTGTGTCAAAAAGCATGATGAGGGAGGATAGACCTATTTCATCTTACAGTACAAGGGGTCTCCTGGAGGAGAGAAAACAGCTGTGTATGGCATTTGGAATGGGAAAGGCGATGTTAGTGTCTGTGTACTGCAGAGCCTGAGGATAGCTAGCTTGGGGTGAAAAAGTGAGACCAGCAAGTGGTCTGCATACTGGACCTGGGTTGTGTGATGGGTAAGATAGAGTGGTGTTCTCTGATGGGATGACTCAGCTCTCTCCCGGTAAGGCCTTCCTGAATCCCTGCAGACACCGCCTAAGTCCCACTCAGAGCAATTTTTCTTGTACTCATGGCTCTTTGTGTTCATTTGCAAAGCCGGGAATATCAAAATGTCACAGGCTGGGTGGCCTAAGCAAATTTATGGTTCCACGGAGCTGAACAGTCATTGAGGTGGGGGGCACTCCACCTCCTTCATCTGTTTCTCTTTAAGGGTGTAAATCGTGCACCTCCCATTCTCCCTTGGAGCCATGTAGAGGGCAGCTGTGGACACCAGCTTCACATGCGCGACTCACTTTGGAAGCACACTGATACATCGTGTGTGTGTGGGGGGATACATTTGGGTGTGTCCCTTGACGGGGTAGAGGTGTGTGTGTGTGTGTGTGTGTGTGTGTGTGTGTGTGTGTGTGTGGAGTGGGGGGAGAGCTGTTTTGGTTTCCGAAGGGGGCTATTTAGCAGAACCTACGGAAGCCAAGAGGGACGGCGGCTGCCCAGACCTCAGCCTGACTGGCACTGGTTCTCATTTATGCTCTCACAGCAAGACGTTCTGCCTGGATGCATGGCTCAGTCACCAGGGCTGGTGTGCTGTGCGAGCCCAACAGCTCTGAAAAATCAATCCGACACATCTTCGTGGAGTGAAGAGAAAGCATTAAATAAGAGCTGTCTTGGTGGAACAGCTGGTTTCTTTATGTGGCTGCCTGGGAGGGAAATGATCTTTGAGGCATCTGTACCCCAGACCCACCCCCGGAGGACAATTTCACTTTCTCTAAGTGACTCGTGGAAGCTGTTTGCCACTCTGAGAGATGTCAGAAGGGTCACTTTTAGCTTCCTGAGCCATGTAGGGAACAGATAACCTTGGGTGGCCACAAGCCCCTAGCTTCCATCGGCATTTTCCAGAAGGCCGGTTCAGGCCTGTGGAGAGCCTGTCTGTGGATCTCATGCATGACTGAGTTTCTGGGCCATTCTGACCAACTGGAATACTGCTGGCTCCCTCATCGATAGGACCTCGACTGCGTGCCCCTGCAACCCTCACAACTCCCACCGTTCCGGCAGTATTTTGTGCATAGTTCCGCCAGGCCTGTGGCCAGGTAATTCTCTCCATCTTCCATCTTTCTTGTCAAAATCCTGCCCAACTGCCAAGGCTCAGCCCTACCCCCCCCCCAACAATTTTGCATTTAATGGCCACACTCATTGCTGAATATCTTGAAACATCTGTTGTATTGTCATGGTAGTGAAGTTGAAATGTATTTATATGACCCTCAGATGTATATTGGAATGTATTTTATCATCTACAATCAAGTTTTCACTCCCTGGGCATCAATAATGACAGGTGGCTGTATAGGTTGGAAATACAATTTAGCTCGATGTAATAAACCAATAGGCTCCTTTGGAAAATGCTTAATCTCTTAAAGGTCAAATGCTACCTCCTCTTCCTCCAGAAGCTGGTACAAAGTCAGGGCCTGTTGGAGATGTCAGCACGTTCTATCGGGCAATGCAGCGTCTTGCTTGGGCTATTCTCACCAGATTCCTCTCGCCAGTTGGTCTTGCTTTTAGCTTCATAGGTGTTTGCAGATTCCAGTAGACACAGCTGCTGCCCCAGTGCAGAAAGGCAGCGCCTGCCTGCCTCTCCCCACATCTCTCTCCAGGTCACGGTACAGATGCCTGGATGCATTCAATGTTGCAGAGGCCAAGACGGCACTCTGAAGGCACATGTGGCAGTTTGAATGGGAAATGTGCTCCACAGGCTCTGGTGGTGCTGTTTGGGACGGTTATTGTACCTTCAGAAGCTGGTGGCTTACCTGAGGAAGTGTGGCACTTGGGGCGGGCTTTGCGTTTATGGCTGTGACACACTTCCAGTTTGCTCTCTGTGCTTCCTGTGTAAGGATGGAGAGTTGTGCTCCCAGCTTCCTGCTCGTGCTGCTTGGACCATGCCCACCCTGATGTTGTGGGTTCTTTCTCTGGAACCCCATGCAACAAAGTATCAATAGCAGCAATGAGGTTCAAGGAGCCGGGTATTTGAATGCTTGATTTCCAGTTGGTGGTGCTGCTGTTTGGTGAGGCAGTGTGGCATTGCTGCAGGAGGTATGTGACCTGGGGTGAGTCTTGAGAAGTCACAGCCTCCACCCACTTCCTGTTCATGTTTGTATTGAAGCTGTGATCTCCTAGTCTCCGCACCTATCACTCATTGCCTCACCTTTTTCCCACGATGGACTCCTACCTTCTGGAGCTGAGAGCCAAAACAAACCCTTCCTTCTGTAAAATTGTTTTTGGTCATGGCTATGCTCTCCCACATGTTCTCTTACTTTGGGACCCCACTCACTTGGGACCCTCACTCGGGACCTCCCTCGCCCCTTCTCCAGCTTTTATTCTTATAACTGTAACAAAAGAACAACAATGGTGTTCTATCACAGCAACAGAAAATTAACCAATGAAGACAGGACAGAAACACTGCTCCCATGGTTACATGGCAGGAATGTGCCCCGCTGAGTGGTGTCCGCAGTTTAAGAACGCAGCAGATAGGGAAGAGGTGTGTTCACCCTCAGCAGAGACTCTGAGCAGAGCTGAGAACCTATGTGTTTACTCATATTTCTCTTCTTGGCAGCACTAATAACTAGCCATGCTCACAGCACTTTCTAGCGCCCCCCCAATCTCTTTTAAGCCTTATGAGACGCCCAATAGGTGGATTTTTTTCATCATTTTTATAGCACAAGAATATGAAGCCTGATGAGGGTTAATCCCATCATTCCTCAGTAAGTTACAGGACCAGGACTATTAGACTCCAAAGTCTGATTCTTCTGCAAATGGCTCACATAATTTGTTTTTGCTCAAATGAGAGCAATACACTAAGAGAGAGAGGGTTAACTGGGGGCTTAACCTAGAATTCAAGAGAAGACTCATTTCGGAGCAGGAGCCCCAACAGTATGAGGCTGGGCAAACATCATTGGGGTAGATACAGGTTTAGGATTCCTGGAAGGGAGCTTTCTGCCACCTTCACAACCACAGCTCTTAATCTGGGTTTCCAGGACAATCCTTTCCCTGCAGGGGGTTGTTTTGTGTGTTGGGGATGGAGAGGCCCCTAAAGAGAGCAAGCACCATAGCACCTTGTCTAATGACCACAGCGACAAGGAAAAAGAAAAGAAGCCAACTTCCTGGTAGTCAACGGTAGAAAAATAATTTTATTTACTACTGTAAATAAAGTAGTGCAAAGAGTAGTTTGAACCCACAGTATTGCATTACTGATTTATTTACTACTGTAGCAGCATACGGTACACAGACACTCTGTTCTCCCTTGCCCTTTTACACACACACACACACACACACACACACACACACACACACACACACACACACCCCTGTACAGACACAGGCAGGCAGAAGGGGTGGGATGAAGCTATGAGCTATCAGCTGTTTTTCTGCATATTGCATTGCTGCCAGTCTATCCTAATGGTGATTCGTGAAGAAGACGACTACACTTAAATAGTAAAGATTTTTCTAGATGTTATTGCATGGGTTGTGACAGAAACATAAACAATATCCAATAACGCCATCAGATGATTTGGAAGCACTACAACTCTAGGAAAACCCACAGTGGGGGAAATGTAAACCAATGTACAATGCTATTGCCTTCCCTGTATAGGCTGTTTTGCTTGCTCCAAGGCGCCTTCTAACTGCTGGGTTTGGGACTCAGAGAGCGATCTGTCCGTCAGGTGGGCTTTTGGGAGCAGGATGTGTCGAACACAGACACTGAAACATCACCAGCCTTGGAGAGAAGTTCCTGCTCTCTGGTCAAAGGGAATGAACAAAGACTAAGACTTTTTAAAATGCCTCTGTGGATGGGAGTTCGGGTGTGCCACGGAGGCAGACTGTGGTTTCCAGGAACAACGACCAGGAATCACAGTCTGACATCCCAGGTCACCTCCCCACGTGCCCCTGTTTCAAGGTGACCCTTGGAATTTGTTTGATAACTATATTCTGCTCTGGGTACGCCCTTGTTTAAAAGTAAACAAAACGACACCAAGTGCAAAATCAGCATCCAGTTCACAAGACATTTAAGGTATTGATCAGCATAATGCCCTGGCCTTAGCCTTCCCCAACCAGCTAGTGAAAGAGCTGTCTCTCAGCCTGAGAGACTGGGAGTGCACAGGTCACCCACGAGGCTCAGGGTTGTTAGCCATCATGTGCGGATCATGGTCGGAGGCATCTGCAGCTGGAGGCACAGCTGGACTTGGGGTGGATGAGGTGGGGTCTGCCACGACCCAGGCTGGTACTGGAGAGGAGCCATTGGCTGCAGAAACACAGGCAAACTGGGTTGAACATCGAGAGAGAGGCATATGCAGGATACCCAGCCCCACCCAGGGTCCAGCAAGCTCCTTGGCTGGTGGCCCCAACTCTCAGTAGACATACAACCTTGGACCCGTTATTTAGGTTCTTTGAACCTTGGTGTCCCCTTCTACAAAATACCAGGTTGGAATAGCTGTGTAACGGATCTCTGGCTGATCTTCTGGCTTGGGGTTCTAAGTCACCAAGTGTCTGAGGGATTTCCAGGCAAAATGTTGCTGTAATCAGTTTCATGAGCTGTGGCCCCATCGCCCCTCCCGACTTTCACCCATGATGTCAATATCATATAAACCAAACGTAGTGTCAAATGGCCAGAGGAGGGCCGGTTTTATTTGCATTCTTGTGCAATTTGGATGGTAAGTCAAGTTCAGCCCAAGTTATTATATTTAAATAATTGCTTGCAACGGTTAAAAAACAAAAATGCTGTGTTTTCCATGAAACTATTAGGTTTCAGTATTTTTCAACATATCTTTAGTAGAGAAGATGATGACCCTGATTTTAGAGGAGCTTATATCTAGTTTATGTCAGTAATTTTCTTTTCTTTTTAACTTGTATTTTATGTATATGTGCGCTTTGCCTGCATGCATGTCTTGTATGACTTGAGTGCCTGGTACCTACAATGGCCACAAGAGGGCATTGGATTCCCTGAAACTGTAGTTACAGATGGTTGTGAGCTGGCATGTGGGTGCTGGGAATTGAACACAGGTCTTCTTCGAGAACAACCAGTGATCTTAAAAACTGAGCCATCTCTCTGGTCCCCATGCCAGTAGTTTTTAGATGAGATGGTAAGTGATTTTGCCTCCTCTAGGACAGTGGCACTGTCTAGAGACATTTCTGCTTATCATACCTGCCCAGGAATGGGGGGGGGGAGGAGGGCAGGAGACGATGGCATCAGATAAAGCCTCCTACAGGACACATGACAACCCCACAGCTCTAAATGTCATCTCTGCTGGAGCTGACAAAGCTCACTCTATGTATTAAAACCTAGACGTGCCCCAGGTGTAAGACTGGGCTCTGGAGGCCACCTGCTCTGACCTTTGACTTTGGGTGACTTATCCACATGTTCCCACCTCCAAGGAATGGAGAGAACAAATATAGCTGCCTGCCTTGCTGAATCATTGCAAGGGTTAAATGAGAAAGTGCACTTTAAAAAAAAAAAAAAAAAAGCTTAGAATAGTGTTTGGCATGTGTAAGTGTGTGGGAAATGTTACTGGTTGCGGGGGACATGTGTTAAGATTTGCTCATTCCAGGGACATGGCTTATGGGACTGATAAAAGAGCATATGTTTACTGGATGCCTACAGTCCCCTTTGAGGCTCCAGAACAAAAACAGCATGAACCTCAAAGCCAGAAAGAGTTAAATAGCGTTGACGTTTACCAGCCAGCTAATTTTGAGCCAGCTCTTAACTACTCTGAGCCTTGGCTTCTTTGGCTATAAAAGTGGGGACAGTAACACCCAGAGCTATGTGTGATGAATGGTTAGCTAAGTGGCCAAAGTCTGTGCAAACACGGGCTAGTTTACCTGTAAACTTGTGATCATGCTTAAAACTCGATAGTATTTTAGCCTTACTAACTTTGTAGAAAGCAGGTCGTCTTTATTTATCATTTTGTACTTATTTGTCCGCAGCACACATGTGTAAGTGTATGCACATGCCAGGCACACATGTGGAGGTCAGAGGACGGGCTGCAGGAACCCGTTGTTCTCTTCCATCATGTGGGCCCAGGGATTGGGTGCAGGTTTTCAGCAGCGGTAGCAAGCATCTCCAGCTGCTGAGCCATCTCCAGGGCCCTACGGAGCCGTTATTAAAGGCCATTCTGGAATGTATGTGCTATACAAAGATGCCGCCCTGTGCTGACAGTCCAACTCTCCAGTCCATGTCTGAACACGGCCACACCTAAGGGACACTGCTGGAGGTTGGGGCATGATGGTTTCTAGCAGGTTGGCTTTTCGGCCCTTGGATAGGATCGTTTTTTTTTTTAGGGCCTCTTCCAACACCCACAGGAGATGTGGAAACGGAGGACTAGAGGAGAGGCCCTGGTGCTGTGGAATGGTGGGGCATTGCTAGAACAGCCAAGTGATGAGGTTCGGGGACCATGGAACCACAGTGGGAGGACCAGACCTGGTGTATCTTCTTTTCCTGCTGCTGGCTATCCCGGAGCTAGACAGATATTGCCTTGTGGGTGTTTCCCTTCTAAATGTGTTGGAATCCCTTGCTCCTCTGTTTCCTCCCCTGGAACAGAAGGGCTTGGGGCAGCTGGTGTCTGAATCCCTTTTTGCCTTTCCTGTGACCCCTGTGGAAGTTAATATAACACTAAGGCATGGGCTTTCAGGCTTAGGGGAAGTCTGAGTCGCCATGGTAACAAGATAAATCAGCAACTGGTTTTCTGATTAAAACAAAAGGTGCGGGATGTGTAAATGTAGAAGGAATGCCTAATTAGCGCTGCCACCACTTAATCCCCCTGGATGGAGGCAATAATGAGCGCCTGCTGTTTCCTTGGCAAGTTTGTTATTATCTTTGTGAGGGGCCCCTCCCTTCTGTGGGGGCTGCAATCACTCCGTGAGCCCCCCTACTGCTTGTCTTAATTTTAGAGTGGCCCCTTTGTCTCTGCTCACCTGGAAAACGTGCTAATTTTATTATTGGGTTAGAATCAAGGTGACCAGGAATATAATCATGTTGCTTAAAAAATAACAGAGTATATTCCAGAGCCAAAGAGAAGTGATTTGTGCATTGTTTGCTGCTGGGGAACCACTTTTGTACATTAGTGGGAACGATTAGGAGCTGGCACACACAGGACCCAGGGCAGATGGCAGGCAACGCCTGGTTGTGTATGGGTCTACAAGAATAAGACTGTGGTGTGTGAGATTCAATTGTGTTCACACACAGTTTTATCAGAAGCCCAACTATGATGTCTGACTCAGATTTCCAGGGACAGAGTGGAAGAGCCAGAGCTATTATTGTCTAGCTCCTTACAGAAAAATGTGCTGCTGGAGTGTAGCTCAGTTGGTGGAATGCTTGCTTGTTATGCACGAGCCCTTGCTTCCCTCCTTAGCATCACATGAACTGGATGTAGAGATGTTGGCCTATAATCCCAGTATCTGGGAGGGAGAGGCAGGAGGATTAGAAATTCAAGGCCATCCTCTACTACAAACAAGCTTGAGGCTAGCAGGGGCTAGGTGTAGAAAACAGAACAGAAGAGAGTGCTGACTGACGCCTGTCATAGTCATTGCATACATTTGGCTGCCAGATGGGGGCTTCGACAAAGAGTATGGGAACCTCCATAGACGTGGCAGGCCACTGGTCAGAATGAGAGGCAAGGAGGTGGCCCTGGATATCTCACACCATGTATGAGCTAGTCCTGTGAGCCTGCAGAGCCCACGGCAGGTACAAGATTCCTTCGAGAAGACCAGTTCCAAGCGTGGGCGTTGGTGGGCCCCAAGGGTGGGAGACTAATGGAGACAGGGAAGACACCTTGCTGTGACATCTCTGACTTCAAGGCTGTCAACTTCCTTCACTAACTCTCTGTGTGGCATTTCACTGTGCTCTTAGCAGAAACCTCATTAGCTGGAAACGTGGGGGACAGGAGCAGAGCAGAGAAAGTTTTGATTAATCATCTTGCATTTTGTTAAAAACCAAAAAACCCTACGCTAACCACAGCCTGAAAGGATGAACCCGTGTACTTGGGCAGCGTAGGCACAGTCTGGCAGTGGCGTAGGCACCTAGTCAGGCCTGGGAGCAGGAAGCTCTACAAGCCCTTTAATGCTGTATTATGTTCTTTAGAGGTCAAGGTTAGAGTCGTGCTGAAGTACAGGATTTTTTTTTTTTTTTTTTTCTCTGAAATAAACAAGACCAGATGGGGTTCAGAGTTCAGATTTGGGGCTCGGGTTAGACTATGCCTAATCAGGTATCCCGTGGACTCAAGCAGAAACATGAGGTTCATCGTTTCATACATACACCTTCTATGCATAGATTGAAAGAAAGGTAACTCTATATAAGTTTAGTGCTCCTGCATTTTTGACTGCAACCTGTTAGGTAAAGTCAGGTGTGGGCTTCCCTCTTGTGGCTTCACACTGCTAGTTAAGTTTTAGAGAAACTTAAGAACTTGGGATTTAGAGTCTTACGGATCTTGTGTTTTCAAAATCCAAATATCAGTTTTTTTCAAAGGAGGACTCTTTCTTTGAAATGGGGCTTCTGTTTTATCTTTCCATTCTTTTTTGTTTTGGTTTGGTTTTTTACCTTCCTTCAAGCAACCGGCCAGGCTCTGGCCGTTTTGTTTGAGGGATGTCTGCTGCAGGCACAGTTAGTTGTGAATCCAGACTCACTTTACTTGGGGATATTTTGGGTTTCAAACCCTCCGCTCCATTAAGCTAATTACACTTGGTGTCCTTGGTAGGGAGGGGATAGCAGTACTTTTGAGACGCACTCAAAGCAGTGAAATCAAACTCTTTTTGGAGTCAGAGAGGGAGCTGTTTTTGGATTGTTCTAGCTAAAAGCCCTCTTCTTTCCCGGGAGCAACCTGAAACTGGAAGGCTCCAGGGAAAATGCTGATGGTTCTATGGTGAGGTAAAGATGCCCAAGCAGAGTGAGCCAGACTTAGCCTTTCTGAGGATCAGCAGTAGAATGACAGACTTGCAGCAATAGGACTCCTGCTCTCAGAACTGTGACAACCCAGTAACTCCAGGGACCTTATTACAGGAGAAGCACTGATCTTTTCAAATATGCAGCTGCCTGGAGGAAGGCAAGCCCAGAACCATAAACAAGTTTCCTTAAGGACGGTACTTGTCCCCCATTTTGTTGCTTGTGACATATTTGTTAACACCTTTGTTCAGATGCTTTTGAAGCCCCACAGCATAGCAAAAGCATGTTAGGCTTTGATTAACTATTACAGAGGCAAATCAAGCTAGTTAAGTATGATCGCCTCCTTGTGGCAGATTTCTTTAATTGCAGGCAAAATGTCCCAATAGGACGAGACTCTTTGACAGCTAATAGCTTAAATATACGGTGCCATCTTGTTTGGCTCTCTCAGCTACAGGAAGAGGCACAGATAAGCTTCTCCCTTGCTCAGCATTGTCCCACAAATAACAGTAGGGCCAGAATCTTAGCAGCCCCCTTCCCCACTGCTGGTGGGACTAACGCCTGTCCTGCACCACTGAACATGAAACAGTTTCATGCAGCAAAGGCTGTGGTGTGTTGACTATGTATCACAGAAACTTGGGAGGAAAATGAGGCTAGCTGGAGCTGAACACACAACAGATATGAACCACTTGCTGACAAAAGATTATATAAAAAAATAATTGATTAAAAAAACCAACAACAAAATCTTGGAAATGAATAAGAACCCCCAACTACTAGTTTCAGGCCCCATCCCAAGCTGGTTTGGAGGCCCAGCAGCTTTCAAACCCATCCTCTATTGACTACTGGCCAGCACCCAGGGTGAAACTCACTCTGTAGACCAGGCTGGCCTCACACTCTCAGGGTTCTGCTTGCCTCCACCCCCCACGTGCTGGGATTGACTGATATGGTTTCTCTGGATCAGGACTTCAGACACCAGGAAGAGAATGGGAGAGACACTCCAGGCCCCACCGTGAGTCCTCACAGGGCTGGCGGGATTGGCAGCATTGGAGCCTTTTCTTCTTATTTCTGCCATTCCTGGTCCAAGCATGTTTTACAGAATGGCAGTGTGAGCATGACCCAGAGGCTTGCTACAAATGTCTAATCTGTGCACATGCTTTCAGAATCTTCATGGAGTATGAACCCTGCATGGTTGGTATGCACAGTAAAACTGAGAGGCAGTAGGCTATAAATTACATATGGGACCATTATTTTGTAATAAGTTATTTTCTTTTAATTATCCTTTATAGTGCCTTTAAAGCAAATGTGTGTGGGGGCAGGCTAATTATGAATTTTATTTTAAGATACTGGAACCTATTAGGAAATATTCTTATTGTGAAGAGTCAATTAGTTTAAGATAGTCTATGACATTTTAAAGGAAAACAAGTTTGGAACTCTACACCCTACATCCCTCTTGGTCTCATTTCCTTAGCTGACCAGGCTACTCCACCTCTCCTGCCTCTGTTTCCTCATCTGTAACATGCCACATGCAGAACTAAGCTCTTTTTTATTTTTAAATCTTATCCCAACACAAAATGAAGAGGGGCTGGCTGATAATGAAGACTGGAAGACAGGAGGAACCAGTGTCTGATAAAGGAGCCCCCACCCACCCATGAATTTTCATGGCTACCAGCTGGCATAAAGCCATCAAGTCAATTTTTAGCAACCCTAATGGCACTGCATTCAGAATAGTCATAACAGTATTTCCACAGAGTAAAAATGACAAAGATAATTTGAAATGGAAAACATTGACAAGTTGCACAACAAATGTGCTCTACCTGGCAACAGATTCAGGGATGAGACAGAAGGTGCCCTAGGGAGATTTATGCAGGGGCAGAGGACGAGACTTCCAGCCTGGTAGGGCTGTGGAGGGCACCCTGCACCTCCTTGGGTAGATGAGTGGAAGATGGCCCTGCATTTGCCTTCGGGAGAGATGCCAGCACACTGTTTTCACTATTCATCATCTGTTACTCAAACAATGGCCATGCAAACACTCACATGCCAGCCCACCGCAATGGACTCGTATGTAAGTGTCTCTGTTAGTCTTTGTGAGTTATTCCCTCCTCTTGTTGCCATTCAAGATAGTGTCAATCTGTCACTTTCCACCAAGAGACATTTGCCGATTTGGGCCTCTGCTAAGTGTGAGAGATAATAATACAAACAGTAGGACTTGGACCATCCTTTAACCCTAGGAAGATACATAAAACAGCAAGATACATGTTCATCGAGAGGGTTTTATACACCACTTAAGTTTAGTAACCGTTAGAATAAGCATCTCATATGCATTTTTAAACCGTTCCCACCATTTTGCATCCCTTGGAAGTTATGATAGACTCTCTTTTGATTGATGAGAAATGGGGACATCAGAAAGGTTGAGTAATTCCAACTAAGTCACACAGACTACAAGTCTGGAGTCTAAGTCCAAACAGAGGTGATGAGCTCATTCCATTAGCTACTTCCTTAGGCTAGCTTGAAAATTAGCTGTGTCTGGATTCTCCAAGTCTCCCTGGCTTGCTAGGTAGACTTATAAATAATGAGTGTGCTGTGGAACAGAGTATTTGTTTAACTAGGTAAAGGTGTGCTATATTCGCCTGCCTTGCAGAATAATTGTTTAACTATGAAAAGATGTGTTGCTTTTGTTTATGCTGCATTTGTTTAACTACATTAAGATGTGTTGCTGTTTTAACTTGCCTGCCTAAGCACCCAATTGGTCTAATAAAAAGCTGAATGGTCAATAGCTAGCCAGTAGAGGGATAGGTAGGGCTGGTGGGCAGAGAAAATAATTAGGGGGAGGAGTCTAAGATGGGGGCGGGGCAACGGAGAAAGAAAAGGAGATGCCAGGGGTCAGCCAGGCCTGAAGCAGGAAAGTAGGACACACAGAATGAAACAAAGATAAAAAGGCCCCGAGGCAAAGCACAGATGAAGAGAAACAGGCTAAAATAAGTTATAAGAGCTAGTGGGACAAGCCTAAAGTAAGGATGAGCATTCACAATTAACAGTAAATCTCCACGTCATGATTTGGGGACTGCTGGTCCAAGAAATCCTGCTACATGAGTGAAAATACTTCATACAGCATCTGGGTTTGAAATGAGGTTTTCAAGCATATGGAGGGAAAAAAAGAAAATATTTTAGTTCCTTTTTTGTTTGTTTGTTTTTGTTTTTTAATGAGAAAACCTCATTAAAAATTTGAGAATTGCAATTTTCCGAGGCTCCCTGTCAGTCGGGGTCTGTGAGACTGTAAAGACACATTCTTACTATTGGGGACCACGTTAAAGAAGTGAAGCAGGACCAAGACTAAGGCGAGAGGGGAGAAGAAGCTCCCCCCCCCCCCCCGTGCCCCTGCTCGCCTTGGCTCTACAGGAAGCTTTACCTGAGACACACTGGAAATAAAGCACCGTCCAGGCGATCACTGCGGACAGCAGGAAGGTTCCCAGGAAGTAGATCTGCAGACATTCGGAGCATGCTTCAGATGACTGTGGAAGGGCAGGGCTTCCGCCGGTAGGGCTGGGGAAGATACTTACCAGGGCAGAGTGCAAGATGGCACCCCAGAGGAGCCGCAGGTGAAGGTAAAGCCAGGCTAGGGCGCAGGGGCTAAGGGACTCCTCATTACTGAGGCTCCAGCACCTGTGCACAAAGATGGGGGACCTGTGATACCATGGTGGCGCCGGTCACGATTGGCCACTTGTGTTTGCTTTTGCATAAGCAAACTCCCTCAAGATGACAGCAGAGAATGAAGCTAATTCTACATGCCCTGGGCCTGACCTGGTGTTTGACTATACTAGCAGAATCCTCTGTAAAGGTCATAATAACCTCATTCCCAAGAAGAAGACCCTGAACACAGGATCTACCCAAACAGTATTTCTGAGTGCCTATGGCCTCCTTATCTCCCAGAAAAACAGCTTATCAGTTGTGTGTGATATTTTTTTTTTCCCTCATCTTATGGAAAATCTTGGTCAGCACTTGAACTTCAGATCTAGAACAATTTATGACAGACATGGAAAAGGAATAGCATCTGGCCTTAGCTGAAGCAATTCTGGTGACATTTTCTAGTACTCGGCATCACAAAATCAGGGTGATGCTGGTGATGCTGGGTCCTCTCCCTCTCCCTCTCCACAGATTCAGAGTAGCTCGGCGGCACTCACCTTTCGTACAGCTCCCGGAGGATGGAGGCATTATTGGGATGGAGTGACGGGTCAATTTCCAGGAACTCCAGAATGTGATGTGAGACGGAAGCCCCTTCCTCTATCAGGAGAGCCAGGTTGAAAAATCCCTAAAAAGTGAGCAAAACCAAACTCAGTAACTCCAGGCATAAAACCCAGACACATGCCCTTTACCACAATGTAAACTTTTACAACCTCTCATTTTTTTTTTTCACAATCCGTAGAGCCAGATGGTTTTGTCGTGCTCATTGATGAATTGTTTCCCTGAGTATATGCAGCTGAGAAATTTATTTGCAGGAGAGTGAGAAGGGTTTCAAAGAATTCTGCAGCCCATCTGCTCAAATGCCAGGCAAGCCCTTCCCTGCCCTGGTTCCCACACAGGACTTGGGGAAATGAGTTGCTTAAGAACCATGCCTTGACTGCTGTCAGTCTACTGGACACCCGATCAGATAGACAATAGCATATGAGCACATTTCTGAGGTGTTCTAGGTGAGTGTGGAAACCTCCCATGACTCCTGTTTGTGTAAACCTCAGCTATGGGTCATTTTTTCCTACCTCTTTCTTCTATACTTGGCTTCTGACCCTCAGAGGGGGACCTGTCCTTTGGACTACACAGGTCCAATAAAAAAAGAATGTCATTCAAGAGCCACATGGTTAAGAATCATCTAAAATGTGGATACTATTAAACTAACAGAAAGAAATAACCCCTCTGGCATGAGGGTCTGTGGCCAGATCAACATGCTCTCCGAAAAGCAACGGGACCTGTATTTCTAGGGATCCACAAAGAAAAACTCTTGTTACCCTTCCAAGAATGATTGGTTATGTTTTCGTGGTCTCCCTTTGACCTCGTGTTTCAATGGCTACTGATAATAATTTACAGGCCATCCATCATTCACCGTGCTGTATTTACCAGGTCTCTCCACCAGCCTGTGCAGCAGCCGCTGTGGACACACTAGCAGCCAGCTTGTGAGTACTTGCTGTGTGGGGGACAACATTCACTTAACCTCACAACAATGAGCCAATATTGGTACTAACACCCTTTTACCTTACAGATTGAGAAACTGAGGCATAAAGAAGATAAGGGGTGGGCTCTGGGTCACCCAGCAAGACCATGGCAGAGCTGGAACTCAAAGGCAAGAGGACAGGGTCCAGAAACTTTGCTCACACTGCCAAAAAGCATCTAGATAGAGTATGGAGTGTCTTCCAGATGCACAAACACACACATCCAGCAGTGTATACACACCATTCTCCTCCCTTTGAAAGGATGACACTCATAAGACATGAAGTGTGAGAAGAAAAGGCAGGAGGTGCTTATAAAATTGCAAGGATTCTGACCAATGGGAAAATAAGATCAAAGAAAGTGGCTGCTAGGCTGGGGGAACAAGCATTTGTATATCTGAGCACAGCACAGTGACTTAAGGTTAACTGTCCAGTAGGCAAATATATAAAGAACTAATTATGACTTGAGTTAAAAAAATACTAAAGGATCAATAGAAAGCTAGGCGAGGAACAAGGATGGAGAATTCACATTGATGGAGTTCATCACCAACAAGTGCCCCTGAAACAGTCCTCCTCTCTGGTAATTACATAAAAGCAACTTGAAATGAGAATCAGGTGTCAGCCTGCAGTTTCTCTTTGTTAAGAGAAACAAACTATCCTCAATGACAAGGTTTCTGTCTGCCTCCCCTGTTTATCTGCTGCTCATTGAAATAATGTCTGCAAAACACAAGCCAGCAATATACCACTGTATAGTCACAAAACACCTGGGACTCTGTGACTGAGTGACATTTGTTCTTGGGTATAACTGAGGTATGGGGGAGGGGGATGGTGGAGACCCCAAAGTGTTCATTACTGTCGAAGAGGGATCACTCCCCAGCTCCTCCTAGGGGGACAATCAATGGGAAGAAAGCAAGAATAGTGGGTTTGTTTGCTTGCTTGTTTTTTTCATTTTATGTCCTTACCACTGAACTCTGTCTGTAGCACGGTAGGATTTGTTGTCAAACAAAGGAATAAGGATTCACGAATGAGTACCAATGACAGAGATAGTGTAACGGAAGGTCTCAACGTTCACAGTATCAGTTGAATGATATTATTTTCAAGGTTGTGTTATTCTGGAGATGATGTAACAGACACAGCTGGTGGCCAGGGACACGAAGGGAACATGGAGATATCATGAAGAAGTGAAAAGCCCAATGGCTCAGTGGGTAAAGGTGCCTGCCACCAACCCTGATGACCTGAGTTCAATGAACCCCAGCACCCACACAGGGGAAGAAGAGGTCCGTCTCCCTGAAAGTTGTGCTCTGACATCTTCATGAATTCTGTGGTATGCTCACAGCCCCCATACATAAAAATGAAGAGATAACTATAACAAAAAAAAAAGAAAGAAAGAAAAGCGGAAGAAAACAGAACGCCTTGCCATGAACAGACACATTAATTGATTTCAGTTTTTTTGCCTTTTAAGATTAAATTCTACTGGTTTTGTAACACTGTTTTGTAATAACAAAATTGAAAATCAAATTATTAGGCCTAATTTTAAATGATGGCTGATAGCTGGGGAGATTTTTTTCTTCAGCAGATCTGATGAAATAATAGTATGTTAGAGCGTGTTCATGAAGCATACTTGGTATGGGATCAGAGCTTTATAACACTTGTTCAATACTCACATTGCACAGGGGAGGGGCTATCACGACCCCAGTTGACAGATGAGAAAATGGAGACCTGAGGGTTTAGTGATGTGTACAAGTAACTGAGTGGGGAAGATGTGGGATTTTTAGCCTGGACACACAACTGTACTGATGTAATGCCTCTATGAAATAAAGAAGGCTGAGGCAGGCTTGAGCTTCCAACTTTGTGGTCTGTGACCACACACCAGCCAGAAACCCACACAAACAGGTAGCAACCCTCCCATCCTCCATGGTGGAAAAGAACCTGAGATCTTCCCATAATTCTAACTAGGAAGCTGAAAGGGGAGGGGGAACGATTTACCATAGACACAAGCTAGTGATTGCTGCAGACAAATCTCCTAAAATCCGTGGGCAAACTTTTGAGGACAAACAAGGTACTTGAATAGTTTTTATATGCTTCCATTCATCGATTAGGAATGAAAAAATATTAATTTACAGAAATCATCTGCTGTGGATTCAATGTGCCATGTCCCCCACAGGGTCATGTGCTGCAACACTTGGTCCCTAGCAGGTGGCGCTGCTTGGGAAGATTGTGGAACCTTTTCGGGTTGGCCTCATTGAGGAAGTGGGCCCTGGGGGCGGTGGGAGGGGGCAGGTCTTCATACTCTACAGCCCAGCCTTGCTTCCTGTTCACTCTCTGCTTCCTGAGTGTGACAAGTCAGACTCCAGTTTTCTCAACATGCCTCTCCTCCTTGTTGTCACATAGAACTGAAAGTCAAACAAATGCTTTCTCCCTTAAGTTGCTTTTGGTCAGGGTATTTTACCACACCTGTAGCTAAAATAAACTTGCTACTGATGAGACGTTCTGACTTGCACGAATTCCTGCTATGATGCTCCTCCTGGATATATCACTTCCCAGGTGCTAGAAGTACACGCTGTGCTCCCATAGGCATTCTCTACCCACGGATATAACCTCAATGTATTCAACAAGAAGACAAAAGTCTCAAAAGACAAGACTCCAAGAGTGGGCTGTTCTACAAACTGTCTAACGGGGTTCTTGAAAATCAAGGTCACGGAGACAAGAAAGGACTGGGGAACAGTCACAGGTTGGAGAGTGGAAAGGAAGGTAACAGCTACATGTCACATGGGATCCTAGAGTAGAAAAGGGACACTGTGGAGAAACTGGTTAAAGGCAAATTAAGACTGCAGTAAAGTAATTCTCCTGCCCCAAGACAATTCTCCTGCCTCACTGTCAATGTCTTCATTCAACAGGGGCCAAAGATCTGTAAGAGACGATTTAGGGGAGACGGGTGGGTGGTGCCGGTACCTCTCTGGGCTCTCTGTATAACCTCTGTTTAAGTCTGTAATTACTGAAAACTAATCCCATCACTCACATCCTGGTTCAGTGACTGTGAGGACCACTTCCTCCTGTGGGTGCACTGAAGGCCTTTTTTCTGCCCCTTGAGTTAGCACTATGGAATGTGGTGGAAATACTGGAGGGATCCACCAGAGACAAAGCTTTTCTTACAACCAGTTGTTTGGCCTAGAGCGATGCATCCCCTTGCCATATCTCTCTGGGTAGAAGGTGGCGTGAACATTCCAGCCCTGTGGGATTGGTGTGAGAGCAGTATGAGGAATGTTAGCCATGCTCTGTCAAGAGTCGCCTTTTAGAACTGTGTGGAAGGATGTGTGGCAATGAGGATCGGCACTATGAGCCATGCTGCTGAAGTCACAGAGCCGGCTGGTAGGCCCCTGGCCGTGAGAGACAGTTACTGTTGCTTACCTGGGAGTCTCCGTCCAGGGCTGCTTGGGCATACATCTGCACAGACAGTTCCAGATCTTGGGACTGGTTTTGGTGGCCATAGTAGTAAAGGTCTCCCATTTTCAAATATGCTGCAGAACACAAAACACACATCTACTTGTCAGGTAGTTTTATCTCCAGGGGTGTCTAATCCATTGCTCATAGGCTGGGAACGCACATATGCTTATTTGGGGGTGACATTGTGATATGGTATTGTGGTCTAAAATTTCATGATCAAGGATCAAGTTCCAAAAATAAAAAAGAAAAAAGAAAAGAAAAGAAAGAAAGAAAGAAGTCGTAACAAGGGCTTGGCATAGTGGTGTACACCTTTAATCCCAGCACTCTCGAGACAGAAATAGGGAGATCTCTGTGAGTTTGAGGCCAACCTCGTCTACAAAGTGAGTCCCAGGATAGCCAGACTTACATACTGAGATTCTGTCTCAAAAACAAAACCAAACAAACAAAAAAGTCAACCAACCAACCAAACAAGCAAACAAAAAGACCATCATGTTCATAGAAAATTTATGAATCTGATTTTGGTTGTATCCTATGCTATTTTGGACACGTGGACACCCTGTTTTAGATCAATATGTTAAACCACTGGTGTTTCCTATTGTAACATGTTCTAACTTTAATTGTCAACCTCTAATTGTAAAAATTGATACATCTGAGTCATCTAAGAGGAAACTCTCAGCTGGGGAATCGCCTAGGCCAGATGGCCCTGTGGGCTTCTGTAAGGAACGATCTTGAGCAGTAATTGATGCAGGCGGGCCTTGTCCACTGTGTGTGACACCATCCGTAGGCAGGTGGTCCTGCACTATATAAGAAAGTCCACATAACAAACCTAAGCCTGCAAATGGGAGCACCAGAGAACAAACCAGGAAGCAGCATTCCTCCCTGCTTTCTGCCTCTAAGTCCCTGTCTTGAGCTCCTTCCCTGACCCTCATTAATGGAATGCGACATGGAAGAGCATGCTGGCCGAGTAAACATTTCCCTCCCCGAGTCGTTTTCGGTCAGGGAGTTTCTATCACAGCAACAGAGTGGAAAGTGGAGCAAACATCTTCACGTTTTCCTTGGTGGATGGAGGTCTTACGCCCTGGGCACTTCCATATGTTGACATACTGCTTTCCATGTGGGCCCCCTGAACAGATCTGCTTGGGAGAATCCCCATCAGTGGCTCACAGCCCTCAGTTAAGGCTGTCCCTGACCCCCGTGTCACAGCTACAGAGCCTGTCCTTCACATGCCCTGAATCTTTTTGACTTTGTTTCAGCTGCATACTTCATCTGCTTAGGGGTTTCGTTATGACTCAGTGCCAAAAGAGAAAGCAGACTCCACCTCTGGTAGCTGCTGTTCAGGGGACCTCCACCACCATGCTTCGCTGGGAGAGCATAAAGGGTAAATGGGAAATTGGAGGTGTTTGGTGATAAGGTCATCCTTAGTGAGCAAGAGGATGCCATTGGAGGACAGACGTGATACTTCCAGAGCTTCACTGTCCTGTGAGATCTGAGATCAAAGATTAAAGAGTAGGCTGGTAGGAGCTAGAACACTGAAGGGCTGCATCCAGAAGCTGGGCACAAAGAGAATGATGGCGGTATACCTCGGCTTCTCCCTCCTCCCATGATGTAATCTTCCAACAGTATCTCCAATTGGTAGAAGGTTCACCTGAATGCCCTGGGCAAAGGATTCCTGGAGGCTGACCTCTACCTGGACACCTGAGTGGAGGGTCCAGGAGCCCATCTGTGGGCACCAAGGCAAAGGACCAGCCCAGGGAACCATGTGGTCTCCTCGGAGATGTCTTTGTTTGGAAGATGTTTTGGCTTGCAGGAAGCACACAGCGGGAAGCTGACAGAAGTTTATCCATGACCTTAATAGCAGACATTTTTCACTTTCTTCCCTAATTGTTTAGAAATACCACACTCCGTACCAAACTGTTAGATGGTCCCTGTTACGATACATTAAAACCTCCCCGACACTCCAGGTTAGCACCTGTTTCCCTATACGTACCAAATGAGGGGGCATCGATCTGAAAGACGGAGAAATTATAGTACCGCCAAACACAATTAACGCCCAAGTATCTCCCGGCCAGGTCCTCGGAGGGAAAGGGGAGAGAAAGTTAATTCACTAATATTTTGGTCCGGTGACTGATTTCGCCCCTGTGAAACTCAATTCGTTATCTTTAACTTCAGAGCTTCTACAAGAGAAGAACAGAATACATTACTTACTGGCCGCTCCTCGCAGATGTGTGCTAAATTTGTCTGCGACACTTCAATTCCAGTTTCTGCTGCTAAAACATAGTACAGCAAAGCTTCGTGCCTAAAAATAGATGATTAATAATAAATTTCATATAGTGGTTCTTCCTAATACTCAGAGAGCCTTATATTCAAACAGAAGAGGGCACAAAATAAGCAGTTTTTAAAACCATAAAATCATGAGTTTCCCCCCCCCCCCCACTTTAAATACTGTTGTTAAAAATACTGCCTGTGCTGATTTGCTTTCTCCTGAAACCTGAAAGGACAGATAAGGCCGGGAGCTACTCGATACAACAGCTACCTCTACTGGTTGAACGGCATGTGGCCACGCTGGCTGGGGACTGTCTGCAAGTCCTAGGTTCTTGCAGCCTTCCTTCATCCACTTTGATGAGTGATATTAAGGAAAATCCCTGAGATTTACAGCCCTCTGTTTCATGAAAGGTTTTCTAGGACTTGGGTTTCTAAACAAGCGTAATTAAGTGGGGCTTTTGTTGTGCAATAGAAGTTAGGCAAAAGGAAAGCCGTTTAGAAGGAATTGTTATCAGCGGTCAAAATAGACAACAAAATAAATGTTGAGTAATTGCCTGGGATTTCTGCACGGAGTTGTGACAAGGGCCTAGGGCTGTAGATTCATCCCTACATCCACAAACAAAGGGAGGGGTCATGAACAGATGGTTCTGGAGGATGAGGTAGTCATGCTAATAATGGATCGATAATATGTGTACCACAATGTCTCACTCATCTTACCCGTGAGGTATATTCAGAGGGAAAAGTCAGAGCATTGTACAGACTCCCTTGTCAAGGAGTTTGTGGGAGGGCTGCTCGTAGAAACAATAAGAAAGAAAACAAGAAGTACACATCTGACAACTACTGAGTGGTGCAGGGACTCCCTGGTGTAGCTGCTTTAGGATGTGGTCATTAAGAATAATGTCACAAGACTGTGTGGCAGGTGCGTGCTCATAACCCCAGACTTTCCAGGCAGGAGCAGGGGGGGTTCAGAGTTCAAGGTCATTCTTGGCTAATGACAGGAGGCCAGTCTGGGCTATGTGAGACCTTGCCTAAAACACAAACAAACCTGGGGTCTGGGTTGAACTCAGTTGGTAGAATGCTTGCCTGCCACACACAAAACTCTGGGTTGCAAAGGAGAAGTGAAACTGAACATGTATGTACACAACACATACGCACACACACACAGAAGACACACGTCTGAGGTATGAGGCCCCATGCTCACTTCTCTCTCTTCTGACCTTAACTCATTTGGTGGGAGTGCATGTAATATTTATTTCCCTCCTTTTAATGACCTGCTTCCTTCATTGTGTATATGGCCCAGCAAAATGAACGATAAACAGTCATTTTCAAAGCTTGTTTTTCACTCAGAGAAGTTGATTATTGGTAACGCCCTCTTCGTTTTAACACTACTTAGGAAGCAAACCGGGGGAAGGGTGGGGAGAGTGTGGGTGAGACAGAGTCCTGTAAACAGTCTGAAGTCACCGCTTCTAAACAGCTTTGGACAGACCATGTCATGAGACACAGAGGTGCTTGGAGATCACACTAAGGCAGCCAGACCTTCATCAGACACATGGAGGCCATGGGCCATGTGGCCGAAAAGGGAGCCAATTCTCAGCCCGTGAGAGACCCCAAACAGCGGACCCGTCAGCTGTGACTCATGCTAAGAAGAGCCAAGGTCAGCTAGGCAGTGTCCCCTGCAAGGACAAGTAACTGTATCATAAACGTCACACAGCCTGCAACAACCATGCCTGGGGACCAGACTCCTCAGAGCAGAACAGAGGCCCAGGAGCATGTCAGAGGGACCCAGGAGAAAGCTACGTCCTTCTCCAAGAAGGTTCTAATCCTACACATTCTCTCCCCCCCCTACTTTTTTTTAATTCATGTATCTGGGCCCCAGGCTGACCTGGACTTGCTGTGTAACTGAGGATAACTTACTGTTTTCACTTCCTGAGTACTGAAATTGCAGGAGTGTATCACCATGACCCGTGCTGGGACTCGAATCCAGGGCTTTATGTATGCTAGGCAAGTACTCTCCCAACTGAGTTACATCCTTAGACCCAAGGTCTCAAAATCTCAAGTTGCTTCAGGGATACTTGGATTGTACTCATGCCTTGAGAGCCAGGCGAGGAGGCACACACCTTCAGTCCCAGCACTCAGGAGGCAGAAGCTAGAGGAACTCTGTGAGTTTGAGGCCAGCCTGGTCTACATAGAAAGCTCCAGGACAGACAGGACTACGAAGAGAGACACTGTCTCAAAAGAAGAAAGAAAGAAGGGGAGAAAGAAAGAGGAAGGAAGGAAGAGAAAAGAAGGAAGGAAGAAAGGAAGGAAGGGAGGGAGGAAGGAAGATGAAGAAAGCACAAGGGGAGGATATGGTATTGATTTACAACCCAAGGTCAAGATCTAGGTCATGAAGAGACGAAATGGGCTCACATTATTAAAACATGATGTGAGGAGTTTTTCTTGAGCAAGAGAAACATCAGCTAGCTGTGAGAATTGAGGTCTGAGAGGTGAGTGTGAGACTAACACCCTCCATAAAAACAGTTACCAGGACAAAGCTTGCAATGACAGGGCCTCCTCTCTCAAGTTACCTTGGTGATGGGGGCAGAAGGGAGACTTCTGTTGTCCAATTATTATATAAACCCAGAGGAACATTAGCAGGGTTCTGGAGCATTTCCATCAAGGACAAACTGAGATCCATCAAAATGAGATGTCCAAAAGCATCTATGTCAATATCAGGGCTCAACAGAAATCCACCTCATCTTCCATCTGGCAGAATCAATCACTCAACACCTGTGTGTCTGATGTCATCACATTTCCTACTGAATAGTGGATGTCTATAAAGATGAGACGCTACAGACCAGCCGGCCCCATGCACTAATGCCTTTGAGGGGTTCAGGAGCTGGCTCAATGGATAAGGGGCTTTCTGTGTATATGTTAGGACCTGAGTTCAGATTCCCCACACCTGCATAAAAAGCCAGGCATGACAGCATGAGTTTGCAAGCCTAGAGCTGGTGAGGACTGGGGTGGGGAGTGGGGGGGGGGCAATACAGGCAGGTCTCAGGGGCTTGCCTGGCAGCCAGTCTAGCTGAAATGTCAAGCTCCAGGTTCAGCAGGACCCTGTCAATAACAGAAGAAACCCCATGCCCACCTCTCACCTCCACATGTGTGTATATGCACATACACACACACACACACACACACACACACACACACACACACACACACACACACACACACGAGACACTGACCTTTGCATGTGTAACCTTCCAGCATTCACTTGGCTATCTCCACAGAAATCATGTGCAACTATTCATTGCAGATGTTTCTACTCTAGCATTTGCAACAAATATTTGCTAACCCCCACCCCCAGAAGCCCGAAGGCAGAGTTCAGAGCTTTCTTGTCCTTCCACGAAGACCTTTAAGGTGAAGGGCAAACAGTACTGCCATGCACTGAAACACAATTCCAGGACAGTCGCTGTGACAGAAAGGTTGAAAGGGCACAGACAAGAAGGGATTCTCAGAGAAGGAACTGAGACATGTTTTCTACCTTCTCATCTCAGACCTGGCATAAAATGTTCCTAGCGCCTTCCCAGTGATATATCTTCTTCACAAGGGCTTGTGAGGCCGCCTGCTGTGAGCAGGTCTGAGTGGGTTCTCAAACAATTAAATGATTTCCTTTGTGTTCTTTACTGCTAATGTCTGAAGCAGCTCAGACAAGAATGATGAGGGAGGGGGGAAACTAACATTTAGAGTCTCCCCATGGAATTCATTGCTGCCTTACAAAAAGATGCCCCTCTTTCATCCCCAGCTCGCATTCCTCCTTGCCTCGAAGCAAGCCATCTGGCTAGCCTCTAGGGTTAAGCACTTGGGGTGTGTTGAAGACAAGGGTCAGTCAAACTCAGCTCAAAGATGAAACACAAGCCAGTAAAGCGGACTGAAATGAAGCATGACAGCCGGCCCTTCCTTGCTAACTCCCTCTCGTGTCCGAGAACCATCTTGGCCACGACAACATTACCTTCCCAGTTATGCCATTGCAGTACAGGTCTCTTTCCCCAGCACGGTCGCCTCTGAAACATCCCACATAAATCTTGGAGCAACAGAAAAAGCCACAAGCACATCCAACTGACATATGTAATTTGGAAATAACATCCAGAGGCTGGAGACATTGATGGATGCCTTAGTTCTATTACAGCAAAACAGAAGGTACCTCAGAGGCAGAGGCTGGGAGAAGCATATGTCAGTTTCCTGTTTACCCCTGGGGAGGGCTGGAAGGCTGGGAGGACAGCAAACCTTAGAAGCACTTTGCTCCAAATATATTTTGACAAAGATCTTCCCACTGTGATGGATATAGATGTTTTTTTTTTTTTTTTTTTTTTCTCCTGTCAGACTATGCTTCAAATCCAGACTGATTGCGTCAGCCACACTTAGCATCAGTATTAAAACTGGCAAGGACGAGGAGGGGCAGAGACGTGTAGATGATGGGCAGGGCAGCAAAGGGAAACCATTTTGGGAAACAACGAGCAACAGCTGTGTAAGGCTGAATAGGCAACAGGTGCCTATGCAGAGACCCAGGGAACCCGCTGGCAAGTTTAATCGTCACCAGGCTCCTCCGGCCCAATTCTCCAGCCACACGGAGCTTCAAGGGGACAAAAAGGAAACACAAACATGCACTAACATGAGAACCTTGGCGTGTGGCCGCCAAGGATGCGCCACAATATTGCCCAGAGGCAAGAACCGAACTACAGAAAGGTGTTAACTTGAAACAGCACTTGAAGACTTACATATGTAATGATTTTTAATAAAATAAAGGTTGGAAGTAAGCCAAACGAAACCCACTGCATACAAACATATCCACAGATTTCTACTGGGGCGTAGTAGAATTCAATCCGGGAGGGACCAGCAGAGAACCAGAGCAATGCTATTGTCCCTCCTCCTCCCACTTCCTCCTCTTCCTCCCCTTTCTTCCTTCCCTCCTTCCTTTCATCCTTACCTCCTTCCTGCGTGACCCAGGCTGGCCTGGCATCCATGCAGATCCACCTGCCTCTCAAGTGCTGCAACTACCCCACATGCAACCATCTCTCCTTCCTCCCTCCTTCCCATCCTTCCTTCCTTACTTGAAAGATTTCATTGAGTTACCCAGGCCGGCCCAGTAGCCTGGGCTGGCCTTGGACCTCAGAGCCTTCCGCCTCAGCCCCGTCAGTGCTGAGATCCAAGGCAGGATTGTCCTCATTTTCTTAGATAAAGTGGACCGTGGTGCCCTTCATTGTTGACGTGTGAACTCAGCTCCATGTCACACTCTATTTTGCGTGGGTCTGTATTATATAAACGGAAGGGAATCAGTCAACTGACTCAAGCCACTTCTCCAGGTCAATCGCTTGGCTCCCTTAACTTGGATTATGAACTGGCCCCCTTTCCATTCTTGTCACTAATTAAGTAAGAAGTGGATACTTTTGTCACTCATAGTCCCAACAAACTGTTTCCCTGGCTTTACTACATTTTATTCAAAAGCTGCCCTTCTTGCAAATGGAATGCCTTAAAAAAAAGTTTCCAGGCATACTCTATTTTTTCCTTATTTGTTTCTTTACTTCTGCTCCTGCAATTTTCTTTGCTGGAAACTCTGCTCCCTGCAGGCCAAGGGGACACTCTACCCATCCTTCAAGGCTGCCTTCTCCCTGCCCCAGTCGTCAAGGCTGTCCCAAGCCTCCCAAGCTGCGTAGCATCTTTTCCTCATCCAAATTTGCCACGGTTCTGCATCTATTCATCTTAGTCAACTCACATAGTTTCTGAGAGCTTCCTAGATGCTTCCCTGTGATGCTGGCTGCTGCAACTGATGAGCAGGGTACAGCCATGCCCCAAGATGGACAAAATGGGGAAGGCGTTGGGCAGTATTCCTGGGTAGAAGAAATGCTATGTGCAGAGGCTTGGAATCAGACTGAACACAGGCCTCATGAGAAAACACATGTGGGGGAAGCAGTGAACTAAATCTCTCTTTAAATAATAATAATAATAATAATAAATACTTTCTTATGCTTTGAAAGTTCCATATGGTTGGGATTTTTTATTTTTTATTAGTTTTAATTATGTGTCTGTGTGTCTGTGTGGAAACGTGCACACGAGTGCAGGTGCCCACAGAGGCCACAAGTCTGATGTTCCCCTGGAGTTGGTTGTGAGTTGCCTGATGTGGGTACTGGGAGGCGAACTTGGGTCCTCTGGAAGAGCTGTGAGTCATCCCTCCAGCCCACTGCAGTGGATCTTAAAAGAACCAGAAATTGACATTCATATTCTCTTCCCCTGCCACCCACAGCCTGTTTAGGGAAACTCTTACTATGGCTGGGTTTTAAGGAAGGAAACAACCCATGCACATTCCTATTAGTCTAACCCTCTGTGGCAAGTTTTCCAATGTGTTAGCTGAGGTGCTTTGTGAAGTTTAATTCAAAAGCAGGCATGAAAACAAACCCTCTGTATGGAAACTCAGGCGTCAGACATCTGAGGGCCTGTCTGTGAGTGTGGTTACAGACAACACATTGCTCTTTGAGGAAAACACCGCAAAGGAATGCTTTGATAATTGGGTGTTTAGTTCACCCTAAGAAGCTTGTGAGAACAGAAGGGAGGCTAAGGTTGGATTTGAGAAAGGTTTGTTTTTTGTTTGTTTGCTTGTTTTTGAGACAGGGCTATTCTAGGTAGCTTAGCTAGCCTGGAACTCACTATGTAGACCCAGCTGGCCTTGAACTCCCAGTGATCTGCCTGCCTCAGTCTCCTAGAGTGCTGGGACTAAATGTATGCACCACCACTCCCAGCCCCAAGTTCAAGAATCTCAAGTCCACGGGAAACAAGATAACACAGCAAAGAAACAGTGAGGCATGTTCACAGTTGGCGACAGTAATTTCATTTAAAGAAACCTCTTTATGGTCATGCAACGGGAAGCTATAGATAACGAACGGTCCCAGGGTGACAAAACAAACATTTGTATTTGGTGCCTTTTCAAGAGTCTCATTTCCCAGCATGCTTTGATTTAAGATGCCTGCTCACTGATCTGTTGGTTCAGTTGTGCACCAAAAGGGAAAATGGCGTCCTTTGGGCCTACACTTTTATTTTTAATTAAGGTTCATATCAGAGGGTGATCTATTCTAGGTCTGGTCTAATGTCTTTGAGGCAGTGGACCGAGGGGATTTCTGATGATTTGCATATCCATTTTCGTTATTATGGAAATACCCAGATCATTTAGGCAATAAACCAGCCAAGGAAATGTGGCCTGAGGGAGTAAAGATGGAGTGCTAGAGTCCACAGAAGAAAACAAAATGGGGAAGAAGGCAGGTGGTGCCTGGAGATTCATAAGATCACCAAACAGTGACACAGATGCAGAGCATCTCATTTCCCCAGGACAGGACAGAGTAGGACACCCATGCCAAGGTCAGGAGAGGGGGCATCTGTCAGTGAGTGGCATCCTACAAACCTGGGTTCAGAGATAACAGTCAACTATCTGTGAAGGAGAACACAGAGCTTTGACCTTACACACCAGTCTCCTTTCCCACCAGCCAAGCGGCTATGCCTGGCCTTGAGCGGCCTGGCAGGGTAAAGGGGGGTCTTCTCCGGGACTGCCCGTGTCTTTCCTAACTGTTCAGCCACATAGAACAGGTTTGAAGGAAAGAGAAATCAACGTATGTGTGCGTCTTTCAACTTGATGAATGTGGACACTCCCCGCTAGAGAACTAATTTTTGTGTATAATTAAACATGGAAATGCAATGTTTTCCAATCAACAGCCAATCAGCCTGTGTGACTCTGAATATCATTACTGGGAGGCTGTGATTTTCCTGCAAATTGCTTTTTGGGGTTGCATTTTAAGATTCCCTCTTCTAAGACTACGTTGACAGGTCGAACATGAAGGGCTGAGGAAGTTCACTCTGACATGGGTCCAATGCTTGCTTACCACAGTCCCTCCAGGTAGGCGTTGAGGCCTTTGCGAATGACATGGCCCAAGTATCCATTTTTCTCAGCCACATGCTTTGCCCAACTGAAAAAGGAAGGAGAGAAGAGACAACATGCATACCGCAACAGATTAAATAATCACCTTTCCTCATATGATCTCCATAAACCCCACTTGGGGAATATTTTCTTGTTTGAATTTTTATAAAGCAACAAAGCAGAACAGAATACTAAGAAGGTAAAGAGAATGCATTTTGAGAGCTCTCGTTCAATGTCCTCGTTTGCAAATGCGGAGTAGCAGCCTGCTATGGAAACAAAGGCGTGCAATACACCCAATGCACAATTCTGCTGATATTGAAAGACATCTCGGCCCAGGGTTCCATAGCTGCTCCTATTAAAATAAGTTCACTGGGGCTATCAGCCAGCTCAGAGAAGCAACAGTGGCTTAGGATGCTTCGGGCCTTGGGTTCAATCCCTGGTACCACAAAAATAAATAAATATATTTACTGCTATGTGGTGTTGTGGTTTGAAAATGAGAACGGCCCCCATGGGTTCGTATATTTGAATAATTGGTCCCCTCCTGATGGAACTGTTTGGGAAGGAGTAGGAGGCATCGTGGCCTTGTTGGAAGAGGTGTGTCCCAATGGGTTTGGCATTGAGGTTTCAAAAGACTCCAGTGCCATTCCTAGTGCCCCTTGCCTCCCTCCTCCTCTCTCTTTCTCTCTCTGCACTGTGCTCGTGGATCAAACTGTGAGCTCTCAGCTACTGCTCTAATAACATATCTGCCTGCCTTGCCTGCTGCCATGCTCCCTACCATAGCAGTAATGAATCTCAACTCTAGGCAATTGTAATCCTCCCAAAACTCTTGTTGCAACCTGCCTTGTTCATGGTGTGTTATCAACAATAGAAAAACAGCTAAGACATATGATAAGGTTTCTTTGTTTTTAATCTGCTCCCTAATGGTTTATTTACAATGAGTTACAATAATGTGTTGTGATCTGGAGACTTAAACCACTGTAAAAAAAAAAAAAAAAAATAGCATAAAACTTTGCCAGGTGTGGTGGTACACAACTTTAATCCCAGTACTTGGGAGACAGAAGCAGGACAATTTTTGTAAGTTTGATGCCAGCTTGGTCTACATAGTGAACTTCAGGATGGGCAGAAACCTGTGTTACATAAACAAACCAAATCCAAGACCAAAACCAAAGAAATAAAAAGTATAAATGAATAGCTACAAGTCAATGGAAGGGGGAAATGGAATTACTTATAAAACAATTGATTAATATAAAAGAAGAATAAGAAAAGAGGAAACAAAATTTAGGAAATGAACAAGCTAGGGTAAACAGGAAATAATATATTTTAAGAGTTTATTAATTTGATTTGGTGTGTATGAGTATTTGCATCATATGTATGCCTGGTGCTCTCTGGAAGTCAGGAGAAGGCACTGGATTCCCTAAAACTGCAGTTATAGATCTCTGTGTGTCCCCAGGGGTGCTCTTAACCGCTAAGCCATCTCTCCAGTCTTAAAGTAGTAGATTTTAAAACCAGGCATATCCACAACTGCATTAAATGTAAATGGGCTAAATATGCCAATTAACAACTGTCAGACTGAACAATTTGTATATAAAACTCAACTATATGCTGCTTGTAAGAGCTCTACATTAAAGAAAAAAGTGATAACGTTAAAGGACAGAGGGCAAATTAAAGTAAATGGAGACTAAGCAGTGCCCGCTAGCAGAAATTAAAAAGGACACTGTAAAATTATGAGAGTCAAAGCCAGGCATTGGTGGCACATGCCTGTAATCCCAGCACTCGGGAGGTAGAGGCAGGTGGATCTCTGTGAGTTCAAGTCCAGCCTGGTCTACAGAACTAGTTCCAGGACAGGCTCTAAAGCAATACAGAGAAACCCTGTCTCAAAAAAACAAACAAATAAACAAAAAATTATGAGAGTCCACTAGAAAAGCAAAAATAAATCTATGTGATCCAATTACGTATATAGCAATAAATTAACATAAGGACACACATTATGTCTCTATATATGGGGAGTTCTAACACATTTCTTTCCAGTAAATGGCTTAACAAGCGGAACAAGAAACAGCAGAAGAAATACAGAAGGTCTGAACAATGTAGTCAACAAGCTTGGTGTGGCAGTGTGTGCAGACATTTTAAACAAGTTTAAAGAGCCTGTTTTAAACACGGCAGAAAAGCATCTCCCGAGATTGTCCACACATGCTCACCGGGCATGCGTCAGCAAGTTCCCCAGGACTGAGGTCACTATGAATATGCTCTCTGATCACTAAGGACAGAAGAGTAGTAAGAGATTCTACAGCGTGAATGTTCATCCCCAACACCCTACACAACAGTGAGAAAGGCTTCCAACTAGCCTGCGTGTTATGACTAAGGTAAGGTCAGAATGGATTCGACCCGGTATGTCTTAGGAAAACACCCTTCTAGGGAGGCTGGCTACGGGTGAGCCACAGCAGGCCAGACTTTGAAAGGCATTTTGCATAGGCAGGAGTTTACAAGCATGCCTCCTGGGTAGCAGGAAGATGGTTCGGTGGTTAAGAGCACTTGATCTTGCAGAGAACCTGGGTTCTGTGCCTGTGTAGGTTCACCAGCATTTATAACTCTAGTCCAGGGGAATCTAATGCCCTCTTTTGAGCACTGTGGGTACTTCATCTGCATGGTACACAGATACACATTCAGGTAAAAGACACACGGGATAGAAATAAACGGACCTATTTTAAAAATGGGCCTCCTCACCGATTTTCAAGAAGTTATTGCTGAATATGTTCCAGCAAAACACCGGGAAGAGTCCTGGGAAAAACAAGGGCGAGCCTGGAATGTCAAAACACTGGCTAAATCAGATAGAAGAAAGGAGAAGCTCCAACAGGGGGACAAAGTCAATCTCAGGGTCACAACCCCAAAAGGAGTCCCCCAAAAGGCTCCAGGAAAAACACCGTGAGAAGATTAACTTAATAGAATAGACCCAAGGTGTCTGGGTATACTGAGAGGGGACTTAAGTGACAGGTGAATTTGATCAAGAATATGGAAAATGATGGGACTGGAGAGACGGTTCTACACTTAAGAGCACAGGCTGCTCTTCCAGAGAACCTGGGTTTGGCTCCCAGCACCCACATCACTGCTCACAGCCACCTGTAACTCCAGTTCCAGGGGGTCTGACAACCTCAGGTGGCCTCCTTGGGCGCCAGGCATACATGTGGTACACAGACATATATATGTGCAGGCCAAAGCATCCATACATATGACATAATTAAAAGACTATAAAAAGAATACATATATAGAGAGAACAAAAAAAAATCCCTCGATAGGAACTTATGCAAGAAAGAAAAAGCTAGGATTATGATTCATGGCTCAGTCATAGTAATTCAAACCAGATGTACTATGCTAAGGCCAAAAAGCTCATGGGGAAGGACGATAGCAGCAGACAGGAAACCTCGGTGTGCGGGGTTGTGGAAGGTAGCAAGGAAATAAGACTGTCTTTATTCTCCCAGGAAGCATCACTGCACCAGGCTGGGGATGAGACTAACAAAAGAATCTGTGAGGGCATGCTGATTAGAGGTGGAGGCCAGGAAAGCAGCACTAACAGTCAGACAGTGATACAAATATTCTGTGGACCAGGAACTGGAGTCGGGTGAAGGAAAAAGCCCAGGATTACTTGTTTTTGCTTGCTGATTTTTTTTTAAGTGAAAATTTAACATTTTTTACCTGTCAATTGTTTGGTTTTTTATTTTTATTTTATGTGTTCTAATTTTATGGATGTTTTACCTACATGTATCTGTTTTTTTAAATTTTTTTTTTTTTACTCATTTTTATATCATATGCATTGGTGTTTTGCCTGCATGTATATCTGTAGGAGGATGTTGGATCCCCTGGAACTGGAGTTAAAGACAGTTGTGAGCTGCCATGTGGGTGCTGGGAATTGAACCTGGGTCCTCTGGAATAGTAGCCAGTGCTCTTAACCACTCATCCATCTCCCTCAGGTCCACTGCATGTGTATTTGTGTCACATATGAGTGCCTGGTGGCTGAGGAGGTCAAAAAAGGGCACTGGATCCCCCAGAACTGGGACTATAAATGGCTATGAGTGCTATGTGGGTGTTAAGACTTGAACCCAGGTCCTCTGCAGGAGCAGCAAGCGCTCTTAATCTTCTGAGCCCTCTCTCCAGTCCCAATAACTCGGGCGGTTCCCTTTTAAATCCACATGCATATATATGTGAGAAACATAAAAACTGAATTTTAAAAAGTGCACCGACAGATAAAGAAACAAGCAGGAAGGGGAGGGGGGATGAGAAAAGGATTGGATTGAGAGATTGGGGGAGAGTGGGGTAAGGGAGGGAGCAAGTGAAGGAGGGGCATGGCTTTTCAACGGTAGGTGACATTAGACAGATTCTTACACAACGGCTTTCTCCGGATCTCTGGGGAAGGTCTCCAGGTTGCCTGTGATATAGTAAAGGGAACACCACAGTGTCCCTTCGATGTGCCCTCCTTGTGCAGCCTTGTAGAAGTATTCACCGGCCAGCGTCTACAATGAGATGAACAAGAAAGAGCCCCTCTCATTAGTGCAGAGTCCCCCCCCCCCCCCCGGCCACACAGGCTCTGGCACAGCCAGGGTCTCAGGTGCCGCCTTAAGCCCAACATTAGCACAGGCTTATGTCTTCTGGTACTTAAGAGCAAATCAGGTCAAGAATTAGCTCCATCCCAAAGGCCTGGGATATACGACCTCACCGAGAACTATTCTGTTGACTACCTTTACCCAATAAAGAAGATACCTTGCAATCAGGAGCACGCTGCCACCTCATTGGGTCCTCACAAAAGCTCTGCACGCTTGATGGAGGAGCGTGACAGGAGTCACACAGGGCGAGAACTCAAGCATTTGCTTTCCTAACCTCACTTAATACCCTTCTTTACGCTCATGCACAAAAATTGCACTTCTAGCGGGAAAGTGAGAATTAGAATCTGACAAGGAATAAATCCATGCTCGCAGATGTGTGGGAGGGCTACCAGACATTTGCAATGCATAAAAATATCAACTTTAGTGCAGTCGGGGAGAGATAGAGGGAAAAAGAAAACAAACGTGTGTGTGTGTGTGTGTGTGTGTGTGTGTGTGTGTGTGTGCTGACTCCCGATGATCCATCGTCATTTTCAGAAGGTGGTGAACTATTGTTTTTAAAAAGCATGGGTTTTATGTGCAAGAGGGCCTTGGGCTCGAGTCTTAGCTCACCGTCCATCAATCTGTGTGGCCTGTTTCTCTCCAAACCTCTTGTTTGGAGATAGATCTGGAGGCCCATTCTAGAAGATGAGTGCAGACAGACATGGCTGATGTTTCAGAGGCTGGCATACATGAGCCTGCCAACTTCTGCAGTGCTTGGCATTTGGTGCAGAGCCCAGGAAACAGAAAACATGGCCTCTGCTCTTTGCTTTGTAACTGTGGTTTCATCTCTGACAACCCTTCCAGCACTTGGCCCTTTCTGTTCCTTAGAAGGGCAGTCTCCCTGAGCCATCTCTTACTCTCCTATGGAGGATAATTTTTCTTTCCCTCCTCTACTGAAGCCTTCCTCTCCCACAAAGTCTCCAAGGCTGCTCTGGCCTCACTTGGTTCTGCTCCCTGGAAGCACCCGGATCATCTCCCATGTGGCTAAATGCATATTTTCCTCCAGGCCATCATGCCTTCCTCACTAGACCCCGAGCTCCTGAAGGGCAGACCCACATCTCGGGTTGTATTCTTACATCCCTCCCATCCCAGCACACCTCATTTAGGCTAGACACTTGGCATGTCCTCCACAAGTACCACAACCAGCCATTGGCCAGGGGTAGAGCTGCTTCAGGTTCACTCACCAGATTCCTCCCAGGAATTCCCGGGAAAATGCCATCTAGATACAGGACCCCAAGATTGTAGGATGCGTCTGGATTCCCCATTTCTTCTGCTTTTAACCAGTACTTTGCTGCTTTGGTGTAATTTTTCCTGAATTTGTGGTAATACCACCCCAGGCCATTGACGGCCTGATGCAATCCCTGAATTTTAGAACAAGAGGGAAATAATAATTGTTATTACTTTAATGAAATCCAAAGACATCTGGAAGCAGTTGCTGTGGCGGTACACTTCCAGAGTCTTCCCTCCCTCCCTCTCTTCCGAGGGGCAGATGGCACTGTAGAAAAGCTAACTGCTAGGCAGCATCAGCCTGCCTTAGAGACTTCCCAGGTGAATTTTGCCCGGCTGCTGCTGGGTTTTCTGCCTTGTAGCCTCAGCAGTGATGCTGGTCCCCAAATCATCCCTCAATGCCTACGGGCTCTTATGTAATACCCCTACAAATGCTTCTCTTCACCTAGCAGGATCCAGCATGCCCTTCAGATTCACAAGACCGGGGCTGCAGCAGGATGTTGGAGACTGAAACCCGCCCTGCATAGGATGGTTTCTAGGTGACCCGCCTGCCCATCTGTTGATTTCCTCTGCCCTAAACACCACCAAGCCTCCGAGGGCAGCAGCTGTGACAATTACTTGCTTTGAGATGAGTTGGCATCCCCAGTTCTGATGGGATTCAGGGTCTAATGGGGACTGGAGCAGCAGGGAAGGATGCTGAGGGAAGGTTTCAAAATGGAACTGGTAATGTCGGCTCCAGGGAAGGGGCTGTTCATGTCAGCCTCTCCTCTAGCCTCTTTGTTCTTACTGAGTGCATTTTGTCAGGGACTCTTTCCTGCTCCCACAGATGCTCAGGTGATGAAGGCTCGGGTGTCTTGCAGGGCAAGAATAAGCCCAAGAGAGCACCCTGCCCCACCATAACACACCTGTGTGCACAACGAGCTCTCACTTCTCAGTTCTTGCCTGACCTAATGACCAGGAAAACAAACAAAACAAAGCATTTTCAGGACCAACAGTGCCCTTGTGGGTTTGTAAGGACAGAGTGCCATTGTGAGCATATCGTTTTAGCCTCCCCTGTCATCAGGGAGGAACTGGCACCGTGGCTTTTATTTTTTTGTTTTGTTTTGTTTTTTAATCTCTGGCACAGGGTAGACACTTTAAACAATGTCAGATGAATGAATGAAAGCTACACTCTGAATGCAGGTGCAAAACAAAACCCTTAAGGTGGCGAGACATCCCGGCAGGCCACCAAGATATCCAGACTAACAGTACCCACTTGGGCATAGTCAACACCGGGACACTGACAGGAGCATTCTTAAGAGCCTGCGACAATGCAAATCCTCAGTAAGTACTGCAGACTGTCTAAGGAAGTAATAGACCGAGGCATCCTCTGAAAAGGCAGCATGACTTTGGGCACATGCCCATGGTCAGGAAATATCCAAATGGCTTTGCACTGCTCTGTTGGAGAAAACACTGCCTACTTCAGATGCACCTACCGCAAGCGGAAAGCTAGTGCTTCTCCGGGAATTGCTCTGGGTTCAGATCAGGAGTCCGCAAGAAATCCTGTCATGTTACTTAGTACTCAGCCCTTGTCTGGACATCTGTTTAGCTGGATCAACAGATCTGCCTCTTTGTGTCTCCTACTTCCAAAAAATGGAGTTACAAGCAACTTTTCCCACAGTCCCTGTTGACACTAGGCCCTGAGTGAGTCCATGCTAAATTAAACAGTGAATCACACAGCCCTTAAGAACAGGGACTTTGAGTGATTGTTTGGTGGGTTTTAGCAGGGGGACATAGGTGCCCGTATACCCTTGACTGAAGGCAGGTCTGCTTCTGTTTGGGAAAGGTGGTCCTCTTCCACGGAGCATGCAAATTTGGGAGGGACGGCAAGAGAGGGAGGGACACCTGCCTAGCCAGCCAACCAACCCTGGTGATCAATGGGATGGCAGCCAGATCGCCCTCTGAAGAGTGGATGGGGGGGTGGAATGGGGAGAAGGTGGGGGAGAGTGAGAAGACAGGAGGGGGAGGGAACTGGGATTGGTATGTAAAATAAGATTGTTTTTAATTTAAATTAAAAAATACTTTTAAAAAAAGAACAGAGACTATAATATGAAATTAAGCAGGCTGAATGTGAACTCACCTCTAGGGGGGCTGAAGAGATGCAAATTTCAGTCTTGTGTGGTCAGCCCTCCCACAGCCCCACTTGATGATGCCTGGACTCGGTACCCTGGCTTGCTCCCACCGAGCAGCTTTTCTATTTCTGTGCATCCCTTGTGTTAGGTCAATAGCAGGGAGCACATAATAAGCCGGGTCATGTGTGCTGCTAACCCACAGGTAGGAAAGCCTTCTGGATTTCTGACTCCCTGCTCTATGGGGCAGGATGCTCTGAGCTCCACAAAGACAAAGAGGCTAGGATGTTTACTTTTAGAAGCTTTGAGAACAAAAGACCAGCCAGGGGCTGCAGAGTACCACGTTGAGGTCCAGAATCAGAGTGGCTTCTGGGAATCTATTCATATGCATGTCTGTACCCAGGTGCTTGTGGAAGTGTGTGAGGACTATCGTGCTTGTATTTGGACCTGAAGTATGCATGCATATGTGTGCACACCTCTGTGTGTGTGTGTGTGTGTGTGTGTGTGTGTGTGTGTGTGTGTTCTTCCAAGTGCTGTTATGGCCTCCAGTCAGCAGGGTTCTATTGAAACCGGCTGACTGAAGATACTGATGAACTATAAATAACAACAAAGGCAAAATAATGCATAAGGCTCTAAGCTTGGTGACCATCTTTGTGAACAGACCGTTATCAAAGCGCAGGAAGCAAATGGGAATTGGTCAGAACAGGGTTAACTTCCCGGGAAATTAGGCTTTGGTTTTCCCAATTCAATGGCCTTTCTCCTCATCCATTTCAAGGAGCCCCACTGCTTGTTATCAGGGCAGCTCATGATTATAATTTTACCTTCAAACAAAACCAGCCCGGATTCTATTGGCAGTGAGGGGCATTCAGCCTTTGAATGGTGCTGTCCTCATTGTGGCGAGATTATGTGTGTGTTATAACTTAGAAATGACTAGTCGCTGCACAGGGGGACCCCTCCCCTCCCCACCCCACCTCCACCTCTTCTTTGTGAAAGGAAGCTGGCCATTTGCTTGTGCAGAGAGCTAGCGTGGGTGTGTGAGGAGCTGCTTCCTCCCGACAATATGCATGGGTTACCTTGGAAGCCGCTTTCTTCATGAGCTCTAAGGCGAGCCGTCTGTTCTTTTTAACTCCTTGACCCTAAACATTGACAAACAGTAAAGATTATGAGGAAAATAAACCCTGAATCCCCACACACACATCACATAGAGACACCAGCATTCAATATAAAACGCTTGCAAATAAACCCTGAACCTTTAAAAAAGAAATCCACAAGCTTAAGCCTTTCTAGGCACAGCAGTATTGCAAGATATCACTGTTGCTGTCATCATCCATCATCATCATCACCATGTTTATGTTTGTGGGAGAGAAATAGGCCCCAACCTCCCAGCTCACCAGCAATAAGAACCCCTCCACCCCACCTTCCCCACCCCCGGTGTGAATTGTTGCCATCACTCCACAGGTGCTGGAGGAGAAGCCATAAGGCAGGGTGGATGGGTATGGTCATCCAGGGTGCTTTCCTCTGGAATTATCTAATTTGATGCACAGAAAAAAACCACGTTATCTATGTTGAACAACAGTCAAGAGGCTCAGTGTCCCCAGGGTATGATACTGTGGCTTCTGAATCAGCTTGAGAGTGTGCTAAAAAGGAGATAGGGCTCTGAGAAATCAGTCACCTGCCTCCAAAGCAGGTGACAATGCTAACAAGTTTCTTTCTAGCAAATGGGAGATCTCCAGAAGAGGTGGCTTGTCCTCTCTATGTAGAGATGGACTCCGGAGTTCTTGTTGCAAAAAGAACCTTTCTCAGGGGTCTCAAGGACTATGTGGGGGGAATGGTGGGTCCAGGAGTGGGGAGAAAAGGGGTCCCTGGGGTCTTGACCCAAGTCTGATGGTAGGAGCAGAGAGAGCTAAAAACCCCTGATGATCTAAATTTATTCATAAGCACGGGTCCCTTCCACTCTCCCAAGTGGGATCTGTGCCTCAAGGGCACAGATTCAGACAAGACTCACAGGATCACATGACAGGAACACATCAAGGGTTTTCTTTGGCATGAACACAGTTGTCTGCTCTGGCTAACTAGCTCTGTAAGAACTGGAGGTGGCGATTAACACACCACGTGATCCTGGACCCCGCCCATCACCACTTCTAACCACCTAACCATCACAGCAACCCTAAAGGGAAGCCACTGACATTCCCATCCTTCTCAGCCTTCCCAGAACTACATGAGATGTGAGAATGGGAGGCAGGGTTTGAACATGAGCAAGCAGACTAAGCTGCTGAGCACCACACTATACTGTCTACTGTGTATTTTGGTTCAATTCCAAGAAAGTATAATGATGCCTAACTTACTGCACAGTGTGGCAAGGACAAAGGGTATGCTTGGCTCTATGATTTTCAGTAGCTCCAGTAAAAATAAGAATCAAACTAAAGATTAAATTCTACCCACGTTTCTACTGGACCTTAACTTACCTATTTGGTAACACCAAAGCAAAGGGTAGGATGAAAATATTTTTTTTTCAGAAGTATGACTATGTTGGATAGTTTTATGTCAACTTGACACAAGCCTCCATTAAGATTGGGCTGTAGGCAAGCTTGTAAGGCATTTTCTTAATTAGCACTGATGGTGGAGCTCCCAGCCTATTGTGGGTGGTGCTGTCCCTAGTTCTAGAACTTGGGTTCCAGAAGAAATCAGGCTGAGCAAACCAGCATACAGCATCACTCCATGGCCTCTGCATCACCTCCTGCCTCCAGGTTCCTGCCCTGTTTGAGTTCCTGCCCTGACTTCCAATATGGAGCTGTAAGACAAGCAAACCCTTTCCTCCCCAACTTGCTTTTGGTCATCGTGTTTCACCAAAGTAATATCATCCTTTTAACTAAGACAATGCCTTTATGGAATTTAATTAGGAAGAGGGTGAGAACACAGAAGGACACTTAGAATTAGATAGGGAACAAGACAGGGTTTGGACTGCCTGAGGAACATCAGAAACTGGAATAATGTAACATCTAGACCTAGTAGGTTCTTCTTTCTCAGTTCTTTGTATTGACGGGGTAAACCAGGACTGGGGAAGACTGATTTATGCAGAGACTCACAGAATCCCTGAACCCAGATATTCCAGTTTCCAGGGCAGAAACGTTCCCAGTCTCCTAGCTATTTCATCTAGTAGCCTGCCTCACATGCTAATCTGAGCAGTGCTGGAAGTTCTTAAGAGAGACCGATGCCAAACTTAGGCAGAGTGTGCTTGGTGAACAGCCTGTGAAAGCAGCGACAGAGGACAACGCTGGATCAGTTAAAACTAACATCGTGGTCAGGGGAATGCAAGATGCGATACACTTGACCACCTTGGGCAAGCCCCAGCTCTGGTGTTATCTTTGCATGGGATCTCTTGGGTGCCCTACCCAGCCAATGCCCACCTTGGTCTTTACGCCCGGGATGCCCCAGAATGCCCATTTCCTGGGAGCCTGTCTGTGTGGACTATCCTTAAAAGGGACTCCTAGCCAGAAGTAATGTTCTTCTCTGCATCATACCCAGAGATAACTTGGACAGAATTCAATAGCACTGGCAAAACAAAAACAGCTTTAAGATCTGGAAAATGAGACCCAAGGAAACACGTTACCCACAGTCACAGACATCCATATGTGCACCTCGTTCTACACCACCAGATCCTGGTGGGCAGAAACAGTGCCTGTCTTTGCCTCCTTCTTCTCTGGACTTTTTCTCTGGGGGTGTCTGGCCCCAGCTCTAGTAGACAGGTGTCTCACTGCTACATCATTTCTGTCCTCTGTCTTCCCCTCCAGTGTATGAGTCCTCTGAGGCCAGGGATGTGGCTCATGTCTCCATATGTCCCTGCACTGACTGCAGAGGCTGGCATGTGGCCAGCACAGAATGGATGTGCATTAGATAAATACGCTGGCATATGGAGGAGATTGAAATAATTTCTGTTGATTTGGTGCCTGGAAAGAGGAGGTCTAGGCCTCAATTTGGAAACCATAACAACAATTAGGTTCCCAGGCTTCGATAGGGTTTGGAGGATTGAGCTATAGTGACATCATGGCTGTTAGTGAGTGGCCATAGCTGTGGATCTGGAGACAGGCCTGGCCAGGCACACAGGTGACACGCGGTTATTTGACAAAATTCATTTTGGGGCATGGGCATAAGGTCTAAGGATTTCCTCATGGAAGCCAGAGTGTGTCTATTTCCAAGCGTAGATCTGCAGCCATAGCACCCTGAGTGCACCTGCTCTGGTCTGATTTCAGAAGCTAAGTGGGGTCAGGTCTGGTTTGTACTTAGATGGGAAACTTTCCTGAGATTGATGGTTTTACACATTTGATGCTTTTGAGCATGCAGACTACAGATCATAGAGCTAGTCTGCCTGGATCCCTGCCCCACTTGCAAAATGCACCCGCTGGGTGACCATGGGTCAGTTACAAAACCTCCCCATGTTTCTGTTGCTCTAGATAAGACACTACAATGACGTATAATGTGGCAGTGAGGATTCAACGTGCTGGTTTATGTGAAGGGGGGGCAGTGCTCCATTTATCAGTGGGAACAATGATTTTCCCATTAAAGGCACACACGTGTGGCACTGTTTTCAAAGCCCGCTGGTCCTGTTGTCTCAGTCAGCCCATGATCTCAAGCATCATTCCAGGACATAAATGTCTTCATAGGTATCCACAATGGGTACAGAGGTGGGACTCTAACACCTGCCCTCTGTCTCCTGGACTCTTCCCTGCCCTCCCTCATTACTTAGATGGCAACCAGGTCATGGGAACCATTGGGATGTGGCCCCAACACACACTCTATTGAGGCAGAGACAAAGGTGCAGCCCCTGTGGGGCCAGTGGCCATGCACCAGGCCGTCCTTCAGAATGTCACAGAAGTGTAAGGTTGCCAATTAAAAATGTGCCCAGGGAAGTGCTTCTGTGTTCTCCTGTTCAAGTGTCCTTTGCCATCTCTGGTGACAGCAGCTTGTTCTAAGACTTCCTGTTTTGCCCGCACACCCCCGGGAAATGTCTCAGACTGTCTATTATCAGAACCGAACAATTTTAGCATAAATTAAGTGACTCTCACCTTGAATAACACGATGGCATAGTCATATATCAGTGCAGGATCCTCGGTCTCCAGGGCCCCCTTAGCATACCACTCGATGGCCGCCTCAGGGTTCTTGGCCACCCCTTGTTGTCCCCAGAATAGCATCTGGGCCAACCGTTGCTTAAAGACAATAGCAATTGAGAACAGTGAGTTTTCTGGGTAGTGTTTCACACGGCACTTGAGGGAGTGGGTGGAAAAACTGAATGTCAAATGTTCTAGGGTGAATGGCCAGCCACAGGAGGGACATCTCTATCACCCCTCAAAGGCTCAGGGGAAGTCCTAGAAGAAGGGGCAGAAAGAATGTAAGGGGTAAAGTGTGGAATGCCGATGTCCAGGCATGGTATAGCTGTGTGTGTGTGTGTGTGTGTGTGTGTGTGTGTGTGTGTGTGTGTGTGTGTGTGTGAACGGTTTGCGCATGTATGTGCTTCATAGGTCTGAGGACAACTTGTGGGAGTTGGCTCTTTCTTTCCATCACTCGGGTCCTATAGATTAAATTCAGATAAGCTAGGTATCAAGTGAGCCATCTCACCAAGCTCCCCTTTTTTTAAAGGTTTATTTATTGTTTTTGTTTGTTTGGTTGGTTTGGTTTGGGTTTTTTTCCAGACAGGGTTTCCCTGTGTAGCTTTGGAGCCTGTCCTGGAACTAGCTCTTGTAGTCCAGGCTGGTCTTGAACTCACAGAGATCTGCCTGCCTCTGCCTCCCAAGTGCTAGGATTAAAGGTGTGCACCACCACCCAGCTTCCTTATTGTTTTATGGTTATGTGTGTGTCCAATAAAGGCTGGGTGTCCAGCATGCATGCAGGAGCCTCTGGTGACCAGGAGAGGGCGATCCTGGAATCACAGCCCCCGTGTGAGTACTGGGAACTGAACCTGGGCTCTCTGCAAGAGCAGTGAGCGCCTTTAACGGCAGAGCTGTTGCTCTAGTCCTCACACTATACCTGTCACTCCCGGATTCACAGCAGTCGTTATCACCTGCGAAGGATGCCTATAAGAACAGGCCCATCATGGAGGGGGCGGGGTCCGTGGGGTTCCACTCTTCCCTTCCTTAACTGCACAGGCTCCTGGAAGCAACCCTCATGAAACTCAAGGAGTGTTCCCTCCCCACCCCTCCTTTCCTCCCTTTCTTTCCCTCTCAGGCTCATAGGCTGACTAGTTAGGAAAAGGAAAGGGATTAAAGAGAGGATGGACGAGTGGATAAAATTGAAATATATTGTGTACATGTATGAAAACATAATGAGGGCGGGTGGGATGGGGAGGTGGGGGGTGATAGTGGTGGCGCTTGCCTTTAATCCCAGCACTAGGGAGGCAGAGGCAGGCAGATCTCCTTGAGTTGGAGACCAGCATGGTCTACAGTACAAGTTACAGGACAGGCTCCAGGGAAATAAATAAATAAATAAATAGAATGAATGAATAAAGAAATAAAAAAAGAAAGAAGAAAGAAGAAAATATAGCGAAACCCATATACAATAATTAATAAATGATAATAACAATATATGTTTTAGGTGGAGAACAAAACACACTATTTTCAAACAGGGGCAGGGAGAGGAACCTGAAGGTGCATTTGCATAAATACAAGCTACAATACACACGTGTGTGTTCTTGCCTCCTGACAGGAGGGAGGGCTTGAAGAGCAAGGGGAAATTCTGCTGACCAGGTTCTGTGATTACTAGGCAAGTTTCATCATGTTCTAGCCAGCTCTGGTTCTGGTGCACAGCACGCGCGCGCGCACGCGCACACACACACACACACACACACACACACACACACACACAGACGCACACACAGCTTTACCTAGCCCTCTCAAACTTTCTCAGAAGCGTGTGTATATAGATTTGCTTCAGGGAAGAACTAAGTGTCCACTGTTAGATTACCGGGAGCTCTGGGGCCCCCAAGAGAAGGCATGTCTGGAACTACACCACTCCCTACTGGAAGGACAGCAGCCAGGTTACAAAACCAAGAATGAGGGCAGGGCCCCCTTTGCTAACCATTTTGCCCTTATTGTCTTCTTTCTGCCCCCCCCATCCCTTCAATGTCCACAAACAAGGTACCAGGAAGATCTCTAGGGAGCCCTGTGTATGGGGGTGATTTGTAGGTGCCTCTGACTTGTCCCTTTCCTATCTCTGCTCTCCTGCCACTCAGCAGTGCTGGAGCCTCCTCCCCAGACTTCGGTGCTCCCTAGGAGCTCATCAACTTCAATGCTCCCTAGGAGCACTCATGAAATGCTAAAGCCCTCCTTTGGGAAAAAGGCTTACCCTCAGCAAGCTACAGCCAAGAGCGTTTCATCAGCTGCAAATCAGACTCCGAAAACTCAAAGATGTAAGATGTTCACGAGACAACAAGGTCAAGCCTTCTGGCTTGACACTCTGTAAACAGTTATTGTTCTCCTGGCTGAACACACAGACACATGGCCATCTGATTTTTCCCACACCCAAAGAGCTCTTTGTTTGCTACTGAGGCATGCACCAACAGGAGTGTCTAAGGTATAGATATTGCCCTATCTTCTCTTCCTAGCTGGATGGCAGGACTATACCCCAGCCTCTTGAGCTTGAGAATGACCATGCCATATGATCTGGGACTTGGGTTCCTTATGAGCAGAAGTGTTCCCCGCTACACTCAGATGTGCCATGGCTGTGGCCCTGGCAATGATATTGGAAGTATGTGGAGAACTCTCATCGATGTGTCTGGGCCTCTAGGCTGCAAGAAAGAGCTCCACCAGACATGACTGCGGGCAGAAGATACGGCAGCATTGCTTTAGGTCTCTGGGGATGGGAGAAGCTTTGTTACTGAGGCAAACCCTCCTCTGAGATGACTGACAGACAGATGACCAATAGACAGATGACTGACAGATGGGCCTCTGCCTACCTGTGCTGCCGCGTTGCCACGGGTGGCTTCGTGCTTCAGCCACATAAAGACGTCTCCATCTTCTTTGGTTTGGACTTTGAGTGTCTCATCATCTTTGAGTCTAATGGTTTCAACATAGGCCTGCAAAGAAAGGAAGTGATTAGAAAGGGGAGGAGGGGAAGAGAGGAGGAAAACACCCAATTCCGTGAGCATGCACAGACATATTTTCAAACCAGCAATTGTCCAAGCGAAACCCATATGAATAATTTAAATCTCGGGCGCGACTACAGTCACGGGAGTGAATTATTTCTAAAAGAATGTACCGCATCCTGCACGTCTGCATTGCTATTTGTTCTTATCAAAGTATTTGAAGGGAGCCAGGGTCTGTTTCCTCCACTCCCAGTTCATTACTCAAGCTTGTTCGAAGGAAGTCTCCCCGGTGTCCTGGTTCTCAGAATCAACTCCCATTCCCGATAGCACCAAAAGAAAGAAAAAAGTAAAAAACAGAAAAACCATCTTTTCTAAGTATGTCTTTACTTTTTTACCGAAGCATCATTATCTAGCATAACTAGACATGTTTATTTCACAGCTTTGGTTATCTCCCGCTACACCCTCAAATTTAGAAATCTACCTCGAAAAGAAGCAAGCATACCAAACTCTAAGAATTTGAGGTGGGATATCCCACACCCTCTAAAGATGAACCCAGAGAGAAAGTTCACGGGGTAGTTTGAATTCGCACACAGCCCATCAGCTGTTTGAATTCTTTGAAGAAGATAAAATCTGTCGCAGTGTCTACTTTTTGGCTGTGTGTTAGAAACCGACTCTCATTGTTTTGCGGACTGCTCACAAGCATGATGCAGTCTGTTTGGCAAGCCATGAGGGGGCCCTAGAGCAAGCCACCCATGCTGTGCCACACCACAGGCAGGTGTGAGAAATTGGGAGGGAGGCCTCTGAGAATGAGGAGCCAGGCCTGATTTCCCTTCTGACTGCCTTCGCTTCGTAAGACAATTATTCAGTCACAGTTTCTGGTCTGTAGCTCCAATGCTTAGAATGTCTCTTAGCTGCCTCCTCTGCTGGGTCTGTGTGGGGGCCCAGGGTCCCTTTCAGGAGCATCAGGGGATTGAGGAGTCCTGCAAGGTTCAGGACCCAGCTCAACTCATCCCTGCCTAGTTCAACACGCAAACAATAATGGTGGCCTCTTCCTTTCATTGAAACCAACTGTGGAGACAGGGTGTCTAATGTATCTTCACTGACTTCCTCAACAACAAAGCCGGGCTAGAACAGAAACGCTCCACCCTTGCGATGTCGCCCTCTAGTGGGAAGACCCTGCAGTCTCAGCTGGGAGAGACACTGTCCATAGCAGGGTTGGTGAGGCCTCAGTCTGGTACTGCAAGGACACTTGTTTTCAGCCAGGAGCCGGGGGTTGGGCAGATGAGGAATTCTCAGTTTTATGTTCACCTGGAGAATTCCGGTGTCTTGATATTGGGGTTTCTTTTTCTCCTTGCCATGAGACTTGGGAGAGAAAGATTAGACACATAGAGACAGTTGTGCCTGAGAGCTTCATGCTCTTGGTGGGGTGAGACAGGTATTCAGAGCCAGGGATGCTCTGCTAGACATTCTGAGAAATCCCAAGGTTTCTGGAAGGTCCTTTAGCTGTTTTTTTTTTTTTCTTTCATAAATCAGTGTCATCTGAATGACTAGCCCAAAAGTTCATATCTTATATCACAGGGTTAGAGCCTGCTGCCAAGTTCCAGGAGGACCAGTGTCTGGAAACTGCCACCCTCAGACCTCTGAACCAAGTGCCAGAGAAAGGCGCCACACTGTCCCGGAGAACCTTCTTTCCCTTTGCCAAGCCCACAGGCTGCCAAGGGTGCTGATCACTGGTTTCAGGAAAGGCCAGAGAGGGGAGAGCTGGGAGGGGTTGGGGGAGAATGTGGGAGGGAGACAGAGACAGAGAGGCAGAAAGAAAGAAGGGGATGGAGAGAAGAAGATGAGCAAGGATAGAGAGGGGAGAGATGGAAAGAAAGGAAGGCAGTGGGAGAGCGGATAAGAGAAAGGAAAGGAGGACACAGGGCAGGGAACAAGGCTAGCAAGAGGAGGAAGGTAGGGAGGATAGGAGACAGGACAGGACAGGTGGCTGGGCTGCAGCTGGACGTCTTCTAGCAATGCAGCCTTCTGAGGACTTGTGGGCTGCTCGGGCAGCCATAGAGAGCCAAGGAGGGGCTGGCGAGAGGCTGGTCCAGCAGCATCCTATCCTCACCAATGCTAACACCTGCTAGCCATTGCTTAGTTCTAGCCGGTTGTACTGCGTGCTCCCAGTTTGAAAGGGGTGGCTCTTAGCTGAAAGTTAGTGCTTTGGTTTCAACGTGACACTGGGGAAAGTGTTGACCACTGCAGTAGAGAGAAAGGAAAGCAAGACTCCACAGATTCTCAGTGCTGGATGCTGCCAGGGTCCTTGCCCTGGAAGCTCAGTCTGTCAAAGGAGTCAGCTCTACAACTGTGCGTGGGCAATGGCAGAGATGTGCCTGGGTGCTGTGTGGGAGCTCCAGCAAGGACCCATGGGAGGCTGCCACTGAGCACACAGAACAGTAGGAAGGTTCCCAAGGAAATTGTGGGGACGAGAGAGCAAAGAGACTGGACAGGGCCAGGAGTGTGAACAGCGTGCTGTGACCAGGATGTGGGGGTGCCAAACTTAGGGTGGCCAAGGCAGGGTTGCTAAGGGTAAGGATGGGTAGAGGGTGGGAGTGCAGACAAGAAATGCCCTGGTGTGGCCTGTTCTTAACCCTGACTACACATTATAAGGATGAGAGGAGCCTCTAATACACACAGGCGTGTGTACATGTATGCACGCGCACACACACTACACAAATGTGTATAAGTGTACCACACATTCATGTACACATAAATGCACACACACCACACCATATGGACATATGCACGTTGTGCATAAACAAACACACACACCCATATACAAATAAACACACGCACACGCATGCCTCAGTACCCCAGGAGGACTGGTTCCAGGACCCCTACACACAATGCAATCCCTGATCCTTGTCTCTTATCTAATGTGGGGTGGTAACTGGGACCCTGAACCTCAAGCATGCTTCAAAAGCCCTCAACCACTGTCCCACAGCCCAGTCCCATGCTCTAAATCATGGCTAGATAGCTGGTAACACTTAACATAATGCAAATAGCACACAGATGGCTGTTATGCTGTGTTTCTTGGGGATTCTGAAAAGAAAAGAAGTCAATACACACTGGGACAGGCACCTTGTTATTTTGGAATATTTTCAGTCTCTGCTTGGTTGCATCTGAGAGTGTGGCCTCTCAGGCAGAGAGTAAAAAGCAATATACACACATATATTACCTTCTGTCTAAGTGCCATTCAGGGGTACTGGGTTGGGACATCAACATTTGAATTGGGGGGGGGCATAATTTTGCCTCTAAGAGAAGTTGTTGCAGCTGCTCAGGGGATAGATAATCAGGGCCACTTTAGGCAGTGGTGGCAGCAATGAAGATGGGGAAGACAGGGACGCCATGGTTATTAGATAGGATGAGGGGTCAAAGGCCAGCCCCATGTCTTAGTGTAGCTATTGGTGTCATGTGGTGAGGGGTTAGCACTAGAGGAAGGGAGAAGTGAATGGCCAGCTTCGTTTGTGACATAAATGAAGAGTAAGAAAGATGTTAGGTGCAGATAAAGGTTGAGTACTATTAATATACAAAAGAGAGTGTGGCCGGAGATGTGACTGAAGCCCTCCGTGCTGCCAGAAGCCATAGAAAAAGGAAAACTGTGTGACCAATCTGAGAGAGAGGGAGACAGAGGGAGGGATGGAGGAAAGGAAGGAGGGAGGGGAGAGGCATGGAAGAGGGAGGATGGGAGGGAGGGGACAAGGAGAATGGGAGGGAGAGAGGAAGGAAGGGAGGGAGGGAGGGGACAGGGAGAATGGGAGAGAGGAAGGGAGGAAGGGAGGGAGGGAAGAAGAGAGGGAGGGAGGGAAGAGGGAATAAGGGAGGGTGGGAGGGAAGATGGGAGGGACAGGTAACTTCTAAGGGCTGGGCTAAGGAATGGAACTCATTTGCAATTTAAGCCACAGAACAGAGGGAAAGCTGTAGCTTCCTGTTTCACCTGCAGCAAAGTCCCACTTCATCACAAGTGGGGAGCAGGGTGAGAATCCTGATAAAGAAGATGAAATGATGGGAAACACAGACGCAAAGAGAAGGAAGAAAGGCGCTATTGACAGACCCTCCGTTTGTTAATTAGAGGTCTGGCTTTCAAGAGCTCTTCGTTTGCGACATTATGCCGGTGAATTAATAGATACCTCAACAAAAGGACATTTAAATGAACGCACGACACCTGCTTCAATCCTCAAGAAGCCATTAATTATGAGTTCTTAAGAAAATGAGCGATGACACAACTCCTCTAAGTGTATAATTCCTATCCACGACGCCTAATCATACGGCCTTTCAGCTGCGAGACACATCTTTTCTGTTCATCTCCTCCGGTTCTGACCAATTAAACATTTTCATTCCTAATCATAACATTTCACATGCCAAATCTTCAAGAGAAAAGGAGTTTGTCAGCAACGTGCAGCATCCCACTGCTAATTGATGCTGAGTTTGGATTCTTAAGTGTGTGATCTATACGTGCAGGATGTCACGAACATGTTTGGGCTTGGTGGAAGGTAAAGGCAGCCTTAGTTTGCAATTTGATTTTGTAACTGTTTTTTGCAGGGCAATATATATACGTTTTTTAAAAAAACAAAAACATTAATTAATTGCTATCAAGCTGAGGTCAAATTTTGCAAATCACTTATAGACACAGAAAGAGTAGTCAGCTATAAGTGACAAGTGTTGTGTGGGCTTATTTGAAGAGAACCAATATCGTCTACAGGAGTTAGAATATCTCTATGGAGACAGACTTTTGTTTGTTTTTTTTTCTGTGACTCCTGGCCTTTCCTCCTCCTCCTTCCCCCTTTTCCACCTCCTCCTCCCCTCTCTTTCTGCTCCTTCCTCTTCTCCTCCCTCTTCCTTCTTGGAACAGGGCCTCACAAATCCCAGCCTGGTCCTGAACTTGCTACATAGCCAAGGATGATCTCGAATTCCTGATCCTGCTGCCGCCTCCTCTTTGGTACTGAGATCGCTGGCACATGCCACTACACCTGGTTTCATGTGTCTCTGGGGACTGAACCTTGGGCATGCTGGACAAATGGCCTACCAACTGAGCTATACACTAGCCCACTCTATCATGTTTAACATTCTCTGAAGGCTTATCTCTTTGAGGTGTTGATTTCACAGCAGTAGAGTGGCCACTGTAGATTTTTTTTTTTCTTCCCAGAAACCATCTGTTTCTAAGTATCAAACACTAGTTTTCTGCTCTGTGGGCTTTTGACTCAATCCAAGGGCAGGCTGGTTCTCAGTTAGTCACTAAGCTTGACATTCAACAACTGTGACCTAGTCAGGCCTGTCCAGCAGGCTGGAAAAGCGAAATCCCTGGCATGGACCCCACCATAGAATGTCACACTGTCTGTGGCTACACAGACCCAGACGCCACATTTGTTTCCCATGTTTCCACATTTCCCTGGCGGGGGAGATCGGCAGGTGCAAAACCGCCATGCAGTCAAAGCTTGAAATACTCACCAGCTGGCCCTTTATAGGAAAAAAAAGAAAAAGAAAAAGAAAAAGAAACATCAACCCCCACAGCAAACTAGTTGCATGTATGGGTGCGAACCATCTCATGCACCTCTGCGACCCAGAAAATGACCAGCCTGCTGTCTCCTCTCGCATCTGTGGGTCTGTGCCATCGAGGATGCTTCCCTGCTGTCCTACACAGACACCTTCACTGGCAGCATTTTATCCTCGCCCACAAAAGAAGCCCGGAAGTGAGCCATCAGTAAGTCTAATCTAACGCATTATGCTTTTTTGGCAGATGTGAGCCACTGATTTCTTTGTCCAGTGATTCAGCAAGATTGGGAAGTCTGCGAGAAGCAGGGACTGGTGCTAAGTCCCTCTTGTCTTTAAGCACCAGCCACCTGGGAGAATGAGTGGGTGGGTCCATGTGCAGAAGACCTTTCTCAAGCATCTAGTACTGGAGATCTGGCTGGAGATGGCACTGGCTTCTGTGTGTGGTAGACCTTGCTTGCTCATCATGCGTAGAGAGGGGCACTTGGAAATTAAAGCCTCCTCTCAATTTGATTCCTTCCCTCCTGGCATCCAGACCTCACCATCTCACATCAACAAAATGCTTACATTTCTGGTATGTTTTCTTTTCTTTTTCAAGAACAAAGGAGCCAAATCTCCCCTTCACACACCAGTTTGCCCACTCATGGACGGCTCACAGATGTGGGCTCGTGCCTGTGGTAAGCCTGGGAACCCGCACAATGGCAGGAAACGGGAACTGAAGATAGGGCCATAAAGCTTTGCTCGATCTCCATCAGACAGAGCCAGCACATGAACCGGATGCAGGTGCAGCCACTGGCACACTGCTCAGGACCGTGGGGACCAGGCTGTGAGTATCCCCAAACATCTCTGTCCTACCTGGTCTCCCTGCAATGTGTGCTGGTCAAGGGGTGTCTTGGTAGCAATGTTGCTGTAGTAGGCATATGACAGCTCCCAGTCCAGTGGATAGCTGTCAACGCCCTGGTAATGTTTGTACCCAAGATTCATTGACGACAGCCTCTCACCACCCTGGCCTCCAACCAGACTGTATAGCATGCCCTGTTAGGAAGAAATTGATAAAGTGTTCACAGGACTGTAGAGAAGGTAATAAAATCCCCTAAAGCTGGAAGGTCATTTGCCCTGCTCCGTCTCTATAATCTTAGCCATCCTAGAAGTCTAGTGTACCTTAAAAAAACAAAACAAAAACAAAACCCAAAAAACCCACAAGCAGAGATCAGAAATTAAAAGTCACCAAAGGAACAGGTAGTGTTTTCTTGTGACAGTGTTATCTGTCAACATGACTATGCTGGCAGGGGCCCGGCATCATTTCTCAGGGAGTCTGGTAGGCTGTTCCAATGGGGCCTGGGATTGAGAGGCTGAGTAAAGCAGATGGTCCTCTCCAGGGTGGGGGAGCAGCATCCTACCCACTGAGAGCCTAACGAGAACCAAAGGCAGAGGAAAGAGGAACTCATCCCTTTTGCCTTCCTGCCTGCCTGCTTGAGCTGGGGCCCTGATCTTTTCCTGTCTAAGGGTTAGAGTTCTCCACTACCAGCTCCCCTCATCATTGGGCCCTTTTGGCTTTGACTAGAAACTGACCAGCAGCAGCTTTCCTGGCCTCTCACTTGCAGATGGCAGAGCAGGGAACTTCTCGGGCTCCGTAATTGCACAAGCTGATTGTTCAGAATAAATCTCTTCATATATATCTCAAATCCCATTGCTTCTGTTTTTCTGGAGAACCCTGACTAATATGCTTAGGAAAATGTGACTCTAAATGTTAGGCATGTTGCATAATCAATTTGGATTCAAGACCCAAAGTAAAACTGTCTACTGTGGCATTTATTTTGATTGTAGAAGGGGTAGGTGTGGCCACACTTTGCTGAGAGATCTGAAGGCTTTTGTGAGCTAAGAAGTAATATGGGGTGACAGCATCAATGTGACCCACTTCAACACGAGGACCTCAGTGGGAGGACCATTGCATCTGTCAGGGAAGAGGTCCCTAATTCTGAAGGACAGCTGCCCCCGGGTGGGTTACCAAACATGAAAGCCATATGCAGAAACGGAGACGTGGCTTTTCCCCTCCCTGAAAACAGGTTGCCATGTAGTTCCATGGCTCAGGGACATTTGTTTTTCCCTGGTGTAAAGACGTTTAGAGGACTCCAAGGAGCTGCCCACATCCAGTGTAGGCAGGGACATCTCTCTGCACACGTAACCCGGGTGACAGATGCCCCTGAACCTATGAAATACGCCACCTGCATCTGATCCCGAGGTCCATTTAATCCAGTTTCATAGAAGACAGTGAGGTAGTAGGATGCTTTATGGTATCCACAGCAGCTGGAATCCATCAGGAAGGGGACAACAGAGCTAATTTGGTGGAGGCCATCAACGCTGGAGAGTCTCTTTACAGCTTTCTCAAATATCTTCCCACCGATTTCTAATATGGAGTCATTCTGGTTCCATGGCCCTGTAAATAACACAATTCGCAGCACACAGAATTAATTACCACAGGGCTGGTGTGGCTGGAGAAGAAGGAAGGCAAGTCAATTAAATGCTTCTGTTATTGACAAGGTGGGTCCCGCAGTACCTTGAAATATGCCACCCTCTGGGGAAGTAATGAAACCCTTTGGGGGAAGCTGTGATGTCCCTCTGTAAAAAGCTTTTCCTCTGGCACTAACTGACAGCCTAGTATCCTGGGGGAAAGAATGTGCCTCACAGAGCTGAGAAGGTGCCTCAAGAGAGTAATTCACTCAGTGTAATTCACCGCCCAATCAGAGCTGCTGAAACTTTCAGAGAGACTCTTCTGAGATGTGGAAGAAGAATGTTTTATCCCAGAAATAGTTCCTTGGTACGGCTCCCAAAATCTGAGCAAGAGCATTTTATTTTGAGATGCTTCCTCATCATCTTTCAGTTCCAGTTTTGCTTGTGGGTCTCTCGATAGAATGAAAATAGTCAATTCTTAGGGGAGGCTCACAGGACACCTAGCACAGGGTCAAGCAGCCTATGCAAACGAGGCTATTGGATCCACACAAGCTTAGATGGCTGATACTATTACTAGTCTTCTTCTTCACAGCGGGGGATTAAGGCCTGAAGAAGCAAACTAACTTGTCTACAGTTACAAAGACCCACAAAGGACCACTCACCCCCTTGTGGACAAGGAAGCAGCTACATTCACAGGGCCCTCCCAGCATGGATGGGGGATTGTTTGGTCTGCCTTGATACGCTTGGTGCATTTTTCATGAAACCGCTCATAAGTCTATATGCTATGCTAAGCCAGTGGAGCAAGTGTCAAGAATCTTCTAAAGCCTGTCCTTGCTATCTATCTCTTTTATTCATTAATGCAGCCAGGGCATGCTTCTAGGACAGGCAAGGCACTATTGTAGACGCCATGCTACAAAATATCACACAGGATGGAAAGATGTTATTTACAGGAAACATAGGGCCTATGTTACATGTAAACAGTGTCAGCTTGAATGTTAAATTAAATGTCAGCCTTGACTGAAGTTTCACCTGCCTAAAAACTGGTACTTCCAACATTTTTATTTTCTTCATCCTACTAAAAAAATGTTATTTTTTTTTTTTAAAAAAAATGTCCAGGTGACAAAGGATAAATCACCAGTAAAGAATGAGATGAGAATGAGAGGTTTGGATTAAATTTACTGAAGAGTAATTCCCTGGCAGTGGTTTATTAGGAACATGGGTCAGGAGGACCTGGGGAGATGGTAAGTTTGGAAAAGTACTTGCCACGAAATACCTGAGTTTGATCTCAGGTATTTGTTTACCTGAGCTGCATTTGTTTAACTCTGTGCAGCTGTGTTACTTTGCCTGCCTAAAACACCTAATTGGTCTAATAAAGAGCTGAGCAGCCAATAGCTAGGCAGGAGGAAGGACAGGTGGAACTGCTAAGCAGAGAGGATAAATAGAAGGAGGAGGAGAAAGATGCCTGGGGCCAGTCACCAAGCACACAGCCTGACATGGAATAAGAAGGAAAGAAAAGACACATAGAAATAGGGAAAGATAAAAGCCCAGGGGCAAAAGGTAGATGGGATGATTTAAATTAAGAAAATCTAAGCCAAGCTAAGGCCAGGCATTCATAAGAAATAGGTCTCTGTGTATTTATTTGGGAGGTGGGCAGCAGCCCCCCCCCAAAGCAAAATAAATAAAATAAATAAAATTAAATTAAACAACTACAGACAGCGTCTCAACAAGAAATCTGGGCCCCACTGGCCTCCACACACAGGCATGCACCCCACGTTTGCATTTTCACATAAGGTGCATAAGGTGCACAAGTGTGTGTGAAGACAGACAGACATACATACCCACACACAAACACATGCATACCCACCAAGATCAGAGCTGGCATTATGAAAGCTGATACATTTGTTCACAAGCTGCTGGTGGTCCCTGTGGGACTCCCAAAAGGCACACACACTTTGCATCCAAAGACCCCTGAAAGGTGGACAGCCTCCCAGCTCCAGCTGCCTCTGCTTGGGCTTTCCAGATCCCAAACATCCAGAACCACAGTAGCTGAGAAAGCCATCCTACTGCAGAAACAGCAGTGTGCCTTTTCTGTAGTCTGTTTGTTTATTTGCTTGCTTACTTGCTTGCTTGCTTGCTTTACTCTCGAAAGACATAACTATTTGTTATGTAAGAAACATAACTATTTGTTTTTGTAAGACAAATCAAACAATGCAAATGGTTTTAAATAAAACAGAACCCTCCACTCCCCCGCTCTGCCTTTAGTGAGGATAAAAGCTGTTAAAAAAGCTTGGTGCCTATGCTTGGAGACTTTTCCTTTGCATGCATAATAATCCATGTATGAATTTATTTACACACACAGACACAGACACATACACACACCATATATATATATATATATATATATATTATTATATTTTTTCCTCAAGTGGCATATTTTGCCACTATAGATTCTGCCTTCATTTTTTTTTGTTCAAATTTCTATTAAATTCGACTTATTTATCTTTGTGTGTATATGTGGCAGTCAGAGGACACCTCGCAGGAGTCTGTTCATCCCTTCCACAATCTGGATCACAGTGATCAAACTCAGCCCCTTTGGCCACATCTCAGCAGCCCAGCTTTCTCTTTTAAACTAACCATGTTTTATTAATATCTCTCTATGGACGTGAGAAGTTCATCCTGTTAAATGCTCCAATGCTGCAGAGGAAAAGGAGGACAGCAGCTCTGCGTGTGAAGTGTGTGCTGTGCACGTATGGGGAGACCTGAACTCAGATCCCCAAAACACACATAGAATGCTCCACACTGTGGCATATGTCTGAAATCCAGCCTTAGGGTGCGGGAGACAGGTACATCCCTGAAGCTCACTGGCCATCTAGAATAGCCTACTCTGTAAGCTTGGCTCAGTGAGAGGCCTGCCTCAAGAAATAAAGGGAGAGTGACCAAGGAAACACACCAGGGTTGACCTCAGGCCTCCACACACACTTGCATATACACCGTCCACATCTTCCAGATAGATAGATGACAGACAGACAGACAGACAAAGGGATAAATGGGAGTAATTGGGGTACCACTTCCAGGATTCTCCCCAATCCCCCACAGCAGAGTATTTGCATGTGACCAGTTTACATCTTCCTGTGTATATCCACCTGCTTGTCAGGTGGGTCCCTTCTGCAGCTTGTGGCCACCTGTGGCCAAGAACAGCCATGAACTCAGCCTAACACAAAATCTAAACTTACTCGAAACATTATGAGACAATTGTCTGTGATTTTTTTTTCCCCAACTTTATGGTGTGGTTCTAGAGCATGAATTTTGTAGGTGGCAACAGGCATCCTGTTACTCTGTGAATCAGTAGGTCTCTGTGCCCTGAACTCTAATTCCTCTCTGGATTCCTTGTGTACAGGACTTTGGAAATGCTATGGAAATGGTTGTTCCAGTGAATTCTGAGGACTAATAAGAAAAAATGTCCATACATTTGATCACAGGTGTGTGTGTGTGTGTGTGTGTGTGTGTGTGTGTGTGTGTGTGTGTGTGTGTGTGTGTGTGTGTGTGTTCAGTGCAGGGGGTTGACCTGAGGACCTTTACACTCACCAAGCATTGAAGACCACAGCTCAAGCCTCAGCCTGCTGCTCTAAACATCTCCAATCCATGTTTGGTTGTGTATAGATGCAGAGTCCACAGGAACAGAGTGCCAACCAATCTGCGTTTTACGGCTGCACCAAACTCTCTATTTTTAGACTCTTGGGGTTGCTTCTTTGTGATTTTGTGATAACCAACAACACAGCAATGGGCAGCCTCAGACACTTCTGTTTTCCTGCTGGGCTATGCCTGCATGGTAACATCATTCTCCACCAGGACTCTGGGAATCTCTTTTGTTGGGTTTTCCCTCTGCTCAGCTGAGTGGAGCACTCTGTGGTACTAGACCATTTCCTTGATAAGAACCTTCTCCACCGATTCAATGAACACAAGCACACAGAGACAGTGGAAACATAGATCCTACTCTACATACTCGTAGATTTAGTTTTAAATGTGTGCTCCTTTCAGATTTCCCTGTGTGCACATCCCTGGCAAAGTGGCATTCGTTTTATCATTAAGGACTCATCCTGGCCTCACCTCCTGCCAAATCCCTAACTAAGATGATGGGTTTTGCTTGAGTACACAGGGACAATAGCTTTGTGGGCTGAGAGGAGAGAAGGCCTCCAAAAGAAATGAAACTCTAAATGAAACACCTGCCCCACTGACCCCTGGCACTGAACCCCAGAAATCAACATGAGGATTGCCTAGGTAGCTGGCAACACACCCAGAATCCTCTGGTCTATCCCGAGCCCAAAACTCTGCCGATGGAAAGGGTTTGCTCATTTCTTCTTTTATATTAAAATTCTTAACTCCCTCCCACAAAAATATCACCGACTGATATTTTCTGTGTCCAAGAATCTAAACAATTTTCTGCACTACTGAATTTAATAAAAGTAATAATTCTAAGGTAAAATTACTCATTTCACACATTTGGTAAAGTTCAGATTGTAACTATTGTCTAAAACCAAAGCCATGGAGTCTTTGTCGATATTAAAGTCAGTTTAATGAAACTGTTGATCTCACCCATCTGGTTTAGCATATGCATTCATTTCTTTTTTCCTAGCCAATCTGTAACTAAAAACATGTCTTGTTGAGGAGATTAATGCTATAATGAAGAAACAAGCAAACAACAACAGGATGGGAGAAACCACCATTTCTCCATTTTTCTTTCTTTCTTTCTTTCTTTCTTTCTTTCTTTCTTTCTTTCTTTCTTTCTTTCTTTCTTTCTTTCTGTGCCAGGTGCTGAACAAGGAGCACACGCCACAGCCATCATCAGTTAAGCCCCATATCCCAGCTAGCACAGACACCGTGGCTGGTTTTGTCCTCCATTGCGATCAGAGGCGTGTGCTGACCTTTAGAAGAGGCAAGTGCAGAATCTGAGGAGATAGATAGCCACCCACGTAAGGCCTATGAGTTGCAGCAGGCCTCTGATTGAGAATTCAGGAAGGGAGATGCACCCTCACTCCCTGCGAGAGGGAGGGAGACATCAATAGGAAAAGCCGTTTTTGGTGTCAGGCTTTGGAACGGCACAGTGCATCCAAAGTAGAAGTTTGAAAGTGGGGAGAAGTAAAAGATCACACGCTGTTATGGGCCCTCTTCATCAAGTTTACGGACTTAAAAACACACTCAGTGACTGTCTCATCTGCATTCAGATCTGAGGTCCCCATGGACTTCAAGGCGCTCCAAAAGCCACTGCAATATCGCCTAAGTACAGCATGAGTGTCTTTGGCACAGGGAACACTGATTTTACCCAAGCTGTCCCGCTTTTCCTTCCTTCTAACAGAGTAGAAATGCTCTGGAAATAGGTGTTACTCTGTACTGTTTAGGTGCAAATAATAAGAAAAAAAAAATGCCTGTACAGTTTCCCTACAGATGTGATTTTTTTTTCCTTGTTATTTTTACTTTTGGGTAGTGCCAAAGATTGATCCAAGGGCCTCACATCTATTAGACAACTACCTCAGAGCTCCATCCATCCGGTTTTCTAAATAATTACCTAAGCTTCAGAAACTCAGAGTTCCTCCCTCCCCTCCACCCCTCCCTCCCTCCGTCCCCCTCTCTCTCTCCCTCTCTCCCTCTCTCCCTTCCTCCCCTGCCTTCCCCATCCCCCTCTCCTCCCCTTCTCCTTTCAGGATTGTTATTTTCCGGGTGCGGAACCTGCAGCCCACTTTTTTGTTTTCTTCCTCATCACCTCTGTATGAATGTACTTGAAAACCTAACAATATATGCTTTCTAATCCCGATGACACAGGCAATGGCTCTCTAACAGTCAAGCATAGCTCTTAAAGGGAAAGGGTGCCCTGGTGTGACCCGGTCACATAACTGCGTGCCCATCACACACATGCTCAGCATTTCTTCAAGCAAACAGTGGAACTGTTGGCCAAATTAAAACCAAAGCAGCATTCTGGAGAAGCCAGCTTCCCCTCAGCAGACCATGCAGTGACATCGCTTCTCTACATTGTGCTCTAAAGCCTGGGGCTGGAAACCAGGCAGATGGTGTCAGCCCTGGGAGAGGAGCCCGGGCTTGGACCTGGCCTCGTCCCAGAGCACCATTTACTGGCTGCTCCTGGACTTCCTCTAGGCACTGGCACCAGCAATGTGGGCTTAGTGGAACCGTGCAGAAAGGAGGGTGAGGAGATGTCCCCAGGGGTACATAGCCGTCACACCAGCCTCACTCACGCATCCTTCCCGCCTTTATGAAACCTGGTCCTAACCATGGACCCTTGTCCCTAGCCCCCAGTGCATTCTACCCAGCACCCAGCTGGTCCTGGTACCACCGCACCCTTGAACGGGCTCTCGACTTCAAACTACTCAGCTTTGACAAGGATGGTGTGGCAGGAGAATAAAAGAATGAAATGGCCAGAACAACTCTTAAATAATGAAAACCACGGTAGGCTACGTTCTACCATTGCAGCATCAGAAAAAGCCCAAATGCTAACAGGGCCATTTCCATGCCCCAGCAGCTGCCATTTTCCTGGAGAAGACGGCTTTAAGGTTGACCGATGATCCAGACGCCCTGCTGAAGTCCTGATCAGAGGATCTGGTATTGGATGTCACCCCGGCATCCCGCACAGTGGGAACTTAGTGACAGAGTGGGGACAGGAGGTTTCATAGACCAAGCAAGGCAATCAGGATGCTGAGCTCATTTCTGGAATGCCGGGGGTGGGGGGGATGGGGGGTGGCAGGAAGGGTCTCCGGGAGCCTCTATAGGCACTGCAGCTGGGTACCCCAGGGGTGCTGCCATCTTTAATTCAAAGGCTTGCAGAGTCTGTGAGGTGAGGAACAAGCCGTGATACATGAGAGGGAAGACACCAGTGGGAACGGCTGAGTTTTACAGCGTGTTAGCAAATCAGCTGTCAACGTTTAGCAAGCTTCCCCCACAGCAAGCCCGCCCCCCACACACACTTGGCCTAGAGCTGTGTGTGGGCCGCTTCTCCGCTCTCTGTGGTCGCCCCAGGGCCTAGCACAGTGCCAGGAGGTACTGGATCTGTGAGTCTCAGGCTGGCTTTGCAATGTACGCCAGGGATTGTTGTGCATCTGGCCACCTGTACATCTCACCACCAGAGACCAGAGCGGGCAGCAAAGATGAGAACCACATTTCCAGAATTCTTTGGTATGCACAGAAGTGAGGGGATTCCGATCTCCTTTCCTGAACTCTAGAGAGGGTCAATGGTTCCGGGGACCAGAGCGGTGTTCACAGAGGCAAGATGAAGGGACAGGTTCACGGTGAAAGAGAAACAAGGAAAATGCAGAGGGCAGAAGGGGGGCACCATGGCACTGTGGACTCGGTCAAGTCTGGACTGGAGCTGTGGCCTTGTCAGTGCAGACCCCCACCGTGGGCCTCGTAATGCGATGGCAAGGATCCCTGGGCACGGGAGGCTCGTGGCTTCACAAGACTTTCTGAGATGAGGGTCTTCAAGACAGCAGAAAAAGCTGCTTGTAGTGTTGGAGACCCGGAATCCCCAGCACATGGGAGGTGGAGGCAGGAGACTGTCGGTGAGTTTGGGGATGACCTGGACTATATGCCTAGGTCCTGTTTCTAAACAAACAAGCAGCAACTGTGAAGACAGCTCAGTTGTGCTTGTTGTGTGACCACGAGCGCCTGGGGTTGATTCCCAGATCCCAAATTAAAAAGCCAGGCATGGTGGCACACACCTCTAATCCCAGTGCTGGGAAGGCAGGGAGGGACAGAAAGTTCCCAGGACTCACTGGCCAGTCAGCTAGCCTACTTGGTGTGCCTCCATGACAGAGGGAGATTGCTTCATGAAACAAGGTAGATAGGGCCTGAGAGTGACCCCTGGCCTCACACACATTCACACACATGTGCATGCATACCCCATAATACACACACACAGACTCTCAGTGAACAATCATATAACCATACGGGTGCGCATGTGCGCACGCATGCGCACACACACTGACACACACACACACACACATACTCACACACACTGACACACATATACACACACACACACACACACACACACACACACACACACACGGACACACACACACGGACACACATACACACACACATACACACACTCACACACACTCACACACACACACAGACACACATACACACTCACACACATGGACACACACACACACAGACACACACACTCACACATACACACCCAGTCACACACGCTGACATACACACACACACACACACACACACACACACACACACACACACACACACACACACAGAAAAAGTTGAGGGACTGCCTCTGTGTTTGAGGACTCAAAGCTATGCAGGGTACGTAGCCAGGCAAGCACTGTAATACAGAAAGGCAGCAATTATGCAAGCATGCCTGAGAGGAGGGGCTGTGGGCCTGCAGAGAGGCAAGAGGAGGTGGACGAGTTGCGACCTGAGATGAAGGCTGCTTATTAGGAAGGAAGGAGAGAAAGGAACATCATCGGATGGATAGCATGGGCATGAGCGTGCTGGGCAGGCTCCCATGCAGGAAGCATTTGTCACCAAGCGGCTATCAAGCTCCCAGAAGCTTTGCTGCCACCGTGGAGAACCTGGAGCACACACTGATGACTTGGATGCTCCGAGCCACCTTGCACAAGCCACTCCTGAGATCAAAAGGGCACACAGAAGACCCGACAGCCCTGAGTCAAGGCAGATGCCACTCAGAAAAGACTGCCTCATGCCCACATGGCCATTTTCTGTCCATGAAATTCCTTCCCAGACACGGTGTCATGTCATAACAGCATCCCGTCCTGGATTCTGATGAGACTGGACTTTCCACAGTGTGTAGCATGCTGCACAGAATATATCATCCTGCCTACTTATAATGCTGCTTACTAACAAAATAAGTAGAAAGTAAGTGTTGGATAGGGCTGGAGAAATTTAATTCTTTGTGCACTGTTAGTAGGAACAGGAAATGGCAACTATTGTGAAAATTGTAGAGGTTCCTCAAAAAAACAAAAAAGAGAACTTCCACATGACCCAGTAGTCCCACTGTTGGACACATACCCCAAAGCATCGAGAGCAAACATAGCTGAAGAGCACATTCAAAGCAGCATTTGTCACAATGGGTGGGAGGTGGAAGGGACTCAAGGGTCCGGCACAGATGGTGGATAAATCGAATGTGGCCAGGACACAGGATGGAGGACTGTTCATCTTTAGGAAGAGGAAGGAGAGTTTTGGACACATGCTACACTATGGGTGGAGACATTATGTTTGGTGCAATAAGCCAACCACAGAATGACAGAAGCTAGAAGGTTCCTCTTGTAGGGAACATCTGAAGTAGCGATACTCACAGGAACAGGGAGTAGAATGGGGGTTTTCAGGGCCTTGGGGCGGGTAGATGGGGATTTTTAAAAACAGATGTGTTTCAGTTTTTTGTTGTTGTTGTTGTTGTTTTGTTTTTTAAGATATAGAGTGGTGGTGTTCTGATGTGCAGTACAATATTCCTAGAAATATTGACTTGGATAGTGAAAAACAAGGGTCAAAATGACAGTTTTTATATTAAGCATATTAGCACAGCTCTCACAGAGTCAGGGTGGAACAGCTGACCTCCCTGGGTGGGGAAGTACTGCCCTATGCTCATCTCATTTGCCAATGGAGTGGAAGCTTCCCCAGCCCTGCAAAGCTCCCATCTCTCCTTTCAAGTGCTGCCTTCAATTCGGAGCAGATGTACCATCTGAAATAACCCTGTGTGTGGGGGTGGGGTGGGGGAATCACTCTCAAGTCTGAAATGAAATGTGCGTATGCAGAGGCCCGGAAGCAGAATGTTGGCCATATACATGAGGAGATGCTTCCAAGGGAAAGGGATTCCTCATAAGGAATCAGAAGTGCCATCATCATCTTGTCTCATCTTCTCTGTTAAAAAATAAAAATAAAATAAAATAGAGGGCTGGAGAGATGGCTCCACAGTTAAGAGCACTGAGTACTCTGGCAGTGGACCTGGGTTTGATTCCCAGCATCCACGTGGTGCAACTTCAATTCCAGGGGGTCCAGTGCCCTCTTCTGACATGCACGTGATATACATATGAACAGGCAACACACACACAATGACAAAATAAAATAAACCAGGAAGACTAATTTCACCAATTAATTTCTCTGAGGAAATGAAGGAAGCTGCTGTTTACCTTTTCTTTTGGTCCAACTAACTCTTGCTGAGATGCAGTGGTGGTGTACTAGCCTAGCACACACAGAGCCCTGGGATCAATCCCCCGGGGAAGAAAATCACAACATCTTGTCTAAACATAACCTGGCAGACAAGAGGGCTCAAGGGTAAGGTGCTTGCCTGGCAGGTCTAGTGATCTGAGTTTGATCCCCAGAACTCACATAAAGGTGGAAGAAAAAGCTTCACGAGATTGTTTCTGACTTCCACATGTACAATGTATCACGAGCATCCACAGACATGCGTCAAGACACACAGGAAAAAAAATATTAAAAAAAAAAAAAACAGTCTATTGTTCTACTGTGGCTTATGGGGGCCACTCAGACGATGCCTGCTTAGTGAACAAGGAGGTGAACAGTTGAGAGTTAAGAATATATTCAAGGAAAGCCTTGCCTTTTGAACCCATTCCAGCCCTACAGCAAGAGTTCTAAGCATTAAACCTCTGCCACTCAAGTCCATTTTCATAGTCTATCTCAGACGTGGGAAACGCAAGGTGATGCACACATCCGTCTGCTTTGCATAACTATAAGTGAAATGCTTAGGGCATACTTTTTCTTTTCTTTTTTGTTTTTTAGGGAAAAGAGGTTTGGTGTAAGGCACAGCTCTGGAAGTTCAAGGGGATGTTGCTGGCATCAGCTTGGCCCTGGGGACCATCTCATGGTGGTGGTGGAGGTGGGGCTTGTGCAAACAGGAGTCTAGGGCAAGAGTCTGTGTCTGGACTTATTCTCGTCAGCTCCTTTAAAGTTCAGAGGTCCCAGGAGAACAACCACAGTCCCTCCTGAGGCAGGCAGTGCCTGCTGTGTCCAAGAGACCTCCCACTAGTAATTACTTCATGTGCATGTTACATACAAATGCGTGTGTTTGAGTGTACACATGCACTTTATGCACATGTGTGGGAGTCAAAGGTTCTTCATTCTGCCTTTTGAGACTGTGACGTGACACTTACCAGCCCCCCAACCCCCCGGGCCTCACCAATTCAGCAAGACTAAGCAGCCCTCCATCCCCATGCATTCTCCAGTCTTTGCATCTCCAGTACTTGGATCATAGGCATGTGCCACCTCATCTGGGTGCTAGGGATCCGAACTCAGGTCCTCATGCTTGGGCGGCCACTACTTAATTGACTAAGCCACTCCTCCAGCCCCTAATGCTCTCTCTTGAAACTTTCCTTCCCTGCCACACTAGTGACCAAGCCTCTAACATATGAACTCAAGAAAGGCCTATACCAGTTTACCAACCGATAAGACAAGACATGCCAAGTCGATAGTGCAAGGCAGAATGCACACACACTTTCTACAAATGAGGAGCATGCTGGTGCCAGCCAGACACTGACAGAAGGGTAACCTTGTCAGAAAGGGCATTTAAGACACCAGGAACACAGCATAGCAACCCTCCTGCCATTGCTTTGACAAGAGACCATGGCAAAGGTCTATTAAACATGTAAACTGATTTTCTACCTTCAATTTTCGAAATCAAGTTTTCTGCATTTTTCTCAACCTTGTTAGGATGCTGGATACGAGATATGACACCAATTGCTCTCTCTTGGGTTAGCCAGATGATGCTATTATAGCCCCAAGCAAGGGCACCATGCCAGGCAGAGAGGAATTTGATGGTGTAGTACCCTGCCTCTGCAGGACACTTCTGGGTCCTTCCAACCCAACCTAGGAAAGCAGGTGCCTCTGGCAGAAAATGTACTTTCTCTTCCACTCCTGCATTCCCCTGCTCCGGTCTGAGGTCCCCAGGGAAAGACAGAGGGGGCAAGCAGTGGCTGTGTACCCAGAGGAGCCAAGGCCATGGTTTCAGGAGAGGCATAGAGCCTGGGGGAATCTCTTCCTCGTGATCTCATTTGGCCTGAAATCTGCATTGGACTGACAAGTCTACCATAGTAGGTCCTAGAGCGGAACATCCGGCTTGAGGATGGCTCTCCTTCCTCTCCTGGGGGCCACAGCAGCCTGGCCTCAGTCGGTGGGACTTGCTAAATCTAGCTGTCCTACAAGCTCGTGATTTGAGTTTTTCATTTGACTCTATTTCCAGGCCTCCACAGAGAATAAAATAGTGCTAAATTCAAATAAACAAAACCATGAGCTGTAAAAATAACAGGAAAACATTTGTATTGAGAGTATTTTCTTTAAAAAGAGCATATTGTGAAAATGACGGGTCCCTCCTCCCCACCAACGACTCTATATTTAGCTACAATCAGAAGTCACAGGCATGGAGTTTTGGTAGACATGGTCGGAAGTTTGGTTTGAACTCTCCAACATTCAGCCTGCATGCCCTGTCCTTGGGGATTATTAGGTGTGAGGCCACTCCACCACCTCACAGGGGCTCAGGGAAAGCATGGGGTAGCTCTTCTCAGTCATCGTAGCAGTTGGGGTAACTGGGCTTCTCGGGGACACTGGGATTGGGCAATGTCTAGAGGTGAGGGGTGGCTGATATTAGTTGGGTGAAGGGCAATGTGTAGCAGAATATCCTACAACGCACAAGAGGACCCCAAAATGAAGACACTTCCAGCCCAAATGAGTATGGTATTGAAGATAAAAGATGCTTCTTCGAAAGAGCTAAGTCCAGAGTGATCAGTGTGTGCGTGCGTGCGTGTGCGTGTGTGTGTGCTGTGTGTGTGTGTGTGTGTGTGTGTGTGTGTGTGTGTGTGTGTATATATGTGTGTTTGTGTGTGTACGTATGTGTGTGTGCGTACGTGTGTGTCTGTGTGTGTGTTAGTATCAAAGCCTTCCACATCCTAGGCAAGGGCTCTACCACTTGGCTATAGCCCCATCCCCACCCCTAGTGTTTTATATGAATGTCAGCTCACTGAACCAGGACAGAAGGATTGCTACAGGATGATGCTCCCATCACCACCACCACCACCACCAACAGTACCACCACCATTATCTGCACCCCCACCCCCACCCCCAGTGTGTAGATGAGGAACCCAGGGCTCAGGGAAAACACACACTTGTCTAAGAGCACACAGTGAGTGGATGTTACATTAACTGGAACCATCAGTGTCACCCAGCAGACATGGCTGCTGCAAAGCCACCTGTGTCATAGCCTTTGGCTCTGTCTCCATTGCTCTGTCCTACTCAGGCCGCCACCCTTCCTTCCTAAGACCATGCAGGCCCCTCCCTCCCTGCTCCACACCCCTCTAGCTTACCTCCCTGCCCCCACCTGCTGCAGAGCAACATCAGAAATACCCTCTGATCACATGCTACCTACAACCCAAAGTCCTCCAACTAGTCACAGGTGCCTACAAGGAAAGGCCACACAGATTCCAGTTGGTGACCTGAGTTTTGCATGAGTCCTTGGTCATCTATGGCTCCCCATCCCATAGGAGTCGCTTAGCATACTGTGTTGTCCTCTCCTCCCTGCCTCCAGCAGGGAGCATTTATTCCTGCCTCTCTTATCTGGAAAATGCTCCAAGAAGTAGTCACAATGTGACCTGCTCCATGAAGCCCTTTGGGACACCTGGGACCAGAAGCAGACACACCTCTCTTTGGGCCTTCTCTGCCATGGTTTTTACTAAAATGGCATACAATTTGTCTTTCTTTTGAAGCCCATCACTCAAGAGGAGGGACCTCCTGTCATCTCTTCAATCAGGCTAAGTGACCCAGCCGCTCCTCAGTCAATACTAAAGACTAGAAGAAGATCAGATATTCTGTGGTCTTGAATTCTCCTAGCATGGGCAGGGCCACTGTATAAAGAAAGCCTGTGCCTTGGGACACTGCCATTCACAGGAAGTCATGCTCTCTCTCATCTCCTCCACTCAAAGGGCTGCTATAACCAGGAACACTAGGAGTCTTTTTTTTTTTTTTTTTTTTTTTTTTAATCACCAGGACATTTGTAAGCTACCTTGTGTGCTTCCCATGAGACCATCACTATCTCCTCCTTCTAACAGGAATGGTTTCAAGATCCCCAGGGGCCCTACAGGGTGTCCTTAACTATGCAAATTCAAATGACAGTGGGCCTAAGAGGAAACTGCCAGTGTCTGGGAGACACCTGTAAATCTGAGATGACACCGGAATGTACTTCAAATTGGGAGGCTCCAAGTTCAAATGCCCAAGGCCCAGCAGGCTAGATCCATAATGGCAGATGGCAGGAGGTGAAAATCAGAGAAGAGGGGCTGTGGGTGGACAGACCAGGCCTGGACCTTCCCTGCAGGATTACTGACTGTAGGAACAGAGGCCCAGCCAGGGCAGCTACATTTTTTAATTCTTTCAAGTACAGCTAGACATTTGCATTTTTCTGAAAGTTTTTAGATGCCGATAATGAAATCCTTTTCAAATACACAAAAAGGCATTTTGCAAACTGACTCCATTTGGAGGCCAATTCTGGCAGCGGCCTGTCCGTTTGCAGCCCTGGCTTTAGATAAAGAATCGCTTGAGTGATCCCTAAATTTAAGTTTTTGGAAATGTGCACAGATATATTCAGTGCTGTGGACACACAAGGGCAGAATTTAAATCTGAAATTAAACTGGAACACTAGGGTTAAAAATAGCATCAAGGCATAAATCACCAAGAGGGAGTGAGTAAGACAGAAAAGCAGGGTGCCTTCCTAGCTAGCACCCAGAGTCTAGGCAGGGGCCTGTTACCAGTCAGCAGATCCGTCTGCAGCAGTGTCTGGAACAAGCTGGGGTGCCTGTCTCTCAGCTCCTTCTCCCAGGGCAATACTCTGCACACCTCCGGTCTCCCATACCTGCGCTTGAGGTCCAGGTAGGAGTTATAGACGTCACCTACACAGAAACACAAAACATCACCCCCTCAGGAGCTGGGTCCTAAAACCATCCTAAGGCTTAATGTTCCTGGATTTGGCTTGGGTCCTTAGGGGACCTGAAACTGGCCATGACCCCCCTGCCTTGGGGATCAGCACCATGAACTAAATCCAAGAGAAACATGCCAAGGATGTTGCTGATGGCTGTTGATTAATTCTGCAGAATGAGCAGCTGGCCTCTGACTTGTCCCCAGGAGGCCAGTGTCTAGGCCATTTTGGTGGCACATGTGTTGAAGAGCAAGGCCCAAGAGCCCCCAGCGAGGTGAAGCAGGAGAAGACGTCAGAACCTCCCTGATGTCACCAAAGAGGTCAGCATGCAGGCAGGGATGCCTTTTCCACTCAAGGCCTTTGCTCCGGGCTCTGTGTAAATTATCCCGAAGGGCCTCCTCTTTGGGACTTTACTATCCCTGTGTGTCTGCCCCCTCTCCTGGCAGCGTCTTTGTTTCTCTGTGATTCGGCGGTAAGTGCAGCAGCTGATGAGGACAGCCTATTCTTTTTCATGCTCTCATGTGTATGGGAGGGGTGTGCCTATGTGTGGGTGTGTTTATACATGTGCACACATATGTAGAAGCAGGGGACAATCTTCGGTGTCATTCTTAGAAATGTCATCTGTCCTTCAAGATGTGGTCTCTCATGATCCTGGGAGCTCGACACTTAGGCTAGCCTGGCTGGCCAGCAAGCCCAAGATTACAGGTGAGTGACATTATATTTGAATTTTTATGTGGGTTCTGGACACAGAACCCAGGTCCTCGGGCTTGCAGATATGTTACTGACTGAGCCATCTTCTTAGCCTTTACTGTAGCCTTTTTTTTGGTTTTTGTTTGTTTGTTTAGATTTTTGTTTACTTATTTTATGTGTGCATATATGTGCAGAGTGAGGGATCGCATGTACCACAGTGCTCAAGGGGAGATGCAAGGGCAGCTTGGCAACATCAGCTCTCTTGTTCCACGAAGAGAGTCTCAGAGATTGGATTTAGGTTGCCAGGCTTGGTGCTTGGTACCTTTAGTACTGAGCTACATCACCAGCCTGCTAATCTACTCTTGACTGGAACTGCAGGTGTGCTGACCACCTGTCACCCTCTCTGACCGCTGAGCCGCCCTGTGAGACCAGGGCATGAACGGGGGACACCTGTGCAGCTCTTCTTCAGCCGGGACTGGAAGCTCCACTCTGGGACGCATAAGATACGCAAGCAAGTCTGAGACACAGAACTTGCTCTCGCTGACTGACGACAAACACCCCACGGGAATTTCTCTTCCACAAGGGACATACGTGACTAACTGTAGTGTCAGCACATTGAACGTGGAGATCTAAAGCACAGAGAATTTAACAAATGCCAAATCTAAGCTGGGACCCTGGGAGACGAGACAGGACCAAGCCCCGGCCACACCCTGAGTTCCAAAGGAGGGGCCTGGGCAACACGAACAGTAGTCTGGGATTCGTTCCTTCTGTCTAATTCATCGGTGCCTTCCTGAGCTGAACTTGAGGGCTTAGGAATAAAACAGGGCCCCAGACAGCAGAGTCATTCTTCAGATATTCATGGTCGAAGGCAAAAGTACACCAGTGTGTACAATGGTTTCTAGTGATTATTCATTTACATTTTTCAGACCTGCCTTCTAGGGAGGAAGAACTCCAGGCAAGGTTGGAAACCTGCTCAGTCATCTCTGCGTTCTTAGGTCAGGTATGGTAGGAGCCTGGTCAGGGTTAGCTCTTGGATGCTGCTGCTGCTTTTGGGAGGTAGGTAGGGGGTGGGAATCCAGGTGGAACGCACAGTCTGGTTCCAATCCATCTGTGTTCGGAAGGCTTGAAGTACACCTGATCCTGCTGGTATCTGGGCCAAGTGGTACATGGTGTCTTTTTCTATTTTAGTCCCCCCACAGCAAAGCCAAGCATGTCACACAAATGCAGGGATTGAAACGTCCCCCTCCCCCAGAGCTCCACACTTACATGTTTCTCGGCTCTCACCCCCGACCTGGACTGTTGCAGCATACATGGATATTATTTCTTGGACCTCCGCACACCGCTCATAATATAACTTGATTTGTTCAGCCAGTTCCTTCTCGAGGAAGGGATTAAGAATCTGCAGGAAGGCAAGAAATCAAATGAACCACAAGCCATCAAATGTCCACAGGCTTGTACTTAGTCAGGTGGGTTCAGCTGCCTGAGTTCTCTCGTTGACGTCACCGGCTACCATCCCACTTGGATTTGCAAACCAACGCCATTAGGACCAATCCAGGGCCATGCCAGCTCCAGCTTCTGATGTCCCATCTCATCTACAAAGCTTCTTACACATCAGTGTGACCCAGAGACCCGTTCCTTTCCAAATCTTACCCAGTGATGCTAATTCAACCCAAGCTGTGCCTGCCACCCGAGGCCCTCCTTCTGCTCCCTTCTGCTTAGCAGCACCCAACTGTCTGCATGAGCCAACACAGGGCCACTGTTCCAAAGCACACCTCCCTACAGCCCTAACGTGTGGGCCAGATACACACATGCATCTCAGTGAGCCCAACACACTCAGGGGTTAGCTCAAGTTATGTGACTTTTTATGACACACAGGTCAAACTCCCAAAGAGCAAGCCGCACAGGACCAGGAGACTTAATGCCAACTCTGTGTGTTTTCAAATGCATGTCTGGGCCCCAGGGGCTGGCTGTAAGCAGCACTGGTTTCTTTTGTTTTTATACAGAAGGATCTAAAACTTCAGAGCACACCTGCACACCTTTTCTGTTTTCCTTTTTGGTTTTTAGAGGCAGGCTTTCTCTCTGTAGCCCTGGCTGTCCTGGAACTCATGACCCTCCTTCCTTCACCTTCTTCAGAAAATCCTATTGGTGTTCATCATCTCAACTGGCAGGAGGAGGTATTCTTAGTAGACCTTTTATTTCAGTTTCATGGATGAATACAAGTGTGTGTGTGTGTGTGTGTGTGTGTGTGTGTGTGTGTGTGTTGTTCATGATATTAAATTGACTTCAAAAAAAGTTTTTTTAAAAAGCTGTGTCTGCTGACACACATCTGTAATCATATCTACTCAGTAGACCCGGGCAAGAGGGTCAAAAGTTCCGAGTCTGCCTGAACTCCCAGAGTATTCGAATTCAAGGCTAGCCTGAATAACTAACTGAAAACTTGTCTCAAAAACATTTTTAAGAAAGGAAAGAGTCCAAATCTGGAGCGAAAGCTCAGTGGTCAAGTGTTTACCTAGGAAGTATAAACACAATGTTCGATCCCCAGTATCAATGAATACTTTCAATTAGTTCTTGAGAGACAGGGTCTCCTGCACCCAGGCTGGCATCAAACGTGACCTTGAGCTCTTGATCTTTTTTGCCTCAACCTGCTGGCCACTGGCATGACAGGTGTGTGCCACTACATGCCACAACAGCTAGGCACTTGAAGGTAGTCCTAGCTCATCTTGCTTGCCCACAATCTGGCACAAAGTAGGTACTCTCAAGTGTCTACTGAACAAATGAATGCCTGGCATTTCCTTTCCTTGACATCTCGAAGATAAGGGATGTGGCTCCCTATTTGCTGTTTTGCATCTTTGCCTGGAGCCCACAGGGTCAAGGGAATGAGGGAACTATGCCCTCACAGATATCGGGTGGGACCCCAGTCTTCTTAGGAGGGCTGTGAAGACACCATTCCGAGGCTGCACAGTGGGGAGTCCTGTGTCCTCTCGATGGATTGGAAATGGCTGGAGTAGCCCTCTGTGGGAGTGTTAGGACGTGTGTTCTGGGCATGGTAAATTCAGCTTGGGATCCAAAGTCCTCCAGTCTGTCCAGCTGTGGTCTGCCCTTCCCAGCATGAGCTGAGGCTGGGCTTTTGCTGAAATTGACGAAGGACTGGCAGACCGGCACCGCGGCTTTAATTTGCCGGGGTACCGCATCTCCCCATACTTTAAATAATAGTGTAGAAAGGAAGCTTTACCAAATAACTAAGATTCTCTCCTTTCATTAGCTTAATCACTGGATAGGCAACAGCCTGATAAAAATCTACTCTATAATTAAGCTAGTAGTTATTAAAACAGAGGAAGTAAATGGTTTCCATTTTATGAGTACTAAATGAACCGCACAGTAACAGAAATCTATTATTGGGCTGGCTCAGGGGAAGCCTCAATATTAATTATGTTTGGTGGCTGAGCCCATGCGTGGCTCAGTCCGCTTGGGTAAACCTTTTGTTTACACTGTGCTTGCTGCCCTCGTCGGCCCACCGTCACACACACTCCTGGCAAACTTCTTGATACCACAGGCTCACCTGTGCAGGGTGTAGGCTCCGGAGGCGATAGTACTTCACGGGTCCAAAGAACCCTTCGATGCCTGCCACGTATCTGCTGCCTCCAATAATGAAGTATCCAGCTGTGTCGTTGTAATAGAAATCTTCATGGAAGCTAGGAAAGGGCACAGAGGATTGAGACAGCCTTGCGGCTGGGACCCAGGTATTCAAGGAGGCTATTGCAGAGCCACTGCCATCCCCTGAGCTAACTCAAGTTGCCACTGGCCTCTCACTCTGGTTTTCAGCAGATGAGCCCACTGCAGATGGACTTAGGCTAGTCAGCTGCTGCGTGAGCGTGTTAGGATTTTATGTAGTGCCGTACCTTGCAAACATCTACTGTCTACTGATGTTGGTGACACTGTTTGCAATCCGTGGAGATACTGAGAACTGTTCTTCTTCAACGTGTTGTTCTAAAAGGCAAACTTTTTGTTTTAAATTGACTAAACAGAAAGTAGTAAATTAAGGACAGACTTAAAGTACAGATTATTTGATAAGGGTGAGAAGTTAAACTCATTGAGGAGGCAGCAGCCATAGCAAGGTCAGAGGTCTTAGCCAGAGACAAGAGACTAGCCATAAATGAATGGTGTACTGAATGTCCACATTGCCTGGAAGAGCTTGGAGCACCAGGGAGGAGGTAAGGACAAAAGAGGTGGCACAAATAAAGTGCATGAAACTGCTTCTTGCAATGCTCTTCAAAGTCAAGACTGGAGAATCCCAGACATGTACCAGTAAGGCATGGCCAGCTGGCCAGCCTCAGTCATGACTTTATTTACTGTGTAAATTGAAAAGGGGGCAAAAACCTGGAGAACAGGATGTGCTGCTAAATTTTAAAATGAAGATGTGAGGGCTAAGGAGCTAGTGTGTACATACAAACGCCCTGGGTTCAAGCCCCAGTCCCAGCCCCAGCCCCATCTAAACTAGGTAGAACAGTACTATAACCCTAGCACTCAAGAGGAAGAGGCAGGAAGGTAGGAAACTCAAGGTCATACTCAGCTACTGTGAGTTCAAGGCCAGTCTGAACCACATGAACACACACACACACACACACACACACACACACACAGAGAGAGAGAGAGAGAGAGAGAGAGAGAGAGAGAGAGAGAGAGAGAGAGAGAGAGAGAGAGAGAGAGAGAGAACGGTTTCTATTTGTGTAGGGAAAGTGGATATTGTTTTGTATCTGCACAAACTCTGAAATGTATTCAAGAAACTAACGAAACTAATTCTCCATTGAGTGGGGAAGTACAGGCTGTAGTAAGCATGGGCAGAGCTAGAGGCAAGGTATGACTCTATCTTCCCTTTTCCTCTTTTCTCCTCCTTGCTTTTGACGTATTAGCTATTTAAAAGCCAAACCAGGACTAGGCGAGGGTGAGACCAGAGCATATGCCAACAGCAGGGTACTCAGGACAAGTATCAAGAAGCCGGGCAAAGAGGAGAGAGCCATGGGCAGAGAGGGCAGATGGAAAGCCAGGAAGAGAGAACAAAGTGACAGGCGGGCTGCAGAAGCCAGGGAGCCAAGGAAGCCAAGAGCCAGGGCAACAGCAAGCCCTTGGCAGGTGGGTCAGGGGAGCCAGGCAGCCGAGGGTTATTCCAGGACAGAGATGGAATGCCTGCCTCGCAGCAAGACCCTGCCCTCTGGCAGGTGTATCTAGACAGGGAGGAGGCAGGGGAGGGCAGGAAATGGGCTTGTTTTGGTGGCCACTGTCATAGAGGGAGCACTTAGAAACATAACAGCTTAGGCACACACAACACCAGTGGAAGAGAAGGGCTTCCACTCCTTGATGGACTAGGGAAGAAAGGCTCTCTCTCTCTCTCTCTCTCTCTCTCTCTCTCTCTCTCTCTCTCTCTCTCTTTCTCTCTCTCTCTCTCTCTCTCTGTTTCTCTCTCTCCCTCTCCCTCTCCTTTTTCAGTAGAGATCTCAAAGTTAGTAACTCTGAGAGCTGAACACACTCTGTTTTTCAGGACCTTGGAAAAACTGGAATGTTCTAACAACTCTCGAGGGAGCACTTGGTGCTTTATTAAGGAACCAGCTTGCTCGAGGTCCCCGTTCTCTGTGACTCTATTGGCCGATGCTCACAACACACCGGGGTGCTCCCTAGTAGAGGTTCTCTGGAGTCCTCATCACCTCCCCCTCCTTTTAAACATGTTAATAACAATGTCTGCTTATAGGGTTGTTGTGAGGGTTGAATAACCAAAAATGCTTCAGACAGAAAGCATTGTAAATTTCAGAGGGTTTGGCTATTCCAGTGCATGCATAGACGAGACTGGTTGAACATCCTGAATCAGAAAATCTAAAAATCCCAAATGCTCTGAAATCAGAAACTTCTGGAACATCTCAAGTGCTCTGAAATCTGATGTAACAGTAAGAAATTGCCAGATTTTGAGCATTTAGGATTTAGATTTTTGGGTACTCAACATGTTTAGTGCAGTGTTGGGTACATGGTAGATACTGCGGCTGGTAGCTATGAGGTGTGATCACTCATCTCATGTCTAGACTTCTGCTCCTACCATTGGAGGCACATGCTTACTCCAAGGTGTGTTTATTTCTCAAACAAAATACTTCCAACTATATGTTCATTGCAATCCTAGCTTTTACTTCAACATGTAATCTATTAAGATAGAATGGGGGGGAGGGGCTACAGTTCCTTCTATTAGAGACCAGGTTAAGCTGGGTCTATAATCCCAGCTACTCAGGAAGATGAGTCAGAAGGATCAAAAGTTCAGGGTTGTCTTGGGTAACACAGTGAGACTGTCTCAAAACAAAACAAGGCTCAGTGGTACAGTATGGGCCTAGCATGCAAGACCCTATATATTCAATCCCTAGTAACACACACACACACACACACACACACACACACACACACACACACACACACACATCCATTACTACTTTGAGTAGACTCAGTAAAGGAAAGTTATTTTAGTCATGGAACAATGATAAATAACTATGAAAGAATGTGAAGATAAACTGAAGAAATCTTGAAGGGCTTGAATCTCAAACTGTTTTACTAGTCTCTTGTTTCTTTCTTCCTATTTAGGAAGGGAGGGAACAAATTGTGTGTGGCTTCTAAAAAAACAAAAACAAAGAAAACCCCAAAACACCCATAGCAAACTCCAATTTTCAGAGCAAAGGGAAGGCCCTGTCTAGAAAGTTTAGTACAAACCTATACATCAGCTCCTAATCCCTCAGGGGTGCAGCTCAAGAACTCAACAGAGGACTGAAACCTTATGTTGCTCCAAACCCTACTGTGCCTGTTTCCTGTCCCTGCTCCTCCACACCTACCATAAGCTTAATCGATAAACTCCGTACAGGAAAGGATGAACAATAGCAAACGATAGCAGAGCAATTAGGGCAGCATGCTATAATAAGCATATGCAAATGTGGTCTCCTTTCAAAGGACCTTTTGGTGCTGTGTTCATCCTTTTCTGGTGAGGGAGATGATACTTCAGAGAAGCAATTCCTAGCCTCACTACTACTGTGCTCTACTACCGTGCTTTGGGAAATTTTTAGGCAGAGTGAGGAAGGTATGGGCACTGATATCTTGACAGTGGGCATGATAACTGAAGACCAAGAGAAGTAACGGGCAGGTGCACCCACTACTGCATGGACAGATGATAAAGGACAAGGCAATAGCAAAGATTACATCCTGCTACTCAGAAGAGTAAGCACTTTAAGACGTACACATGTTTACTTCCAGGATTTTCCATTTAATAGTTTTGGACCTCTGGGGACTGTGGATAAGTAAAACCATGGAAAATGAACCCTTAGATAAGAGGACGTACTGTATGTTTTTAAGTTAGCATAAGGTGCTCAAGGTAAAGGTCCTTGTTTTTACTGTTTTATTCTTTTTTCAACTTAAAGACAAATTACTTGGTCTCTATGTCATTGCCCAATAACTTTTAAATTGTTATCATGATCAACCATCCGTAGATATGTCTGGCTTGGTCTCCATCTGCATCTCTACGTCATGTTTCCACATTTTTCTCCTCTGAAATTCTCAGTGTTGGCACAAGATTGCAAGAGAGCCCTTGTACTGAGCATGGTTTGATGATCATCAATTCTGTTGACACGAAAGCTGGATGCTTCCAGGGCTCGGACTAGTCTCTTTGGAAAACCACAGACACTCTGGCAAACTATCTTCCCTCTTATCTGAACACAGAGGGCCATGGTTTATCACCCAAGAGCACCAGAACCCAGAAAATTCACAGACGCTCTTAGATAAGCGCCTACTCAGAACCAGGAAACAGCCAGACTTGCCTTTTCTTTGAGAGATTTAAGGACCCCTCACCTCTAATCATAGTTTTCATCTGGTGTCAATTCCCCAGGACCTGATATAAGTTCTCACTTTCTCAAGCCACTTTATCTGTTATTCCCAGCATTTTCAGTAGCCTGCAACTTTAAATTTATTTGTGAATTTATTGTTCAGTATCAATCTCCTTTATTTGTTTTTCCAGTTTCCTGGAAATACGGACTGCATTTCCTTTGTTTACCTTTTCCCTCAACCCCAGAATCAAGCCTTGTGTCTGGCATGTGAAATTCCCTCAATAAGTAGGAATGGACAGATGGACGGACAGATAGATGGATGGATGGAACCTGAAGGAAATCCTGTCACTAAATGTCGCTCATTGCCTCTTGTACCCTGCACTGTGTTGCTGAACACTTAATTTCTGTTTCTATGACACTACTCCCACATTCATGGGATAAAACCAATGCTATGTTTACACGCCAAGAGCGTTTCTTCTCAGAGAGCTAGGAGGATGTCTTTACAATACTTGCAACCAGGAAGCCTGAAATGAGATGCTGCTCACTTCACTGGCTTGCACTCTGTACAAATGGGGCTCTGGCTGAGATTCTGTACACCTGCCCACAGAAACCCCAAGAGAGGGTTGCACACCTTGTGGACCTGGCATTCCCCTAGCCTGTTCTACTGGCCGGATGTCATGTGGTGGGTAGCATTTTCTGAAGGAGCTCCAGATCCTGTCAGCTTCTCTGTTCCTTGAATTGGTCACAGAAGCCATTTCCATAAAGAAAACCTACCCATGTTAGATGCTTTCTGCCAGTTTCTGCACACCTTAAGACTCCTGCTTTATCCTTAGCCTTGTGCTCTGCACTCTGATATAACTATCAACTTACTCTTGACCTGTTTGCAGCTAAGTGATGGTACATTCTTATACTTTCTAAAAACAAAACAAAACAAAAAAACCCTAATCCTTAAATCCAGGCACACACACACACACACACACACACACACACACACACACACACACACACACACACAAAAAAAAAAAAATTGTCCTAATCACCTGGAACCTACTAGAAACCAGTTGGATTTACATGTAAACAATAGGAATGTCTGAAAAGAAGAGTGTGGCCTCTAGTCCCACCTCACCCCCTCTCTGCTCCGATTTCTCCAGTAGCCACTTTCTGAGGAAATCTGGGTATCTAGCTATCATAGGGTTTCCCAGATACTTAATGAAGGCTGTCTGTGGCTGACAATATAAAATCCACTATTATGTGTGGATATAGGAACAAATTAAAAATCAGCAAAGCACAAGGCAAGGTCCCCAGCTCTCAGCTTCTATAACTCATGTGGAGATGGTTACAGGGGGAGGAAAAGCTCTGCCGATATCAATAGCTGCACACATTTCAAGTCTAGATTATGAGCATAAATATGGAGGCTGTCTGCCTTTATGCTCTATAGTACGCCAAAGTTTCCAGCCGATCACAATGAGCAACGTTAATACTTAGATTTATTTTCTTTAGAATCCTTCGTAAAGATAATTTCCAAAGAAAATAAATTACAAAGTGCTACAAAGGAAGAATTTATGGAGAGATTTTGAAAAAAGATCGACTACTTTCCCTTGCTTAGTATCGCGTGTGTGTGTGTGTGTGTGTGTGTGTGTGTATGTGTGTGTGTGTGTGTGTGTGTGTGTGTGTGTGTTTGTGTGTATGTGTGTGCACGTGCGCGTGCAGGAAAAATGGATGCCTGATAAAATTGAAAAGTACAAAGTCAAGCTTGGGCCCAGAGATGTTTCAGTGGGTTCAGTCACTTGCCACACAAGCCTTACAACTTGAGTTTGATCTCAATGACCTATAGAGTGGAGGGGGAAAACCAACTCCTACAGGTTATTTTTTGCTTCAGTGTGTACATGGTGACTGACCCATACATGTCCACCATGGCTGACCTCCACATGTACACCATAGCCTCTGTACACAGGCAAGTGTGTGCACACGGGACAGGGGATAAAAACAAGATTTAAAAAAAAACACACACACCAACAACACAATGCCTTGGAAAAGCTAAACGGGTGTGTTGAATAACCTTACAGTTGAAGGCTACAAGTTACAGCATGAAGTAGCCCTGTGGTCTACTTGCGAATGAAAACCACACTTACCTAATGGTCTGATTGTGGTAGCTTTTCAAGTCCCATCCAGTGCTGGCAGTGACCACTATCTATGTTGGGAGAGAGACAGAACATCAGGTAGGTCTGCACGTCCCACGCTGTAAACACACATGGTCCTTGGTATAAATTACTCATGAAATGTTCTTGTTGTTTCTCCTGATTAATTTCTCCAAAAATAAAATTAGCAGTTTACTAGCCCTGTGTATATTTTAAGACTTAATAAATTTAGCTTTCCCCAAATGACTGGAACCATCCTAAATATATCTACAATGCAATTTCTTCCAGTGGATTTAGGATGCTTCCAGACTTCAAGCCAGAGGTTGATTGGATGCGTCTGTACCTCTGAACTCATGAAGAAGATGGGGAAGTGCAAATGACAGTACAAGTAGGCTCTGAAGTTTTGCTGATTTTACCAGAGCCACGGGGAAGACAGGACGGGTGCTGCATGTTAGTCATGGCTTCCTGGTCCCACCTCTCTATCCTGAGCAACAGTAGTCATCACCGTCATTTAGGCGAGTACAATGTTCTTCCCATGATGCCATGTGTTATCTCAAGTAGGCTCTTCGTAGATCTAGGGACACTGTCTGTGTGAGTCCCTGGACCAATGGGGACACTCTTACTCCGACACTTGTTCAGCAAATGTGCCCTGAACTTTCTAGAGTCTCAAAGACTTAGAGGTCACCCTCTGTCTACAGAAGACAAACTTAACCACTAGAAATCAAGCCTACCAGCCATGGGGCATGTGAGGAGAGGAAAATGACCCAGCCACTTGTCTCTCTTAGCAGCCATTTACCTTTAAGTGAGTGGGTCACTTGGCCAAAGCAGTGACTGTGGCGATCCTATCAAAGGTCTGGACCTATGTCCATGAAGGAGTTCAGATGAGGCAGAAAGGAAGGTAAGTTTGGAAGCATATGAAACCCACCGGCAAAAGAACACATGCGTGCGGGCACACACACACGTACACGCATGCACACACACATAGGCATATACATGCGCACATATGCATATGTGTGCGCGCACACACGCGCATGCACACATACAGGCACATGCTTGCACATGCACATGTGCTCGCGCACACGCACACACAGGCACACAAACTCTTCCCCACCCCAGATCTGCTTTCCCTTTCCTCTTTATGTTCTTCCTTACCCTCCCACCACACACATCACACACACACACACACACACACAATCACACACACACACACGCACGCACATACATGCATGCAAGCGTGAGCATGCACACACACGCACACCCACGCACACCCACACACACATGCACACTCGTGCACACACATCACACACATGTGCACGCACGCACTCACACACACATGCAAGCAAGCGCACATGCACACACATGCACACACCGACCCCACACACACGCGCACACACAAACACACATGCACAATCGTGCACGCACATCACACGGTGCAGCTCATTTCTCTCCCAAGGGACTTATCCTTTGGTTGATAACACCATCTGTGATTTTCTGCCTTGCAAGCTCAAGTCCATGGTTCTGCACATTTGAGCCCCAAAGACACAACTTTTCTTCCATTGGTTTTCTATATCCCTTGAGTTTATACACTGGAAATTTGATTCCTAAATGTATGCGTTGATGGTATTTGGAGATAGAAACTCTGGGATTGGTATTATAGGAAGCCATGAGGACAGGACCTTTTGATGAGTTCAGCAGCTGCCTAAGAAAAGAGGGCCCGAAAGATGGATCAATGGGGAATGGTGAATCCACCTAGCCTGGCGGCCAAGTTTCATTCCACGTGGTGGAAAGAGAGACTTGACTCCCGTAAGTTGTCCCCTGACTTCCAAATATGTACTGTTGCATGTGAACACTGGAACTGACATATATATTATGCATACACACTAAAATACATACATACATGTGTACATATATATGTGTAGATGTAATTTAAAAAACAAGAAGAAGAGAAAGGGAGATCCGAACTGGATATTCTCTCTGGCTCTCATCTAGTGATGCCCGCCCACATTGTGATGCAGCAAGACTGTTCTCACTAGATGTCCGCAATAGCTTTCAAAACTGTGAGGAATGAACTTCTTTGTCTCCAGGTAGTGTGTAGCAACAGACTAACAGCAGTCAACTTGGCTTATGTGTGAACTTCCCAATCATGTGAAGAAAATCCCCCTCCTTTCTTCTCCATTTAAATTCTGCCCAAACATAGAAACCTTGTACGAACACTTCCCTGAGCATCCCAGCGTGGAACGCTGTCTTCCTTCTAGAAATCAGTATGAATCATTTGGCAATTAAGCTTGCCTTATGACTCCTCTTCACGTGCTTAATGTTACTTCCATAAATAGTCTATAAGTAACTGGAGCCCGGTGCCTTACATACACACAGCAGGTGCAGAATAAGATCTATGAGCCTGCTCTGATTATTTGATGCTTGTCTTGGTGACACATCATGGGCCTCACATACATGGGCATGGGTGACACGGACCTCAGCTACATTACTGGAAACACTTTTTAAAGAAAAAAAAAAACCACACACACACATAAACACACACACACACACACACACACACACACACACACACACACACACACACACACACAAATTCCCAGCCAGCATCTTACTCAGCTCTCTGAGGAAGTCAGCAAGAAGTAACCTAATTAATATTTTTCCTCTTCAGAAAACAGAACTGTGGGAACCTTAAGCAGGAGGGAGGACCGCACATTATCTAATGCACGAGACAAATAAACGTCTCCTCCAGTTTTGTTCCGGGAAAATCACAAATCAATAAGGAAGGCTGATGAGAAAATAAAGCAACCAGAAAAAAGCTAGCATGTCAGCATCGCATGGATGGAGAAATGGAATCGTCTTCAATTACAACAACAGATTCCACACAATCCATAAAAGTCTCTGTTATGGGGGGTTTGAAACAGTTATGAGCAATGTTTTATGTACAAAATAGATAAAGACCCTCCATCCCATCACGACCATTACTTACCCACGTTGGTTATTATGAGTGTGTTTAGTGCCAAACATAAGCAATTGTTTCAACTGCCAAAAGCAGTCCAATCATTTCTTAGCTGAACTAGCCAATAAATTCCAAAAAAAAAAGCATCAAAAAACAAACAAAAATGAGTTGTAGATCTAATAAGGCCATGTAAACATGGCGGACGTGGCTTTGACACTTTTGTGCACAAAGCCTATCTCCCTATGGGAGAAGGACTGAATAAGTCACATAAAGTGGCTACAGAGCTGGCTATATTCTTTCTTCCTTCACCACAGAGTGGAGAGATCAGCACTTTAAAAGTTAATTAAATGGGATGAGACTCTTACGATGTAAACTCCCTTCTATAGAGTCCCATTTAGCAAGTGCGTAACTGTAAAAGGGCTCACCATTTGCCGAATTCCTCCCCAGGCTTTGTGGCTCTGGGTGCACAACAAGGTTTAGCTCAAAAAGATGCTGCCCTGACTCCGGGCAGAGTAAGTGCATACGCACCTGGCCTCCGCTGAAAGAGATGTCCAATCGGAGCCACTCCTTCAGGGGGAGGGTGAACTTCGTTCTTACAGCCAGGTCCTCCCCTTGCACCAGATGCACTTGAATATGCAAACCCCCTACAAAGATGAGGACATGGCATCAGCAAGGAGCTCCTCGTGAAGAGGTGATGCGTTCTCAACAATTCTTCAAAGAAGTTACAAGAATAACCACCCCCCACACACACACACACTTCCTTTAAACAAAAGCCAAGACAAGCCAGGTGCAGTGTGGTGCACACCTGTAATCCCAGCACCAGAGGCTGAGACAGGAGCATGGAGAGTTAGGACTCCAGGCCAGTCTGCCTTATACAGTGAGTTTCCCCCTTCCTACATAGGGAGACTTTGTTAGACAGACAGACAGACAACAAGGACAAAAAAAGGAACTAAACCAAACCAGCAACACCCCAAAAAAATGCATTGGACGTGCATTTCTTTGTAAATATAAGGTATTTATTTGGAGCCCCTAGGGGGAGAAAAATGACTAACTTAAGAGCTCATAGTTGACTTCCTATGGTCTTATCTCATAAACAACACCCAATTTCTATATCCAATTTCTATTTCCAAACGGAAACAGACTCCTTTGTCTAACAACCTGAATCCAAGACTCATCTAGATCTTTTTATGTTCCCAACTTCACACAGTTGCCATAATTCCACAATCATTTTTAGTGAGATTACTTGACTGAGTCCACCTAGAATAATCAATTTGTTTTTGGGTGTTAGTGTGTGTGTGTGTGTGTGTGTGTGTGTGTGTGTGTGTGTGTGTGTGTAATATACCTTCCTTTCCCCATTCCTATTGTATTACACATTTAAGTAACATAATTACAATGCCCACACAATCACAGTTGGCTGCTTGCAGAATAATGTACATTTTAACCTCACAGAGCTCTGACACTGACAGTACCTTCCTTATCCCAGACAGATGTTTCTGCCAGGAGAAAGAGTATAAGGGAGCTACAAGATACTTTCAAGGCTCTGTTTAACTCACCCTCTTCCGTAAGAAACACAGAAGGTGTGCCGTACATCTCATTAGAGTCAACAAAGTACAGGATTCCACAGAGGCTGGCCTCGCAATATTGGAGCAAATAAAGCCACAGGGAAACCGTAACCCTAAAGGAGGGAGGCAGAAGAAAATTTTGCAGATATCATTCAAGAACAGGTAATTACAGTTAGTTAACAATGACCAAGTAAATTGCTTCTTTTCTAACAAATGGGTGGATTTGCCTTAGTGTTCATCATGGGAGATCAGCTTGCAAAGCCTGAGATTCTGAGACAAAAGACGTAGTTATAGTAACTGCAAAGATTGGAGTTAAGCTCCTTTGTACAAAACTCGCTGACATTCTACCTTGCACCAAAACTGTTCCTTCCGGGGCTCTCTGAGATGCTCACGTGCCAGCAATTTGAATTCTTGATTGAGGCTGATAAAGCAAGACAGTGAATAAAAATATGGATTTTTAATAAGAGGTGATGTGATAAGGAGCTATTCTAATATCTGTGATTAAAAGGTAAAAAAAAAAAAAAAACCATAAAACTGTAATTAGTGCTTTTTGAGCAATTTTGTTTCTTTCAAAGATAAAAGCTCCAAATGTAATGCTCTGCAAATGGCATCTCCACGTGACGTGTGGACACAAATGCACCATCTCAACACTCACATTAGGGTGCTTCAGTAGCCCAGCTCTGGCCAACAGATATGGCACAACTCATCTAATTATTCCATTCCTGTACGGGGCTATTTCAGTTGGGCAGGGGTGGATGGGTGGGGGGGGGAGGGGCACTATGACAGAGTAGATGGCTCAGTTGATAAAGGGCTTGCTTTAAAAACATGAATACTTGAGTAAGATACAACCAGGGCAAAAGGCCAGGAGCAGTGGTGCTTGCCTGTAATCCCAGCACTGGGGAGACAGACAGGAGAATCCCCAGGCTCACAGGCCAGCCTAGCCCAGTTGGCAAGGTCCAAGCCAGTGAGAAACCCTGCCTCAAAAACAAGTTGGACAGCTCAACTTGAACAGCTGAAGGTTGACTTCCGGCCCCCAAATGCATGCACACACATATCCACATATAAAAGGGGGGAAATTGCATGACTGTGGTTTACGGAATGAGGCTAAAATAACAGTAGCAAGCTCAGCTAGGACAATTTTAGCTAGGATACATGATACATCCATCACTCAGGAAATATTTGCTAAACACTTGTGGGAGGCGCCACACTGCCCTAGAGACCAGCGGTTCAGTGACAAGGAGCCCGGAATCGGCACTTTGGGTGTATGACACGTGGCTCAATGTAAAACAAATCGGTCCTGCTCTTTCTACTTAGCACCGTAGCTAATTTGAAGCCTGGGCTACAGAAGCAGTGGCCCTCAATTCTTTGGGAGATACGGCCAAAGAACTCTTACGGAACATTCCAGGCTTGGTAAAATTGGCCTTGAAGTCAGTGTCACAATATGCAAACAGATGGTGTCACAGTCTTCCCTCCTGACCTGCCCAGCTGAGCAAGCTCATGAAGATAAGTTATTACAAGGAAGCTTAGTGAGAGCATACGTTCGGTGAGAGACTCAAGATCTTCCTACCGACAGCAGCACAGGAAGAATTAAATCACTCAGCTAAACCCATCTGATCTGAGGCGAGAGAGGGGCCATTCCGAGCATCTGAGGAGTTTAGAGGCCCAGTGTGTTCTAGTAGCTCATCCAGTCTTCCAGGACAGAATGAGCCAAGGCCACGACTACAATCTGTGCTGGCTTTGGATGGATGCACTTGAAGTCTCAGAGGACCTGAGCCTTAACACCTAGCTGCCTGCTCATGCTATCTCTGGGACCAGCCCAAAAAGATGAGGGAAAATGTGCAGAAGTAATTTCCACTTACATTAAAGTTTCCAGGCTCTCCGATTCTCTTAAGTATTGGTGCAAAGCACCTTGCCAAGCCATGTCTTTGGAAGGGGTTTTCCCACCACCTTCCAGATGGCCAGATACAAACAGGCCCATCCCACCAGCCCACAACCTGGCCCCCTTACATGGGGTAGTCTGCCCGCTGGCTTCGGGTGGCTTCCAGCTCTCGGTTCTGAAACCTCGGGAGCTTCTTCACGATTCCAGAGTTTTCTCCACTGGAGGCATACAGGAAACTGAGTAGGGCAACTGCATCTGTAACCATCACAGAAATCATCTTCAGTTTTCTCCAGAGAAGCATCCCTACCAAATGAACCCCCTCCAGTACCTCTGCTCCTAGTTCCAGCCAAACAGTTAGAGCAATAATCTAAGAATATGACTAAGCATTTGCAGAACACAGAACCTAAGCCAGGAACCACCATACTAATTAAGCACAACAGCAAGACAGACTTCATTAGTTTTCATGACAACTTCAAGTTTTTGTTATTAGTCCCATTCTGTGGAGAGAAAGTCCAGGGTAAGTTCACAAAGTTCAGAAGTAGTAAAGTCAGACTTCAGGTTTACACTCTGAAGATAAGAGTGTATCTATCTATCCATCTATATCTATCTATCTATCTATCTATCTATCTATCTATCTAATATCTATCTATCATCTATTTATCCATCTATCTGTCTGTCTGTCCATCCATCTATCCATCTATCCATCTATCTATGATCTATCTATCCATCTATCTATATGCCTGCCTATCTATCTATCTATCTATCTATCTATCTATCTATCTATCTATCTATCTATCTATCTATCTATCTATCTGTCTATATATCTATCTAATATTTATCATCTATCTATCTATCACCTATGTATCTACAAATCATCTATCTATCATCTATATGTTTTCTTTGTGGCACTCAAGGGCCATTCACAACACAGGCAAACACTCTGCCATTAAGTTACGTCTCCTGCTGGCTTTTGTGTTCCTAACCACATTGCACACTGCCCTTTAATGCTAGGGAAAGAATTTTTAATTTGTGTTATAGTTATAATGATGTTATCACTTTCACTGAGCTCATGACAGTACAGTCAGTTCATAGCAGTATAAACATCACACGTGTATTATCATATTGAACCCTCATTATCATGGCCAGTGTACAGATGGGGAAATCAGAGGCATGGTTTGCCAAGGTAGTAGCTAATATTTGGTGTACGCCAGGCATCATGACAAGCACAACTCAAGGGTAGTATCACTAAACTTCATAACAAATGATCAAGTGGGTCCTTTAGCACAGCTCTTGGCAGATGAAAACCCGAACCTTAGAGGGACAAATAAAAAGGAGTGGGGCTGGGATCAAGCTCAAGCAATTTGGTTTTAGAATTCTTGCTTTTGAATTTACCCTTTTTTGTGTGTGTTATTCTGAATTTGCTGTTCTGGGGATCATATCCAGGCTCTTGCACATGCTAAAGGCATACCCTGACACTGGCATATATCAGCCCCATTTTGATTTGGATATGAATGCCTTCCACTTGCACTCAACATATCACCTCTGCACAAAATGACTAATGGCATTCCTGAAACGGGGAAGGGTGATGGGGGATGCCCTTCTGTATACTGTGAATTTATGTTTTTCTTATTGGTTGATGAATAAAGCTGTTTTGGCCAATGGGCAGGCAGGATTTAGCCAGGCAGGAAATCCAAACAGGGATAGAGGAAGGTAATAGGCAGAGGCAGAGAGATGCCATGTAGCTACAGGGAAGGTAGGACGTCTGGGCATTGTCCAGCAAGCCTAGGCCACATGGAGATACTCAGATGAATAGAAATGGGTTAGTAATTAAAGAGAGCTAGCCAATAAGAAGGCTGAGCCATTGGCCAAACAGTGTGTTGATTTGGGACTAAATGGCTGCGGGTCCAGGAGGGACAGAAACTTCTGTTCATAGAAGGGTTTCACTTTCCTTCACAAACATAGGGGTCTGCAGCCTAGGCATATCCACAACAGATCCCCTTGGGGAAATCAGCTTCTTAAGTTCTTTATCTAACTTCTACTGCTTTAATGATGGCTAAGTATACATTCTATTTTCCATATTCACTTGACCTAGGAATAACTATGCCTTCCTCCTTCTTAAAATGCTCTTGGGTTTAAACATTCATAACTTGACGATAGAAGCAACCCACTCTTCCTGGGACTCTTGGGGGAGATGAGTTGGTTTCTGTAAGAGTCATCAAATACACAGTATTGGCACATATTACAGGTTCCTCATCCTGGGAGGCCAGATGGCTCAGCTCACTTCCCAAAGAGAAACCAGAAACTGTAGTAAGTGTAGAAGTACCTTGAGTTTAATATGATCTGAAAATTCCCAAAAGCAGTTTTTAGAATCTCCAGCCCTTGTACATATATATATATATATATATATATATATATATATATATATATATTTAATAGGATTAAGCAAGCCAGTTCCCTGAAAGCATCTAAATCATGACATGAATTTGAGCTCCATTTGGGCACAGAGGACTCGCTGGTCTGTTATGAGCGCAGTGATGGGCACTGTAAATGGAAATACTGCAGAGGGCTTTAGACTCTGAAGACAGCTCATCAAAAAGATTCAGTTCAGCCCACCCTTGACTTGGCTTCTGTGTGCAGAAGAGGCCAGATAGCCACATTTGCGCCAGGAAGCCCAACACACATAACAAAGCAACCTCACACCAGGAAAATGAAGGAAGCTTCACTAAAAAGAGGCTTTGCTCTTTGCGCCCTAGGATCAAAGTGTCCTGCACAAGGACTGTGGAGGGAGAATGCTCAACCCAAACATCTAAAACAGCTTTGCTAAATAATACAGAGTTTTGGTGCCCCCCCCCAAAAAAAAATCAAAGGCACAGAGATTTTCTTACCAATTCTGTAGCTTTAATAGTTTTGTGGTGTTTTCCCCTCTGTATCATCTTATGTGTCCTTTACAATCAAAATTAATTAGCAAGAGTGACATTTTAGAATCCATCTAGAACAGGAGAGCATATAGGTTTGTTGTTCATTCACTGACAGTGGCTGTTGGGAATATCAGAAAGATGTTCCTTGACTTGTGAGAGGATGATGACATCCCCAAAAGTATCAATGGCCAAAATTAAATATAAAAAAAAATGTACTTAATACCTTAATCTACCAATCTTTATCACTTAGCCTAGTCTATGTTAAATGTACTTAGAGCACACATTAGCCTACAGTTGAACAAAATCATCTTACAGTGATGCATTGGCTCATATGATTCGCTAATACTGTACTAAAAATGGAAACCACAATGTTTGTGTAGGCATGAATGACTCTCTACTGTCAAAAGTTAAGAAATCCAGGGCTGGCTGGGTGGTGGTAGCACACGTCTTTAATCCCAGCACTCAGGAGGCAGAGGCAGGTGGATCCCTGTGAGTTCAAGACCAGCCTGGTCTACAAGAGCTAGTTTTAAGACAGCCTCCAAAGCCACAGAGAGACCCTGTCTCGAAAAACAAACAAACAAATGAAATCCAGGGCTGGGTCAGTGGTTAAGAGTTCTCTCCAGGCCACCAGGAGGACCTGGAATCACACAGAGGTAACAATGTGACTGACAAGTTAGTCATGGTCTTATGCATGCCTAGAACCCCAGCAGTGATTATCACTGGAGTTTGCTGGCCACCAGCCTACCCCAAAAGTTAAAAAACTAGGTTCAGGGAGAGACCCAATCTCAAAGAAATAATGCAGAAAGTAATAAGGGCACCCAATGTCCTCCTTTGGACTCCATGTGCCCACCACACAGGTGTGTACAATTGCATACACATGTACATACTACATGTTGAAAAATCCTAAGTCAATCCATCGTAAATCAAAGGATCATTTGTATTTGACTAGTGACGTCTATCACAAGAGTAGACTAGGGAATGACAATGTCATTCACCATCAAAACATTTATAGGTAAGTTAGGTACTAAGAGATTTAGTGACTTATCCAGTTATCCCTGGATGGTCCATGATGGACCTTCCTTCATTCACTTCTATTTTCAGAGCTTAGAACAGTGCCCAGGGCTTGATAGGAGTTGGCCAACAAATGGATGCATGTAACTGTAGACAGGTTAGAATCCAAACCCTTCTCTCCTTTTTCCAACACTTTCTACATGCTACAAGATATGCACCCTGCTACCCAAGACAAATAACCCTTTCAAATCCTTCCTTCAAGTCTATTTTTTTTTGACTCTTGTATGAGATGAGGTTGGAGAAGGAGGAAAACACATACACACACACACACACACACACACACACACACACACACACACACACACTGTGTCATAAAGGCAATGCGTGTTTGGAAATCTTCCTGAACTGCTTTTGTTTTGTTTTGTCTTTAAATTTTAGAGCAACAAGAGGCATTGGTTATTAAGTGGTGCAAATTCCTTAATTTGGAGACAAGGAGGATGTCGTCATCGGGTTGATACTTATGTAACTAATAAGAGGTCCAGCTCTGGCTCAAACTGGAACTCCCCACAGCACACCAGTGGGCACTTTACTAACCAGACTGCATCTTAGCAGCGCTCTGAGAAGACAGTGACTGATGCACATGCCAACTGCTGCTAGAACACTAAAACATCTTGATATTGACTAGTTAAGAAACGCTACCTTGAATCCTCAGCCTCGCCTTCGGGTTAGAGCCTGGCTCAGCAGAGCTGGGGTGAGGGAAGGTGTCCTCCAGCAGCACCACGCTCCACAAGCATCAGGACCCGAGTCCAGCTCCCCAGCACCCATGCCAAAAACACAATAAAACTAGGTATGCCATCACCCACTGGAATCCCAGCACCCAGAGACGAAGACAGAGGATGCCAGTGGCTTGCCAGGCCAGCACATGTAGCCAAATAAAAAGGCTCATGAGACTAGCAGACATACAACACTGAACTCTGCCCTCCACATGTGCACATGCCAGTACATACGTGAGCTCAAACACACATAAAACACCCTCCGGCGCACACACACTTAGTCTGCATGCCCATCCAAGAAGACAGGTTAAACAAGTGAGAGACTACAGGGCAATGGGCTGCTAAGGATCTGTCAAAAAAAAAAAAAAAAAAAAAAAAAAAATAGGGCCAAGCAGCATGGTCTGATGGAGAACAATCTCCTCCGTGTTGCTAACGAGTGTAAGGCAGAGCTGCTCCTGGGCTATCATTTGGTTGTGGAGACAAGGAGCTAAACCTAATGCTTCTATGTGCAGAGGATCATTCCGGAAGGAGAAGTAAGAAATGTCTGCACCGAGTCTGCTTCTGGGAAAAGGACCAGAAGACTGGGGTGGGCGGAACTCCTTCCCGCTAAGCCTTTTTATATGATTTAAATTTTTTTTTTTTTAACCAGGTACATGTATTACCTTTGCAGCTAAGGAAGGCAAGAACAAAGGCCCTGAACATTTCCAGGCACAGAGAGAAGGCGGCGGCTGCATTCTGCTGGCCTCCCCACCCGGGGCCTCCGAGGCTGTTCCTTCAGCTCAGCCCAATCGCTTCAAAGAGACAAAGTCCAGTGGGTGAAGGAAACATGATTCATACCGATAAAAATTCAACTTTAAAAAAAAGCCTTCCTTCTAATTTAGAACCTGGGTTAGGGCTGCATTAGCATATCTCGGAGAGGCAGCATAGCAAAGTCGAAAGAATGGAGGTTTGGACTCCATTTAAATAATCTCTCCGAGCCTCTGTTTTTCCCCTTCATTAAGAAGAGGATGAGAATAATACTGACTTTCCCATGAGACTGCTACAAGGATTAAACGAGACAAAGTGCCTGGAAAAAGTGTTTTGTACATTGTAAAGGGCAATGCAGATGTGAGGCAGCAATTAGTGTTATTACTGGGAAACTCAGACTACTGTGATTAACTGGGGACAGGGGGACTGAGTCTGGAGTGCTTTTTTTTTAAAGTCCAAATATACTGCTTATAATTAGAAATGGATCATCACGTCACTGGCTTGAATAATCGAGATGCATATACAGCTTGTTTGGGAGTTTGTTTTACTTTTTTTCCCCCCTACAAAGACAAGTAGAGCCTGGCTCCAACATCTGACTTAAATTTCAGTTATTTTGTTATAATGAAATTCCATTGTGAGAAACCATACTTTCAAGGGGTGAGTTGGCTCAGCAGGTAAAGACGCTTGCTGCCAAGACTGATGACCTGAATTTGAACCCTAGGATCCACGTGGTGAAGGAGAGAACCAATTCCCCCTCCCTCGCCCCCCCACCCGGTTGTCCTCTGACCTACACACAGACACAGACAGACAGACAGACACACACACACACACATGAACCCACGGTGGCATGTGCATGCCCCTCCCCATCCCAAATAAATAAATTTAAAATAGCATACTTCTGATTTGCTAGAATTAAGTGTGAGAATGACCTTTCATTGAAAGGAAAAGAAGCTGGCCACAATCCCCAAGAGTTTCTTATCAGAGACCAGAAGAATTGTCATGAAGGGACAGGATGGGCTAGGGCAGGATGCTTCCTACTGCTAGTGTGGGATTTGAAAATCTTCACAGCGTGGTCCTAACCTGAATAACCTTCCTCACACCTGAGATCCTGCCTTCAAGTTCAAGGAAGCACTTCAAACACACCTCAAGCATGCTGCTAGTCAGCATCCTCATCCCAGGGCAGATGCTGAGATCCCTCTCACCAGGCAGACTCAGCCTGGGAGCCCTCTGACTGCAAAGCCAGTCTGTCACCCTGCCCAAGGGGGAACGTAGTCACACAATCCCCTCCCCTGTCCAGCGATGTAGCTGGTGCTGTCACTGTACTCTGTGCCCCATGCCCTCCCCTTTGGTCCTCTGACTGTGAAAGCTATGCTTATCCATCAGGTCCCTGTCCAATGTCACCTCCTCTATGACAAACCTCAGCAAGCACCTAATAAAAACTCACAGTAGCTTTGTCCAAGGTGAATGACATGGAACAAATAAATAATAAACAGCTTCATAACACCCCCCACACACACAGTGGTTAAATATGAAGTTTGGGAGGCAAATGATCTGGCCTTGTGTGCCAGCTCCATAGTTGATAGCTGTGTGACCTGAGACAGGTCACTTCTGCATCAGCAAGAGTGAAGGCAGAATGTTGGAAAGAACAGCCATAATCTTCCCACAGCGTCTGGCACATGACGAGGGCTCGGAGATGCAGATAGAGTGTCTGTGGCTGTGCCATAGCTGTGTGTGTCTCCCACACATACACCTTAGACAGAAGGACTAGGTTTCCATCGGTGAGTTTTTAGATTTGGAGAAGGGACTGGTCCATAAAGGCTCAGTTAGCGTTTGTTTTATTTAACTGACATAGCACGTATCACAGGAGACATACTCACAGTGGGTGTAGGAAGCCAGAGAGGCAACTTCTGATCTTGGAAAAAAAGCATGCTCGTGTACGTACATATGTTTGGGGCTCCAGCAAGGGGAAGTGGCCGTCAAAGATTAGAGAGGGTTTCAGGAGGGAAACATGGGGAAGGTGGCAGGAGATGAGGCTACGTGCTGATGGCACTAGTGGGGCTGGTTGGGACGATGTAGGTCAATAGTTATTCAAGGCCAAAGGAACTGAACCAGGAAGATATCAAAGTGGGCGTGTCAGACTCAACCTACTAAGGCAGAGCTGAGTCACACATGTTTGCAAGAAAGGTGATAGGAGTCTTCGGCCACTGGATCCAGTGTGGCTCTCATAGGCCACCTGGGAAGCTACGGCCTATGGGCCTGTCTGCAGAGGACCAGAGGAAGATTCGGGGCCAGCTCCACACCTCCTCACCATCCACAGGGCATCAGGGTGTTGTCAAAGTGTGGTCCTCACTGGACTGCAGCATAAGGAGCCTGCATAATCACGGTGCACAGGAAACCAGAAAATATAGCTATTTAATCACAGTGTCTGGTAGATGAAGGCTATAGAGGAGACTGAGGAGATAATGCCAGGCAAGGTCACTAGCTCAGACCAGGTGGTCAGGGAAGTGGGCATCTGAGCGGAGGTATGAAGGAGGTGAAGAAGGAAGCTGGACAGAGATCTAGGAAATAAGCATTTTAGGTGGCAACTGTCACTCCAGTGTCCCAAAGTCTAGGGAGAAGCAAGCAGGCTCACGGGGGCTGAACAAAAGCATGCCAGAAGGTCAAGCCAGCAAATGCTGCCCGACAGTGTGGCTTGATTTCAAGCAGCAGAATGAGGGGCACTTAAGGGGACATGGGGTGACCAGCCTGCACTGCACAGGCTGCTTGGAGAGAGAGGGGCAAGGGTGAGGCTAGAAAGCCACCACTGGGCTGTGGCCAGAGTCCAGGAGGGTGGGGACTTAGACTAGGTTGCCAGGCGTACACGTGGCAAGGAGAGGTTGAACACTGGGCATATACAGCAGAAGCTGTAGCCAACAGCACTGGCAGTCTCTCCTCAGGGTGTGACAGAGAGAAGGTCTGAGGGCAGGCCAGGTTAGACTACCTGTCAACCCTCCACCCTGCCCCGCCCTACCCCCACCCCACCCCACCACGTGTTTGATCCTTTCAGTGAGTTCAGGAATGAGTCAGAGGCACAGGGGCCTTAAGGGATAATGCCCATCCCTTCTCCCGAGAAAACAGACAACAAAAGTGCTTGCTCAGGTGATGATTGCCCAACCACCGAGGGCTCCATGGCAGCCACATAGCAGGGACGGGCATGCAGAAGGAAGGGCATGTGGCCCGGCCTTGGCACAATGTATCTGAAGGATGTTGACTTTTGACCTGGGCTGGGATTGCTCAGCAGGGTGGGATGAAAACAGTCTGACAGTGGCCCAGCCTGGGCTGGTCAGAGAGGAGTGCCTGAGGGTACTATCCCAGAGTACAAGCTAAGCTAGCAGCTGCAGGGACTTCAACCACCCTCCTGCAAAACCCAGGCACAGGAGACAAACAGCAAAAAAAAAAAAAAAAAAAAAGAGGAATCCATATAGGAGTACTGAAGTTCAGAGTCAAGGCCATAAAGGACACAAGATGCTTGACATAGGAAACATTTCCCAAGCCCTGAATCAATGGGGCTGCAGTTTACAGAGGCCCAGACTTAACAGGAGCCCCAGGCTCAGCTCCGGTCTCCTGATACTCTCTCATTTCAACTGACTGTTATCCCAGCAGTGAAACAAGGGCCCTTCGAAGAACAAGGCTTCAGCCCAGCCCCCGCCCGCCCCCACCGGGCCCCCACCCCACCCCACCCTCCCCTGTTGGCTCTCACCCAGTGACCCCCCCCAGCCCATAGCCCCAGCCAGAACAAAGGTCAGAGCACCTCCCACAGCCTGCTCCCTCACTCGGGTGACCTGTCTTTTAAGGAGAGAGGAAAATGGTCTCATTTTGGTAAACAAATCATAGCTACAGGTACAGAGCTGGTTTGAGAGTGCAAGGAAAGCTCCTGCCTCCGTGTTCAGTGAATTTTTAACTCCTAAGAAAGGTTTTCCTCCGTGCTATGATTTGATTAGATTGGTTCTCACACCAAAAGTAATGTTCTGAAGAAGGCGGGTAAAAAATTCCCACTGTGCCATTCCTGGGCCTTGCAAACAGGGCAGGAAACAACAGAGAAGAAAGTCTGCTCCCGTTTTCAGGGCACCCTGAGAATGAGCCAGTTTATAAATGATTGCATTTCAAGACGTCCCACTTGCAATTTGGTCATTTTTCAATGAGAAGTATATGCATTTGCAAAACATGAAATGGAATCATTAAGCCTTGATGAAGCCAGAGGCAAAGAAACTGGCCATGTATGTATGCCCCATGCTCCCTTGTGCTTGACAGATTGGGGATCCCTGTGGAAGGCACTCCATGTAGATACGAGCATAGTGCTCTGCCTGGAGGAGGGTGGCTCACCCATTAACAAGGGGCACACAGCTCCCATACTCCAGATATCTCACAATGCACTCTCTCTCTCTCTCTCTCTCTCTCTCTCTCTCTCTCTCTCTCTCTCTCTCTCACACACACACACACACACACACACACACACACACACACACACACACACACGCAAATACTATGAAACCTGAATTCAGTCTACAGTTAACACACTGGTCCCTTAGTTTTGATACTGTTCTGCGATTACAGAATGCGGTACTGGTAGCAGAAGCTGAGCTATGGCAGGAATGCCTTTTGCTGCCATTTTTACACATCCCTGTGACTCTGCAATTAGAGTCAATAAAGAGTTTCCAAGATGCCAACTGCTTAATGCATGCACCAAGGACCTGTACGGCCACACACACACACACACACACACACACACACACACACACACACACAGTTTTTAATATACATGAAACCACTTTGTAACCTTAGCAAGAAACGATCCCAACCACTGTTTCCCCAGACATCATATCTCAAAGGTGAGGAAAAGCTGTCAGTAGAGGAGGAGCATGGAATGGTGTCCTTAAGTCACCCTCTCCATGCAGATCTGGAGAAGACTGGGTATTAGGAAGATACCGTGGAAAACCCTGCACCTGCCAAGCCAGCCTGGGGGTTGGGCTGCAGTCAAAACAAGATCAAAGTCCTATTTCACAGTCCCACTCCCTTCCCAGAGATTGAAATTTGTGGGTGCAACAGAATCCATTTCAGATGCTGAGACTACCCCATCCCCAATCCTGGCTGGATGAGGAACATTGCAGACCAGTCCTGATGTGGAGGGGGGCTGGGGAATGACCCAGGGACCTCAGTGTGGATTCCGTGTGGGCTGTTCCACATGGCATTTGGGATGATGCAGAAGAACTTGGACTGTCCCATTAGAGTGGCAGCTTGGTGCTGAGGGCTGGTGTTGTGCTAAACAATTGCAGCTTGCTCAATACTCATCACCTTATTCTGAGGGAAGGATCCATTAGCCTATTTTATAGGTGAGGAAACAGAGGTTGGACAAGTTCTGGCTACCCACTCAGAAGTGGCAGAACAGGATACCCCAGCCACAAGTTGCTACCCTGAGGCAGAGCCTCCCTGTCTGGCACAAGGATTGCTTTTAGGGGGTCTCTCTCACCTCCTCCAATGGAGGCTAAAACGTTTTTCTTATAAATAACAGAAGCCGTGGGCCTTGCCGGGTCTTTGTTTCAGCAGCGTTATTGTTTCTAAGCAGCCCAAGCTCTCAAAGGTTCCCTCCACTCCTCCCCCACAGCCCCTTGATTCTTTACATCTTTCTCCCTATTCTCCCTTAATCTTTTTCCTCTCTTTCATTTTTTTTATTCACTCCCTTTGTTCCCAAATTCAAAATGACAGGCACAATAGACCTCTCCATTTTCCTTGTCTTACTGATGCTAACTTAAGAACTTGCTTTTGGGGTCCTGGCAGGATAGCTCCGTGGGTAAAGGTGGCTGCTGCCAAGTCTAATGACTGAATTTCAACCTTTCTGACCCACATGGTAGAAAGAGAGAAATGACTCATGCAAAATTGTGCTTCGATGTCTATGACACACACACACACACACACACACTTGTGATTTACAAAAGAAACTTGCACCTGCTGTCATTGGATGACACTGACAATCTGAAAACCCAAGTATGTGCTCTGCCATGAGGCAAGCGACCTACCACTTTCCAGAGGACACTGTGGGATCCTGTTGGCCCAGAGGCTCCAAATATAGTCCACGTTCCACTCCAGGCACACCTGATGGTCTTTGAAAGGCCGTTCAAAGGGTGGCACCGTCTGCAGCAGGGTGTAATTCTTTGCTACGGCATGCAGCAAGTTCTCCTCCCCTCGGACATTTAAGGCTCCACCGGTGTGCTTATGGGTGATCCAGGCTCGTAGAATCACTGTGGACACAGAGATGGGGTGTCGGATGAAGTAGTCGTCCCGGTACACCATAATGCTTGGGAATTTCACATGCACTATTTGCGTCCGGCTGGTGTGAAGGTGTTTCTCGTTCCTCCACCTCTTTTTGTACACTGGAATGCTACTTCTGAACTCGGACGAGACAACTGCTTCCAAATTGACGACACAAGGCTGGGAGCACAAATATTCCACGGAGACTTCAGAGACATTGCGTACACTTCCCTCAAAGGCAGTAAAATAAATAAAGTCCGTGTACGTTGCCTCCTGCTCTGCACTGGGCATCACTGATGTCGTCAGGGAAGTCTGCCTGCCCAGAGACGGCACAAAATTCTGAAAAGGAGAGAAAAAGTAACACACAATGGTTTTTTGTTTTTTTTTTTTTTTAATCATCCTACGAATATATTCTCGGATTGTTATTATCTTGGCATTAGAAACTATAGCTCTATGTAATTGCAATGATTTGGACAGTAAGAGATGTCAAAAACATAGCTATTAGACTGGAGAAAAACCAACACACACACACACACACACACACACACAGATACACACACAGACACACACACACACACAGACACACACACACAGACACACACACACACACAGACACACACACACAGACACACACACACACAGACACACACATACACACACAGACACACACACACACACAGACATACACACAGACACACACACACACAGACACACACACACACAGACACACACAGACACACACAGACACACACACACACACACAGACACACACACAGCACACACACAGACACACACACACACACAGACACACACACAGACACACACACACACACACACACACACACACACACACACACACACAGAAGGCTGGGTTGTGTTGAACTCTCTCCCTAGGCACGGGAACATCTGCTGGTCAAAATACGGCTTTCAACACTATGTGGCAATCATTCGTGAGCTGGCTTTCTGAAGGATGAGGCTGGTGCCTGGCAAAGGTAATAGTGAAAGGGAGAAGAATGAACCAGGCAAGCCAGCTTCAGACATGTACAAACTACTTCCAATGGTGGCCAGGCACTGCGATCAAAGGGCTGGAGAAAAGTTGAAAGAGCAACACCAGGAAACATAAAACATAAAAAGGAGGTCAGCTTGGAGGATCTATCCCCTGTAAGTGGAGAGCCAGGACAAGCCTGCAAGCCTGGTGGCCCAGCAGGAGGCCTGTGCTGCCCCACAAGGGCAAACTTGGACCACAGCCTCCTGGTCCTGTTGTGTCACTATGTGACGTGGCATGGCGTGGCAGGTGTCAGGAAAGATTTTAACAGTGTGCTACTTGGTTGTTTCTGTTAAGTCCACTTCTCACTATGTGCCTTTTCTTACAGAAACTTGAGGAACTTGGTTACAAAATCCAGGCAAGTTTTGAGTCTGAGGTAATGAACTATGGCTAGCTGAGCGCCCCTCCCCTTTTTTTGTCATGCTTTTGTGATTCCGGTGTCCAGAGCCAATAAGGTCACCGTGACCACTTTGCACCCATGTTGATGGCGGCATGTGGCGGGACCGACTAAAAGGAAAGCATGGGTGATGGTGTGGAGAAAGATGTGATCCCCGGTGCACTGCAGCTGACAGTGTAAAATGGCATGGCTTCTAAAGACACTTTTGTTTTTAAATTAAAAATATGACAGCTATATGGTTTGACCCATGAGTCCTCTTCCAAATGTACCCAAACAGCTGAAAGCAAGAACTCCAGGACACAATTACATATTGATATCCAAAGCCACACTCTCCTGGACGGCTAAAAGCAGCTCAAGTGTTCATCAGTGATTCAAAGAATGGCTTATGTGCATGGCAATGGAATGGGGTTCCGCTCTCCTATAAAGTGGGTGAGCCTTAAAGATATGCTTGCGGAAGTCAGACAAACACAAGGCAGGAAGTACTGTGTGAGGCACTTGAGGAGGCGGAGGAGGCAGACTCCTTGTGGGAACAAAACAGAAGAGGGACTGGCAAGGTCTGGGAGGAGGGGACAGGTGGGTGAGGTTAGAGTTTCATTGCAGGGTGATGAGAACGTGCTGGAAGCAGAGAGTGGTGGTGGCCGTGCACAGTGTGAACTCCACACTTCAAAACAGTAAGCTTTATAAACAAATACTGGATCACAGCTTGAAAGGAAGAGCCATTTCATTTGCCAGCCGTGGTGATGCATGTCTCCTAACCCCAGCACCCTAAAGGCAGAGACAGGAAGATCCTGCAAGTTCAAGACCAGGTTGGTCTGCAAAATGAGCATCAAGCCAGCCAGGGGTACAGAGTGACGCCTTGTCTTAAAAGTGGAGGGAAGGGTTGACAAGATGGCTCAGCAGGTGGAGATGCTTGCTGCCAAGCCCGATGACCTGGGTTCGGTCCCAGAACCTGCATGGTAGAAGCAGAGAACTGAGTCCCAATTTTCCTCTGACCGCCAGACACATATGCCATCCTACACACGCTCACACACAGGCAAAACAAGTAAACAGAATTCTTAAGTTTTAAAGCTACTTTGGTCTTACAAAGAGAGAGAAGGGGCTCTTTTCTTCATTTTGGTTTAGAGTCATGGAGAAGCAAAGCTGGAAGAGAACTGAATTCTTGTATTGGGAAACACACCTGTCAATGATAGTTAAAAAAAAAAAAAAAAAAAAAAAAAAAAAAGCCAGGTGGTGATGGCACACGCCTTTAAACCTAGCACTTAGAAGGCAGAGACAGGTGAACCTCTGTGAGTTTTTGGGTCAGCCAGGCCCCAAAGCTACAGAGAAACTCTGTCTCAGAAAAACAAACAAACAAAAAAGCAAAACATGGCCGGTGCATCAACCAAACAACAAACACACCCATTGCAGACCAGAATCAGAAGCACAATGGACTGAGGGTCTAGATCAGTTTATGGAGAAAATGGGATTCCATTTGGGCGTTGAGGGTTGAAGAAAAAGAAGTTCTTCTGGGGTCAATGTGAGGGAGAGGCTAAAAGTGGTACAGGTAACACAATGAAACAGCAAACTGGGGACAGCAGAGCAGAGCCAAACAGGGCCAGGAACCTGAGACAACAGAGAGCATTTGGCTCCAGGCAGCCCCGGGGCAGGAGCTCTTCCTTCTGCGTGCGGGCGTCTATGGTAGGGGTGGTGGTTTTTTTTTTAGGACTCCATGCACAAGGGTTAGGGTGACTGCTCAGCAGAAATATGAGGAACTAGTCATAACTCAGTGATGAGTAAGGCCCCACTCTTGGGACAGAAAAACAAATTAAAGCCCCACAGAGCTGGCATTTTTTTTTAACCTAGTAGCCCTTCAAGATCGAGGTCAGATTTCATCTTGCACTGGCTGCAGTGCAGAGAGGCACACCCACTGTGTACTGCTGGTGGTGGCCACTTCTGCGTGCCGGTCACTCAATACCTACCAAATGGAGTGCAGTCACCCTGTGCCACAACAATCCTACAAATAAACTAAATCTGTGGGAAAGGGTTTCCCACGTCAGCACTGTTACAGCAGAAGGTAAAAGGTGTAGACGTTCACGGCTTCAGTAAATGAAGTTATTTCCAACCCTGGAGCGTTCTCCAGCCGCAAAAAGATTCAAGATCTCCACATGCAGATGAGGGGACGATCTCTAAAGGGTATTTTGGGTTTGGGACTTTTGCTGTTCTCTTGTTGTCATTCTTAAGATGGGTTCACAAATACCATAGTAGGTGAAAAAGCACACACACTCATAAAAAAAAAAAAAAAAAGTGGGGCATTGGTGGCACATGCTTTTAATCCCAGCACTGGGGAGACAGAGGCAGGCAGATCTCTGTGAGTTTGAGGCCATCCTGGGCTACAGAGTGAGTTCCAGGACAGGCTCCAAGGCTACAGAGAGAAGCCCTGTCTCGAAAACACACACACACACACACACACACACACACACACACAATCAGTTGCTCCTTTGGAACATGGAAGACTGAAGTGGCCGGAAGACAGACATAAGGAAGATGTGTGCTGCTATCTTGCTATCTTTTGCATGAACTTTCAGAGCAGAGAGCAACCATCTTAAGAGGTGAAAGTGTCAGTTTGCATAAATGGCAGAACGAGAAGGGAAGGGCTGGCCATTCCTTTACCTTGATGGTGAGAAACCTCGGGGTAAGAAATCTGCAAGGCGTGAGGACAGTTCAGGCTGTCCACCCCTTCTGGGAAAGGCTTAATTGTTTTCTGCACTACTATATATGGCTACATTACAGGGAGGAAAACCCACATGGAAATAACCCTGTAGTTGGAAGTGGAGCAGGGGCCACTGGTGATGGTTGGTCCTGCCCTGTGCTGCACAGTCCTGCATCTCTCACATCGCCCCTCCGGTGGGCTAGCAGAGCCCAGCCAGGAAGCTGACCCTTTCCTCTTTCTTCACCTCCACCCTCCCACCAACACAATGCCCACCCCAAACCACGTCATGGCAACACAGACCCACTGTTGCCTGGGAACCCATCCTCCTTTCGCACAAATAGATGAACCAGTATTGGTCCATAGGAAGAATGCATTCATTTAACACCAACAGGATTTCCCAAAAGCCAACAGTCCCTGGTGCCCATGGACCTAGACCAGAACAGCAGACAGATGGATGGTGCATCTTACGCTAGGGCGATGCCCCAGATGCTTTCCTGCGGAAGTACATGCAAGGAGCCGTTCGCTATACAGTACACACCACAGTCTGTTCTCTTTGAAGAATGAAGATTCCAGATCTTTCCATGCCTCTCTGAAAAACTCACCAGGTCCGCGATTTTCTTGCTATTTTTTTTTCCTACCTCATTTTTTTTCCAACATTAAAAGAAAAGAACTCTCTTTTAGACAGAAATGCAGGAGGAAAGCCATTCGATTCCCCTGCAAAGTGTGGTTCCTAATAACCCTGTTCATTGTTTTACGTCTGATTGCTTGAAAATGTGCCTGTCACACTTTCCTGCGTTAATAAGGGCAGCGTGCCACAGTTTGCCCGGTGTGTTACACTTGTCACATTGTGGCTGAGGGGTGTGGAGTCACACCTCACCCTGTACCTCTCCAGGGCCTTCCTTCCAAATCCTGTCTCAAAGAAAATGTCGGGAGACTCATATGAAGATTATTGTATTTTCATCTGGTCCTCAGTCTGGAGTCAGCAAAAGCAAACCCAAAGGATGCAGATCCTAGACATGGGTTCTCCAGCTGATAGTCAGGGGCAGGACAGCCATGGTGACATGCTGGAAGTATAAAAGAAACCCTCACTTTCAACGCCTTGCTATTTAGCAAAAGGCTATGAAGTGTATTTTTGGTGATTTTATACCAATTTATTTATTTATTTGATTTTATATTGACTGCGTGTCAAAGTTATAATATCTGGATACAATGAGTTAAATAAAATACATTAAAATGGCCCAAACCTGTTCTTGTTTGCTTTTTCAATGTGGCAAACTACTGAATATAAAATTATAGCTGGGCTTTGAACAGTCTAGGATGGTGCTATTCTAGATTTGGGGACATTTGATTTTTTCTATTTAAAAAAAAAATGGGTACACGGTAAAAGCCAATCATACTGGCTTTGGCTCCCAGAGACATTGGCTCCCAGACCCTAAACAATACGAACATCTGCGAGTGATCAGGTGCCTCATACAGTACAGGGTAACTGCGTAGAATATATCCTCCTATGTGTGTACAGGAGCACATATGTGTGCAGGTGTGTGTCCACGCATGTGGGTGTGATGGCCAGAGGACAACCTTAGCTGTTGTTTCAGAAGCTCCATCCACCTTAGTTTTGTTTGCTTGGTTGCATTTTTTGTTTTGTTGGTGGGGGTGTTGTTGTTTTGTTTTGTTTTTCTGAGACAGGTTCTCTCATTAGCTTGGAGCTTGCCTAACAAGTCCCAAGGGTCCTTCTGTCCCCATCCCCCCAGGACTCACCATCACTTTCATCTGGTTTTGTTTGATCATTTGCTGTCTGGGCATAAGGTATAACCTTGAACTCATTACATACACCAGGCTGGTCTTGAACTCACAGAGAGCTGCCTGTCTTTGCCTCCTGGATGCTTGGTCAATGCTCAACTTTTATTTTTAACAATGTGTTCTGGAGATGAAACTCAGGTCCTTGTGTTCTTAAGGCAAACGTTTTTCTGGCCAAGCCATCTTCCCTACCCACTTCTTATATATTGCAAATGATCTCTAGTTGATTTATGTCTAGGTCCTTTAAATGCTTTGTACATAGCTGTTTACAAACATTACGCTGTTTCAGAAATAATAACAAGGAAACACCTGTACGTGTGCAGTACAGATGCAATTGTTTGTCGAAACAATTTTGATCCTTGGTTGGTTCAACTTCGTGGCTTTGGAAGCCATGGGATCTGAAGACTGACGCATGTCGGGTATCTCTGGTCATGGGACTCACTGTGGTAGGAAGACGGCCAACAGTGTGATATATAACTGGAAGGAGTTTCTGTCCCATCCAACGTTTGTTCACACACAGGTGTGTTGGTTGGATTGGCCTGTGGTTCGCCAACCACTGTTCTACAACACCAAGAAAGCATTCTTTCTAGATAGATCTTTGATAGAAGCTAAGCCCTGAATGGAGTTGCTGTGGGAGAGATGGGGTGAAAGACCCAACTAGGCACAATGACCCGATGAGGCTCAACTGTGCATTTTTCTAAGACTCCCAGGTGGTAGGTGCTGACATCCTGCTATTGCTCCTTTCAGTAAAGATTCAAACTGGGTAAGACCCTGATGCTAGGCTAGGCTAGCTTATTTGAGAAGTGGGAGAAATACTGTGGTAGTTGGGGTGAAGGGGAACTTCGTTTTGATAATGTAATAGGGATATGCTGGCCCCAGAGGGATCCTAAAATCACCCCATGTGCCGTGTGCATAGCACTGACCCGTGTCCTCGGAGCAGAGATGTTTCTTTGGGACATCTCTGCAGTGAAACAGGCTGGCCTCTCCTAGGCTGGAGCAGACCCAGAGGGCAGCTGCTACACCATGAGCTGTGGCCACCTCTGCTTTGTACAAAACCAACACCGATTAGTAACACATCACACTCTAAATATTGATTAAGCTGAAGCTCATTTCCTGGCGCAAGGCGTGTGTGTGGTTGTCAGCTGTTTCCTGCCAGGAAAATAAGGCAATTAGCTTGAAGAGTTCCAGCTTCAGGCATGACACGTGTCCAAGCTTCATAGGTATTTTCTTGTGCCAGGTTGCATTAACATAAACTAGAAGGCCTGCCCTAGTCACTTTCCCTAGTCTAGAAACTCCTAAGTCAGAGTCTACGTCCTTGTTCCATCTCCAGACTCTAAAAGAGACTTTGGCATACAGTAGGCATTGTACGATTCCTGCAGACAAAACAAACAAACAAACAGGCAGTGGGTAAGAGCACCTGCCAGGTGTTTGGTGGTCAATCTCCTGCTACAGCTGAACAGGCCTGGCAGGCACCAAGTTCTCCTGTGGATGATTACCGCCAGCCTACTCCTCACTCAGCCTCCCTGGATTCCTCTGCAGAGCTCTTAACATCAGCAATGCCAGGCCAAGGAACAAAACATAAGCAGAGACCTGAGGGGTCCCGGGAAGTGACGTCAGCTTGACTTGAGGAGGACTTCTCACAGCCTTGTCACCCCTCCTCACCTTTCAACTTTCCCATGCCTCCAGGAAAATTTAAAACCTATTTTTTTAATTAAGAAATTTCCCCCTCCCTCTATCCCTGCTGGTTTCCAGTTCATCTGACAAGTTCATCATCCATGTTAATATGCACTTGTATTCCAGCCTTGTGAGATAATGCCTTAAAAAAGCGGGGGTGGGGGGGGACACAGCTCAAATACACTGCATCTCTAGGCAAGACATTCAGGGTGAGAAGGGACTTCCGGACCCTTCATATCATGCTGTTTAAGCGACCATATCAGTGTTCCACTCCAGAAGCTAAAGAGCCACTCTGCACACTTGGGGCTGGGAATAGACTCCAGAGCCCTCTGATAACTGTTTCCAGAAGACAGGAGCCCCAATCAAAGTCAAATTTGAGAATGCCATGCACAGTGACAAAACACAGACCCTTCTGCCTTTGTAATTGTGTACTGTAATATTATAGACATTGAAATAGATCAGTTAATGTGTGTTCATGACAGAAGACCCAAACTTAGAAACCTGAACTCATTGATTAAGCCTGGGCATCAAGGACAGATGAGTCCATATGTCTTCCGGGCAAAGAAACAAAACTACCCACATGGGCTAAACTTCTTTTAGGATGAGTGCATTTGATTCCTTTAAACAAATCAATAAGCAGTGACTCTATTCAAATAGCCCTGTTCCACAGAGCTGGGAAACTGGCTTTCTTCTTTATGGTCCACTAGGTATTGAAGGAACGAACAGGGATTGGGAAATCTAAAATCATTCACTCTCACCACGGGAAGTTCATTTACACTTACCAGTGTGTGGGAGCTAGTCAGAGATGCAAACAATAATCGTGTCTGTTTTTCTCGTTCCTGCCTGCTCACTCCATCCATCACCTAAGAAGACCTTGGCTCCAGAATGCTTTGTTTCCAAACTGGCTGGATCTAACTTCCCATAGGTCAAAAAAGTGATTGTACTAGCTTTAAAAGTTCTATTTTGTCCAATTTCTGCTGACTAAATAAGCAAAACTTCTCTTGATGTCCACAAAGCATGCAATTGTGCAGAATGGGCAATGACATCAACATGGTCTTCACCATCCAGATGTGTCTGGGGAGACATTTCCCATCAAGCACTGCCCCTTCCCAGACAGAGCCCATCCAGAGATGCACCATCCCAACAATGATCAATATTTCTACTTGTGTAAGAAAATCCCCAAATGCTAGTTACCATGTATGCTCTTCCATTCTAACTCAAACCCTACAAGGACAAATAAGGTTTGCTTTGGTTTTATTTCATTGGGGCCTACTACACTGTGCTGTCCACTGTGGCAAGTGCAGTTAATCTTCCTTCCTTTCTTCCTTTCTTTCTTTCTCTCTCTCTCTCTCTCTCTCTCTCTCTCTCTCTCTCTCTCTCTCTCTCTCTCTCTCCCTCCCTTCCTCCCTCCCTCCCTCCCTCCCCCCTCTCTTTCTTTCTTTCTTTCTTTTTTTTTCTTTTTTCCTCTCACTTTCTAGCCTTGTGTCTCTTGCCTTCCAGGAACAACACCCCAAATGATACCCTCGGCTCTCCTGACTTCCTGTCTCCACTCTTTGCTTACTATGAGGAGAACTGGAGAGTTCAGTATCTCGTCTTAGAAGCGGGAAGGACCAAGCCTGCCTCTGGTCAATCTTGGGAGAAGAGACAGTCTGACACACAGGGACACTTGGGCCTGGGTATACACGCCAGTGTGAGTAAGCTGTTCTCCAGGTAAGACAGGAGGCAGGAGCTGCCAAGGCAGAACCTTGTCAGCAATTCCTCAACCTCCTCCTTCAGTTCCTCTCTCGGAGGGACAGGACAAGCCAATAGACAGAGTAACTAAATTCACTTTGGGCTATTTATGGTTTGCTTCAGTCTATCCATCATCTCAGAGAACTGCTTGGGTCCTTTATTTCTTCCCGTACATATTTCCTATGGTTCCTGCACTCTTGGCAGCCAGGAAAAGCAGGAGGCAAGAGACAGAGGTCACAGCATCGTAAAGTCAAGAGAGAGATGGTCAAGACAAACAGGGAGGTCACTGGCAAATATGAAATTCGGAGATTATTCCCGAATTCCAAATATTCATAATGACAGTTCCCCAAGATGAGTAAGTGGAAGATCCCTAGCACATTTTTTCCCTTAAACTTTTTATATCCTGTGATGCACAATGTGAAAGGATAATGAATACTCCTAGATGGATAATGGATGGGATGTACACACTTACAGGGGTTCTGGTACAAGGCTCTATCATAGCTGCTGTCTGCTAACAATCTCTACATATATCTGAGCTGCTGATGTCCTCTTATTTCTTTGTCCCTAGTTGTCTAACAAGCTCAAATGTCCACTCTGAATACTTCAAGCTATACAGCTGACATCAATATTGCCTACGGTGAGATTTATTTTCTCACTTAAGGAAAAAAAATTATTCATTCGAGACTAGAGTTCAAAGAGACAGAATTGCCTTCCAGACGCCCCAGTGTCAAGGACAGGACTAGGGCCTGTTCTAGCAAGGCAAGGAGAGGAAGGGAGTCATTAACGGTGTAAGACACAGCAGAATGCTCTGTGGGGCAGGGTGGGTCCTGTGTGAATGGACATCTCAGTAGCTGTATCTTGAGCACAAGCAATTCAACCTTTAGCTTTGGAGGGCCTCACTCTGGAGACTCTGCATCTTGACCTTTAGTGACCTCAGGATTCTCTGGCAGTCACTGGGACCAGGGACCATCTTTTCAGAAATCTGCCTGGCATGGCTCCAGTCCTCAGAACAGTTACTTAGGCTCCGGCAGTATCCGGCTACAATGCCAGTACTCCTGTAGGCTGGAACTGAAAGCTACTTTGTCCCAGCTGATGAAGAAGGGAGGTGCCCTTCCTCAGAACCCTGACTCCAGGGACAGGCTCCCTGGAAGAGCATGTCCAAAAAAGCTGCTTGCATCCCAGTCTTGTGAGCATGCTGACATAAAACAGGAATGAACCCCCAAGTCGTCAGCAATTTGGCGTTGTAGTACACCCTACTGCTTGGTCGCCATCTGCTGAGGACACAATGATACAATCTCAAATACGGCACGATACAAGCTCAATACTGCACTTCAGTTTTTGGCAAACAGTTTCTGGGTTTACTTTTTTTTTTTTTTTTTTTTCCTCTTTAACATCCTGCTTCTGTTCTGTGGCCCGTCCTTCCTGCTTTGTATATTTTAGGTTACTTTAGACATGACCTCACATCCTGGACAGTTTCACAGTAGCTGATAATTGCTGGAGCTCTGCTAATGGACTATACATTTACGAAAGAGGGGAATGGGCTATGAGAAGCAAAGATCCAGAAGTCAGTGGGCTAGCACTCCTCTGGAGAGGAGGCTGACCTGAGCTTCATCTCAGGTTGTCGGTGTGGCCTGCAGAGGCTTGCTTAACCTCTCTGAGGCTGCACCCTCATCAGCATGGAGAGCCTAACAGCTCCTACCTCACAAAGGGTATTACACTGAGATTAATACTAGACATTGACCACATGTGACTTAGCACAATGGAAGCTGTTATTATAGCTTCTAGATTCTTGAACGGCTTTCACCGATAGCTCCTACCTTAGACATTCTGCTCCACCTGCCTGCCTCTAGTTCCCAACCAGTCAGCGCCTTCAGGAAGCACTCCTTGATCAAGCCCACCTTGATCAATAATAATACATCTTCATTGTTTCACGGTTTGTTCATATCTCTCTCTCTCTCTCTCTCTCTCTCTCTGTGTGTGTGTGTGTGTGTGTGTGTGAGAGAGAGAGAGAGAGAGAGAGAGACAGAGACAGAGACAGAGAGAGACAGAGAGAGAGGTTGAAAAACAGACATTTACATTTTCCCCAGTTCACACCCCAAGCTCCTCCAAGATCTAGAAGCTCCAGCTCTCACAAACGTTATCAGGTAGACCATTGAGAGCACAACTGTCAGCAGTCAGCAATCAGAACAAAACACGGAGGCCGCCTCTGGTGGACAAACCCCTCTCAGTCAGTGATGCATGGCTCTGCTGCTAGTAGGCTATCAGAAGCCCCCAGAAGGGAGCAGGGACAGCAACAAGTGCCCCCATCATGTCCCCATGGCTACCCTTCACCAGCTACTAAGTCACATCGGTGCTCTACTCTCCACGTGGACAGCTCTACCTCACCACTCCCCTCCTATTCACTCTGCTGCCCTCCCCTGTCTTGGATCTGTCCCTCCAGTCTCCCTTCTGTCTCTGCCACATTTCTCATTATTGCTTCACACTTGTTACTCTGATTTCATCAGCTGTCAAGAAGTGCCCCCCCCAGCCCCAGGCCTTGAGATTCTCTTGTGGAACTTTCCAGATTAGCTGCATGAAAATAACTTCATGAACTGCTCAACTACATAAATTCTGTTTCTGCACTAACCAGCAGTGTCATGTATGCAGGATCATCAGTTTAAATGAAAACCCTGTCATTTGTCATGGCAGCTTTATTTAGAGTCTGTGTACTGTAACCCTATGGCATAAATATTAAATAATAACATCCCTCTGGCAAAAAAAAAAATCATTCCCATTACCTGGCAACTTCTTATAAAAATAGCAAGTAAACCCAACCACAAAAATTGGTATTGGCGAATTGTAAAATTACAAGTATAAGCAAGGATTGTTCAACAGGTAGAGAGAGGGGCACAGTTACAATTTGCATTTTTACACTGTCTTGATTCAAGAAATGGAAACAGCCAAGAAGTAAAGCGTGTTTAAAACAACAACAAACTTGGGTTAGGTGACAAATGTCTTCAAACCCAAATTCCAGCTCCTGTCAGCATCTCCTAAGCAGCAGCTGAGCGTTCTAGAAGACCAGACTCCCAACAGGGGCATTGCCACATGGACGTTGCCCGTTTTTTAAGCATTCTGTGAATTTCCTATTACATCAGTTTCATGATTCAGCATTTCCCTTTTCATTTATTTACAGTAATATACGGTGAGATAACCCTAGCTTTCCGCAGGATCCTGGAACCTAAGGTAGGCTGGGCACCAAGGGTATAGCCTTCTGTAAATTTACTATTGCCTAGAACTCAGGAACACACGGGAGAAAGCAAGTCACTCAAAGTGCTGGGAAGTATCTCTCACCATACTGGGGTGGGGGTGGGTCTCAACTACTCTGATATTAAAAATAGGTTACTGCCACCTAATCCGTAAGTGTAACAGAAGGCAAGTAGTGTACACATTCAAAAGCTGGCGTGCATAAGCCAAACGTAGCTCTGAAATGACAACGTTCAAGACGCAGCTAAAGTCACTACTCTAGCAGTAAGCGTGGTACAAAGAAGTAGATTTCCTTCTGGCATCCGCAACTTGGCTGGAGTGACCAAGGAGTTGAAGAGCCTCTGGAAACCCGAGGTGCGGTGCCACAGGGCCGTCCGGGCCGGGCCTGGAGGACCCGGTGAAAACTCAAAGAGGACTCGGGGTGGGTGGCAAGGGAGGAAAGGAAGTTGGGCACAAGAAGGAAGGAGCTTCAAAAAGGTGAAGCACGGGTGGTGAGCTATGCTCCGAGGGGCTGGAGACGAATGCAGCTTGGTAGGGAGGGTCCAGTGTCACTGGGGACGAGAAGGGTACAACTCTAGGGGGACCCGGCCCTGGTCTCCGGCGGTGAGGATGCACTACAGTAAGAGTGGCCGGCAAGTCCAATGCACGCACCCGGGTACTTATCCCAGCTGCCGGGATCGCCCGCGGCGCAAAGGCAAGGAAGACACAAAACTCGCTCCGGCGTCCCCACCTCCTGCGCCTGGGGTCCGCGGCCACCCCACCCGCCTGTCCCCAGGGCCCGGGCAGAAGGAAGGACCCGAGTAGGGTCCGGCGCTCACCAGGTAGCAGAGAAGGAGCAGCGCGGCTGCAGGGCGGCCGCCGAGGCCCGGGGGGACCCCGCCGCTCAGGGGGACCATGGCTGCGGCCCGGGGACCAAGCGCGGGTGGCGGGGGCTGCTGCTGCTGCTGCCGCTGCTGCCGCCGCCGCGGCCACCAAAGCCCCGCGCCGCGCCACTGCATGGCGAGGCCGCCCGGATCCCGGCCCGGAACAGGTCACCTGGTGCAGGGACCGGCCCCCGCCCGAGGCGCCACCTTCCCGCCCGCCCCCGGCCGGCGGCCAGCCGCGCGCGGGGCCACCTGCCGCCGCCACCACCGCCACCGCCGCTCCCGCCGCCGCCCCCGCAGCCCCAGCCGAGCGCCGGCTCCTCCCCGCTCGCAGTCCCGTCCCCTCCCTCCCTCCCTCGGCCTCCTTGCCCAGCCCGCCTCCCCGGTCGCTGCCTCCCAGCACCCACGGCGTCCACTCCTAGGGGCTGCGGGCGCCCACGCAGGTGGGAACCGCGTGGTCCCTCCACCCCACCCTCCCCGGCCCGGGTCCACGGGGCTCTCGACCTCCCCCATCTCTTTCTCTTGCTTCCTCCTCCGCCCCTTCCGCGCCCTTGCAGCCCGCGATTCCCCCTTCCCTCCCCGCACCTCTTCTTCTCCCCACTTTCTCCCTTTGCTCAACGTCCTTTTTCCTAACTCCCCTCCCTCCCATCGCTCTCGCCCGTCTCTCCCGCTCGTGCCCACCCTGCTGCATGCCACTCATTCCCACTTCGCGCCCAGGCACTAAGCAGTGGGGTTTGTTTGGTAGCTTGTGGGGCGCGGGGTAGGGTGGGGGTGTAACCGGGGTGCCATCCCCACAGGGCGGGGGCCTTGGGTGCTTCCTTAGAGTTGAGCCACGCAGCCGGTTGGCTTCTAATCCGTGGGGACGGACTTGACCCCTGCCAACCTCCACCTGCCCACCTGCAGGGCTTGGGGCAGCTCTCCTGCTTGCGTGTTTGGAGCCCAGGCTATGCCCCACCCTGCCGCCTGATTGGCGACACGTTCTGGATGTTTCCCTGGGGTTTTGTGCGGTGCCGCCGCCGCCGCCGCCGCGCTCTTTGTTTTAATTGTCCGGAGTATTGGCGCCCAGAGCGGGTTTGTATTTGATTTGCATCCCCGAGCTCCAGCTTCCACTTGGACCGAGAAGAAAACGAATTAATTAGGCCAGTCCAATCGTACTCAAGCCCCGTATGAAAGGGGGTGAGGCCCCTGAAGTGTGCAAAGAGCTTTCTTTAAAAATCAGGACACATCCTAGGCTTTGGGGAGGCAGGGTGGGACCGACTGTTAATAGAACAGGATCCTGTAGCCAGTTGCAGGTGAGATGGGCCTCGGACAGGGCAAGGACAGGGCAAGCAGCTCAGGGCGTGCCCTGTAGTTCCGGGAAGTACTTGGCTATCTTGCTGCTGAGAAAACTCCTTTAGGGCCAAAGGCCAGTGCTATGAGATAGTTAACCCACCTTGGAAAGTTTGCCCCTTTGGCATTGGTGTGGATTTGTGTGGATGGGAACTATTAATAGATTGGAAGTTACAGAAGACAGCCCTTTCCCCCAGGAGCTGTCACTACTGTCGGCCAACTCTTGATAGGCTTGTAAGGTTGGGCAAGGGTGAGGCTAAGAAGCCCAGAGGCCAGAGCTGGTTATCCCAGCCCTGGCCACACTGGGGATTTCAGTGGATAGCTGGGTCTCCCTTGCTTGCTGTCTTTTGTTAGCTTGTTTTCTCAGGTCACCTATGAGTTTGTGGACCCATGTAAGTCCCCAGACACCCCAATCACAGCTGGAAGGCTCTCAGACTTAGGCACCTGAAGAACAAAGCAGGTAGAAGGTGGAGTGGCCCTAGTAGGTCCTGGATAGTGAGTCTCCAGGTGGGTGACAGTGCCGAATCAGGGAGGCCTGGCTTTCGGAACCACGGGCTTATAGGAAGGACGCTGCCTGGCTAGCCAGCTGCACGAACAACAAAGCACTTGGGAGGTTTGACAGATGTTGCCAGCAACCCTGTCCCACTTCCACAGAAACAAAACACTTAGAATTCTCCTCTGTAATGCAGAAAACTATTTATTCCATTTAGTGTCCAAGAGAACAAAAGATGGGGTGGCTTTGTCCCAGATCCCATCTGTATTTTTTCCATCAAAAGAAAAAAAAAATACTCCACAGATTTTTCCCCCTCCTGTTTTTCTTTCTTTCTTTTTTGAGACAAGGTCATGATTCTATGTATCCAAAATGGCCTGGAGCTTGAGATCTTCCAGCCTCAGCCTCCTGAAGGCTGGGATGGCAAGCAAGGACCACCACACAGTGCTGTTAATATACGTGTGTAGGAAACTGTTGGCATGTTTAAGAGAAGGGGGTGTCAGGGGCAAGACAGAATTTGTGGTCATCCACCTGTCTCCTTGGGTGCTCCTCCAGTGTTTCTGCCCTTTCTTGTGGGCGCAGACTCCTGTCCTCAGGGAACTGCACAGTCTCCCCTGTGGCTTATAGCTACAGTTTTGAAAGCTTTGTGAGCATAAAGCAGGTGCATTTTCCCCAGTGTAGTCCACCCAGAGGTGTCCCACCAGAGCTGGGAGGTGCTTAATGTAGCACCATGTATCCAGCTATGTATTCCTTTGTCTTCTGTAGCACTGAGTACTATCCTACTCTTTAAAAATTCAAAGGTGGGCGGGACCATCCATCAGAAAACTCACCTAAACACAGTTTGGTCCCCTAAAATGATCACCGAGTGACTTTGATGACCAGGGAATAAGAATGATTTGCCTGATGTCTCCTGTATTGGAAAGGGGCAGAGAAAGGCCGGGAATTCTTATAGTAATGTTTGGCCCAGAAGACACATCTCTTATTACTATTGCCTCTGTTCTGGCAGATTATTTGAAGGGTGTGGCTTTATTTCTGAAGAAAGCCCTTTGTTTGGAAACAAATTCTCCCCATTGCCTTGTGGAAGGGCTTGAAAAATCTATCATCACAATTCATTGGTTTGGATTAAGCTTTTATACTCCACTAAAACCCAAAGGCCCCCTGGAGGAGGCTGTTTAAATCTGGCCTCCCTTGTGCCTACCTCAGTATAAGATAGTTTATCATCTCCCCATTAAGGAATCAGAGAGAAAAGAGCAAGTCCATACCCAGCCCCCCAACAGAGACCAAAGCAATCCAGGGAGGTCAGGAGACCCAGTGTGAGAGGAAGCCAGGACTAGAACCCAGGAGTACGAAGACAGCCTGGCTTTGAATAGCCCTGCTCATCTCTGGGACTGCAAGACTACACCCCTCAAGCAGTTGTTCTGAAACTGAGGTGCTTTAAGATCAGCACAGTCTTAGGGAACACAGTTGGGCAGCTAGAAACTTGATGAATAAAAATATTTAGAAGAAGATCTAAAACTCATCGCATTCTGTCAACATCATTTTTATCAAAAGGCAAGGGTTTTTTGTTGTTGCTGTTTTTTTTTAATCTAAGAATTGGGGAGGTAGAGAGGAATGTCCGTACACACCTGCCTGTCAAACTAGTACCTGGGAAACTGAGACAAGAGGCTCAAGGAAACAAGGGTGGGCTAGAAAACATTCAAGACACTGGCTCAGCGGCTGAGCAGGTTAAGGTGCCTGCCACCAAATCTGACAACCACAGTGTCCTTCTGGGACCTACACGGTGGAAGATAAGAACCAACCCTGACCTCCGACCTCTACACACACATTATGGTGCATGCCCTCTCCCAATAAACAGATAAAGAGAACTCACCTCTGACCTGGCATGGTCCCTATGGGCACTTGGAAGCCATGCCCCAGGCAAAGAGCACACCCAGCATAAAGAGATCTGTCCCCACAGAGGCAAAGGATCCCTGGGTTTTGAGAGGCGGGAAAGTACTCTCCCTGATTCCCTCCTCCAGAGACCAGGCAAAGCCCACTGATTCTAGGCAGGCTTCTGTCCCCATGAGGGTTGCTATTGTTGTGATGGAACACCGTGACCAAAGTAACTTGGGAGGAAAGGGTTTCTTTGGCTCACATTTCCATAGCACTGTTCATTATGGAAGGAAGTCAGGACAGGAACTCAAACAGACCAGGAACCTGGAAGCAGGAGCTGAGGCAGAGGCAACAGGAGGGAGCTGCTTACTGGTCTGCTCCATATGGCTGGTTCAATCTGCTTTCCTGTAGAATCCATGACCACCAGCCCAGGGGTGTCCCCACCCTAAACGGGCTATTGATTCCCCATCAATCACTAAGAAGAGTCTTTAAGGTTCCGTCCAAATCTTGGTTGTCCAGAAAATGGAATAATTTTCTCCACTGAGGCTCCCTTCTGTTTAGTAATTCAAGCTGACATAAAACTTGCCACCTGCATTCCCCCCTCTCTCCCAATTCACAGCACAGCTGGTCAGTGTCCACTGGCCACTCCTACCTAAGACTGTGCTTGGGCGGTAGCTTCTTCTCCTAGATGAAACAGAAGGTCTTGGAGACAGGGCATGTCTCCCGAGCACTGCTGTCTGCCTGCCACATGCCTTATGTGCAGACCATTTGCGGAGTCCCTCATGTGTTTACTTGCTTTTTTTTTTCTCCATTCTCCTCCCCTCCCTGTCTCTTTCCTTCTCACAATCATCAGGCTCCATTCTCTTTTCTGTAATTTCAGTTATTCAAAGGGTGGTGAACGAACCCCACTATTTGTCTTTCCCATGCCTTTCTCCTCTGCTGTGACTGTTGGGGTCTAGCTGCACCCTGCATGCCTCTTTTCATTCTCTGGCGATTCCTAGAGTGTTCACCCACATTCAGATCATCCGCTCCTTACCACTTCCCTGTTGTCCTGTCGGTAGAGCACCCCACCAGGTCCTCTTCTCGTCCCCTAGTCCCCCTACCATCTTCTGACAGTCAGTACTTCCTGAGACCACAGAGCCCAGCTCTGAGAAGTGTGGTGAGGAGGGACTGATGTGCTGGTGTTGTGGGTGTTTCTTGTGGGTGCTGAAGGTCTCGGGATCGCTCTGGCTGGAGCCCTGGTGTGCTCCGGAATGAGCTCTATTTCTGGGCCTGTCAAATGAAATGTCGTTGCTCCTAGTTATTTTTGGCTCTTTGCCCTTCTGCATAGGTGCATGTTCAGCTCAATCCTTCCCTCACCCTGAGCTGGGGAAACGGGCAGCTTCCTCTGGCCAAGCCTTTCCTGGGTCAGGAGCACCTGTGCCGTCAACAGTAGCTCACAACGACAGTTTTCTGGGCCACACAAGTGTTGGGCAGAGAACGGGTGGACTAAAGGGGAAAACCTTCTCTGGCCTTGGAGCACCAGAGGGTTTGGCAGGCTGAACATCCCTAGGCAGGTAGACATAGGTGTCCACAGCCTCATCGTGCTTCCTACACCGGCAAGCATGCTTTCAGATTCTATGGCCATCCTCATGGGGGGTTGGGGGAAAATGTCACCAGGGACAGGGCAGGCTCAGAGAGAGCACAGCTACAGCAGCGTCTGGGAAAGGTACCCAGGATACAGGAAGCCAAGGGCCTGTGTCTGTAGATGTACAGATATTTTTAGGTGAGTGAGTTGAAAGCACATAGGGGGCAGGAGGGTAGTGCAGTGGAGAAAGGTTGAGCAGGAACACACAGATGTTGTTGGGACGGAGGGAAAGTGATCTGCACCCAGGGGAGAAGGTCTCTGTTAAATCATCAAACAGAGATGAGTGTACATGAGAGGCCCTGGGAACGCGGGACGTGCCTACAAGTCACTGCTGTGTTTCATAACTGACCCTGCAGTCCTCCAGCAGCCATTAGCATGGATTTGGGGCTCCTGGCTTATTGGGAATGTTCTGTATCAAGCCAAAGAAAACAGCAGCAGCAGAGCAGCAACTCAACAGACACTGGTTAATAAGCCCCACATCCAATCAGGAAGGTCGGAGACAATGATGCAACAGAACACAGAACCTGGGGCTTCTCCGCAGCTGCTTCTGCTACTTCTTCCTATTGAGGCAATCTTCTGAGCGCTTATCACACTTCACTTTGCTATACTCACTCACTCACTGGATTCATGTGACAAGCCCCCAAAGCACGCACCGTCACAATCATCAATCATATTTTTCAGACGACAAAATCACGGTACATCAAAGTTGTCCCGGGCCCACAGCTGAAAGGTGGCATAGCTAGTATGGATTCTGGCACTTATTTATTTATTTATTGGTTGGCAACACCACTGTGGTCCTGGGGGTTGAGCCCAAGTTGCTGTGTGCACTCAGCATACCTGTCCCCACCCAGATGCACCCCAGTTTCACTCAGGGTGGATTTTTTCAAGGCCTAGTGTCCCCCCAGCAGTCTGGCAGACTCGGGCTATGAAAGACTAATGGGAGGCAGACAGGCTCTGCTCAGAATGTGAGGTCCCACCTGGGTTTCAGACTTAGATCTCTGTCACTGACCACACTTCACTAGCGGCTGGAGAACATGGGTTACCATGGTAGACACAACATTCCAAGACCCAGCTGGCCACTGCCTGGCGGAGTTACTTACCTTGGTTAGGCTCTCATCGTGATTGAACCTCAGTCCTCCATCTGTAAAACTGGAAACAAAGTGTCTGGTTTGCCCCCTTGCCGGTGCTGGGAAGGCAGGTGAGTTAGCACCATGGACACATAGCACATGGCACGTTGACAGGCCCTGGACAAGAGGAAAGTGTTGCTTGTGTGTGTTCCGCAACTTGCCCTAAAGGCTCACAGGGAAAGATGCATGATTTCCAAGACCCTGGAAGAGAGACAAAGATGTATAGATGCCACTTATCTCCAAAGGTGATCCCATCCTTGAACCACGGCGCCTTTGTAATGCTGTGTGTGGGTAGTCTGTCCCCTTGGAAATGGCAGCAATGGTGTGAGAGCTGGTATGACTCACCCCTCAGTGAGAAAGCCTCAGTTAGCCACATGGAGGGACAGACTAAAGTACAGCCAAGCCTCCCGTCAGCCTAGCTGTCCCAGCTCAGGTGCTGGTGGGTAAACAACCCTCCAACACCCAAGAGTCCCCAGGCAAACTGCTTAGCAAAGTCTTGTCAGTCTGCTGATCCACTGAGGAGAAAAAGAAATTGTTGCTTTGAGCCACTCATTTTGGAGGCAGTTTGTTCTTAGCAAGAGAGAAATGAAACAGAATCCTGGTCCAGTGTTGGTATTTTTTTTTTTTTTTTAACAGAAATGTATTTAGTTCAGAGCTTCCTAGCAGGCAAGGCAAAAAGAGGAGCAGGGTGGATTACCTGCGTCTGTCATCTTGAGCTATCATCTACATGAATATGGAGCCAATCCATTTCCCTGTGGTCAAAGCAAAATGGAATTTAAAACCACTTCTGTTGCATAGACTCTGCGAAGTTTACTAGAACCACACGAAGCCCACTCCTGCAGACTCTGTAACCATGCTATGGGCAAACCAAGAGAACCAACAACATCACAGAGAAGGAACTGTCGCCTTGCCCGGGTGGATCTGGCAGACCAGCTCAAGCCTTCCTCCTCTCATTTCGTTTTCAGCATTTCTCATGCACCCTGCTTCAGACTCATCCCAAATTAAGTCACAAACAGGCTCAGCGACTTCAGGGTCCTAAGCAGGCAGAATTAATGATGAAAATAGAAATGCTGAAAATAGTGGGAACCAGAGCAGATTGGATGATTTATTCAAACCTTGAGGGGAAATGACTGTTCAGCCCCAAACTGAAATTTAGACCTGAGCTTTGTAATCAGCTGTGATGTACCTCTTTCTGGATTAACCCCAAAAGGGAGAAAGGAGAAAAACACACACTCTGTGCTATCTTTGGGTCCTCCCTACTTGGCGGTCCCTGGAGAGGTTCCCGGCACTTCTTAAAGCTACTCCTCATGAAGTGACCTTTGAGGTCAGAGAGGTTAACAACACGGAGTTTCAGAGAACAGAGAGCATTCGGTTTGGATTGTCCCCACTGTGGCTCTGCCGATGAGCACAACTTGCCCGCTACATCATTCTTAGATGCCCGGGTGCTCGCTCTTTTCCCTGGGAACCCTAACTAGACCCAGGTGACTCCTAGTAGGTAATAGAATTGTCTTCCTTGCCCTAGCCTCTCGTTCTCCACTCACTCACCTCACTGGTTTTCACTCCCCTAAGGCAGACTTCAGAGGCATTGCTTCTGTTGAAACTTGGTAGGAGACAGCACCAGGCTCCAGCCTGAGTACCTGCCCTGAATTTACATAAACACCTTCCCCATCTCAAGACAGTGGTGTCTGGGTTTTGTTTCATCCTTCAACAAGCTGTGAGGTAGGGGCTGTGGTTGAATCACGTGGTGTCCCAGCTCCACATCGCACCTGTGGGTGCAGGTGTGGCTGTGTTTGGAAATAGGGGCTACATGCATGGAGTCAAGGTAAAATGAAATCACAGGATGAAATCACTCAATGGCTGAGTGGCCTGATAAGAGGAGGGACAGGTGGTCAGAGGTGTGCACAGGAGAGTAACAATAAGACGTGGAGGGGACATCCATGGGAAGGAAGGTGGGAGGGAGGTCAGAGTTGTGAGGCCACAAGGCAGGGAATGGGTGAGGTCAGACCCTGCAGAGGTAAGGAAGGGTCCCCTCTGGAGGTCTGAGAGGGAACACACCTGCACAGATTTGCTAGGGCCTTGGGGTGGGATTTCCATCTTCCGAACTGGAAGGATATACTTTTCTGTGGTTTTATTTTTTTAAGACAGGGTCTCCTGTATCCAAGGTTGGCCTCCAACACTACGTGTAGCTGAGAATGACCTTGAACTCTTGACCTTCCTGATTTCAACTCTCAAGTGCTGAGATTACTTGCATATTCCATCATATCTATTAGTTTATGCAATGCTGGGGATTGAATCTAAGACTCAAGGCAGACAGATGTCTGTGAGTTCGAGGCTAGCCTGGTCTACAAAGTGAGTTCCAGGATAGCCAGAGCTATTACATAGAGAAACCCTGTTGGTGGTGGTGGTGGTGGTGGTGGTGAATGAACCTAAGACTCATGATGCCGGGCAAGTGTTCTACCAACTGAGCCACATCCCAGCCCCCAATTCCTATTATAGTCAGTCTTTGGTTTTGCAGGCCTGTAAACTGGGATAGAAGGGTTCCTGCTCCCAGCAGAAGGGTGGCAGTGGGCTTGAACATCTCTCTCTGCTTACTCACACTACTAGTACATGCAATACAAATAAATACTACGTTCTGTGTGAGCCCCCAGCCTGGGGTCTTAGAATGGAGAGCAATGCCTTCGTTGAGAGATAGGACAGCACTGGAGGAGACATGCAGGACAGCGTCCTTCACTCACCTTTATCTCAGAGTCCTCAACAACTTTCCATGCAAGTTCAATACAGGGCTGGCTCCTTAGAGATTTCTGGAAGTGTGCCAAGGAAGATCCCGCTCTCCTATGTGCTTTGAGAGGCCATGAAAGCTGCGACCGATGCCCTCCCGGATGCAGAAGGAGTCAATGGCCTCATTATATGCATGTACCACTACTGCTGTCTGAAACTCCAATATTGCTGAACAATTCAGAAATAGATCCATTATGGGTCTGCTTTTGCCCCAGGGCCTTAACACAGGTCACTAGAAAAATCTAAGGTTTCACAGTCAGCCCAATTCTTTAGAGGTAAAGAAGGGGGGGAAAATCCCAGCATTTCCGTTCCTATCCTCTACCCCCCAGCCTACCGGGAGCCCCTCTTCACTTTTTCTGCTGCTTTGGAATAAATAGCTCTTTAATTGAACTTGGAATCTAAATTCTCTTCAGCTATTAATTGATAAGAGCGTCTCCTTTTACCTCTTATGCTCTGAAGTAAGATTAGAGTGTAAATAAACTAGGTCAGGTTTTGCAAGAAGGACGTGAGCTGTTCTCTTCATCCCTCTTCATGTTAAAGGGATAACTAGGGTCTGGACATCATCATTCGATGAGCAGTTATGTCTCTGCTCCTTCAGACCCTGGCTGAGCCAGGGCAGTGCTCTCTGGGGGAATCCACCAGACCTCTAACACTCACTGACATTGCAAGCCCCACCCCCCGGAGCTTTCTACCTTTGAGACCATTGAGGTCATGGGGAGACTTGACTGGGCTGGTAATCATTTTTAGACTAGATGGGAGTCCCTTTTGTTGGAGAGATGGGATGGGAAATCAGAGTGTCCTGGGATACCCATAACCACAATATGTTCAGCATTTCCTGAGCCTGGCTTCTCATTTGCACAGCGTGTTAGAGTCATTACCTAATTATTAATCTCACCCTAGAGCTCTTCTGAGCTTATGATGCCCATAGAAGTTAATGAAGGCTTTTACCTATAGATCTGGGGCTGAGTCACTGTGATTGACAGTGCCCAAGGTAGAGTAGGTACTGCTGGAATTGACACAGGGATGGAGGGTTAAACAGATGGAAAGGAAAGGACGGGAAGATGATGACGCCGGAAGGAAGAGGAAAGGAAGGAGAACCGAGACAAGAATGTAACTTCAAACACCTCATTAGGAAAATGGGGCAGTTAAGGAAGAACCAAGTAATATGCTTAAACTTTAATTAATTATTCATTTATATATATTTATGTGGCACACTTTCTCCAGGGAACCCAATGTGCTTTGCAAACATATTAAATAATTAACTCTCTCAAATCTGAGTGGAGAGGCAGCAGAATGATTCCATAAGTGGCCAAGAGGTTTGGAGAATGACAAGCAGAGTCTCTTAGAGTAGAAAATCCCCTGTGCCTAAACTGAGGCTGCACGGCAGGCAAAACTCTCTGGAGGCCAATGAATACTTCTGGGAACACATTTGGGCACCTTCCAGATTGAGCAGGTCATGTTTGGAGAGCTAGATGACGATAGGTTCGTTAGATAAATAGGTAAGCAGATGCATAAATGAGCCACTACCAGAAACCATGGGGATGAGCACTGTTATAAGAAGACAGAGTGGAACACTCTCCAAAAACATGCTGCCTTCAAGATCAAAGTTAGGAAGTGTATCAAATCAAGAGTATCAATGACAGTATTACATAAAGCAGAATTGCCAAGGACAAATGGCAAACAGTAAGCAGTAAACATGCACTAACTTCACATTTTGAGTTCCTAAAATTATACTCCCCATGCACTGTTGACAGGAGCCAGGACACAGGACATGTCTCTAATCCCAGCACTTGAGAGCTTGAGGTGGGGGAGGGGTGTCTCCATATGCTTAGGACCAACCCGGGCTACACACATAGCATGACCCTGTCTCAAAGCTAAAACTCAAGCAACAACATACCATTAACAAATTGCTTCAGCATTTCTCTGGAAAGTATACATGTGTCTTCTAAACCAATGGAGGACAAACACATTACAATAGAACAAAACTTGGTAAGTTATAAAAAAGACCCGAGACAGTGGCACATGGGTCAGAGCGACAGGTTTGTCGGAGACACCTGCTCAACAGGAGGCTCATACCTGTATGGGCTCCATCCTTCTGGTCAGTTAGAGCAGGTGACTTCTGCTGACTGCATTTTTAAACCTAGGGAAACTGAAATGCCCACACCAGCCTTGAAGAGATGAGGTAGTTAAAACCATGACTTGCTTCCAGCCAGGAATATGTAACTGGGAGACACTCCACGTTAGATAGAGCTAAGGTTTGGCAGAAGTACAGGGTACGAGACAGCAGTCAAAGGGTTTCTCCTTCCTTTCTAGAATGGGAGATGACCTTCTACTACAACCGCCACCAGGGAACGAAATTCTGAAATGAAAGAAGAATGGTAGGAGGAGAGATGTTTCTATACAAACAGATCATTTTGCTGCTGTTGTTGTTGAGACAAGGTCTGGCCTCGAACGCTCCACATAGCAAAGGGTGACCCTGAACTTTTTAAACATTTATGACTTACATTATTTATGTGTGTGTTTATGCATGTGTGAGTAGGGCTGCACGTGTGCCCTTGTGTACACATGGAAGTTGGAGAGCAACTTCTCAGACTTGGATCTCTTATTCCACAGCGCTTTGCATTGTCTGTTTTGTTTTTCAAGACAGAATTTCTTTGTGTAGCCCTGGCTGAACCCCAGGCTGAACTAGAACGAACTGTGTAGACCAGGCTGGCCTCAAACTCTGGGATTCTCTTGTCTCTGCCTCCTGGGTGTTGGGTTCGTGCTGTTCTCCTTCCCCGGGATCGTAGGTCACAGGTCCACGAGGGTGGAGGGAGCAGACTGTGGAACCGGGTTTAGATGCTTGTGGTTACTATGGACATAGCTAGCCCTCTGGGATATGACGTTGGTGAGCCAACTCAACTTTATTCCAGAAAGAAAAGGGAATATGAAGGCTGAGGACAGTGGCTGGGGCATCCCCCAGTTTGCATTAAACAGCACATTCCTGTCATAAAGCTTTGTGCGCAGCAGGAGGGTCCCAGAGCAAAGCTCCTAGTACTCGTCTTAGTTTAGTGAGCGTATGGGCAACAGGGGGGAAGCTCCTGTCAGGAAACTGTGCCAAGAGTCTCTCTAAAGATAAATCAAGTATCCAGGCTTAGAGACAGATTTCAGATAAGGTCAGTCCTCAGAGCGCAGAGACATCCTCCAGATAAGGGCAGGTAGAGAGCAGGAAGTCTCACTGAGGAGGGAGTCCCTCATGTGGCAGAGCTAGGATAGAGCCACCAGGCCATGAAAGAGGGCAACCTCTGACCAGCAAGGCCGCCCAATAGGATTAAAGGGGTGTGCCACCACTCCCGACTTTCCAGCTTGGGTTTTGAGGCGGAGTCTCTCTCTTCTTTCTGCTTCATTTTGTACTCCAGGCCAGCCAAAGAGCTTCTGGCTGTCTCCCCTGTCTCTGCCTCTTCGTTCGTGTGCGGGGACTACAGATGCATATCCCCGCACATGCCTCTTCCATATGTATTTCTACCATCAAACTCAAGAGTCTTTCACTCACTGAATCATCTTGATGTCCTCATCTTGAACTCTGTCCCAGCCTCCCTTCCCCAAGTGCTGGGATTGCATGAAGCAAACGGGCCTGGTAGGAAGCAGCACTCTTCCCTAGCTAACTTACTTTGATTTTATGGGATATTTTTTTAAAAGACTCTCTCTGTCTCCTCTGTCTCTCTGGGTCCCCTCCTCCCCATAAGTGACTTGGTGTACAGAACAGATTGATTTGAGCCCAGACCCCACCAATTATTAATCAAAAGCTCTGAGACGCCTTGACCTTCCAAGTCGGCTCTATCCATTGAAAATGACAGCAGCCTCTTTCAGGATTGCCTTGCGGATCCCTTCAAACACTGGCCAAGGAAGTGCTTGGTGAAATACACAAACTCACTGGAAGTTTTAGTGTCATGTACCGAAGTGAGATGAACGCCTTATTGTTCGGGCACACAACTGTTCCACGAGACCTATATCTCATACTCCTGTCACTGGCACATTCTAGAATCACACTCTAGTTTAAAAGGTTTTTTTTTTTTCAAATTTATTTGCCTCTCGTACGAAACCCAGTTTTAGAGGGCTAATTTCAGCATTAGTCAGGGATCAGTTTTTAGCCCTAATATAAACCCACACTTTCCTGCCCGAGCTTACTGTGATGAGAACAGCAGAGAAACCACTATGCACAACAAAAGAGTGTGTCTCTCAAATTCCCCTTCAGGGGCTGCAGGTAAGCCTTCTCCTAAGGATAGACTGAAGTGTATGCTGGCTGACTGGCTGTTTGTGCTATAGTTTACATCCAGGTCCTAAGTCTGTTCATGTTTTCCTAGATGCTATTGTCTGTGTATGCTGCCATTCCTAGGGTGATGATGGTATTGGGAGATGATGTGATTCTGTGGGCAGAGCCCTCATGAACCATTTTAATGGCCTTAGGAAGAGACCCAGAGAGCTTTTCCTCCATCTCCACCCTACGATGACATATTGAGAAGGCACTCTCAGCAAACAAAACAGTGGATTCAATAGACACCAACCAGGCAGGTTCTTGGACCTCCGGCTCCCGCTATTGTGTTTTTAAGCTACTCTGTCTGTAGCATGGTGTTGTAGTAGCTTGAGCTGATCAAGGTAGATATTGCTGTATCTTCTAATCCAGTGTTAAAAAGCTTCTGCAAGCAACAAAGGTCATAGTACTACTGATAATTTTTAGCAATGCATTATCATTCATATGGTGGATCTATTGAAAGATTTGGTTATTGTACATATGGTATATACATATATATATAATAAATATTATTAGGGTTTCTTGCTGTGAAGAGACAGCATGAGCATGGCAACTTTTATAAAGGGAAATCATTTCATTGGTGCTGGTTTGTAGTTTCAGAGGTTTAGTGTATTATTGTCATGGTGGGGAGCATGGAGGCCTGAAGACAGGCATGGCGCTGGAGGAGCTGAGGGTGCTACACCTGCACTTGCAGGAAGTAGGAAGAGAAGAATCTCACTTGGCCTGACTTGAGTATTTGAGATCTCAAAGCCCACCCCCAGTGGAAGTGACACACTTCCTCCAACAAGGCCACACCTACTCCAGCAAGGGCACACCTCCTAATAGTGCCACTTTCTATGGGCCTATGGGGAACATTTTCATCCAAACCACAACTGTCATCTCTCTGTATCTATGTATGCATCTATTGCCTATCTCTACCTGCCATATATCATCTATGTATCTATCTATGTATCTATCTATCTAGCATCTATCTATGTATATATGTATCTATCTATCTATCTATCTATCTATCTATCTATCTATCATCTATTTATGTTTGTATCTATCTGTGTATCTATCTATGCTAGCTATCTATGTATCTAGCTATCTATGTATCTATCTATGTGTCTGTATTTATGTATCTATGTATCTATCATCTATCTATCTATCTATGTATCTATCTATCCATCTATCTATGTATCTATCTAGGTATCGATCTATGTATGTATGTATGTATGTATGTATGTATGTATGTATGTATGTATCCATCCATCTATCCATCCATCCATCCATGTATCTATGTATCTAACTATCATCTATCTATCTATCATCTATCCAACCGTCTGTCCATCATCTGTCTAATGGGTCCACTTGCCTAAACCTGGTCCCCAGTATACCAGCTTTAAATTTATGGTGGTTAGCCTTGCTTGTAGGACATGTCTCAGTCTTACACCTTTATATATTCAAAGGAATCACTTACCTACACGGAACAAAAGAAAAGTCAGTGTACTAGGAAAGGTTTGGTGGGCTCAAACAGGAAAAGTGATGCTCCTCAGCCTGCATCTCACAATTGCAATCTCATGAAGCCCCACACATCCTGGGGAGGCACTCAGCTCCTGCTCTTAGTTTTATTTTCAGAAAAAGGACAGTGGAGATCCAGAGAGATTTGCCATTTTTCAAGGTCACACACAGACAGCATGGTAAAGAGGTAGAAAGCCAACCGTCTCCTGTCGGCAGGCACAGCACCGCCTGGGCAGTGATTCCTGTCCGAATGGAAAACACTGGGCAGCTGACCCCTGTCAGAGAGCCCCACTCTCTTGGGAAATTTTACAGGGCCTCTCCAATTTCTCCACGCCACAGCTAAGCATCCAAATGATTCCATTACAGCTTTTAATACCCTTCTGTCTCCCACCAAATCATGGTGGGAGAAATATGTAAAGTCTCTAGAGGAAACAGCCAACCATTTCTTTTTCTTATTTCTCTGTGAATGAAGCAATTTCTGGGCTTTTCTTTTTGTCCTCTCTTTTTTTTTCTCAAAGTTTAAATTAAAATTCTGACCTGTGGAGTTCTGAGCTCAGACTCCCTCAATAAATAGAGAGGGATCTGTTAGAAGCACCTACAACCCCATGCTCTGTGTCTAAAGAATTTGAGAAAGAAGGTTGATTTCAGGTTGAAATTTCCAGCCATGTTCCACGGGGTGGGGGGAAATCTAATGTAAAACAGTCCTGATAGGATGCTTGGTTGGTAAACATTTGCCATAAAAGCATGGGGACCTAAGTTTGATGCTCAGAACCCATGCCCCCCCACCCCCCCGAAAAAAAAAGCTCAGTTAAAACGTAAGAGACCATGTCTTAAAAACTAGGTGGGAGAGTGATCTCAGGCCTCCACAAGCATATGCACACCCATACACCTCTACACACTTGTGCTCTTTGTATGCACACAAGGATATACACGCATGTGATCACATGCACACAGAGGCAATCCTCAAATGATTGACGATAACTCTTTTTCACTTTGTAAAGTCTTTCACAACAGGTTTGTATTAATTATGGAGCCTCTATTACGGTGATTCAGGGGTGGGAGAATTCCACCCACCCCAATAAACACGTGAGGAGATTTGGGGTTGTCCCAGCTTGGGATAGGGGTAGCACTTGAGGGTGGAGGTCAGGGGTGTTGTCAAACATCTCTTGAAGCATAGCATGATCAGATCCAAAAACATGAGTGACACTGAAACTGAGGACCTCCTTTGTGGCACTTATATGACCACCAGCATTCAGATTCCTTTCACCGTGTGCATGCGTGCGTGCATGCATGCATGTAATTCTAACTGGTTTTAATAATAAAAACCCAGAGTCAGAAATAAGGGTTAATGCTAAAAGATCAGAGAAGCAGAGCAGCCAGTCACTAGTTCTGAATGCTCAGACCAAAGGGAGATCTTTCTTGTACCTACAAATCCCAAGACTGAGTATGCAATCCTGTCTCTAGGACTTGTCAGACTCAGTCTTGTCTCTACAAAAACCTCAGGCTGCTTAATGCTTGAGGGCCTGTCTCCTCCCACCTTATAATTCCTCTCTCCACCCTGCCATATCACTTCCCATCCCCACCTTCCTAGTGCTGGGATTAAAGGCAGGTGGCTCCCAAGTACTGGGATTAAATGTGTGAGCTACCACCTCCTGTTTCTCTTTCTTTTTTACACGGGATCAATCTCATGTAGCCTAGGGTGGTCTTGAACTCACAAAGGTCTGCCTGCCTCTGCCTCCTGAGTGCCTGGATTAAAGGTGTGCACCACCACTGCCTGGCCTCTGTAGCTAACTAGTGGGCTAGCTCCACACTCTGATCTTTGGGCAAGCTTTATTTGTGAAACCACAAAGAATCACCACCTGTGTGTGTGAGCATTGCGTGCACCTGTTGCTCACATGAGCATGTATTTGTGGGGGCCAGAGGTCAGCATCAATTATCTTGCTCTATGATTCTCTGTCCTACGTTTTTAATGACAGAACCTCTCACTCAACCTCAATCTTAACATTTCAGTTCGGCTGCCTGCTCGTGAGCCCCCAAGAATCTACCTGCCTCTGCCCTGCCAGCACTGGGTTACTGGCTTGTGCTACCATCCCTAGCTTCTACAGGGATACTGGGTGTCTGAACATAGGTCCTAATGTTTTCACAGTAAGCCCTTTTCCCACTGAGCCATCTTTGCAGCCACTTTCCGACCCATGCCTGACCCCTTACCCCAGCACCCACGTGTTTGTGGGTGCTGAGCATGGTGCTAGCATCCTGTGATATGTTCTGCCCTGCCAAGCATTACTGCTAGGCCATCATGCCAGGCATTGCAAACATTTCAACCAAGAAGAGAATTTCCCAGATCTTTTAAACCGGTAAATGTTGATTACCTAGACTATGAAAAGCTATTATGACATATTTTATTATTAGTTTTATACATCGAGTCAAGAGTGTTTATATTTTGGTACACGCAGGACATACATTACCTTTCAGGAGAGAGATTATGCCAGCTGGTTGGGTGCCCCGTGTTCTGCTAACATTGAAACCAGGCTTCCCTGTAGGGCCGTTCCGGGTAAAGACACTCACTAGCAGTGAGTGCAGGCTTCCAGCCCTAATGGCTCTTTGTGTGTTGAGGAGAAGGAAGATCCAGACAGCTGGAGCATGTCTCTCACCAACCCTGAGCATCCTCCCTGTTAGCCACTCAGACCTGGGAGATCGGCTAACAGCTGTCTGTCGGGGGATACCTGTAGTTGAGTCAGACAGGAAGACGGTTCTACAGCCTGTGTGTTGCGAAGGTCACACTGAGAAACCAGATCCCTTTCTGTCTCCTGACAACACAGGTTCTTTAAGACTCATAAGGTCTTGTCTACACCCTCTGCTCCCACCTACTCTTGCCACAGTGACCTTTTTGCCTTCCCACAAGCCACACTCTGTCACAACAGGGCCTTTGCACAGGCAGGCTTCTCTTGTTTCTACAAGCTACTTCTGCTCTTGGGTTTTGTCAACACACGCTCACTTCTCCCAGGTCGGCTGAGCTCTGACGTCCTTCCTCACATCCTCACAGACTCTTCTCAGGCCTGTGGGCACTGCCATGTGACCTCTCCCTTCAGCTCCCTCTACCATGCCGGCGCAGTTTTGTATCTATGTGGTTTTTTGTTTTGTTTTGGTTTTTTTTTGGCATGGGGTCTGGCTAGGGTTTTTTTGGCATGGGGTCTGGTCCCAGGGTTCTAAAGCGCCACACTCAGCAACATCTGCATTAAGTGGATACACCATGGCTCCCATGTGGCAGTCAGAAGACAACTTGGAGGTATGGATTCTTTTCTTCCACATCGTGGGGCCCAAGGCTTGATGGCAAGCGCCTTACTCACTGAGCCATTTTTGTGGATACATTTACTTTTTTAAACGCATGAAAACGAAACAAACAAGTAAATGCAACCATCCTGATATCTACACCCAGGAGCAGAGTACCAGCTGGGAGGCCAAGAGGTCATAGGTCCAAATGTCCCTATGGGTCAACAGGAAATGTTAGTACATTTCCAGGCACAGAAGGGACATCTTGCCCACAAACCCTGGAATTCAGAAGCTGCCATGTCTACCTTCGTGAGAGCATCATTAAGTTGGGAAAGAGCTCCCACATGCTGCTCTAGGATCGAGCCAGAATCTAGATCCTCAGGCAGCATGGCTCAGTTGAGCTCCCTGTGCCTCCTCCCATCTGCTTCCTAATCAGGAAATATTCACAGCCTTGCTCTACATTCTCCGCCCTCCCTTAGGTTAACCTTCCTTCCTGGGTTATGTGTTGTGCAATACCCACAAGGCCAGTACTACCATCAGAGATATTTAAATATGACTTTGAGAAATTAGTCTGTCTTCTATATAAAAGCCTACAGTCACCACCACAAACATGACTGCAATGTTGAAAATCTCTAAATAAAGAGATGCCGTGTTCTCTGCATATTCATGGCTGAAATGAATATTATATATGATGCCTGGTTTTGTAAGCATTCGGATAAAGCAGAAGGCGAGAATGCAGATTTATTTATTTTTATCAATGAAAACAACGCTGCTTGACCAGCAGAAGAATAGTTTCCTCTGGTCTAAAGAACATCGTGCCTGCAGAAGGCAGCTCTGCCTATTAGTCTCTGGACAAAGCTTCATTTTTATATTATTGTGCCGTTTTATGCACAGTCCCCAAGTGCCTTGTCAATGGCAGCCACTCATTAAATCATTTGAACTATTATATAAAAATAAAGATGGGTTTTAAGCTACACTGAGCCAGGCAGTTGGTTTGCAAATACTGATGGCTCCCCACGGGGTCTGGAGTGTTCTTTCGGGTGATGGAGGCTCATAGGGAGGAAGCACATGGTCTGTTGCCTCAGGAGGACTTAGGGACCAATCCAAGCAACAAACAGATGAACCTTCAAGCAGAGTAAAACTGCTCAGGAAAGAAAAAAAATACACTGTCTTAGAAAGTGGAGTGAAGGTCAGCCATCGTGAACCAGGTTTGGAAGGCAAGCAAGACAGTGGCCCGTGCTGCTTCAGGCAGAGGACGATGCAGCCGTGAGTGTGGAACAGTTTAGAAGGCTGGACGATTATTGCAAGAGTGACAAGAGTACTGGGCCCACGGGCCTGTGAGCCCCAACCCTTGAAGAGGGAAGGGAGAGTGCTGCTGTGCTACATAGTAAGAACCTGTGGAAGGAGGCAGGGGGAGGTAGAGGAATGGAGAGGGAAGGAAGGAAAAGAAAAGAAAAAGAGGGGGAAGGAGGAAGAGAGAGAAAGTAAAAAAAAAAAGCAACGAGGAGAAGGGAGAGAGTGGAGGGAGAGGGAGGGAGGGGTGAGAGAGGGAGGGAGGGGGAGGGAGAGGAGGGAGGGGTGAGAGAGGGAGGGAGGGGGAGGGAAGAGGGAGGGGTGAGAGAGGGAGGGAGGGGTGGGAGAGGGAGGGAGGGGTGAGAGAGGGAGGGAGGGGTGGGAGAGGGAGGGAGGGGTGAGAGAGGGAGGGAAGGGGAGGGAAGAAGGGGTGAAAGGAAGGAAGGGGTGAGAGGGGGAGGGAGAGGGAGGGGTGAGAGAGGGAGGGAGGGGGAGGGGAGAGGGAGAGGTGAGAGAAGAAAGGGAGGGGTGAGAGAGGAAGGAAGGGGTGAGAGAGGGAGGGAGGGATGAGAGAGGGAGGGAGGGGTGAGAGAGGAAGAGAGGGGTGAGAGAGGGAGGGAGGGGAAGGGCAGGAGGGGTGAGAGAGAGGAAGGAGGAGGGAGAGGGAGGGATGAGAGAGGGAGGAGGAGGGAGGGAGGGGGGAGGAGCAAAAGGCGGGAGGAAAGAAGGAAATAGAGTGAACACCCCTGAGAGGTCTCCCTAGCAAGTGGTTATGTTTCTTTAACTGCAGACAGGTGAAGCCCCAAGATAAACTTAGGACTTCTATAAGGATTATTCTCCTTTCTGGGCAAAACTATAAATTTCCAACAAGGACATAAATGTGAGTGTCTCACGGAAAAGAATAAAAACAAACTCCTGAGAAGGAGGAGCAGGAGCCCTCCAGGAAAGGACACAGGACAATTCAGCAGGCTGCAAAACTCCTAACCTTGACTGTTGCTGTTGCAATATGGCGTGTCCTCCACAAGCTCCCACATTGATTTCTTTTTTCTTTTTGGATGCTATTTTTGGAGGTTCTGAGAACTTTAGGAGGTGGAGTCTAGCTGGAGGATGTAGGTCTCAGAGGGTGGGTGTTGGGGTACTGTATCCTGGGTCCTTCCTTTCCCTTCTCTACTTCCTGGCTAACTCATCCTCTGCCACACATTAGCACGGCCACAGTATTCTTCCAACGCACACAGCTTCCAGGGGCAACAGACTGAACTCTCTCAAACAGTGAGCCACAGTCAACGCTTCCCTTTGTAGGGCATTCTGCCAAGTATTTTGGTCACAGTTACATAAACTGATGGATATATTAGATTAACAGAAGCGTTCATCCTGTGTGGCCTCATACACCATTGGCATAGGGGTTGCTTTAGTGGTGTGTGTGTGTGTGTGTGTGTGTGTGTGTGTGTGTGTGTGTATGTGTGTATGTGCCTTGTCCTGCGCAGCCAGAGTACCTAGCTGGCGGAGGGTGTCAGGATTGAAACACTTAACAGACCACCACAAGAAGTGAAGAGGAAGCTGCCCTTTATTACAGAGAGTAATGGGCTTATAAACCCAAGCCAGGGAATGGGCTAAGCATAGGAAGAAATCATGCACTGCCCACACCTGGGGTCAAGGCATGGGCACTGCACACTGGAAAGTGATGAGAACAACCTTGTTTGCACAGAAGTTCTACAACTGTGTGGGAAGAAGAGAGCTGTAAGGGACAAGTACTTAAATTTCCCAACGTGGTGTGTGTGTGTGTGTGTGTGTGTGTGTGTGTGTGTGTGTGTGAAGACCTGGGTGCTAAAAGTAGGAATACATCAAGTCTTTTTCCCAGCCTGGAAGTAGGGGATGTGAATGCCATCCAGGACATTATTCATAGGGATTGTGGCAAATGTAAGCACCAGACTTGTGTTTGCCTGACCTGGGGAGGAGAGGCCAGAGGGCAGAGCTATATTAGAGGCAGCCCATAGCAAGCATTCACAGCCCATGTATTATAAGGGTGGTTACATGACTAGCACCATAACCATCTACCCAGATCTGCTCTACCTATGTGAATATGGTGATGAATTTTGAACTATGCTGCAATCCATGGCATCTTCAGGGACCCCACAGAGAGGCCTGGCTAGACCTGCCCAGTTCTGGTGCTCACTCTGTCTTTTCTGGACATGTCATCCCCACCTCTCCTCTACCACCAACTTAATGAGACCAGCTGGAATTGACCGTGTCATAAAAGCAGCAATCTGAGGGGCTCAGTGCATACCTTTAATCTTAGCATTCAGGAGGCGGAGGCAGCCTGGTCTACACAGCAGTTCTAAGCCAGCTTCACACACAGTGAGCCCTTGTCTAAAAAAAAAGAAGATAAGGAAAAGGCCTGCGAAAATGAAAATTCAGTGGTCAACGAAGTGTCTCATTAAATCAAAAATATCTTAGATCTTGTATATTAGTCCCCATTGTAAACACTCAGCTCGGCAGTGAATCAGCCATAGCAGTTAGTATGTGTAGACATGTCCCAATAAAACTTTATTAAAAAAAAAATAAGCAGTGGTTCAAATTTGACCCATTAGCCCTAGTTTACAGACCCCTCTTCTAAGGTACAATCACACCTTAGGACTAAGCAAATACCGCCAGGAAATGGATTACGTTTCTGAGACCTTGAAAGAAATGACAGTGGCAACACCAGAAGGCATGCCTGACGTGCTCCACGTTGAGAGGCTGGCTCCTCTCTGCAGTTCAGAGGCCATCAGATGCCCCTCGGGCCTGTGACCGTTCTGGGTCTGCATCTTTCCCAGCATCCCTGCTTGTCTCTCTGTCACATACACCATGCTGTCCAGCCATAGTCCTCCTCTGTTTCTGCTATCTGAGCAGAGCCCCCACCTGGAACTATTTCCCTGTCCTGCTGCCCCGCCCCAGGAATGCCTCTCTTTTCTGCTTCCAACTGCTTTTATCTCTGGAAAGATCCTTCAACTCTCTCTGCCTTGAATTTTCCAAGGCACCCCGAGGCTGAGTGGATATCCCCTCTTCCATATACCCACAGCACTCAGAACAGAAGCACACTTCATCAACACAGCTTCGGCAACCTTCTCCCAATTTATCTCTGATGGCTTAACCTTATCGAGTGTAATGGTTTTTTTTTTTTATCTGCTGCTTCCTGGATGGGTTGTGAACTCCTTTCAAACACTGGCTGTGTCTTATTAATCTTTGTTTACTCCCAGGTTAGCTGTGGATCTGGCATGGAGAGGCAGCTGGGCACATGTTTGCACACTTGTTTGACTCACTGCAGAGTCTGGTTGAGCCTGGGACCCCCGGGGCTCCATGGTATAAGCCACAGCTTAGATTGACTTCTGCTTTCACCAGCCATTTCCAGCCAGTTAATAAGCAAGTCTTCCTGATAAGGCGTTTGGGAACTGTTCATAGAGATAGAATATTAAGATCAAATCAAGTGCAAAGGTAAATACACAAATCTCTCTCCCACCTATGCCCTATGTATCCTTCAGATCACATGTGAGTGCCACACACACACACACACACATACACACCATTCCAGCTGACTCTACCATTGTGTGCTATTTGGCAAATACATTTTCTCTTTCATAGGCATCTCATGAAAATCTCATTCTCATATTGAATGTGGGGCCATCACACACTGTCTTTATAAAATAGCTGTGTGGAGCTTTGTGGGTTTATCTCCAGTCCCATTCAGAACACCAACAGGATGGTTTATTTGGAAAAGACCCAGAAACCTCCACGTGAGGCTGCAGTTTTCCAAAGTGCCAGCTGGATGCTCCCTCTAGTTAAATCCGGGCAAGAATAGAGGCCAGTACATGTAAACATCCCCAGTCCTACCTCTATCGCTTATCTGGGACAAAGGGGAAATCAGTGTGTGAGGCTCTACACACGAAACTGTCTATTGACCACTGCCACGTCACTGGGTTTTCTGTAGTATTTGTTTCTAGAGTTCCATTATTCTAGAAAGGGGTGCACAGGAAAAGCAGGCTGTGGGTAGGGAGCATTTGTGCTGTTCAGAACTGCTCACAGCCTCGCCCTGTGAGGTAAGTGAGGCTACTTCAAGCTTCCAACGGCTGGAATCTAGCTGTGTTCTTGTGGGGTGGAGGCCTGGGCCAGTGGCTTACCTATCCCTTGCACCCGGTACCTTATAGCAGGCACAGCCCTGAGGAGACCCAAGTTGAACATCCTCAGGACTTGGCACACCCAGGATCCCCACCCACCCTCCATTTCTCTGGAGACTTGGATGGCTTCTTTGTCCTTGTTTGTTCTAGGGATTTGGAGAATTCTCTCCACTGAGGTTGACTCAGTCCTAGCTCAGTTATGTGGTGATACTGTCATTTCTTCCCTCACCTTGGTCCCTCTGGCCAGCTTCTCTTGCTCCTCGGGAACTTTCAGAAGCAGATATCTACCTGTTCTGCTGGCAGCAAGCTCCTCAAGGCCAGAGCGTCCATCAATGGAGAGGAAGTGCAAGGTGCCTGAAATTTGCTTCTTTGACGCCTGTCTCAAAGACAAGCTAGGCTCCAGGCTCAGCAGGACATAAATAGATAATCAAAGATTTTTTTCCTTTACTCACTCAGGTAGGAGTTATATAATCAGAGGCTGAGTCTCCTTTTGTTTTTGTTTCTTTAAACTTTCAGATTATATTGAGAATTCCTCTAATTTTACTTGGAAATGTTCAAACCTTTTAAGACAACAACCCAAGAAGCCAATCAGAAAATTATGTGTACATTAGTATACACACTGAGATCTTTAAAAATGTTTTACTGTGTATGCGTGTGTGTGTGTGTGTGTGTGTGTGTGTGTGTGTGAGGAGAGAGAGAGAGAGAGAGAGAGAGAGAGAGAGAGAGAGAGAGAGAGAGAACCAAGAGAAATATGTAATTGCATACATAACTCATCTAATAATCTAGGCTGGGAGATTAGCTCACTGGTAGAGTGTAGATGGACCTGAGTTTATTCCCAGCACTAAAAGTCAAGCACCACACACCTGAATCTCTCTCTCTCTCTCTCTCTCTCTCTCTCTCTCTCTCTCTCTCTCTCTCTCTCTCTCTCTCTCTCTCTCTCTCTCTCTCTCTCTCATGTGTCTGTCTGTGTGTGTGTGTGTGTGTGTGTGTGTGTGTGTGTGTGTGTGAGTGTGTGTGTGTATGTGTGTGTTTTGGGACCCATTGAACACAGTGCCTATCCCTCTCACCCTTGAGTCTCATAGATGGGACTCCCTCAACCCTGACCAGAACATGTGAGGTTTTTAACCCCTGTCAACAGAAGAAATTACAAGGATCCACAGTTTTAATTGGAAGTTAAGTAAGTTCTAGGCACCCGAAGTACAGCATGGTGACCACAGTTTGTAGAACTATATACTCTATACTTGAAATCTGCTAAAACGGCAGATCTCAAGTGTACACTCATAACACACACACAATAGTAACTAAGTGGTATGACAGATATGTAAATTAATTTGATTGTGGCAGTCATTTAACAATGTCTATATAAATCAAATCATCATGCTGTATATCTTGAATACACAAGTTTTATTTTTTAATTGTACTTCACCAAATCTGGAAAAAGTGATAATAACTGAGGATATTTTTTTTTTTAAATAAGGGTCTACTGGTAAGAATAGAATAGAATTGGATAGTTTTTTTTAATTTTTGTTTTGTTTTGTTTTTTAAGTCAGGGATAACATTTTTCTCATCTAGGGTTTATAGTTAGTGTTCCCCGGGACCCTGATGGATTATACTTGTCCATCTATAAAGAACTTAGAACCAAGTGATGGAATGGGTTGGGCCACAGTTTGTGATCTGCCTATTCCTCAGAAAGAGGGGAAAATGCAAAGTGCAAAGGGCAAAGGGCAAATGCTTGACACCAGGGGAGTCAAGGAGCCTGTTGCTTATAATCAAACCGATCGATCCCACCTCCCCTTGGGTTCAGCCATATTCTAGCTCCCTGTGATTTTATTCATTCTCTTTCCCAGAACCTCCCACCCCCTCCTCCTCAGAGAGCCTTTCATGACCCCCTGTCCTTTAGGCTTCTCATGGGCCCCCAAATTCAAGTGTCAGAAGCTGACTTCTCAAAGTTGCAGTGTGGAGAAGGGGGGGCCTTAAGAGCACATCCCACTGCTCTTGCAGAGGACCTGAGTTCCCTTCCCAGCACCCACTTCAGGCAGCTCACAACCACCCAAAACTCCAGCATCTGGGCATCGGATAACTTCTCTTGGCCTCCTCATGTACACACACTCATATACAAACACACACACATACATGTAATGTAAAAGCATTAAAAAGTGAGAACAAAGGGGTTAACAAGTAAGCCAAAACAAACCCTGCCTCCCTTAAGCTTCCTGCCACGTGCTTAGACCCAGCCTCAGTGACAAAGGTAACTGATGTCAATTGCTAACCTGTGAGTAGGAGACCCCAAGCAAAGCCATCCCTGGTGGCTCCTTTCCCAGGGAGCTCTTTGTTCTTTGAAAACCAAAACACTAGGCCCTCATCGATTTCCTTAGAGGAGACACCATACAGAACGATGAAAAAGTGCCTTGCCTCTGGGCACAAATCCCACAGCTGGCCATTTCCTGAGTTTATATTAAGTACTTGACTTTTCTGAGCCATCATCTCTTGGTTGGGAAAATGTCTTGGTCTGTTTCCTGCTGCTATAACACAATAGCACAGGCCAGAAAACTGCAGAGAATGGAGTGGCTTAGGCTCACAGTTCTGGAGGCTGGGGAATCCAAGTCAAGGGGCAATAATGGGGGCCTTCTTATCGTACTACAACATGGCAAAAGAACACCCCCCTTTATGACTCACCCATTCCTATAACACCAGTATTACATCTATCCGTGATGGCACAAGTCTCTTGAGGGTTTGGCATTTTAATACTATTAAAATGGCAAGTAAATTTCAACATGCTTGGGAAGGGATGCTCAAACCACAGAAGGATACAGTGAATGTATCCATATCCCTTGTTCACGGATAAGATGTGACAAGGCATCCTGATCACTTGGCTCAGCTCTTACTCTATACATGTATGTTGCTTTGCCAAATATACCAAACAATGGCCATTCTTTAGGTTAAGCCCTTTGTCTAATACATTCATTTATTTCTTCAAACTACACAGAAGACATGCACTATTGCTATTCCCATTTTACAGGGAGGGTGTGTAACTGGCCTAGATCACACAGCCAGAGTGGCAAACTGGGCCACCTGCACCCAAAGGTATTCAGCCAACTCCTGTTGGTAGGTGTCTTTTCCCCGTATAAAGCCCTTGGAGAATTGGGAAGTCGTTAGAGGATTTTTCTACCTTCCTGAGCTGGCTGGATTGCTTAGCTGATGCCCCACATCTGCCCATTCACTCACTGAGCCCTCTTCCATCCTGAATCAGAGGAGTGGTCCACAGAATGCTGTGACCCTTTAACACAGTGCCTCATGTTATGGTGACTCTCCCCCTCCATAAAAACTACTTCATTGCTACTTCACAACTGTAGCTTTGCTGCTGTGATGAGTTGTAATGTAAATATCCAACATGCAGGATATCTGATATGTGACTCCCAAGGGGGTCTTGACCCACAGGTTGAGGAACACTGTCCTAGAACAGTTTCCTCCTGGCTAGGCCCAACCTCCTATGGACACCTGCTTCTTAGAGTAATGGATGGAAAGGAAGCAGGGGCGGGGAGAAAGGTAATATCAGCATGCAGGAAGGGTCTGGGGAGAATTTTTCCTGCTCGGAAGGCAACAGCAGCATTAAGAGCCGACCCCTCTCTGCTCCCTGCTGTCCAAGAAGCATCAACCCCACCACTCGGGAGGCACTGCTGCAGCAAGCTGACTTGACTGATTGAAACATGATTGTCCCTCTTAATCAAAGTGATGTCACTCTCTGATTTCAGAAAGTGAGGGATGGTGAAATTAATGACAGCTCGAGTGGGCTTCTAATGGCCCAGGGCTGCTTAGGGGCCCAGGGCTCCCAAGCTGCTTGCATTTCAATGATGTGCTTTGGGATTTCTGCACTAACAAGGGTGCCATAAGTCTTAATTACCCAGAACCAAGGCCTCACCTTGCTGCCTGTCCCTGGGGAGTTCCACTGAAGTCAGTGAGAGCTCTGCCTGCAGTTCAGCACCATGAGAACCCGCCTGCAAATGTTTGCAAATTACCCTGGGTGCCTCTGAAGGAAACAGGAGGGAATTATTTATTTTTAGAATGCTGGCACAGCCCGGGACCTGCCTTGCCTGTCGCATACCTCTGTGTGACTCAAATCTAGCTCCCCCTGTCTCAGATTTATTCTGCATCATGAGCCTCTTTCCTTCCTGGTAGACAGAGACACCATGTAGTTCTTGCCCTCAGCCTAGCTGCTGGTAATGTCCTGCCTCTGACTCCACAGCAATCTCTAGAAAGCCTAATGTGCTTTCCATTAGAGGGCTGATAGGGCCTTCCCTTTCTAGCCTTGATAGCAGTCACCCCTCCCCCCCCGGCCCCCAGAGGATGCCAGGTGACTCCCAACATGCTCTTCTGTCCCTCTGAAAATTGGTGCTGGCCATGCCTCTGCCTAGGCTCCTGCATCTGGTAAACACACACACACACACACACACACACACACACACACACTGCTATGGCTGTCACCTTCTGTCAGATCACAAACGCTCCCTTCTCCAGATACTAGCCCTGAGTGAAAGGTGTCACTCTGCTTGCAATGCCCACACTTATCTTCCCCTTTGAGGACAGCCTACCTCCTCCATGGGTATGGAGTCTGTGTTCACACCCACACGCCTGAGTTCCCACTGGACCAGGAGGAGGCTAGACCACATTATACCAAATGGATTTCACCTGTAAGCACATGCTCACAAACACTGCTAATAGCCTTATTCCTGACCCAATGTTTTGGCAATTCACCCAGAGGGTTTCACTGCCCCTGAAGGAAGAACAGGCTTTTGAAACCACAGCCTGATCATATCACTGTCCTTCTTCTAGCCTACAATGCCACCCATTGTCAAACCTGAAAGGCTTGGGACCTAATCCCCCTGGCACTATTGACACCCATCTCACTATTCAGAAAATCTGCTATCTTACCTGAAAGGTCACTGCCCCTTAACACCCTCTATGCTGGACCCTTCCTGCAGATCAGACCCTGTCACAAATTCCGTGCTGCTCAGATTGCTGGCACACACACTTCTTGGTGTGTGCGACTTCAATCTACCGTTGCCTGGCACATAGGAGACCTGTTGTGCCAATGAGTGATTGATAATTACCTGTTGAATGATGAAACTGAATCAAAGAACGAACTAGAAACTTCATAAATGTTTAGTAGTAACAGCCAAATCGCAGCCCCAGATTAATCTTATATCAATATCTGCCTGCTTATGTCTTATCTTAAATAGAAAGATTCATTGAGGAGATATTAAAATAATGAGCTGTCTTTCCACAGACATATGTACAGGTGGCTAAGTGTCTAGTGTGATCGATACACGAATGGGCCCTGGGGCTCAGGTTTTCATTTCTTTGAGACCCCGAGCCTTGTAATCAAAGCTTTCCCGACAAAGCAATCTTCCACTGAATTTTAAACCATTCTACCTCCCTGCTGCATGTTCCCAACAACAACGGAAACAAAATGAACACAAAAATGCCATGCATTTCCAAGCACCAGGATAGCTCTGCTCTTTCAAGGAAAACAGTCTGGAGCATCAATGAACTCTGCTACAAACCTTCCCCTTCCCAATGCACTGTCCAGAAAAGCAGCACCCTGTGTAAAGTTGGCTCCAGAGGATGCCAACTTGGTGATTTCCCAAAGCAGCCAACCTTCTGACTTGCCTAAGTCTCTCTTCTGGGCTACCTCAGCTACTAGATGGATATTGTTCATTCCTAGTGTGACCAAAGACACAGACACAGGCAGCATTAACACATCACCAGTGACGGGCATGCAAGTGAGAGGGGACAAATGTGGAAACAGCTCTCTCTTCCTGGCATTGCTGCTACCTTGCCTTGTCTAAAATTCATAAAAATATTAATCCTTCTGAATGCTTAGGAATGCATATGGGGTAACAGCCTCGAGGAAGCTAATAATTATCCCTTGTTAGCTAGATCAACTAACGACAGTCCTTCACTGCGGGGACAGAAAAATATTGTGACGTGCTCTGCTAAGCAAAACGGGGTGGCAGAATGAATTAGAACATTTAGACTAACAATAATAATGACATATGAGTCCAGCTCCTTTCTACGGATAATTGATAACATTGACAGAAAATAGACTCAGAGTTAATAGAGTACATTATGAATGGTTGATTGAGACACAGAGGACAGCATCTCTCCCCACTGCCATGTTGTTATCGCTAATATTTATTAGACACCCACTGTGTCTGGTATGACTCATATCAGAGACTGATAATAAATTACTACCTGTCAACGGTGTGTACAATAACTGTGTTATGTGTCTAGGCAGCTCTCTTATTAAGACTTTGGAATCTATTAAAAAGTCTCATTTTGAAACAATAAACCAAGAGGAAGAAATTTATGAATTGTAGATCTTCAGTATTAACCCAACAACAGCCTTGGAGAGGAAAAGAATTCTTCAGAGAAAAAAAAATTAATTCCTGCCAAGGAAAATCTAGGAACATAAGTTAGCAGGCCCTACCAGATGCCTCCAACTATGCTGAGCAGAAATGAGGTACATTCTAATTCCACAGGAATAAAATTTATAGGCTAGCCTGTGAATCAGGCAGGGTCCAGAAGCCTTCTCTGCCACGTTCTCAATCACACATGTAACTAACAGCAATGGCCTTACACGCCCAAGCCCCCCTCTGGTCTTTGGATAAGATTGGTACTGCATTTATCACTGTCACTGATGTAACCAGACATAACTCACCTACTCCAGTGCATATACTCACTAGTTTAATCTGCATAGTGGAAGGCCATGTTGTTTGCAAAGGTGGCTGCAATAAAACCTCATGTCAGTGTCTGGCTGTCTCTGCACTGTAATTGCGTCGTCTGCCACTAAGTGTTGTGACCTATTGACTCCTCCCTGCAAGAGCTAAGGAAGCACTCATCGAAAGAATACCAAGGATGTGATGTTTTGGCAGCTTGGGAGTGTAGGCCTTAAGAGACCTCGCAGCTTCAGCCTTACTTTCTTTGAACACAAGGCCACATCAGGTAAGAAAGCCCAGGATAGCTGCCTTGCAGATCAGAGCTCTCAGGGACAGAGAACAGCTACCAACCAGTATCAACTGCCAATCGCATGAGGATCACAGAATCAACAGAATGTGCATAGCCATTCCTTGATATATGTCTACATTAGCCTATCTAGCTCCTGTCACACTGCCAGATGACAGTTACTGCTCAGGTAACCCCAGAAGCAACCAACAGAAGGGCCACCCAGCAAAAGATGCTGACCTAAGAGCCATGAGAAAATAAAAGGGCTACGATGCTGAACCTCTCAAGTCGGAGCTGGAGCCCTTTGTTGCAAAGCAGTAGGTGGGTGGGCTGGGAACAATGATGGATACTTTACACTTGACACAAGTGCCTTAGGAAAGGGACTCCATTCTAACCCCTGTAAAGGCAGTCTCCAGGCTGAGGTGTTTTTTCTTGTTTCCTCCCCGTCACCTCTCAAAGCGATTCACACTGAAAACCAGACCGTTTAGCCTTCCTTCCTTTCCCAAGGGAATACTCACAGGCTGTGGGCTTTGAAATGCTTGTTCAGTAATTGGCTGGCAGCAGGTTGACAATGTAGGGAGATGGAGAGCGGCCCTAGGCGTCCTGCTCTGTCCAGATGATCTGGTGCCCACTCTGCTCAGCTGCATCACCACCGCCAAGGCCCTGAAGCCCTCTGGAGGGCTACTGGACATGATATGTTAGCGATCTCCAGAGAAATGAAACCAACAGAAGCTGACACATAAAGGGGACCGGCTCAGAACCCACTGAGGATGTCAAAGTAGGCAAATGCTGAAATCCTTTATATCCAGGATGGTTTGGTTTTGCAGAGGACCTATGCACCTCCTCCTTCAAGTTATCTTTAGATCACCTAGATCTGTGGTTGGTTGAATCTGGGTAGGGTACGTGCAGCGCAGATATTCGGCAAGGAAGACTGGAAGGTGGAGACACAGGCAAGGTTTTCATCTTTAGTTCAAGGGTAGTCTGTGAAGAATCCTTTCTTCTTGGGAGGTCTGTCTGTCTTTTTCCTTTAAGGTTTTCACCTGGTTGGAAGAGGCCTACCCATGCTATTGAGGGTCACCCCCCCATCTCCCCTAATTTACATGTTAATCTAATCTCAGAAATAGCTTTGGAGGTGTTGTGAGTGTAACTCAAGGGGTAGAATCCTTGCCCAGCATGCACAAAGCACCAGGACCATGTAAGTTATGCCTGATGGCACAGACCTGTAATCTCAGCATCCAGGAAGTAGAGAAAGAAGGATGGGAAAACATAAGGACATTCTCGGTGACCTGGCAAGTTCGTGACCCTGGGCTACCTGAGAACCGCTCTCAAAAAGCCAAACAAGCAACAAACAAAGAAAGGAAAAGAATGGTCTCACAGAAATGCCTAGAATAGTATGTGACCTAATTTCTAGGTACTGTGGCTTAGCGAAGCTGACCTGTAAAATTATCCACAGGAAGCGCTGAGTTGATTTGTGTCCCTCAAAGGATAGCCTGCAGTCCTCGCTCCATGGTATTACAAGTGAGCACTTTAACTTTACTTAGGGATAAGCTTTTCACCGAGGACCTCAACTGATGATGAAGACGTCAGAGTGGGTTCCAATTTGTTACAACTGGTGCCCTCATAACAAGGGAAAATCAGAACCAAGAGACAGACATGTGCAGAGAGCACATATGTGAAGACCGTCATGCACTTTGAGCAATGCATTTATACAGCAAGGGCAGCTAAGGACTCCCAGGCAGCAGGAGTTGCAGCGGGGGTGGGGGGTGGGGCTGGCGGCAGTGTGGACGGGCCAGCACCTTGGTTTGGGACGTTGCTCTTTTAGAACTGTGAGATGCTGGCGTTAGGCTGTGCTGTCCAGTTGGAGACACTATGTTGTGGTAGCTGTAGCAGAAGCTGAGAGTCTTGCTTCCAGGCTGGAGAAAACCTGCCCTTCTGCAGGGTGAGGAGCTGAGGGGAACCCTGGATGGGTCTTGTTCCTTGAACCCATGGCTCTGCCCTCTAACAAGCCCTGGGACACAGGTCTGAAAGAATTTGGCAAGCTTCTCTTTCCTCAGAAAGCAAGGCTGACCCCTACACTCCTGGGTCCCTACCCAGGGTAAGAGTTTGGGGGTTCTTGGCTGTGAGTTGGAGATAGAGACTTTAGCCAAGGACTCTACAGAAAGGACTGAATGTGTCATGTCCAGCTTGAGGCTACTGCTCATGTAGCTCTCGCCATGGTAGACAGGTGAAAAGGCGATATCACATGTGCCACACTGAGTTCCCAAGAGGACAGTGGCACAGACGCAGAGACCAACAGACCTGGGGCTGTCCTGGCTCTACCAGATGACAATAATGATGGCTTTATTTTACAGTGTGTGTGTGTGTGTGTGTGTGTGTGTGTGTGTGTGTGTGTGTGTCTTGGGATTCAGCTCAGGTTGTCAGTCTGTGTGACCAAGCGCCTTTACAGGCTAAGCCGGCTCACTAGTCATGGCTTTTCATTGAATATTGTACTAGCTACTTATCCCATTGCTATGACAAAGCAATGGGAGGGAGGAAGGAAGGAAAGGTGGGAAGGAGGGAGGGAGGGAGGGAGGGAGGGAGGGAGGGAGGGAGGGAGGGAGGGAGGGAGGGAGGGAGGAGGAGGGTGTGGAGGAGAGAGGATTTGCTTTGGCTCACTGTTTGAGGGTACAGCCCATAGGTGATAGAGGAGGTATGACAGGACTCGAGGTGTCTGATCACGTTGTAGCTACAGCCAGGAGGCAGAGAAGAGAGGATGAAGCTAGCTTTCTCCTTTTTACTTAGTCCCAGCACTCAGTTTAAGGAATGCCACCGCCCTGCCTTAGTGATGAGATACTCTAGAGACTCCCTCATAGACGTGACCAGAAGTGTGTCTCCTAGGCGATTTTAGGTCAACTGTTGAAATTAAGCATCACAAATACTAAGCAGTTGAGGTATAGAACCCCCTTGCCTCTTTCTAGAAACTCGTGTTGCGGATGAGGCCTGCTTCTCAGAGAGGTTACCTGACCTCCACAGGATCAGATCACCAGCCATGGTTCTAACATAGACAGGCTCACTGCCAAGCTGTAACCCCTAACTTCTTAATCACTAAGCCTGCTAAAAGCCTGCCAGGTTACAGGCACACGGATTAAAAGCCTGTTTTTATCCAAGCCAAACAGCAGGCCAGAAGCGACCACACTGGGGAGGTTAGCATAAGTGCCCAAACCAGCAGGTTGAGGCCTTAATCTCCAGGTGGACAGTGTGTCTGTCAGGTGGTCACCCACTTGGAGGTAATTATGACTGGCATTGCCCACTCCTTTGAGAGTGTGGAAAGTTTGAGTTTCCCCCCTTGTTAGCCACTGGGGACTCCACCATTTTTTAACGAGTTGGCATTTTGCCCTCCAAACACGCCAGCAATGACTGTACTTTATGTGGAGATTTCCACAGTCACTAAAAGCGAGGGGGAAATGAAGGAAGTTGGGCCTATTGCTTTAACTGTGAGGCAGTATGTCCAAGCTGTAGCTGATCACGGCCTGAGGCAAATCAGCCATTGATTTGGGCTATGATCCCAGAAGGATCTCGAGTTCAAGGCCCTACTTGCCTCCATAGTGAGTTCAAGGGGAGCCTGGGCTACTTGAGCTCTTACTTCAAACACACAATTAAAAGCATCTCTGAAAGTATCCACAGGCCAGAAAACAAATGAGACTAAAAGCAGTCCTGTCCCTGGACCACACCCAGAAAGGGCAGGGGCGGAAGCCAAGGCTTGCAGGCAGTGGTTTGCCTTTGTTACAGGAGTGAATGACCGCCTCAGTGGTCCTGCCTGTGGACAGCCCAGCCCACACCCACTCAGATACGCCTCATAGGGGTTTTCTACTTGGCAGTTTTATACTATGAAAAAGGTCCCATAACTCATGTCTAATTTCCCTTGGGGAGACAGCTTTGAAATAACCATCAAATCCCCTTTCCCTTCTTTTTGCTATTCTAAGCAAACTGGGAAATATTTTCCCCTGAGGGACAATAGTCCGGTCATTCATGCAATAATCATTTTAATGCTATTTGCTTCCTGTCTTAAAAAAAAAATTCTAAGACTGCTTGCATAAAGCCCATTCTATGTTTCTATTATTTTTTCATGGGTTTTAGGGGAGGGGGATCTGGTGCCTGCTTTTGCTTTTCTCTTTAGAAACTCAAGTCCATGGCCAGGGAGAGATGTGAATGGCTCATTGATTAAATTAGCTACCATTTGTACAGTGATTGACAAGTCTCATACTCACACAAGCACGAGGGGTATTGAGCCCATTGTGTAGATAGAGAAATCGGCCTCAGAAGAACTCTTGCTGGGCACCACAAATACTCTCGAACTCAAATTCCCTGATGCAAATGAGACCCTCGGCACTGACTGAGCTAAGTAAGCGCTGTATGCAGCCAGTGTCCCTGAGCTGGGTGACACCGATAAAGTTGAGGGTTGAAACTGTGGTGAGTGGTTAAGATTCAAACCCAGTTCTGCCTCACTATAGAGTGGCATAAAAACGGAGAGTGCAGAGCTGTCAAGATGGCTCACTGGGTAAAGAGCTTGCATGAGGACCTGAACTTGCATCCCCAGAGCTCAAGCAAGATGGCTGTGGCATCGCATCTGCAACCCCGGAGCTCCTAGGGTGACACGGGAAGCTGACACAGGCCTGGAAAACTCCGCACCAGAGAACAAGGACACACTTTGTCTTGGTGGAAGGCGAGGAAGTTGCACCCTTGCCTCCACACTCATGCCCTGGTACATACATGCCCGCACTCACACAAACATGCATGCATCATATATTCAAGGTTTTTTTTTTTTATAATATAAAGCTAACTGAAAACCGTAAACAGAATGAAAACACACAAAGCATGCCAATGGCATCTCAGAGGTTGTAGGGTGAGAAGGGAGGGCTAGCTCATGGTCTTGTCATAGAGCATAGCAAGCTCAGAGCCCTAGCACTCCTGTCGAGGAACCCTCCCTCCTAAGCCAGTGAGTGGATGGACTCTATTGATGCCTTTCTTGGTCAAACATCAGAAACACCAAGGAAACCTGGACAGAGGCCCAGATGCCGAGGAGACAGTGTCCAAGTCACACAGGACCAGCCTCATGCACTAAGCAGTGGGGTGTCTCCCTGTCCCTCATATTGATGCAATGAAAAGGGAACATCTGATAAGCATCCAGGTCCCAGCAAGTCCAATTATCCAGTGTCGTCAGTAACCATGACCCTGGGCCATGCCCAACCCTCCCACACAGGGTGTGGATGGATATGATACAAGGGAGGCAGCTGGTACCCAGCCCATTCTTCCTCAGCAACCAAGGACAGCCCTGTAATCACCCTCTGCGCACTCCTCTGAGTTCCTCAAAGTGACAAAAGTCTCACTTACAAGTTAATCAAAATCCTGTTGATGAATGAAAAAAGAAGGAGGGGGACTGTTAATTAAAATTTCAAAAGATGCCAAGGGAAACAGCTTGAAGATATTTTGTTCCCATGCTAATCCTATGGGAAGAACAGACACCAGGAACCCCAGGTTGTGTGTTAGGCCTGAGCACGTAATTGTGACAACGGAAATAAGAAAGATTGTGAACCTTCCCCAGACCCCAAGGTAATGAAGTAATTAACAAGAAACAGGGCCTTCCTCTTTTCCCAAGGGAGGTAAAGTTTCCAGGTATTTAACCCTGCAGTTATATCTCTTGTGTGTGTGAATAGCATAGGAAATGGGACTGGACAGTCATACACTGAGTGGTCATTGAGCACCTACTATGTGCCATGTGCTCTGGAGGCTTACCTTCTAGAATGGGGTAAACAACAAACATGCTGTGGGTGGTTGAGGGGCGAGGGGAGGAAGAAGCAAGTAGAACAACAGACTGGAGGGACATGAGGACTCAGACCTGCGGTGGGGACAGTTCCTGCTGTAGGGGTTTAGTCCATTTTCCATTATCAGAACAATATTATAGACTGGGTCATTTACAAAGAATATTTGTATCCCCATTTAGATTCCCATTCTGGAGGCTGGGAAATGTGCCCACGGTTGGCCAGGGTCACACTGGTCTCAGACGTGGCATCTTCCGCTGGACCCCAAGGTGGCTCAGCATACCACATGGCAGGGCAGAAGTCCCTGCTCTGGCCTTGCCTCTTTATCATAAAAAGGCACAGACCCATTTCATTATGGCCCCACCCTTACTTATATCCTTAATGAACTTTACTTATTTCCCAAAAGTCCCACCTCCAAATACCATAGTCAAATTAATTTTCCACTTACCTAATGTTCTGTGACAGGAATTAAATTTCACGAGTTCTGGTGGGGCCATTCAAGCCACAGCAGAGGCACCCCTTGAACATACTTCGATAACAAGCCAACCGAATAAATATTTCAGCCAGAGGAGATGTACTGTAAAAGACCCCGAGCCTGGGTCTCTGCTGATGCGTTCAAAGACAAGCAGGAAACTTGCCTTGGCACAGTAGGGCAGGAGGAGATGCGGTGGAGAAGCAGACAGGGACGAGTCTTCCTGTAGCTTCCTGGAAATAAGAAGATGCCAGGGTATGAGTCAGAGTGATTGGAAAGTCTCTGGGATATTTGAACAAAGGATTGTACAGTCTGATCTCAGTCTTTGTCTGTGACTGCGGTGTGTGTGTGTGTGTGTGTGTGTGTGTGTGTGTGTGTGTGTGTGCACGTGTGTGTAAGATAGCATGTGTCTGTGTGACAGTGTATGTGCATTTGTGTGTACATATGTGCTTGTGTGTGCATGCATGCATGTGTATGTGTGTTTGTGTATTGTGCACATGCATATGGAAACGAGAGAACAACAGTGTCGGTGTCATTCCTTGGAGGTTGTCCACCTCATTTTTTCTTTTTTGTGGAAACTGGGTCTCTCTCTGACCTAGAGGCTAGGCTGGCTGGCATGGTGCCCTAAAATCCTCTAATCTCTACCTCCCCGGTTCTGGGATTACAAATGGATGCCACCATGCCTGGTCTTTTCGTCTCTTTAAAACATGAGTTGTGAGGATCAGTCTTCGGTTCTTAAGATTGAAGGACAAGCCCTCTACTTACTGAATCATCTTCCCCAGCTCTCTGACCTGAAGTCAGAATTTCTAAAAGTATAGCCTGGCAGCAATGAAGAGAATGACTATAGAGGTGGGTGGGTATGGGGCAGGGACAAAAATATATTCGGTGTGGCTGACAGTCCACATCGAGGTGTGTTTGTGATAGTTCCCACGACAGTTCTGATAAACGTCACATACATGGGAGGGTGACGTTTTCCACATTATTTATATATAAATATATATTATGTATTATATATGTTAATATTTATATAGATTAGCACTTGGCAGAGTTCTTTAGTGTCAGAATTTCTAAGGAGCTAAGGCAGTGTTTTGAAACAGCTGATGTACTATTGTAGCCTTCCTAGGGCTGGAGTGGACTTGGAACAAGCAAGAATTGACCATAAAGGGTTAAGAAATTTGGCTGAGCAGGAAAACACTTTGCTAATGCCCCGGGGCTGGCGCACAGGGGCTGCAAAACTCTGTCCTTGAAATGTCAAAGATGTGCTTGCTCACCCACTAACGTTCAAGCATGGGGCTGCCATTCACAGGTGTCCTTCAAGGAAGCTGTGGGTACAGCAAGGAGGGAGGCAATGCATGGCTGTGGAGGCTGCTGAAGACGCGGGGATCACTCTCCCCGGCTACTTTTTGCCGACGGTAGCCATTCATGGAGCAGAGTGGAAGCCTTTTTTATTTTTAAAGGCATTTGGGCCAAATGTCTTTATGTGCATAAAGGACAGAGGTATAAGAAGTTCTTCAGTATAGAGCATGCTGGAATTTGATTTGCCTTCTCCTCTCCTTGGATATGAAGTGTCCACTTCACTTCTCATCCTCCGTAGAGAGTAGCTTGGCTGCATACAGATTGACTGACACTCCGGGATAAAAATGGAATCTCCCCTGTCTAGGTTTTCACTAAGCAAGAATATGGCAGTGGTTCCTAACAGCGAGGAAATCCATATTCTCGCCGGGAGGAAGTAGTCCAGAAACTCTTGAGTATTGGGTGCGCTGCTAACGCGTAAGTCTCTATCACTTATCTTGGCAGATAGGAAATTGGAATTTGGGAGGGAACGTTTACATCAGTCCCACAGATCCAATAACGCTCCCGCTCCCTACTAAGGCCATACATAGTCTGCACTGTTTAGGCAGCAGCTCAGGGGGCTCAGGGCTGGAACTCAGGGTGCTGTTGACTGTACCCGATGCCATTGTTGATGGCTCCGAATCCCCACTCACCGCATTCACAGTTTTCTCTCTCCCGGCCCTTCCCAATGACACTTCAGTAAAGCAGGACAGAGTGACGCATGCATGCCCTTTGCCTCCTTGTCTGCTACAGCCTGAAGATCTGTGTGACACTCTCATCTCATTTTATACTGAAGCCCTAATGGGCTTCTGTCAGCCTGACACAAGCTCCCCTGATCATGTGGACAGGGGAGCTCCACATTGAGAAGATGCTTCCGTCAGTCTGTGGGAGCATTTTCACAAATAATGATTCATTGAGTAGAGGCCAGGGAACCATGGGCAGTGCCACCGCTGGACGGGAGGTCCTGGGCTGTATAAAAATGTAAAATGAGTAAGCCACAGAGGTGAAGCTGGTAAACATTGCTCTTCTGGTCTCTGCTTCAGGTTCTACCCTGGGACTCCTGCTTTGGCCTCCTGTGCTGCCTTCATGATGGAGGGTAACACAGACGTGTAAGCTGAAAGAACCCTTTCTCCCCAAATTGCCTTGGACCACAGTGATTATCACAGCCAAAGAAAGCAAACCAGGACGCCTCATCTCCATTATGTTGGCCTTAAGAGGTGAGGTCTGCCAGGGGTCATTAATTAGGTTGTAGGTGTGGAGCCCTTAGGAAAGGTAATACCTTTAAGACATACCACATGCAGGGGAGTGTGCACCACACACACACACACACACACACACACACATATTCCCACATACACAGAGGCATGCACAGACACACGCACGCACACCCATGCACACACACACACACGGGGAGGGGGGTTACACACTAGACTTCTTTCATATATGGTAAAATGAGAAGAAGCTGGTAGCCCATGAATGTAGCCTTCAGCAGTCACGGGCTGTCAGTCTGTGGAACTTTGAAAATGAGTGTGTGTTGTTTAAATGGTTTGGGCTGTGTGTGGTCCATGCCGTGATTGTGGTATTGCAGCAGAGGAAACCACATAAGAACACAGGCACTTACTAATAATGGGCAAGGCTGAATCTCTCTTTGCCTCAGTTTCCTTTTCGTAAAATGGGGACGCCAATCCTGTCAGGTAGGGATTTGGTGTAGTAACAGATGCTATGATGTTCTTTATGGGGCAACCTCACCATGCTGATGGCTTGTGTCCTACTGTGCCTTCCTGCGATGTGATACACACCACGACCAAGGGCGACAACAGAAGGAAGAACGGGGTTTATATTAGCCCATATTACAGCTTACAGTTAGTTCATCATGAAGAGAAGTCAGGACAGCAACTGAAGGCAGGAACAGAAGCAGAAGCTGCCGAAGAGAGCTCCTCACTGGCTCACTTTTCTTTCTTATATAACCCAGGAGCACTGTTTCAGGGTGGCACCACCCACAGGCGGCTGGGCCCTCCTGTAGCCATCATTAATCAAGGAAATGTCCCACAGATATGCCTACAGGAGGCATCTTGTGAAATGAGGTTCCCTCATCCCAGATGCCCCTAGCTTATGTCAAATTGACAAAAAACAAAACAGACAAACTAAGCAGCACAGCTACCGTGGTTAGTAAGTGAGGAACATGGGGTTGCACACGAGATTAGTGTCTCACCAGAGGCTGCCACTTTGGTGTGTAAGGTGAACATCTAGATATAGCTGACATGTGGAGAATCACGGAGAACCACGGAGAACGCTGCCATGGGCTGAAGGGAGCTGGGGATTCTGGGTCTCTGCTTCCATCCGGAGCTGCTCAGCATCTGCACCTGTGGCTGCTGCTGCCTTTTCTGGTGGCCATTGGAAATGACTGGGGGTGATCCGCAATGCCAAGCCACCAAGTTCCCAATTCTCTGGGAAGCCTCCTTTCAGAAGCAAGCCCCCGTGACAGACATCGCCCGAGAAAGACATACTGACACCACAAGTGAGCATCAGCAGTCAGCTGGGGAGTGAGCTGGGTGGGCAGCCCAACTCAGCCAACCCTCAGAGGTCCCTAGCCAGCCCAGCATCCATTCACACCACACATGAAGAGACTCCCCTGTCAGGGGTGGGGGAGATGGCTCAGCGGGTAAAGGGGCTTGCTGCCAAGAATGATGACCTGAGTTCCATTCCTAGGACCCACACATATGGCAAAGGAGGGAACCGACTCCAGAAGTTGCCATCTGAGCTGTACATACACCCTTGCACATGTGCCTATGGCATGAATGTGCCCATCTCCGTCCACCCCCAACACACACACACACACACACATATAAATAAATAAATAAAATGCAAAAATAATGCCTTAAATTCCTAATCAGCCATAGAGTAGCAAGAGCTGGTTAGTGGTGTTAATTTTTAAGCAGTTTGGAGTAGACACGCAGCCACGGATGATGGGAATTGGATTTTAGGGAGGAGGGGTTTCAGACTCTCACGGGAGGACTCTTTGGAGAAGTGGGGATTAAGAATAGCCTGGCAGGGCAGGGTGGTGACAGAGGCTCTTAGGAGAAAGCCATTACACAGTTGGGGTGGGGATGAGTGAGTGAGACCCAGATGCACTGCAGAGGGCTGCTAGAGGGGTGGGTGGAGGGAGGTCCAAGAACGCCAAGGGCTGAAGGCTGTCAAACCAAATCACCGCAGCTTTCGGATAAGCTCTTCTTGTTGTCAGGAAGCAAAACTCATTGCTGCCCTTTCGAGTGAAGGGGTTTTGTGGGAAACAGCAATAGGATTCGTATGGGGAGGCAGGGCTCTGGAGAGACTATAAAAAAGAGAATGGACCTCCCAGGAGGACGGGATGGAAGGAAGGTGGTGTACTCCATTCAGTGAAGCCCTTCCCACACTCTTTGAAGGCCACTGACAGGTGTGTGGCCAGACACCCTAGCTTCGTCTCTGGCTTCACCCACCTCCTTTGGGGAGAGGAGACCCAAAAAGAACAAGCAAAGAAGTCACAGCCCAGTTCTGCATTTGTGGTCTCCCTGTCTAGACTGCTTTCCTAGACGTCTGCGGGGCTCTCACCTCCTCATCACAGGCTCTGTGAATTCCTAACCCACCTCCAATTCTCGTTACCTGTTCAATTTTCTTCCTAGACCTTGTGGCTCCTATTGTTACCATTTAAAAAATATCTATTTTTGCTGGGCATTGTGGTGCACACCTTTAATCCCAGCACTTGGAGGGCAGAAGCATATGGATCTCTGTGGGTTTGAGGCCAGTCTGGTATACACAGTAAGTTCCAGGACAATCAGGGTTATGTAGAGAGACCTCACCTGAAAAACAAACTGTGTGTGTGTGTGTGTGTGTGTGTGTGTGTGTGTGTGTGTGTGTGTATGGCTAGATAGCTCAGTGGGTAATGGCAAATGCCAAGAGTTCTGACCTCCACATGCATGCCCCCCCATGTGTGAGCACACACACATATACGCATAAATCATACACACACTCACACACTAAATTATAAAGTACTTGCAGTGAGGGACTAGAGGGATCCGGCTTTAGTTCTTAGCACCCTCATCAGGCAACTCACAACCACTGTAACTCCTATTCCAGGGGATCTGATGTTCTCTTCTGACTTCCACGGGTATTTGTGTGCAGGGGGGTGCACATAAACTCATTCAGGCTCACCTACATATGGCTAACTAAAAATAAGCACACACACACACACAGACACACAGACACACACACACACACACACACGTATGTAAAAACACCTATCTTCTTCAGTTGTTTCCCTAGCTGGAAGGTATGCTCCATGATATCCCTGAACCTGCCCGATACTGGGCAGAGCTCCTGGCATACGGTGAGTGCACAACACACATGATAGAAAATAATGAATGAACAAATACACGAATCCCAGGCAGCGGTCCAGGGCTTAAGGTATTTTGTTAGTCCTCAGCAGGAGGGATTTGCAGATCTTCCGTCTAATTCTCCCTAGGCCTTCTCTGCTTCCTGCTATTCCCGGGCATTTTCTTTGCCATCACCTCTGAGACAGCTTTTGTCTCCAGGCCTGTGCTAACACACAGCCAAGCTCTCCCCCTCCCCCCATGCTGCCATGTCTTTCTTCATCCACCTGTCCAACTTCTGTTCTCACCTGACTCTCTCTCTCTGGCTTTCCAGGGAAACTTCCAGAGGCAGAGTCCAATTAGATCGGCCCATTGTTGGGGGAAGGAGGGGCTTTAACCTTTGGTTTCTGACTATGTTCTGGGTCAGACTTCCATGGTGACTCAAATAGTTAGTGCCACAGGCCCAGAAAGCATAGCCCAGCAGAGAACTGTTATTGTGCTCCTCAGAGTGGCCGATATAGCAAAGAGGGACCACGAGCTTCAGAGCAGTATAGCAATATTGAGAGCTGATGTGACCTTTTAGGGGTATAGCCCGGAGATGGGGTGGGGGTGGTTAGATCAATTGGAGCACAGGGGCCTCACCCTCAGAGGGAGTTGACACCCTTGTGGATTTTTAAGTAGTGAATACTGAGTAGTTGCACAGGCAGACGGTCCAAATAGGAAATCAGGAGAGAATTCATGTTGGAGAGAGTGGTGTAACTAACTGTGAGATTAGGTTGATTGAAAAGCAAGAATTGCCCTCTCCCCACGTCCTGGCTTCCTGCTCTGACTATCACGGGATGCTTTCACGTGTTTTCTTGCCATTGCTGCCCTCCTCAGGAGCCAGACCATCTCAGACTTTCAGCCCCCACAGTGATGAGCTAGATAAATACCTTCTTTCATAATGCCGTCAGCACTATGCATATTTTGATACAGTAAAAGAAATCAGATGGATACAGCTATCCTAGGAATGAAACAGCTTAGTGACTGTTGAAGATGGCATCTATAAGATCAGGAAGGAAGCCTGCTAGGGAGCATCGATAAGGTCACAAACCATGTCAGGGATAGTGATGGTGATGAGACAGCCTCAAGTGGCCTTAAATGCGAGGCTTTCTATCAGGCACATAAGAATCTTGTAGGAAAGCCTGGGTCTGCATGTACTGGAAGTCACAGGCATGGGTTAAGGCTGGGTGGCCTTACAGTATGGACCAGTGGTTCTCAGCCTTCTGATGCTGCCTCCCTTTAACACAGTTCCCCTTACTCCCCCCACCCCCCCCCCACACACAACCGCAAAATTATCATCGCTGCTACTTCATAACTGTAATCCTGCTATGTTTTCCGATGGTCTTAGGCAGCACCTATGAAGGGTCACTGGACACCCAAAGGGGTTGCCACCCACAGGTTGAGAAACACTGGTGTATGCAGCCATGAGTCAAGGGAGACATCTGGAGAGATCTCTGCAGAAAGGGCAGACAGACAGAAAAGAGGAAATCTTTTCACGGTAGGTAGCCTCAGCTTCTCAGGTCTTCAGCACAGTGTGTCGGTGGAGCCCACCCGAGGGAGAGCACATGGTAATAGACCTCGGGCACCCAGCCTGCTCTCCCACAGCCAGGAGCCGGGGAGTCACAGTTCTAAAAATACACCCGCCGGGCTGCAGTGCCACAATTAGTGGAGCTGCTGTCCCGGGAAACTCTCGTCACCATTTTGCTTAGATCAGAGAGCAGATTAACTTTGATGTCTGTCTGCACCCTGCACAAGACACCACTGGCAGTCTGCTCCCTGCGAGTGAGCGCTCAGCCGTCACACGCAGGGGAAGACGGGAAAAGTGCCTGCCAGGAGCCCAAGCCAATTTTTTCCTTAGTGATTGAGATGAAAATATGCACCCTAGGGATCCTGACGTATTTGACTTGCATCCTGTCTTGGGCTGTCTTTCATTGCGCACACACCTTCCCCCCGGACCCAAACTTCCTTTGGCTTTCCCAAATATTAGCTATGCAGCCCCAAGGCCCTCATTCATGCCACTCACGTGTTGGAGGCAACTGTGTTGATTTCTGTATCTGGATGGCACCTGGTGACATGAACTGAAACTGAAAACCTGGGGTCTGATTAGAGTTTCCTGGGAGCATGTGGGCTAACCTGCGGCCTGGGACACTGCAGGATCAGCCTACAAGGGGCAGGAAACTCCAGGATTGTGGGGGAGGGAGACACATAGACTGGTTACCCTACCACTAACACCAGAACATCACCATGGAAGAAATGTGAATGTGAGTTTGAGGGCCAGAGGTAGACAAGGAAAGTGAAAAATGGGCTCCCTGAGCTGGGTCTCTTATGCCTGGATAACACAGCCAGATTAAAGGTTGTGGGTGTTTAAACAGACCAAGTGGGAGAAGGGGGAGGGCCCAGGGGCCTATGGAATAACCTGGAGTCCACTTAGCACCTTCCCAGCCTCAGGGCTCTCCCACAACCCAAAGGTTTTATTTTCTTTCCTGTGTTTGGTCTTCTCTCTTACTCTGATGTTCAATTCTTTGTTTCTCCCAGAGAATGAACTCTGCAATAAACAATGACCAGCATCTTTGTTATGGTTCTTGGGGCCTTTCACCTGGGATTTGAACCTGGGAGTAAGGAGAGTAGGACCTTCAGGTCAACACTTTGATCTTTTATGGCTAGACAGAGAGCCAGGATGAAAGCTTAGCCCACCACATCTAAGCCAAGAAAGACACAGGTGCAAACCAGACCCCAGGGAACCAATCTTCTTAGGTAGGAGAGGATGGGCTTGCCCACTGGGAAAAGTTCTATTGCTTCCTCACCTTACAGCCAGCTCCTGGGCCCCTGGGCTGGCTTCGAGGAGCTAGATGCAGGCACCCAGGGGTGAGCTGTCTGGGGATAGAAAGGCTTGCTCAGCCTTGTCTCTGTTTCTTGAGTTGTCTTAGAATGTAGGCAAAACCCAAAGTGGGCTCGACATGTTCCAGTGTAAAAAGAAAGAAAGAAGAAAGAAAGGAAAAAAGGAAGGAAGAAAGAAAAAAGAAAGAAAGAAAGAAAGAAAGAAAGAAAGAGTGGTACCAAGTTTGCTTTGAGTTTGATGTAGGAAGTGCCTGAATTTCAAATGGAGGCAGCTCAAGTGAGCTCTCTCTCTCTGTCTGTCTCTCTGTCTCTCTCTCTCTCTGTCTCTCTGTCTCTGTCTCTCTGTCTCTCTCTGTCTCTGTCTCTCTCTCTGTCTGTCTGTCTCTCTCTCTCTGTCTGTCTCTCTCTCTGTCTCTCTGTCTCTGTCTCTGTCTCTCTGTCTCTCTCTGTCTCTCTGTCTCTCTCTGTCTGTCTGTCTGTCTCTCTGTCTCTCTCTCTGTGTGTGTGTGTGTGTGTGTGTGTGTGTGTGTGTGTGTTTCTCTCTCTGTATAGGAAAGCAGTTTGTGTGCTTTAGCTGTTTGTTCAGAACCCTCATGGCTACGTCTATGGTGGCAGGACAAGTGGCCCGCGTGCACGTGTGCGTCAACACACACACACACACACACACACACACACACACACACACACACACACACACACATATTCTTTCTCTGGTCCAGACTCCTCCATACACTAGGCTCTGAATGCCTCCATGCAGATGGAAGAGTAGGAAAGAAAATGAAAGGACAAGTGTGCTGTCTGAGTGACTGGGGATTGGGCACAATGCTGGCTTCTATAGGCATGAAGGCCTGGTTCCACCCCCAGCCCCGCCCCAGTCAGTCCACAGAGCTAAAAGAGACTTAAGTGGTTTTTTTTTTTTTTTTGGTGTTTTTCCCCAGCCTTGTGCCTCTGGCACTAAGATGGCTAGGCCTGGGAAGCTCATATGGATTTGCAGCAACCCAGGGACAGGTGCTAGACAAGCTGTCTGTGACAACTAGAAGCAAAGAGGCAGCAGTCTGCTGGTCGGAGGTTAGAGATGAGGGTGCCGCTAAGCCATAATGCCAGCTCTTCTATACAGTCTATTTCTGCTTCTGCCCTTCATGCTCTGGGCACCCCGCTTTTGTTTTCATTTTCCAGGCTGAGGAAAAAGAACATTCCTCGTTGTCTAGATTATAGGCATTGTGCTTGCTTACGGATTACAAATGTGAGAAAAGGATGTCAAACGGAACGTTTTCACTCCAGTGGTTTTTGCTTTGTTTTTTTTCTGAATGGGGGATTGTCCACAGGCAAAATGAGATTAGAAATTCACTAAGGTCCTGGAGTATTGAAGAATCACATCACTGAGAGGAAATAATCTGAACATTCCCCCCCTCTTTCAAGGGTCACTAAGGAGGAAGAAGATGATATAGATATCCAAGTCAGAGGGGGACAAAGTTTCCAATATGCCTTCCTTTGTCTAGAGGTGGGTCTTCATCAGCAAAGGCTCCCCTAGACTGTCCCAATCCCTATGGGTATCTCTTTATCCACGGACCTTCAGACAGAAATGCCTGATATTTTTCTGCACATGCCTAGAGTAAAAGGAGAGTCTTTGGTGGCAAGTAGCAGAGTATGGGAAAGACCAACAGGACAGAAACTCCCCGCTGCTCTGAACAGACCCCAGCTTGACTGCACAGCCAGAAGGACTGGTTTCTTACTGGGCGAAGCCTGAGCAGCTACTGCAGGTTCTTATTTCCTAAGTGCTCCACATTAAGGCCCCAGAAGCAACAGTGGGGCACATCGGGTATAGCAGAAATCACTCACCCCTGTTCTCCAGGTCAGGAGAACAGGACTGGGTCTAGCCCCGGGGCTCTGACTGCAGACTGCTGTGTTCTGAGCTCTTAGGAGATTCTCTTAGGTGACCCTCCTTGATCCCCATGGTTAAGAGGAGGACATAGGGACTATTTTCACTGCTGCCTTCTTTCGGACAATACTTTCCCATATAGGACACTACCCCCCTTGTCCTGCCCCTGGCCTGGTTGCTATAGCCAGTCCTCTCCAGGGTCAGAGGCTAAGTGCATCCTTGCAGATGATCACTGCCTATGCTGTGGACCCTTTATGCCTGGGACCACAACCCCTTTTCCTCCCACTGGATAACTCCTGCCCCACCAGGGATGGCTTTGGGTCTCTCTGTGTGCCGGGTAACAGGGAAGGCTGACATGAATAATGGGCAGGGCAGCGGGTGTGTAACAGCGGCCAGAAGGCAGGTCCAGCATGTGTCTGGAGCCCTGCGGGGTGAGTCTAAAGATATTCGTCAGCTGCACAGCCGCACCCAGGAAGCACAAGCTCACTGACTTGCTGGGTGATTTAAGCTGGTGCTTAAGAGCCAGACTCCAGGAGCAGAATCTTTGCTGTCCCTTTCAGGTCAGGTCACCCTGGGCAAATGTGTTGGTCAATCTTCACCGGACGACTTCACTGGATTAGAATAACCTAGAAACATGCCTGTGGGAGGTTGATTTTACAGAGCTGGATGGTTTAGGAGGTTTAGCTAACAAAGACCTACCCTGAATGAAGGCTGGGGTCCCAGGATGAATTTCGAATAAAACACAAGAAATTGAGCTGAATACTAGTATTTATCTTTGTGCTTCCTGACCGTGAACGTGCTGTAACCTAGCTTCCTCGTCTCCCTGCCCGCATGCCTGCCCACCAGGATGGAGTGCACCCTCAGACCATGAGCTAAAATAGGTGTTTGCCAGGAATTTTGTCATAGCAAAGAAAAAGGTCATTGTCATAAGCCTCAGCTCCCACCTCTGAAAGGCTTGGGGGTACAAACTGAGACAATGACTGCACAGGAAAACTGGTGTGTGGGATCTGGTGTCAGTCCCGCACTTCTGAGGATGCACAGGCTCTCGGATTTATGGTCCCACCAAGAGTGTTAACTGAGATCATTCTGCAGAGAACAGCAGGAGCACTTAGGAGGGCATGCTAAGCTGCCAGGGAGCAAAGGCACACCTCGATGTGTCAGACGTTTTTATCCCTAGCCTGCAGCAAACACCACAAACAGCCTTTATCATATTTGGTGCTGCCACCATCCTGTCCTGGGTCCATGAATCACAGCTGAATTTTTTTGATTGTTTTTATTTTATTTTATTTTTTTGAGATAGGGTTTCTCTTTGTAAAAGCTCTGGCTGTCCTGTAACTCACTCCATAGACCAGGCTGGCCTCGAACTTACAGAGATCTGCCCTCCTCTGCCTTCCCAGCGCTGGGATTAAAGGCGTGCCCCACCACCGCCCAACTACAGTGTAATATTTAAAAGATGAACAATTTCTCATCTCATTCCATTCAACAGTTACAGTGCTTTGCACAGAGCACCTCAACAAACAAAGGCAAACAGACAAAAACTCTACAGGTTGAACAGATGGAACAAGTGGAGAAGAGAAGCTGGCGGGATAGTCTTCTCGGAAACGGGAGAGTGCTGGGAATCAAAGAGATGAGCTTGCAGTGGAACTGGAGAATTTAAGTATGGTCCGGGGATAAAACCCTAATAACCCGCCAAAGGCATGGGGGGGGGGCATTCCGGCTTCATTTCTGTTGTTGCGACAAATCACCTGACAAAGCAAGCAGTTTTGGGAAGGAGGGGTTTATTTCCACTTATGATTTCAGGTTATAGTCCATTGCATTAGGCAAGGCAAGGCAGCAACTCCAGCAGCCTGTCTCATCCCATCCATGGTCAAGAGCAAACAGAAACAGATTCACTCATGCTGCCAGATGCTTCTAGCTTTCTCCTGTCCCATATAGTTCAGGACCCACTGCCCAGGGAATGGTGTTACCCAAGGACTGGGACTTCCTGCATCGATTAAAGATCAAGACAATTCTCCCCGGACATGCCCCACAGGCCAACCTGGTAGGAAGCCTCTCACACAGGCTCTTTTCTCGGATGATTCTAGGTTGTGACAAGTTGATGTTGAAAATGATCCATCGCGGGGAGATGCTGCTGAACAACCAGTGCCTTTAGATTAGCATGAAGGGGACAGAGATGCCAGGATTCATTTGTTACATCACCTTGACTCATCTGCCAAAGCTCCTTGCTTTGGAGGTTAGCTACTGATGCCTCACCAGGCTGGGCCATTCTTTCAACACCTAGTATCTCATTTGCAGAGGCCTGTGGGTGGGGCCTGGATGGCTATCCTTCTGGCCCAATAAGGAGTCACAAGAGATCAGCCAGTGTGTGACACCAAGAGAAGCATGAGGACCTGAATTTGATCCCCAGAATTGTGCAATAAAGCTGGATGTGGTAGCATTCACTTATAAACTAAGTACTGGGAAGGCAGAGACAATACGGTGTCTGCAATCACTGACCAGATAGATAGTCTAGCCTAGCTCATGAGCTCCAGGACAATGAGAGACCCTGCCTCAAGCAAGGTGAATGACCTCCCTGAGGATGACACTTCGGGTTGCCCTCTTGCCTTCATATGCATGTACACCTACATACATGTGCACACACATATACTCACATACAAGATCTCTCAACACAAGCTGACTTCTGAGAACAGGGGACTCGTTGGCTCATGACAGTAGTCAGGAGCGGATGTTGGTTTGGAGATGTCTGGCTCAAATGCAACATCAAATCTGCTTTCTCTCCTGTAGTACTGACCTCCTTCTCCGTCCCTTCCCCCATAGCTCCCGCACCTTGTTCCCTCAAGTTCAACTCCAATTCTCCAGTAGAGCTGAGGTAAGAAAGAGTATGATTGTCCTAACTTGGGTCACATGGCCAGGTGGGCACAACTTCCCTGGCTCAAGCCCTGGGCCAACCATCCAATCCACGATTGAAGAACTTTGGTCTGCTTGGGGATGTGCTCACCTATCTGAGATTGGAAGAAGCAGAGTGAGGACAGGAGGATTTGCTTATCTATGTCTTTGGGAGAGCTGTTCCCCAAAGCCATTTAGAGATGGATCTCCGACTGCTAGGAAAACCCAGTGATCTTCTACCCTGTGTTTAATTCATGGATCACAAGCTCCCTCTTTGCTGTGCAGTCTTGTCTCCTTGCCCAACAAGCCCTGAGGGGGCCTGAGGAGCAGACATCTTACTGCACAGCCATCCATCTTTCTCCTTGTATTTAGGTTGCCTGTGGGACCGCATCACTCATGGGCAACAGGCTGTATCCAGGATTAGTTACCATTTCATGTATTTGTTCCTCGGCAGGATCCTGGAGAGCAAGCAGAGGTCACGTCTTATTCATCTTGTGTCCCCTCCACCAGCCTGGTGTTTGGGGGCCATAGCAAGATAGTCCATGAATCTGCCGACGGATTGAACGATTGATTTATATGCTGCTGGAGCCAGAGGTAGATGGAATCTTGATTCCACTACAAAACTACAGAGAAAAAGACCTGTGTTCACCACATCATTTCAAAGAGATTGCAGATCTTCTCGGGACTAAATAAATGTTGCCGAGGTCAAGATGAATATTCTCTCTGCATGCAGCCCCGCTTCAGCTGTCGCTGTCGTTTCTATTTCTGAGGGGTTGAGGGAAGGCCCAAGGAACGTTGGTCTCAGCTGCCTCACCCCCTGGGATGGCATGTTCTGACTCAGGCTCTGTAAGGGGGACAGGTGCAGTGGCAGAGGAAGGTGACCATGGAGTGAGGGAGCAAGCAGGTGGCTTTCTTCAGAGGCCGTGCCTGCCCCAGGGAAAGGGCCAGGGCCCTGGGGAACCCGTCACTGACTCTATCCTTCTGGGTTTTAACTGTTTTTTGTTTGTAGCCCTCTTATTAGTTTTAGGAACCCCATGTGTAATTCCCTCACAGCCCAGCACATGGAACAGGGAGGGAGGAGAGGATGAGAGATCAAAGTTAGGCCACTGCTGATGCTCAATCATACTCCATGAAGGAAGGCTACACGGTCCATCAGACTCAGCGGCTTAGATTTTTACAGATACCTTGATAAATAACGGGCCAGGTGGCTTGCTCCTTTGTGGCTCAGGCCCACAGACAGCTTTGGAAGAGGGAGGTCCAGTGACTCACTCAAAGTCTCTCAGTCACCAAGTGTCGAAATCCCAAGGGGGCACGACGGGAGAGCCTGGTTGGCAACAGTGTAAAGCAGGAGGCTGGTGGCTGGGGCAGACGAGGAAGGACCGAGGTCAAGGGAGGGCACGGAGACAGGAGGAAACTTCGGGAAAGGAAAGGAGTGACTCCAAAGGAACCCATGCTTCTGCCAGCAGGGTCCAGCCCAGGGCCAGTCAGCCAGAGGGGGCTCAGCCCCAGGGCGAGGGGCGTGGCTTAGCACGAGGCCCCGTCCCTCACCGCCCAAGCCCCTCCCCCGGCCCCGAGACTCCGCCCCGCACTTCAGTCCCGGAAGCGAGCGCTGTCCCGCCTCTTCCGAGCCGGGTCACGACCTTGAGGCCAGGATCGGGTTTCCGAGTGAGCGCGTCGGTCTCCGTCGGGCCCCGAAGCCCCCGAAGCCCCTTCTCTCGCCATGACCGCGGCCCGGAACCTGCGCACCGCGCTCATATTTGGCGGCTTCATCTCCCTGGTCGGCGCCGCCTTCTACCCCATCTACTTCCGGCCCCTCCTGAGGCTGGAGGAGTACCGTGAGTGACCTCTGACCCCGCGCTTAGGGGTGGCTCGCCCTCCTGCCCAGGCGAGCCCCCGCCGCCCAAGGGGACCGGGTTCGGATCCAGGGTCTGGCTGTGAAGCCCGGTGACGGCGGGCAGGCCGCCTTGCCCCTGACGCCCAGCCAGCCCATCGTCGGGTGCATGCATGCAGGCTACGATGGGAGAGCTGCTGACCCGGTGACAGAGGCGGGGGCGTCCATGTGTGTGAAAGCAGCAGCTTGCACATAGCAGCAGGTCGACAGCAAACCAAACACCAGTGCACACACGGTTGATATCCGCACACATGTGTCAGGCATGCGCTGGACCTTTGAATCCGCACAGCCTTCGCTTGAGGGAGATGCTACCCATTTTACAGATGCAGGGTGGTGGTGGGGGATCACTCAGCTAGGGAGTGGTAAGGGAAATAGTACCAACCAGGCTACTGTCCCCAGAACTCCCCGTGCCACCCACCCAGGCAGTGGGGAGGCAGACAGGAGCCTTGATCATCCTGAACTGAAAGGTGTTTTTTTTGTTTTGTTTTGTTTTGCTTTTTACCTCTCTTCGTTCTTTTCCATCTCCTAAGATGCTTTGGAGCAGAAATATTTCAAAGCTAAACTGTTAACCTGGGTTTTTGAGTTTTTCCTCAAATCGTTTTTTTCAGATTCTGCTGGTCTCCTTCATTTTAAGCTGGTTGCTCACATGACAATGGCGGATGTCTGGGGAGTCGTTTTCCTCCTTAATCATTCAGGTCCTATCATTCTAAAAGCCAAACTCTCCTTCCTGGAGACCCATACCTCAGCAAGGATTAGCACTTTGATACATCTGAAACCATCTGTCAGAGAGGAGAGATGAGGCGTTAGAGGCTCATTTTGTTCTCCAGGAACCCTGAATCATCTTGAAGATGGAAGAGGGCCAGCCCAGCTCCTGGGGAATATTAGCAGAGGGCTGAAACTTGGCTATTTGAAGAGCCATGTAAATGCTCTGCCCATCTTCTCCAGTGCAGTAGTGTCTGGTTCCTGGAGGCAGAGCATTTTAAAGCGCACGTGCACACACACACACACACACACACACACATCTCCTGGCAGCTTCTTTTCACCAGCCCTGGCTGAGATGGTCTCGGTGCTACCTGCCATCAAGTCCTCCCTTATGCGCCATCTGTGGAGGGAGCACGGGCTTGTGCAAGGTCCTGCAGACACTGTCTCCATCCTTTACCCTCCCTGGATCCTTGCCCCAGGCTATTTTATTACAGCTTCCAGACAGAAGAGCTTCTGTGGATTCCCTTAGGAACATCCTCTTTCTGAAAACAGGATGTGTTTCTTAGCTAGTGTGCTTTACCTCTGTGTGAAGGTGGGTTCATTTGTCACAGCTAAGGGAGTGAAGAGCAGGTGAGTAGGCTAGTAGTATCTACTGGATAGGATTCGGGATAAATTCCCCTCAGTACACAGAACTCACCTGTGAGGAAGTATCAAAGTGTGAGGATTGCCCAGCTCAAGAAACCTCGCTCTCAATCGGCCAATGAGGAAGAGTCGTGCCCTGTGTTCCTACTCCCCAGGCTCTGCTTGTCCATGTTGCTTTAGGCAGGCAGGTCGAGCTCTGGGGTGAACTTGTTGCAAGAATAACTATGATACCTGTGTTTTTAGTTTTAAGGCTGCCTACACCTGCTCACCTTTTAGCTTATTTCAATTAATTCGGCCAGCTTTAAAGTCATAACTAGATCTTTCAGAAAGTAAGTGATACCAAACAGCTAATTTTCATCGGAAGCTCGGAAGTAAGCAAACCCATCTTCACATTGAGGAAAAGCACAGTAGCTAAGAACTAGGCTCCTCTCTAAAGAAAGGATTTTCCTAAGGGAACCAATAGCAGACCTTCTGTCTCAAGTCCAACTCCAGAAGCTGTAAATACTAAATAGCCACTTTTTATCAGAAGATTATTTATTTATTTGTGGCACTTTTCCAAACCCTTCAGCTGTTAACCCACTTAGTGCTCATAATAACCATTTGTGGTAGCTGTTAGTTAAATCACCTGCAGGCAAGGTATGTCCTCACTCTGCATCTTGCTCCCCCCACCCCTGCCATGATGGCGGTGTTCACTGGACTGAATATACAGGTTTGGGGTGAATTAAGTGAAGAGTTACTTGTAGAAATTCCTAGTGTGTTTAAATATTAAGAATTGTACAAAAAAAAAACAAAACCAAAAACCACTTAAAAGGAGGCCTTCGGTGAGGCACGGGATGGAGGCGAGGAGAATGAGATGAGCAGGTGTGTGCCCGGGGCTGGCTGGCCCAGCAGCAAGCGTGTCCAGCTGGCTCAGTGTGTGCTTGGGATAGGAACGAGGAGCCTGCTGTGTGGGTGAGCTTCTGTTCACCTCAGTGCGTTCAGGTTTTGATATGTAGAGTGTTTGACACTTTCCTTTCTTATGTGCAGAACCCCGGATTTAGTTGTCGCTAGTGCCAGGTGCAGTTTAGATGTGTGTGTGTGTGTGTGTGTGTGTGTGTGTGTGTGTGTGTGTGTGTGTCTGTGTGTGTGTCTGTGTGTGTGTGTGTCTGTGTGTGTGTGTGTGTCTGTGTGTGTGTGTGAGTGTGTGTGTGTGTGTGTGTGTGTGTGTGTGTGTGTGTCTGTGTGTGTGTTGTCTGTGTGTGTGTTGTCTGTGTGTATGCGCGCGCACACGTGTGTGTGAGTGTGTGTGTGTGTGTTGTCTGTGTGTATGCGCGCACACGTGTGTGTGTGTGTGTGTGTGTGTGTATGTGTTTGTGTGTGTGTGTGTGTGTGTGTGTGTGTGTGTGTGTTGTCTGTGTGTGTGTTGTCTGTGTGTATGTGTGCCCGCACGTGTGTGGTGCCCCTCCTCTCCCCAGCACCTTGTTCTCTGCCACTGTCTCACCCTGTCCCTGCTCCCTTGCTCACTCACGTGTCACTGTTCTGTCGCCAACTCTTGGTCCTTCCATCCGGCCCTCATGCCTTTCTTGTGTGCACTGTTTTCTTTTTTAAAATCATTAAAGAAAATGTGTTAGTGTGTGTTGTTGAGGGGTGCACGCACCACAACCTGTGTGGCAGCCCCAGAACGGCTCTGCACAGTCATTTCCACCTACTTTCTCATGGGTTGTGGGGCTGAATTGAGGCCACTGGGCTTGCTTGGCAAGGGCTTTGCTGGCTGAGCCATCCTGCTGGCCCCAGTTGAGTTCTTTCTGAAACTGTTTTGGTTTGTTAGGAACTGTGGAGCCCTCCAGGTCTTTGGCACTGGTCCTGCCGTTTGTCCTTCAAGTGCGGTCATCTGGCTTGCTTAATTAAAACCCTGCAGTTACCCCACAGTTATGCTCAAAGTGCAGCCAGTGGAGGTTATTGAAGTGTTTAACAAGGTGATCAGATTCACTGAATGCCAGCTTCAGTGCCACTGTAGGGAGGAGGGACCTGAAGGGTCTATAGGTGGAAAGATTGGGCACCGAAAAGCAGTCATCTCCCCCCAAACCCAGCAAATGGTACCCAGCCTATACCAGGATGCTACTGGGACTGAAGGACTAGTGTCTGATGAACTCTGCCGTAGTGTTCTGTTGCTGTGCAGAGACAGCAATGCTTATAAAAGAAAGCATTTAATTGGGGCTGGCTTACAATTTCAGAGTTTAGCCCATTGTCATCATGGTGGGGAGCATGGCAGCACACAGGCAGACATGGTGCTGGAGAAGGAGCTAAAGAATTCTACATCTGGATCTACAGGCATCAAGAAAAGACTGATATTACGGGGATAAATAAGAATCTGGGAAACGATAGGCTGATGGCTGTTTACTCGGGGAGAAATCACTTACATCAGAAACAGATGAACGCCACAGGTTCCTATCCCAAGGATGCCTCCCAACCAGCAAGCCCGAGAGCGAGCTGGGGTCCAGGACCCCAGACTTAGTTCCCCCCTCCTCCTCCTGTCAACGATACCCCAATGGGTGTGGTCAGTTCAACAGGTGTGGGCAGAGTGGATATCTTACTACAGACTGAGCCACTGGTCCCACCTTGGGCTTTTGAAAACCTCAACACCCTCCTTGAGTGACACATTTCCTCCAAAGAGGCCATACCTAAATCCTTTCAAATAGTGCCACTCCCTGGTAACTAACCACTCAAATACATGAGGCTGGGGGGTGGGGGACTATTCATATTCAAACCACCACAGGCCCCAAGGGTGAGGGAGAATGGCTCCCATCTCCCTGACTCCAGCAAATGGGAAGGTGGTTGTAGGGATGGTGGCAACCAATTGGAAGGCGTTAGTTTGAGGGACCAGGATGAATAGGTGCCATTTTGGACAGCTAGAGGGCTAGGCACCCATGTGCTCCTGGAGTCACCCAGGGGCAGAATCATACCCAGCCTGGAGTAGGGTGAGGGCAGCAGTGTGTCGGTTAATACGCTAGGCGGTGGCTAGGGCAAGGGTCCCAGGCTGGGAAGATGGAGTACCCAGAACAACAGCGTGTAAAGGGCTGAGAAGTGGTCAGCAGAGAAAAAGCCCACAGTGGAGCCACAGGAGGAGTGGGCACGAGAGACATCAAGAAGGCAGCTCTCCAAGGAAGGGTGTGGCCTCAGGGTTGGGTTGCCTGGAAACCCAATAAGTGAAAGTATCTGTTAGACTTGCAAAAGAGACGATAACAATAAACTGTTGGTTAGTGCTTTCGATGGTTTGAAAGTGAGCAAGAAGATAGCAGCAGACCCAGGAGTAAGCAAGCAAGCAGTCTGTTAAGTAGATGTTTGTCGGTGGCATGGCAACCCTTGGAACAGGCAGAGGAACTAGGGAGAATAAGGTTATGCTTTCAGTTTGGGCTGGGAGGCAGGGGAACATCAGGAGAGGCCAGGCAGGCTAAGGTGCTAGAGTAGAGGACAGTCTGTAGAGGGAGGTGACACAGCCTTGGGCAGAGGCAAGGCACCTCTTCCTACAACTCTAAAGAAAGAGCAGGTCTGATGCAGCAAGGTGTGTGCACTGTGGGTACTGTAAGGGACAACTTCTACCGTCTGACACGGGGTGACAGACCCTCTGTAAGGGATGTGCATTCCCCAAGTGCTATCTACTGACTGCCTGGGGTACTTTTGCTTTGCTTGCCTCTTGGCTGCATCTGATGGGGGCTGGCAGGATGGTTCATCAAGCCCTCGCTGCCAAGCCTGAAGACGTGGGTTTGATTCCTGGATGCTACATGATAGAAGGAAGGAACCAACCCTACAGTTGCCCTCTGACCTCCACATGAATGCCAGGACACCGGTGTGTCTTTGTGGAACCTAATATTGCAACACCCTGGTGAACGAGGAAGGGGACACAGGACAGTGCCTTCCAGCCAGGTCACTGAGGAAGCACGTCCAGCTTAAATAGTCAAGACAGGATGTTTGCATCAGTCCCAGCAGCCCTTTACGCTAACAAAGAAGGCTGCCCACACCAATTGTGCACATGTCTTTTTATGCCCAGTCACAGCAATCGCTCTTTTAGGCCAACAGGGTGATTCTAGGTTCATCTAGATTGCAGCAAGTGTTCTAATGGCAGTGAGTCCCACTTAAGCTGTTTGTGCAGTAATCGTGTGTTCTGGAGCTGGGATTTTCCTTTGGCAGCAAGTGGCTGTGGTGATTTCACGTGGCTTCTTCAAGGTAACCGTGGAGTGCTCAAAAGTGCCAGGGCTGACATGAGCTCATCTGGCTGGCTGCGTGGCTCAGAGGACAGTCCTAGCTTATTCATAGGGAAAATAAAGGACTTTGTGTGACAGGCTTTGTTTGGGCTCCCAGCCAGCTCCCAAATCATGACATGAACACAAGTTAACCTGTTTCTGTTTGGCTATGCTTTGCCTAAGGGCCTTTTTCCTTTTTTTTTTTTTTTTTTTTTTTCTCCTGTGTGGTCTACTGCATGTCTAGCTGGGTAACAGCTGCCTGGCTAACTGGCCCCACATTCTCTTCTCTGGAGCCAAGAGTTCTCCTACTTATTCTGTCTGCCAAGCCCAGCCTATCCTTCTGCTGCCTCGCTGTTAGCTTGTCACCAATCAGGTTAGACCAATCAGGTGCCTTAGGCAGGCAGGGAAAACAGCAACAACATATCTTTACATAATTAAACAAATGTAGCATAAACAAATGGAACCCATCTTTGCGTAGTTAAACAGAGCAACATAAAGAAATGTGACACACCTTTACATAGTTAATGTTCCACAAGAACTTTGTATTAACATAGTGATTCAGTAGCTGGGGGAGAGGTGTTTCTCCTCCTTTGTCTTGGGAGGACAGGACCCTCCTTGAATGCTCCTGTCTAGGCTTCTGTGACAGCCCCTTCACCTGAGCTCTTGATTAACTTACTGCTTTGTTCCTGCCTCTTAGATGCTTCTTAATGGCTCCCGGTCTCCTACTGCCCTGTGCACATTTGTTATTCCGTAAGCTTTGCTTGTTCCAAGGAGTGGGCCACAGTTCTTAGATGGGCTCGAGCCATGTAGAGTGAAGATGTCAGGTCCCTCAGGGCGGCCTGGATGTGGGAAATAGAGGGCTGGGCAGGTTCAATGGCTTCTGCTCTGTAGGGTGAGCCCACCGGCAGCAGGGATGAGAAGGGAGACTGCTTTGTCAGCAGAGTGAAGGAGAGACCTGTGATGCCAAGTAGCAGGCCCCTGTGACAGGTGTCTTAGTGCACTTCATTTTGACAGTGTGGTCTGAGCTCTCACTGACTCACCAGACTTGAGTAACTGTTCAATGGAGTGAGGACAAGGTCAACCCATAGCTCCAGCCCTGTGACTCCTGGGAGGAGGCAGCCAGCCCTGGGGCTCAATGATCTGAGACCAGGGGTGTGGGCACAGTTCCATTGCGCTTCTGGAGAAAGCCAAGCCTTGTCCTTTCCCTTTCGTCTTGTTGCCAGTGGGGTTTGTCCCAGGGCTAGGGGGTCATAACTTGAAGCCTGATGTCTTTTCATCCTGCAGCTACTCCAAATCTGAGTCTGGCCCTTTAAGAACAGCATGTATTTGGGGCTTCGAAGCCAAATGGTGGCATGAGACAGAGTAGGTAGGAGCAGTTTTTTGTGTGTTTGTTTTTGGTTTTTGTCGTTGTTGTTTTGTTTTTTATTCTTGATCTTTCCCAGTTTTAATTAGATATACAGAATACAAGATCTTAGGGTCCCTACCAGAAGGCCCAGAGCTCATTTATTCTTGACATTTGGGTCCCATGTCCAGAGTCACTCTCTGTGTTAATTGCTGGCTCCCTGCCTTGCCCACTTAATGCCGTGTCAGGGTGCCTATATGAGAGTGAGGTTGCTGGGCAGTGGGCAGATGGTTAGTTACATGGGTGAGCCAGGAGGAGGTGATTCCCCTCCTTCTCTCCTGTGTTCTTTCTGCTGTTCCTTGCTGCCCCCAGTTGAAACTGTTGCATATCTGCTAGGACAAGATTACAAGAAATCACTTGAGGTGCAAATCCCTTCCTTGTAAGGGCACACTCCAGGGACTTGCAGAGACTGGCTGCATCCTGTTTCCTAACCCGCATTTCAAAGCTGTCTGAGTTCAACCTGCTTTTTATGAGTGTGCAGACATGTTTGCAATGCCAGAGAGCACTGATTGAAGTGGCCACCAGTCCCTTCGGCTACCTGGCTCAGGTAAGCTGAGGCCATGGCGCGGCTTCTGCGACACCAACAGTTCCCCTCAGCTGCCCATTCTGCTTCGGAACACTTGGTCTCAGCCAGCTGTTTCACACCAATGTTCTGTCTCCTTGGCCAGCTGGACATCCCTGCTGTTAACAGCTGTGTGTCCGCCTAGGTCTGACTTTCTTTCAGTCGCTGTTCTGTCCCTGGGTCCTCTCGGATTTATGACCATTTGTACCCATGTCACTGCTTCCCACTTGGTGACTGTGTCCCATGGCCTCAGGTTCCCAGCTGCTCCAGGACTTTGGGTTCTGGACTCTCCTGTAGGTGGATGGCAGAGCCTAGACGACAGCCACAAAGGGGAGGGACTGCCTAGGAAGCGCTTAAATGTGTCCCGCTATTCTAAAGGTAGCTGCTTGAAGCAGCCATACTGGACTGATCATGTTATTGGACGCTCTTATCTGGCTGCGCTGCAGTGTGTGTGTGTGTGTGTGTGTGTGTGTGTGTGTGTAAGCTCAAATGACAGAAAAGATCCAAGGATAGAGCCATAAATCCCCGTGTCTGTCACCTGGATTTGGTGGTTACCAGTCACCACGTTTGCTTTCCTTCCTTACAGAGGATACATACACACCTACATTGCTGTCATTACCATTATTTTGTTGAGCCGCTTGAGAGTGTGTTGAAGACATTATGAGCTAAGTACTTGAGCCTGTTTTTGGGAAGAACGAGGACATTCTTTTACCTAATCACAGTATAGTCAAGAACCCAGGAAGTTTAGTATCCACGCAACACAGCTGTCTAGTACAGATGCTGTATCCAAATGTTGCCATTTGTCCCAATTACTCCAGGTTAGGAATTGTCTTCTCTTGGGCTTCAGGTCGTTGGAGGAGGTGGGGACCTAGAAATGCTTTGTTCTTTTCAGGCTTTTCTCTGCCTGATTATCTGCTGTCCCTTTACTAGAGCACCCACAGAAAAGCCGTTGGGGGTCTGCTGAGGGAGCCTGCTCTCAGGTGCCCTGAGTTTGTGCGGTGGTCAGTGTTAACTACAGCACCAAATCCAGCAGATTCACCTGCCACTGCAAACCTTCACTCATTCTCAGGCTTAGTGGATTACTACCACACAAACTCAGCCCACCTGCTTGTATAAACGGCTTTAATAATATGCCATGGCCCTTTGACTAGAAAGAACTAGCTTCAATTAAAACTACAAATCAGACCTCAGCCTTAGCACCAGGGGGCAGAGTTGGACTTGCTGGGATACTGTCGCAGGGAATTTTCTAACTCTGGGCCCACAGCTGGGTTTTAGGCATTTTACATGGAAGCTTGCTCACTGCAGGCCGAAGTCGGTAATTAGCTTATTTGTTCACATAGCTGAAGCCACCTTCTACCTCGCTACTTTCCTGAGGTTCATAGATGTTTGCTCTTCCTCCAGTGACAATGAAATAGAAACCTGTCAACTTCATCAAGATGAACGTGCTAAATCTTGAGAGACTGGTTTCTGTTTTCCCATTAGCAGATTCTGCATTCTCAAGGAAAGTGTCTTTGTGTGGTCTCCTGAATTTTCATAAGGCTGTTTTGGCCTCAGAATGCTTCTAAAGCATTAATGGATCAGAGAAGCGGGCGGATTTAATCAGGGGCTAAATGTGGGTTATCACTTTGTAGGAACTGGTTTAGCTTGCTGGTCCAGGCCAGGCTACTGAGGTGGTTGCATAAGGACCCGGATTAGGACGATGATGGCCTGTTTAAACAAATATTTAGTCTCTCTCCAACCTCATTAGCAATTAGCAGGAACTTGTCAAGACAGGTATACTCTCTCACTTGGTTCTCTGCTGCATGACAAGAGAATGGAGCACAATTCACCATTCTGTCCCTGGCACCAACTCTTGGCTTCCTCCCTGTGATGCTGGCACCCTGCCAGCATCCAGGACCCTGCTGTGTGGTACCTGCTTCTTAGAGAGTCGGGATGACTGTGCATCGAGAATGCTTCACCACTGTTGTTCACACTTTGCCTCTTCCTGCTTTCACGACACCAGAGACATCTTAGGTATGGAAAGCTCTTATCTCGTTTTGTTCCTTGTGTGGTGTTTTGCTGGCCGGTGGTGCTAAGCACATGTTTGAGACAGCCACCTTAGAGACTTCCCTGTTGACAGCCTTTTAGGGCTGTGGAGTTTGATGTCTTCCGCTAGAGGTGCCACTGTTCCCCTGAGTTGGTGTCTGCAGACCCATAGCCTCTGTGTGCCATTTACCCACTAGTCTGAGAGAGGCCACTGGCGATAGGGCCCATTGTTCCTTGTCTTCTCCCTCCCTTCTTAAAGTCAAGATTCCCACAGGCCCCATCGACCTATAAAGTTAGTATTGATAAGACTATCTCGTAAATCATTTAGGATTGGCTTTCTGTTGAGACTATAGAGAAACAAATTCGGTGAGTATCAGAGTTGGCAGAACCCAGTTTCATGTGTTTGCAGCAGGCCTGAGGGTAGACAGGGTAGATGGCCTAGTAGCAAATAAAAGCTGAGAGTGGTTATAAAGAAACAGAGGATCTATTAGAACAGAGGTCTGATTGCAGCATTTAATCACTGCAACTTAGGAGCCAACATCCTCTGGCTCCAAGTCTTTCCTCTAAAAAGCTGCCATTTGTCAAGATACTTAAAATAATAATTCTTGGTCATCACAGGCCTCAGGTTTCTTCCAAACCACTTAGGAAGATGTGTCAGGGAACTTGAATCCCACACTCATAAAATGCTTGGTTTCTCTTGGCCTTTGCCTGTTGGACATCTCCAAAGTGCCAGGCTTAGCTGCTGCAGCTACACGGAGCTCACTAATTGGCACAGCACCTGCAGTCAATTAGGGAAGCTTCAATTATTCAAACCAAAGCCACCCACCCAAAGATTAATTTTCTGCTCTATTTCCTATCAAAAACATAGCATATTTAGCTTGGAGTCCAGTCCTTCAATGGAGTGTTTTTAGACACTGTTTTCTTGTTGATTGCGTCTGCCCCTCTGCTTGTAATGTCACACCCCTCCCCCCCAAGTCTTGAGAACTGTTCTTTCTGTTGTGTTGTATCTCTTCCACAATGCTGAGATCACAGAAAAAGATGTTGTCTGGGAGCTTTTTGTCTGAAGTGTGGCTCTTTCGCTTCATAGGTCCTAGCCTCAAGTAATGGCATCCCTGAATTGAGTCACACTCCTAAACATGCTTTGTAATTGGCCTATGTAAATAGAAAAAAAAATTGCCCACTCCTCCTTTCTAAAGAGTAATTAATTGTCCTGTTGTGTTTCTCAGAGAAGGAGCAGGCTGTCAACCGAGCTGGTATTGTCCAGGAAGATGTGCAGCCACCAGGTAAACTTAAAATTCCAAACAACCCCGTCTGGGGCATGTGGCACGAGCACTTGCTTTGTGTGGGGAAGGTTTCTTTTGGGAACCTGAACTTGCTGGTTATGTTACCATAGTTCCCTGTCTTGTCAGAGCTGTCCAAGACTTCCTGCTAATATTTCCATGCCTAGTACTTCCCACAAGGTCACTGAGCCCAGCTTTTGCACTTGGTAAGTGGGCATGAAATGTAATTGAGTGTGCAGCAGATCACCTGCTTTGCAGCCTTCCATACCAGGACCTCTGTAAAGACCGCCTTCATGGGAAGGGAGTATTTACGGGTGAACTGTGTTCATTGATGTAGGATTTGCTTCCTACAGAAGCTGCCAAAGCTCCCTCCAGGGCTGGATGGGATGTTCCTTTAAAATGATCCAAGTTGGCTAAGAATGAGAGGTTTTCTAGTTTTTTAACCCAAGTCCTGCAATCTGTGGGTCCTAGGCCAGATCCATTTTTTTCCTAATAGGGAATAGTTCCTAAGCCATTTAAGAATCCCTCATGGCTGCCATGGCTGCCATGGCTGCCTGGTACCTCCTTGCAGGGTTCCAGCAGCTGCCCTCCCCCATTTCAGTGTCCCAGCCATGTGGAAATTAACTCCCACATCATGTTGTTTGTTTGGGGTCAAGGGGAGCACTCAGATGCTTAACAATGAATCCTGTTGGGGTTTTTGTGTTTCTTTCCATAGGGTTGAAAGTGTGGTCTGATCCTTTTGGCAGAAAATGAGGCTGCCAGCAAGTCTGACAAGGAAAGTGGGCATCTTCAGCCTGTGCACTCTGCTGTGAGGACAATAGATTGCTCGCTGTGGCCGCATGGCTGGAGAGGGGACACTCATGCTGCCAGCCAGAGCCCCTGTGATAGACTATGTGCACAGACAGTGCTTCCCCTACGTCCCTGGAGAACCTGAACACATGACACTGTTAGGAAGCCTTGCGGCTCTGGTGACTTTGCAGGAGCAGAGCCAGTCTTTATCACATTGAAGCTGCGATGGAAACACAAGCAACCTGTGGGCTCCTGGGCCTTGCTGCTTTGCCGCCTTCTGAGTAAGTGATCTCAGTGCAAATGGCCATGTCAAGCTGTCTAAAGGGCTCTTCGAGAATGTTCCAGTTGATGAAGCTGTGTGAGGCCAGGATCCTCGGCTCTGTTTAAGAATACACTGCACAGCCTAACCTTCTCATTGAAAGTCTGTCTCTGTGTTGGGAAGTAAAGAGATAGGAAGCAAGCCACACTAGACTGTACCACACACAGGAGAATCACGGGTGAGCCTGCTATTAGCGAGTCTGTGGGTATTAAAGTGGTTTCTCTTAGTTTGCTTCTGTGTACTGCTTTTGCACTTTATGTGTGCGCGTGTGTATGTGTTTTGTTGGTTGGTTTTAGTTTTTTGAAACGGGGTCTGACAAACCACCTGCCATTGCCTGGTAAAATTTTTTGTAAACTGAATTCTGATATCAAGTAGATATCTATCTTAGTTAGGGTTTGATTGCTGTGAGGAGACATCATGACCACCTCAACTCTTTGAAAGGAAAACATTTCATTGGGGCTGGGTTGCAGTTTCATGTGGAGAAGCATGGCGGCTCAGGGAAGACAGACATGAGGCTAGAGGAGGAGCTAGAGAGTTCTACTTCTACATCTGGATCTCCAGGCAGCAGAAGGAGACAGAGCTTGAATACTAAGAGCTCTAAGTGCGCCTCCAAAGTGACACATTTCCTCCAACAAAATCATACCTACTGTAACAAGACCACACCTCCTATACAGTGCCGATCCGTATGGGCCAAGCACTCAAATACGTGATGTCTGGGGTCATACCTATTGAAACCACCAGATGTCCATGCGTTGTCATTTTTGTACACAAGGTCAACAGCTCACCTTTGGAGACATCCGTTATGTTAGTCACGGTTCTCCAGAGGAACAGAACTGATGGAATGGATACATATGGGATTTATTAGTGTGGTCCCACTAATCCGATGATGGCTATCTACACAATGATGATGGCTATCTTTGGGAATCCAGGAGTTCTTCAGGCCACAAGGCTGGATGTCTCAGCTGCTCTTCAGTAGCCACCAGAATCCCAAAGAAGTAGGCTCTAATGGCAGTGAAGGAATGGATTTGCCAGTGAGTGAGGACAAGCAGGCAGAGAGAAAGCACAAGCTTCCATCTGTGTCCATTATATAGACTACGACCAGAAGGTGTGGGCCAGATTAAAGGTGGATCTTCCCGCCTCAGAAGAGCTGGGTTAAAGACAGGTCTCACACTTCACATGACTTAATAAAGAAAAATCCCTCACAGGTGTCCTCAGCCTTTTGGGTTTTAGTTAATTCCAGATGTAGTCAAGAATAGCCATCATAGCTGTTAATGGAGTGTCAGTTTTCCATCAGGGTCATAGCAGGAGTTACAGCAGTGACAGTCCCCATTTCCTGCTGACTCCCCGCCCCCTTGCTTTCATGACTTTCCTTCTGTCTGTCTTCTTCCTTCCCCTCGGCTCCCCTTTCTCCTCCTTTCCTTTCATTCCCTTTCATTTCCTGCGCTCTGCCTACCTAGTCTGGTAAATGACTCGGTACTGAAAAGCCAGTCTGTTTCTTAGCAGGAAGCCTTGTGTATTTCTGTATTCTCTGTTTACACGAGGTGCTTGATGTTGTAATTTCATAATTGTGAACTTGGCATTTTTTAACATGCTGTTGGCCCAATTATGTAATGACTGGCAAACAGAAATAAGATTGATGGCTCTAAAACCAAAGTCATCGTTTTTGGGAGACGTTGCCCGACATCTAATTGACTTGCAGTTAACAACCCAGTAGAGGAAGCTGACTAATTAGGGATGCATTTGCCTACTGTTTTTCTTGGTGTGTGTGTGTGTGGGGGGGGGGGACCAAGAAGTTACGTAATTTAAAGTCACATTATTTACATTAAGTCACAAATGCTTAATTGAGACTTCTTATGACTGGGGCAAGTGGTGTGTTTGGGAGGACTAAGGGACGAGCTTCGGGAAAAGACTGTGGGAGCATGCCCAGTGGCATCCTGAGTCAGATCGTTGTCTTGGGCTTGTGTCTCCCTGCACTCAGTCTACCTTTTTGTAGTGACAGAGCTTTCTATCTGTCACCTTGATGTTTACATCAGGGGCATTTCCTGTCTCAGACGCGTGACTGCAGGCTGCTGACGCCTGCCCAGTGAGTGGTGAGACCCTCATGAGGATAGACTGAGGGCCTCGCTACCTAGGAGTCCTAGTGTGCACTCCTCCCCAAAGACAGCGACAGGAACACTTTGCTTACAAGAGGCAGCTTACTTAGGTGCATTTAGGAAACAGGTATGCTATTGACTAGGTACATTGGATTCTAATTTGGTGATTTCCTGGGGAGGGCAATCATTTCCCAAGGGTTTTGAGCGACAGCATTTCCGCCTGTCGCCTTTCTGGGACTAGTGACTTCCCCTTTAGGGGAAAGTCAGATAATTACTTCTTAAACCTTTTGATATCAGGATACCTTTACACTTTTTAAAATACACTTTCAGGCCTGGGAGGCTGAACTGCAGCCATGAGAACAGTTTGAATCCCTCGCACCCATGGAGGAAGCTGAGCATGGATGGCTGTGTATGCCTCTGTAGCCACCAGCGCGGGTGGGGGTGAAGACAGGCAGGTCCCAAGAGCTTGCCAGCCAGCCAGCCAGCCTAGCCGAAATGGTTCAGGAAAAAACTGTGTAAGGTAGTAAAAGTGGGAGAGTAGTGGGACAGGCACCCTGCGTTGGTCTTTGCAAGCACACTCGAGAACAGGCAGGCGCACACACACCGTCATACCGCATTTCCCAAAACTCCAAATTGCATCCCTTTGAGTTACTACACCTGTGGAAATGGACCATATTACAATCTTAAAGCAATAATAAAAATAAAATTAAGAACTGTCTTTACTTAAAAAGGCATCAATTACAATATCATGGGTTAATAGAACATTGCCTGAAAAATTGTTATTTCTTGAGGCAAAACAATATCGGAGACTGGGGAAGCAGTTTAATGGATCAGTTGTTATGCAAGCACGAGGACCTGAGTTCAAATTCCCAGCACCCATGTAAATAGCTGGGCATTGCCACATGCACCTGTAACCCCAGCACTGTGAGGGGACGAGACGGGAAGACCGCTGGGGATTGCCAACTGCCAGTCAACTTCCAGGTTCAGTGAGAGAGACTATCGGGACAGAGCGGGACACCTGACGCCCTACTGTGACCCACCCTCACCTGTGTGCACCCATGCATATGCCACAAATCACAAGTGAGCACTTGCAGATATCCACACCAGCAGAAGACCTCTGCAGTCTCACGTCTTTCTGCACTGTCTGATGTATCATCCGTCCACACTCTGTGTAGTGTTGGGGGAGTTTGCAATGGGAGTGGAGAAACTGCAAGCTTAAACTCCTGGAGTAAAGAAAGCTGTGTTCTCATTCCTTCATGCCCCGCCCCTTTCTTTCAAATGCCGAACGGCACCTCCTGTGGATGGACTTGGAGCTATGTTTTTAAACCCAAAGCCAGAAATAGCAACAACACTGTTGAACAGTTGCTACTTGCATCCTGTGAACACTTGAAGTGTGTAACGAGGAGATTCCTCTGGCTGATAGCAAGCTCAAATGCATTCAGGAATTGCCTGAGAGTGTTGGAGAGATGACTTCCAGAGTTTGCTTCCCAGCACCCACATTGCGACTCACAACCCTCTTCTGGTGGCTGTGACCTTCTAGGATGTATTTGGCCACTCTGTTCACCCCATCCTGCTTCCCTCACCTCACTTATTTACTTTCTTGCTTTCTCACTTTAGTTTTCCGTCTTATACTGTATGGGAGGTCCTTTGTTTAAACTGAGGTGTGGCATAAATAGTTAATGGAGGAGATGAATAAAATTACAAAAATTAAAAATAATGCAGAACATTTAAAAGTCTGTACTTTGTTACAGTGATGGAAACAGCCCTGAGAAGTGCCTGGACTTCCAACAGGTGACAAACAACAGAACGATGGTGTGGACAGAGCTCTGCATGGCAAGGGGGTCTTGGTTTGGAAACAGATGTGTATGTACGGGATCACTACACTGCAGGCTTTACCTGTCTGATGCATCACTGAGTTCTCCCATCCTTGTTGTGGCACACACAGTAGGCACTCCATCAATATCGATGGATGGGATGGTCGGTTCAGACATACAGTGGACGAATGGACGGAGAGGTAGTTAAGGACATGGGGTGCCCACTCTTAGATGTCAAGCAGAGTTTTTTGTTTGTTTGTTTGTTTGTTTTGATTTAGGAGGGGGTGTGAAGAAATTGTAGCAGGAAGTTTCCCTGAGACTTCAAAACAAAGCTGTGTTGTTCTCTCTAGAGCAACCCTGATCCTAACATACTGGTTAGCAGTACAGTTAGGCTGTTCGTTTCCTGCCCAGGTTGAGTGACAGACATGGGTGGGGTAGGGGGAGCACTTAGAATGGCTTGAATGTGATGAAGAGGACACTGATTTTCATCTTGTGTCATTTGTGTGTTTGCATTCCTACAGCAGTTAATTTCATATTTTACCAAGGTCCCCCCGGGAAATTGAGAGTTAGAAATAGAGACAGAGCTAGGGCTGTGGTTCAATTGCTAGAGTGTTTGCTTGGCATGCTTGAAGCCCAGGGTTCAATTCCCAGTACGACAGGAGGCCAGATATGATACTGCAGGTCTGCAGTTCCGGCACTCAGGAAGGAGGACCACGAGTTCAAGGTCGTTTTCTGTTATATATGGCAACTTTGAGGCTAGCCTCTGAATCATGGGACCTAGGGTTGTGGGAGGGACAGAGAAAGTAATGAAGAGGGAGGGAGGGAAGAAAAGAGAAAAGAAAGGGAAAGAGGAGAGAGGGAGAAAAAAAGGACAAGCACTGTGGTCCCAGTTCCCGGAGTCCAGCAGTGCACTGTGCATGGGAGGGCCTCTCGCAGGGCTGCTGTGGCTGGAAGCATCCCCAGAGGCTGTTCTCCACCCAAGCATTCCCTGGCTCCTAGGCATAGCCTGCAACTGCTGAGAGCAGTGAAGCCCCGGGGAGCCTAGCATGCATTGGTGGAGCAGCAGAAGGAACCCTGGTGCATCCTCCCCTGCCCCCCATCCCACTGCAGCCTCTGAACCAGGGACCTTGGCCAGGGGCTGACAGCTGGGTCACCCTCCCCCGCCTTCCTGATGATGGTGGCAGCAGGACTCATCTAAATGGGCTTCCTGAGAGCTGTAAGAAGGCATCCGTTTGGCATTTTGATCCACACGCTTCTGGAGCCACACGTGACCTCAGTAATACCTAAGAACTTGACTGATTGTCTGAAATTTTTCACATTGAAGTTTTTCTATTTCTTCTGGGGTTTTCATACATTGATAAGTACATTTTTTTGTTGTTTTTGTTTTTTAAGCTGTATGTGCAAGATGTTCACTGGGCACTGAAAAAATCTGGAAACAGTAGAATCATGTAAGTGCGATGGCCCTGAGAGACAGTTATTTTAAATTATGTTTAAATTTTACTAAAAGTTTCCTAATCTTTTAATATGTATTATTCATAATTTGCACATATGCCTCCTTATATGTGTTGATGCATGTGTGCCTGTGTTGTACAGGCACTAAGGATCTCAAAATATGACCAGACACCAGTTAACTGCTCACTAGCATACCTACTTATTAAATATTTATTGTTTGCCTAAAAAGCAACAAAGCAATAAAAATAATTATACTCAGAGGCCTCAAAGAAGAGTAGAGTTGGCTAAAGCTAGCCCCTTACAGATGTTTGCAGATGTCTCCCCCACCATGTGCCCCTCTTTCCTGGTAACATCTATACTACACTCTTCCCCTTACCCCTTCTGCCTCTGCTGTGGATGGAGCTGACTTCACCCACACTACAGGGGTAGACACGTGGTCCAGGCTGGCCATTCAGAACACTGAGCAAACTTCCAGGATTGGGTTTAGGATGAGCTTGTGCTGCTCTTGCCAGCCTATCGCTCTGTGTGGTCAGATGAATAGGAGGCTGTCTTGTCGGTTGAGTTTGGGGCTACTGGCAGCCACGTTAACACCATGAAGCAGAGACAAAGAGGGGCTAACATCCGAGCTACCTCAGCAGAAGCCAGGTCCCAAGGACATAGCTCAGCCTCCCGGACTCACGTTGGTCTGAAGCAAATCAAGCTATATAGGTGCATAAATAAAATTAATTTTTAAAACCCTTTTTTTTGGTACCAATTTAGGCTGGATTTTTATCACTCTCCTATACCCCTCTTGGGGTTGTACATAGGCCCTGAGAATGGTTGGAAAGTGCTCTACTGCAGAGATATTCTCCCCATACCCTACTCCTGGTAAACTCTGAATATTGACAGGGGAGCTTGCTGAATTGCTAGGTCTGGATTTGAACTTGTTCTGTATCCCAGACAGGTTTTGAACATACAACCCTCCTACCTTAACCTCTCCAGTGGCCTAGATTGCAGGCTTGTGTGAAGAGACCTCATAGTTTTTGCCACTGTATTAATAGCACAGTGGTCCAGACATGGCATCCCCATTTTGTGTTTTTACTTTAAGCCTTGTCCTGTAATGCATTTCTGTTACCCCTTTTCCAAAGGGTATTAGATACCACTTAACCTTCTGATGGCTTGTGGGGCGCACTGTGTGGGTGCCCTGCCTGCTGGTCCTGCTCTAAGAGGGCCAAGGGCCATTGTTGCTAGTGACATCTTTGGTTTGTGTGTGTGTGTGTGTGTGTGTGTGTGTGTGTGTGTGTGTGTGTGTGTGTGTGTGTGTTGTGTGTGCATTTTAATCCCTTTTCCCCACTCGGGCCTCCCAGCCTAAGGAGCAGGCTCTTGCTCCCTCCCTCACTGAAGCCTCAAGGTGAGACCTGAGTGTTTAGCCCATTAAAGGGACTCAAATGCCCTTGTGTGAGCTGAGAGGCTCTGGGTGGATAAACCACATCACCTTCCTTCATTTTGACTGCCCCAAGGTTTTCTGCTTTGTATTCACTTTTTCTATTTCTTCATTTCTCTGGATAGATAGGGGTCCTAGTGTTTCCATTGTTTGACATCTTTTTACTATAACAAGATGTTCACACTGAAGGACTGTGGGGGGTTGGGTTAGTGCTGAAATGCTTTCTAATCTAGCAAAATTATCCATACATTCCCCCCCTTTTTTTTTTCAAAGAAGGGACAGTAACCCATGGCTGTATTCTGAGCCTCTGGCTGACCCATGCCACCTCACCCTTCTTTTCTAAAACCTCTTATTTTGCAGCCTCTTCCAGCCCACAGTGTCTTGCAAAGGTGTAGGGCATGTTTGTATGAAAAGGAGGCAGGCATTTAAGGCAGATGCAGAGATGATCCACATAACCCTGGGCCTCCTGCCTCTCAGCCCCTGCTAAGTCTGCACACCATGACATACACCAGGGCCATTAGCCTCAGAGTCACAGGCTGGAGTATTGGGCAAACAGGCTTGAGGGCACACAGCATGAAGCCTTGCTGGCGTGTGTGAACACCCAGTGGGGTTGAGCTCACATGAAATGGTGTTTAGGGGAGAAAATGACTCTGCATCTGGTTCAGACATTACTAGGAAAATGGCAGCTCTGGAGATTTAGCTTGGGAAATAGCCCAAGCTGATTTCTAAAGTGGCTGTTTCTTTTCTTTTTTTTTTTTTCTTTCATTCTTTCTTTTTTGTTGTTTTTGTTTGTTTGCAGCTATTTCTTCTATTTTTACCCTTTTCCTCTTGCTTGGTGTGGAGTCACTCAGCAGACAGGGTACCTTATTACAAACCATCCTTCAGTGTCTGAAACCAAGACAGTGGCACCCAGCTGTGGACAGACCATGCCATTTGAAAGTTAAGGCTAGGCTGCTGCAGTCAGGCAGGGGAAGACAGAACCCCAGACGGTAACTTGAAGTCTTCTGGGGATGGACGATGCGCCCTCAATCAACTCTACCCAAACCCTTGCCCAAGATGATGTGTCTGGAATCTGTTCGAGAAATTGTAGTGGGTATCAGAGGCTGGGTACAGACTGTGCCTGGGAGCCCCGGCCTCCTGGCTGTGCTGTCATCCAAGTGACAGGAAAACAAATGAGGACAGCTGCTTCTGGAGTGTCCAGAATCGGACACCATCACAGACAGAGTTGATGAGTCCGTGTATTGAAGCCCTCACTCGAAGCACACCAGAATGAGAATGTCTAGAGATGGTTTAAGGAGGTGAGGAAGATAAAACAGGTTCTTAGGGTGGGACCTAATTCAGTAGAATTGTTCTGTAAGAGGCTTTGGGACACACACAAGGAAACAAGGACGTTTACAAGCCAGAGGGAGAGGCTGCAAATGAACCCAGTCTGCCAGCACAATGTCCTAGATTCCTGGCCTCACAACTCTGGAGCAAACAGATTCACATTGCTTAAATTGTTCCCAGTTGTATTTGTTTCGTGGTAGGATAGGACCCCAGCATACGACCCACACAGTGAATATGTGCAGAAAATGAAGTCTCAACCCAGGGCCTCCTGTGAAATGATCTGGATACACCCACAAGAGGGCAAAGAGGAGCCTGAGGACGTGACCCACTAGCTTCCCAGTCCCCCTGGGAGGGGCGGGGAGCTGGGCGTGGTGACATGCTCTCATAATTCCATAATTCAGAGACAGGAAGATCTAGACACTGTCCAGCCTGCCCAGCCTGTTGGTGAGTTCCAGGCCAGTGAGCCATCCTATCTCAAACTCATAGTATTCTTCAGGAATGACACTGAGGTTGGCTTCTGGTCTCTACACACAATGCAAATACATGTGTACCTGCACATATGAAGGTGCAGATATGCTGAAATTGGGGGGTGGAGCTATGATCTTCCAAAGCTGGTCAGGTCACAGGGGCATTCAGTACATAGTATGGAGGACAGATTTAAAAGAGGAGCACCCATCGCTAGAATGTATGGAAGCGGTGAGAGTGAGGATTCTCAGGGTAATCACAGGTGGATGGAGCATTGGAGAGACACTGGAAGGCAGAGATGGTCTTTGAGGAGCCACAGTAGAGTCTGGGTTAGATGCTGAGTCATGTACATGCGTGAGCAGTAGACAAAGGTAGGCTGAGATAGCCCTTCAAGCAGAGGCCATGCTCTACAGGACACAATTTTGGAAGAGGACTCCCAGCCTTAGGTGAGGTCACAGCACCATGCAGTCAGTCCATGGAAACCTTGAGCAGAGAGACCCAGTGGAACCATACCCAGGCCGTGGCCCCGGGAGCTGAGGTAGAAGACTGCAGTTATGGTCAGCTACTGAACTTGCAGAAATCTATCTTGGGGCACGTAGTTGATGCTTTTTGCTCAACCTCTCCATATTACAGAATGGTCACTTCAGGCTACAAGATAAATCATGTACCTCTGTGCTCACACACCAGCGTGTCCAGACATCCTCTGGGCTCTGGCCCTGAGCGCCACTCAGAGCGTGCCCATCCCTCTGACACAGCTGCCATCTCACTGCTCTAGGAGCTCAGTGTTCTCATATTTCCATATCAAGGAGTCTGTTCTCTCCTTTAGAGTCGTGCCCTGCTAGATTTCCCTGAAGCTACCCACTGTTGCCATCAACTCTTCTCTCGGAGGCCTGAAATCATCACATGAAAATGGAACACTCTGGACTCTGAAACTGCCGTTCTTGACACCTCTGTTCACTTCTAACAACTCATGGTCTACACACGTTACTGATGTCCATGACACTCGTTACTGTGCATGCTTCCTGTGTCTTTCCCTACCGGTTAGAGGACCACTGTCTGTTCACTGAAACACCTGAGCACCCAGAGCATTGGCTAGTGGTCCAGAAAGCTAACGAATGCGGTGGATGTCTGAGCTGATGTTCACCACCCAAGTGCTTTCTGGATAGTTTCTCCAGGAGATGCAGTTGATGACCCAACCACATTTCCACTGACCTGCCATTTGTCTGTGGACAGTTCCCAAGAAGTAGATACACCCCTGGCCTCTGAAAGGACTCCCATGGAGCAGTGTTGGGGGGCTAATCCAATGGAAGTTTGTGGAGAAACACCCCAACCTTGGCTGGGCACAGCAGCAATCCACTCACTAAAACCCCAACACTGGCTGTCTTTTTGTTCCTGTCCTACTTCCTCCTTCTTTTGTCCCCTCCCAAATATTGTGCATCAGAACCCTTGTCTCAGGGTCTTGCTTTCACTGAAAGGAACCAGTTTCCTGGCTTGAAGATGAAGGTTGTCCTAAATATGGGCTTTGGGGTCACCTCCTTAGGAATCCTAGAAGCTGGTCTGCAAGGTGGCTTCATGGGTAAAGACTCTTGTCTACAAACCTAGCAACCTGAGTTCAGTCTCCAGCCACTGGTAATAGGAAAGGACAGAGTCCACAAGGTTGCCCTCTGACCTCCATGCCCATGCCATGGCATGTACGAATACAATATGCCTCGCCCCAGGTCCCGTGGACAGCTGAGACTTGGACCTGGTGAACTACAGTTCATTGGCTTAGGAGGAGAAGATGCAGGGAGATACATGCTAAGTGTGATTTTTAAAAATTATTTTAGTATGGATTTTAGAACCAAAAAGAGGACAGAACTCATAGGCAAGTCTTGGGGACTCCCGCTGAATACCTGCTGAGCCTCTCTAGGGAGGAAGGGTTAATTTAGCTCCCCGTCTGAGGGACAACATAGCTATCACGCCAGGGCCAATATATCTATCACGCCAGGGCCAGCTCAGCTACAGTGATAGGAACAGGCAGCTGCTTGTTCACAGTTAGGCAGCAGGAGAAACAAAGATCGTTCAGGAAACAGGATTGGTCTATAAACCTGTCCCAAAGCCCACCCCTTCTCACCCACGTCTCCACCAGCTCTCTGCTTCCCAAAGCTTCTCCTCAAACAGCATCACAGACTGTTCAAACACAAGAACAGGGATGGGGGGAGTTAGAGGGAGGTGCGTCTCACATCCATACAGCGTTCCTTGGAGATACTAATGGATGTCTAAAGATGCTTTCAGGACTCTGAGCGAGATCATCCCTCTGCCTCTGACAAAACCGTCTGAGCTAACTGTTGACACTCACTGCGGCCGGAGGCTTATCGGCTTCTTACAGTGATTTACTCTGATCAAAAGCTGTTAGGCTTTGGATGTGTGATTAATGTTTACAAAGAAGAGAAGCAACTTAGGGATTCATCAGGTGTATACTCTTTGAAGGGTTTCCGCTGCAAGCACATTTGGGAACCAGTGGCTTCATTTAGTTCCCTTATTCTATACAGGAGGTGTCTAAACTAGGGATGAACTAACAGGCTTTTCGGAGGCATGCACCAGGGCGAAAGGCCAGGGCTGGAACCTGGACCCGAAGGCTACCATTTCCACACACTGCTCGCTCCACACTAGAAGGGACTGAGCTGTTTCACCTAGAAATTATTTTGGTGACACTTCATTTTTTTTTTATCTTAAAAAGTACAGTGAATGTATTTTGCCTATTAGGAAATAAATTGGCTGCTTTAAAAAACAAAAACAAAACAAAAATTGCTCAGTGTTTTCAAGACTAAATAAGCTTCTCTGTGGGAAACAGCTGTGTGGCATGTGAAGAGTCATGTTCAGGACACATTCGCTCCCTCCGGAAACTATGCTGTAATTACTCTCCTAGCATGGGCCCTGGCATGTAGAAGACTCTTGGTGCCCACGTCCTCATGGGGGACAAGCCATGCTGCCTCCCTTGCATCTCCTGCTCCTAAACCGAGGTAGGTGGTACTGCTCCTCGGTTTAGGAGCAGTAGTTTACCACCTACAGGAGTATCTAGGCACTCCATTACCTCAGCCTCAGTTTCCACATCTGTAGATAAGACTTGCTTATTGGCTTCCTGAAGTCCTTTCTGCCTTTATCATTCCAACGCTCTGGCCTAGGTGTTCCCACACAGCCCTTCCAACTCTCACAAGCTCAGATTCTACCCAGTTTGGAACTGATTTGTCTCGGGATTGATTCCTTTTTCCTTAATCCAGATGAAAATAAAATGACACCTTCCTCTCTGTTGGGCCAACTCCAAGTGAGCCAGGAGATGAGCACAGAAATGTCAAACAGATGTCAGAAGTGAGGGCAGCCACCCTCATCTGAGCCACAGCAGGGAGGAAGGGAAGGGAAGGGAAAGCATGGGCCTTGATCAGGGCAAGAGGGGGATAAACCAGGCTCCCCCAAAGCCTCGTTGTAGCTTCCTTTTTCAAGTGGGGATAGACGGCTTTGAGAATGTTCTGATCTTTGTCTTCTCAGGAGCTTTAGCAGGGCATCGGAGAAGAAAAGAAACATTCCAAGGAAAGAAACTAGGAATATAAACTATGGGAAGAATATAAGGTTAAATCAAGATTTCATTATTGACCAGGAGTGTGTGCGTGTGTGTGTGTGTGTGTGTGTGTGTGTGTGTATGTGAGAGAGAGAGAGAGAGAGAGAGAGTGTGAGAGAGTGTGTGTGTGTGTGTGTGTGTGTGTGTGTGTGTGTGTGTAAAATAATCCCATTGTGTTAGTCACCAATGTGACAAAATTGCTGAGCAAAACAACCTAAAGGAGAAAGGATTTATTGGTTCATGGTTTCCGAGGTTTCAGTCCATCATGGTGGGAAGGGCAGAGTAGAACCCAGCAGCTCACATCTCAGAAGTCAGAGAAAAAAGGAGATAGGAAAGGAAGGGGACAAGGTCTGAGCTCCAAAGACATACCCCCATTGATCTTCTCTCCTCAACCACGCCTTACCTCCTAGCTTCCCTAACCCCTGTTAGTGCCGCCAAATCATGAGTCTATTAATGCATTATTTCATCCATTAAGCTGGAGCCCTCAAACTCCAGTAATATCTTCAGTGCCCTTCCTGAGAACATTACACTGGGAATGGGCCAAACCTTTAAGGTATGATTTGGGGGCACATTTCATATCTAAAGCATAACTGTGACTTTTAGAACTCCCTTCTCAGACTTGAGCTTGGACTCAAAGGTAGTTTAAGGAATTTCCTCAGTGGCAACTTCTCTTTTGGAAGGAAGTCTTTTAGACGCGTTTGGGTTGTGGAAACAGTCGTTCAGAGCAAGCACACATGAGTACAGTGCACTGTCTGGCTGCCAAAAAGCAGGCACAGAAATTCTTCCTGGTAGACGCGCAAGGAATGGACAAGCCAGACAATGTCATTTCGCAGCTCCCAGAGAAATAATTGATTTAGACAGTGATCATCAATGGACGGACACAGTAGATGAAAGGTTGATGAGCAGCTTGACCATGGAGGGATCAGACTGTCACTACCTGCAATGGTAATCAATCTCAATGTCATTGAAAATAGGCCGTGGTGTTTCTCCTGATGTAAATGAAATGAGCCGCAAGCAGGACAGCCTCAAAGGGTCCCTGCCAAAGGACACCCACAGCACAGAGTTCACTTCCATTTTCAGGGAATACGGTAGGGCGTGGGGACGAGGAAACTGACTCACAAGATGTCACGGAAAGACAGACAAATCTACACACAGCCTGGGTGGATTTATACAACAACCGTCAATTTACACAAGACAGTGGCATACACCAACGATAGCAGCGGTGCGTTTATGCTTGAAATGGCTGGGGACAGGGTTACCGGGCAAGGAGGCATTTGTATGCAAGCCTAAGATTTGAGTTTAGACTTGCATTTAAGGCAGCCATGCTGCATGAACCTAGCACTGTGGGGTAGGGTAGGGAACAGAGATAGGAGGATCACTGTGGCCTGTTGGCCAGCCGGACCAGCCAGAAAAAATCAAGTTCTAGGTTCAGTGAGAGACTCCATCTCAAGGTGGTAACAGTGGAGAGTGACGAACAGGGTACTCAACATCTTCCTCTGGCCTTTGCACAGACTTCCACAGACACGCTCTTGCATGCACATTCACATGCACACTCACACGCACAGACACACACCACAGACAAAGACTACACTACGAAGAGACATCACAACCAAATGCATGCCTGACCTTTGTGAACAAAGCAGCTGGGGGAAATATAAGACAGTATCAAGGATTCTCTTTCATTTTGTTAGACACAAGACTTTGTGGTTTGGTGTAATAGTATTTTATAGCTGCATGCTAGGGTTGTCTTGAGACAGATAAGCCAAGAACAAAGTCAAGGAGTTTTAAATGGCTAAACATATGCTTGCAGAATGTCTGGGCCATGTATACCCAGCTCCGTTTTCTTACTGCTTGTTGTTGTTTAACATGTTTTAAACTAAGTACTGTTAGGGTGTAGGTATTGTAGTCTACTTTCTGTTGCTATAACTCAGTACTCCAGGTAGGTTATTTGTGTTTAACTGGGCATGGCAACTCATGCCTGTAACCCTAGCACTTGGGAAGCTGAGACAGGAAGATTGCTCTGAGTTCAGGCCAGCCTGGGCTACACAGAGACCCGGACTTGCTACCCCAAACCCTTTGGGGGAAAATGAAAATAAAGGTCTTAATTTAGCTCAGGGTTCTGAGACATGAAGTCCAAGGGGGAAAAATGAAAATAAAGGTCTTAATTTAGCTCAGGGTGGGAGTGGGAGTGGCTTCTGGCGAGGGTCCCCGTTCTGTGTGATAACATGTCAGAGTGTCATACACGGTGAGAGACAAGGTAGGGGCAGGCTCAGGTGAGTCAGCTCTTGCAGAGTCAAGAGCGCCACCATGGAGACTTCACCCTCATAAGCCTGTCTAACCTTAATCACCTCTCACAAGTTCCCCCCACCCTACAAATGCATTAATACAGGGGTATGTGAGTCTCTGGGGTCCTACTCACACCGCAGCAGGAGAGGAGTGGTACTGACCTAAAAGCCGGCTGTTGTAAAAGTGTTAGACTGTAGGCTCTTGGCGCCTCTCCTTCCTGTGAGTTAGTAATTATCTTCAGGGGCTGGAGAGATGGCTTTGCTGTTAGCAGTGCTTTTGCAGAAGACTAACACCCATGTCCATCAACTCACAGTCACCTGAAATACCAGCTCCAGGGGGCCCAGCACCGTCTTCTGGATTCCAAGGGCACATGTGAACACACACAGACTATCTCTGTCTCTCTCTCTCACACACATACACACACACTTAAAACTAGTACAAAAGGAATAGGAGAGAGAGAGAGAGAGAGAGAGAGAGAGAGAGAGAGAGAGAGAGAGAGAGAGAGAGAGGCAGAGGAGTGGTGAGGGAGAGGGGATAGGGGATAAGACAGCTGCTGTGGGTGCTGGTATGTTATCATCCCTAAGGTCTGGGTTTGGTGGTAAAGCAAAAGCTGGAACCAGGGGCACAGAATGTTCTATTTGGGGGTAGGGTAATGTGCACATCTACCTAACTCTGCAAAGATGTGATAGAAATCAGAAGTAGTCTCAAAGGAGAGGAAGTGGTGGGTGATCCAGATTGGGAGGGAAATTTACCTTCACACCCTTTTCTCTCGGATCTTTTGTTTCTTGTATAGTGTGCAAAATGCTTAAGAAAAACAAGACAACAGTTTTAAAAGAACTGTGCGGTTTTGCTTAGCTCTAGCCAAGGCATTGGAGTATAGACAGGCTTAGCTCTCCTAGGTTGTAGGTTTGGAGGTGTCCACCTTATGGAAGACATCTGCTTGAGCACCCCTTCCCACAGAGTGCACGGCAAAGATGACTGAGTGATGCCAGCCAACCCTGGCCAGGCTGAGCCAGGAGCTGGGAGACTCCCACAACTCCACAGAGTCTGGTGTTGCTTCTTCTACTCTTTCCTTGACTGTGGGGAAGAGACGGGAGAGTAACTGTAGCAAAGCACACAGGAAAAAAGCCAACTGGCAGTCTTAGCCATTTGGGTGTGGAGTTCCCTCACTTAGTTGTGCAGCTTCCTGCTGGAGCTCTCCATCTTGCAAAACTAGAGCCCTTCCTGCTGTACAGGCCCCATTCCTCCACTCCAGAGTCTCGGGTTGTCTGATTCTGCTCTGTCTCCCAGAATCTGTCTTGCCAGAGCATCAGGTGAGCGCAATCCTCTAGTAGGGGATTTCTCTGTGAGTAGCTTATCTCACATAGTACATGTTTTCTGGGACAGCCCATGCTGTTTCATATGCTAGAGTTTCATTTCCCTTTAAGGCTGAAAAATACTCCCTTTTGTGTCCAGCACATGCCATGTTTTACTTATGTCATTACTCTGTCAGGGGACCCTGGGGGGTCCTTTTAGCTGTGAAGAATGATGCTGCTACGAACACAGGTATGCAGGTATTTCATTGGCACCTTTTTTAGGCTGGGGCTGTAACTCAGTCGGTAGAATGCTTGCCTTGATTCGATCCTAGTACCTATAAACTCGGTGTGGCAGTATATACCTGTGATCTCAGCATTGGAGAGGTGAAGATAGGAGGATCAGACGTCCATCCTCAGCCACATAGCAAGTTCAAGGCCAGCCTGGATACATGAAGCCCCAAAAAGGGGAGAGGAGAGAAAAGAAACCCTTCTTTCATATCTACCCAGAAGTGGGGTTTCTGGATTATATGGAAATTCTTTGCTTAATCTGTTGAGAAAGCACATTGTACATTGCTATTGCAGGAAGTTTCAATTTCTCCACATTCTTACTCCCTGGCCTTTCTTCCTCCCTCCCTTCCTTCCTTCCTTTCTTCCTTCCCTCCCTCTTTTTCTTCTTCCTTCCTTCCTTCCTTCCTTCCTTCCTTCCTTCCTTCCTTCCTTCCTTCCTATGGTGGCCTTCCCCTGAGTGTAAGGTAGCTTTGGTCTGCCTTTCTCTGATGTCTCATCTCTTCTTCATGGCCCACCCCATCGTCTGCAGTCCCACTCTCCTGCTTTATCCCTTAAAGAGTTTGGCAGCATCTGGAGGCTTCTGTGTTTTCTAAGTGAACAGAGCTCTTTATCACTGGCTTCTCTTTACAAAATGCAGAGGCCGAGGACTTCCCTGACAGGCTGTGAAGTTTCCAGTTCCAAACAGTCCATTTCTGGAGGGAATCTGTGCTGTGGGTCATCTGAAGTGACTCGCTCCCATTGGTTGGGCTTTATGTGGGCTCCTCCCCCAGGAGGCAGCCACAGCAGGCTTTTGTTTTACTTAGGGAATGTTTGCTGAGATTTAAGGGGTGGCTTTTGGCGGGGGCGGGGAGGGGTGATTTCCATCATATCCCAGAGAGTCAGCGTCACAAAAGAGTATATTCTTCAAAGATTCCCACTCTGTAGGAACATATCATTAAGTGAAGAGCCATGAGTGCATAGGGGAGTCACTCCAGGAAAGGGAGGCATAGTCCTTGAAGCAAGACTTGTCTGGAAGACCCAAGAACACATAGACAAAGAGGACAGTGGGGCTGGAGCACTGCTGTGAGAGGCAAAATAGACGAGATACGGACAGAGGCAGTTGCCATGGTGATGAAGGGATGCATTCATTTCTTGGGACTGCTGTGTAAAATATCACAGACTTGGTAGCTTGAAACAACACACATTTTACTATTCCATGACTGTAAAGGCTTGACAATGAAAACCAATGTGTGGGCAGGGTTGGTTCCTTCTGGAAGCTGTAAGACTGTTCCACAGCCCTCCGGCTAGCTTTGGCAATCCTTTACTTTCCTTGGCTTATAAATTCCTCTCTCCGATGGCTGCATGAATCTTTTTGTGTGTATTAGTCTTGGTGCCCATCTTTCCCCCTTATGAGAACACTCTTCACACCATGTGGCCCACCCTATTCCAATCTGTCCTCACCTGAATTCATGACATTAGTTACTTCCTTGATTCCAAAGGTACAATCTAAGGTCCTCCATATTAGGATTTTAGCGCACTTGAGGAAAAAACACATTTCAACCCTAATGAAAGGCAGTATGTTATTCTAAACTGGAGATCTAAAAATATCATTTTATCCTAAGATAGCAGAGGATCTACATTAGAAAAGGGACCAGGGATGGGGGTCCCACAGGTGTCACAGCATGTGACAGAGAAATGAACTGTGAAGACATGAGAATGAAATCCCGTTTGGTCTGACTTAGTCAAACTGGACCAAACTTCAGGAGTCTGATGCGAGGAGGGTTGGTGGCAGCATATTTAAACACAGTACAATTTCCTTGTGTAATACAACCCCCAGTGCACAAGTAGGCAATAAAAAAACTCGACTCAAAGTACAAGCGATTTATTCCAAGAAGATGGGTTCTTCAGATAAGCTGCCTGTACTAGCTTAAGGGCCTAAGATAGGATCTGGCCTGGTCTGTCATACAAATAGCATAAAGGTCATTTGGGCTATTGGCCACCTCTGGTCTTGGTTGTGGGGAGTTGATTATGCCCTGGCCCAACAGATAACACAAATCACCAGGTGATCAATAGTCTCCAATTCTCATCTCAGCTTTCTGGATGGAAGCAGAGGTTTTATGTCCTTTTTTTTTTTTTTTTTTTTGAGAGGACAATGCTGTGTGTTTAACATTCCTGGCTTCCCTGGACATCTGCGGACACAAGGACCTTCACGCTCCCAACACCTAGGGATTCACAGGTGCATGCAGCCTTCTAGGCCTCCAAGGTTCAGGGTCCAGAACCCAGTGCAATCCATAAACCTGGAAGAATAAGGCCAAAGCACAAACAGCAAGCTTTCTGTTTTCGTGATCGGGGCTCACAGACCCAACAGGAGCAAGGGCCTGTTTCCTGACCAGTGGGCAGGCATGAGGCCCAAGGGGACGACAGACAGACAGAGCCAGCTCTGGAATTTGGCTCCCTGATCTCAAATCCAAGCAAGTCCTATCATGTACGACTGTGTAATCTCAGGCAAATTGCCTTACTTCTCCATGACCTGATTTCCCTATCTGAAAACTTGGGACAGTAATAGGATCTGTCTCAGATGGTGATGATGAGATTAACATTAACAGTAACATGGGGCTAGGGCAGCACTAACCTTGGGGAACTTCCTCAAGCAGGCTGGTGGTTATTGTTACTGGGGTAGAGATGGTGTCTGCCACTGTTGGAACTGTTCTTTCCAAGTAGAAAGATACTCCAGTTCAAATTCATGCTGGGAAGACCCTATCTGTAAGGCTCCAGTGGGATCATTAGAAGGTGGGTGGTAAGGTAGCAAGGGGCTTGTGAGAGCAGACCCCTGGGAGCGGCTGGGGAGACTGAGTGGGATCTGGGGAGCCACCTGGGGAGTGAGGCCCCATATGATGAGCAGAGGGAGCTGACTAACCCAAGTCTCAGCAGGGATGGAGTGAGGGTGACAGACTTCCCTCTCATTCTGTCCAGCTTCCAGACCCTCTGAGGTGATTTCCCAATAGCCATGTTTCTTGGGGAAAATGAATCCAGCTTGAAGTCAAAGAGCATAAGAGTCCAGCTGATTTGGGGACAGAAGGAGGAGTGTACATCTGATTGAAATGGGAAATTCATGTTATATGCCCTGTATCAATCTGATTTCTGTTGCTGAAAGGAAGAACCAAAAGCAAATCTCTTCATAAAGCTTTTGTTATTATTGCTTTGTTTTTGTAAAGTCACAGTTTCGGAGGCTGGAAGTCTAAAGTGGAACTACCCCATTAGTTCATCATATAGTGAGAGTACCTCTTGGCTACATCACACCTTGACAGGTGGCATTGCTTTCGGAGCTTGTGTAAGAGGGATTATATGGCAGGCCAGGTACGCAGGGGGCTTCTGGGTGCCATGCCGGCATCTCTATATCAACTCATTCTTGAGAACAGTAACTGGACTCCAGAGGACCTACACCAACTCCTTCTAAGGACACAGGAGGTTTCCATCTCGCTTCGTTGAAGTATGAGAGCTAAGCATCCCTTCTCCATCTTCAAGTTATGCTACTATAAAACTGCGGTCTCTACGATCACCATGGGAGAGACAGGAATAGAGGCCGAGAGACACGCCGTGATCTAACAGCCTAGCACTAAACCCCACTTCTTAGAGATTCTCCACCTTGCTTCGCTGCCCACCACGAGCCAAGCATATAAAACCACATCCAAAACAGAGGACCCATCCCTCAAATGCTGATCTTCTAGGCAACCCAGGGCAATGTCATGGAAACAGTCAGTGCATGTTCTGTGAGCCACAGCGCCTGGCTAACAGCTACTGCACATGAGAGCACTGGATAGTTTCCAGTTAGATGAGGGCTGGGGCCCTTATCAAAGTCAATGTCACAGATGACATGTGTCACAAAGGACATGTGTCACAGACAACATGTGTCACAAATGACATGTGTCACAAAGGACATGTGTCAAAAAGGACATGTGTCACAAATGACATGTGTCACAAAGGACGTGTGCCACTGGTTGGAGCAGTTCAGAGCCAGAATGGGGCCAGAACACTTGGTGCTACCAACGCAAAAGCAAATCTCTGACCCCAAAGGGGATATGGGATCATTTATTCTGGAGCCAAATATGAGTGACGTGACCACGGCCTGAAACACAGATTTAGGTTACCCTAAATTCCATGCTCTGAAGTGTTAACAGCTTGTTTAGGCTTTTTAAGATTTCTTTTTAATCTCCCCCCTCCGTGTGTGTGTGTGTGTGTGTGTGTGTGTGTGTGTGTGTGTGTGTGTGTGGTGTGTGTGTTTGGTTCCCTGAAGCGTAAGTCACGGGGTTGTAAGCCTCCAAGCATTAGTACTGGGAACAGAGGTAGGTCCTCTGGAAGAGCAACATTGTATAACATTGTACTCTTAACTTAAATAGTCTAACTTCACTCTGGAAGAGCAGCATTGTATAACATTGTACTCTTAACTTACAGAGCCTAACTTCACCGCCTCCAGTGAAGTTTTACAGTAACAGGACAAGGAAATGAGTACCAAGGCACTTTTCAAAGACATCAGTGGGAATGAACGGCAAGTGGGAGGGCGAAAGCAAAGTGGAAGAACCCTCTGCTGTAGTTCTCAGCTGTTCTTAGTGGTCTGTTTCGTTAGTACAGTCCAATCAATCTTACCTTTTAGTCAGAAAGATGTTAGGTCAGACAGGGCGGTGGTGGACCAACAATCACTAATAAACGGATTAATGATAACCCAAAGTAATCTGGGCCCTCAACATTCCGGCCTCCCCACAATCACTGATACCATCAGCCCTGCAGAGGGGTCAACAGGAGGCATGTTTCTTCTCGGGGACTCTCACTGACACTGCACAAGTATGAGGGCTTACACTGGACCTCCCCCCCACCCCCGAAGAACTCAGAAAAAAAGCTGGGTGTGGCCACGTGTGTACCTGGTACCCCTTCTTCGCTGGGGATGGAGAAAGATCTCCAGGGCTGGCTGTCTAGCTCCAGACTCAGTGGGAGACCCTGTCCTGTCTCAAAGAACATGGTGGAGAGTAATAAAGCAGGATTCAGGACTCATCTGTTCTCCTGTGGCTTCTGAGTACACACAGCATGTGCCCTCTCCCAACCCATGTAAATGTGCATCAGAGAGAGAGAGAGAGAGAGAGGATGGCAGTAGGCCTTCTCCACCCCTCTGTTCTTATGCAATGACACAGGACCCTGGAAGCCATAATTTGGAAGTTATTATGCCTCCAATATGCAATCTAAGTAAGAAGAAAGCCTTTGTTGGGTTCTCGGGGACTTGGACCTGTCATTCCTCCAGCATCATAGCCTGGCATGTCCTGACTGATGCTGGTGATGATGATGACCTGGGCCAGGAGATGTTCTTAGCAGTAAAAAAAAAAGTCCCCATGGAAGACTGGGAGTTGTTAGGAACAGAAACACAGAAAGGAAAGGACTCACCCCCAGCCCTGCCCTCTTGCTGGAGACAGCTGAGAGTAGGCTTCGAGTCTCTCAAGGGTCATGGTTGAGCCATTAAGGGAAGAAGCATTGATGGGGGGTATGGGGGGCAGGAAACAAGGAAACTAGGTAATGCAGGGTACTGCTGGGGAACCAGGGTCTGAGGCTGGAGGAGTCTGGGGTGGGGCAGGTCTAAGGTACTCCCAGCCCAGAGCAGGCTCTAATTAGGCATGATGAAGGCAGAACAGTTTTCTCTTTCCAGGAGCTGTGTGCTGAGGTAAGCATTACAGCCTTTGAAGATCTGTTTGTGGTGTGCACATCAAAGGATAAGGAGGGTCCCTCTCTGAAATTTAAACGTGAGCTTTGACCTTGCAATGACTTGCTGGTGTTTTAAATTAAAGCTTAAGTCAGTACAGCAGAAGGTCAGCCATGTGGGCTGGGCCCAGGGGGCACTTATGGAGGCAAGCCCCAGATGTGTGGCACTACACAGATCATAGGGAGGTGAGAAGGTAGTGGGTGGGTCCCCGTTCAGGCCAGAGTTCATTGTGCAGGGGAATCCAGAGGTCATGGGTGAGGCTGACACACCAGGATAGGACACTGAGACAGTGAGCAGAACTCTGTCAGCCTTGGACTGGACACCGAGCATGAGGAATAGGATGAGGGATGCTGGGAAAATGTCACCTGAACTCAATGATAGAGTGCTTGCCTGATATACACAAGGCCCTAGGTTTAATCCCAAGTACCACAATATAAAATAAAATAAAAAAGGAAAGCAGACACTGTATCTTAAAACAAGCCAACCAGCAAACAAAACGAAGCAATCCCCATTGCTTGGAGCCCTGGTGCGATGTTAAGAATGTCTGCACCACCATGTCTTTCTGGACCCTTCTAACAGCCTGCCAGAGCTTCTTCATCTCAGTTTCCATTCCCAGCTTCCTTTCCAGACTCCTTTGCTCCTTGAGTTATTCAGAGCAGCCATTCTAGGAGTAGAGGGGATCCACAGAATTTCACCGTATCCAGGACCCCTTTTCCCCTCCGGGGGAGTTTTCACACCCTGACTTGAAAGGTAAAAAGAGTAAAAAATAGTGCTCAAAACTTGGGGAGCCTGGGGGAGACTCCTCCCATCTTTGCATTGAAGGCACCATGAGGCACAGGAATGGGTGCTAGGAACCCAACTTCTCAAGAAACATCTCCCTGCATTGTATTACTCAGGCTTCTCCAGAGGAACTGAAAAAAATAACATGTATATAACAATATATGAAGGGAGAGGGAATGGGATTATAGGAAATTGGCTGATATAATTATGAGGTCTGAGAAGTCTCAAAATCTGCAGTTGGCAAGCTAGAGACCCAGGAGAACAGCTAGTGGAACTTTGGTCCCAGTCTTGAGGCTGAGAGCCAGGGTATGCACACTAGCAAGAGCAGGCGGGCCACAAACCCTGAAAAAGACCTCTGTGCCCCAGCTAGGAAGGCAGCTGGAGGTGTTTAAGCCTTTTGTTCACATCACACAAGGTGTGCCCGCACTGGGAGGGCAGTGTGCTTTGGCTCACCTGTCAATCAAGTCTTCATCTTATCTAAAGTTGAAGGTACCGATGCATCAGGAAACAAGTAGCCAGATTCTGGCTCTGTGGTCCCGCCAAGTGATGCATGAAATTAACCAGAAGGAGCATCATGAGCACTTCCTGGAGAGCTGGCCTCCTTGACTTAGGCATAATGGGTGAGGCTTTTTTGTTTTGTTTTGTTTGTTTGTTTGCTTTTTTGTGATGGTGGTGGTGGGGGTCTGCCCAGTGCATGGTAGAATGTTTAGCAGTGTTTCTGGTCTACACCCACCAGATGCCAGCAGCACATGACCCACCTCCCCGCTGAGGCCACAAAACTGTCCCCAGACATTGTCATATGTTTCTTGAGGAAAATTTTTCTTCCCTGTTTGAAAATAACCAGTGCTGCAGAGCTCCAGGCTGGGAAGGCATTTCTGGTTCTATGCCTCGTTCATCTGCAGACTAGTGGTCCTTTGGGGGGGTCCCTCTAGGTCAGTGGTTCTCTAGTGCTGGGACCCTTTAATATAGTTCCTCGTGCTGTGGTGCTCCCCCCCAACATGAAGTTATTATCATTGTCTCTTCTTGACTGTAATTTTGATACTGGTATAGATCATAATGTAAATATCGTATTCACAGCCCCAGGGGCCACACCCCACAGGTTGGGAACCTAAGGAGAGTCTTTCGAGGACTAGAGGTACTTTGGACTTGAAGGAAGTTATCTAAAGACACCAGTCAAGGATGCTACCTAGAGTTCACACCACAGGTCAGAGTTCTGGATTTTGAGGGATCTAATAACAGCAAATTCTGGTGGCCCCTTAACTTAGTCCTAAGACCTCCCCTGAGGCTGTGATGTCTACTGTTCCCATCCCATCCTCATAGTGGATCCCAGGCCAAGCACAAAGGCTCTTCAGTCATTAGACCCAGTCATGGCCAGGTGATCTGAACCAAGCCAAGCACAGCCTTTCTCCAGGACTTCCTCTGAAGCAGGCAGCACCCTGGCTGAAGAGTGCAAAGATTATAGGCAGCTGTGGCTCCTGCTGCGTGAAGGAAGTTGTCCTGAGACAATGGTGTGCAGGAGGATTTGGAGAATAGAGAGAACAAGAACTCTGGCCCCTCGCCTTGCTTTGCTCCTGCCTTGCCTGTGGTTTTACTATTCTAGGCATCAACTTCCAGCTTTTTGCTCGGTGAGTTGTCACACTGTGATTTATAACAAGGTGTTTATATATTTAAACACTGTCCCAGTTCCCTGGCATATAATTCCTAAGAATCTCTGAGAGTGTCCTGTGTGCCGATGAGGTGGCTGGTGGCTGGCAGCCTCTAAGAAGCTTCCGGAAAGGGTCTGGATCCAAGAAAGACTGAGGCAGGATTAGATGGGAATACTAGGGCTTTTCAGCTCCACCCCACCCCCTACTTTATTCCCCAGGGAAGGATGATCTCTTATGTTGATTACCAGTGGCCATGTGATCATGCTTTCATATAAGCCCCAAACAGATGGGTTCAGAAAGGTTTTGGGCAGTTGAACTTGTGGGGATTCCTAGAGGGTATGTGCCTCGCATACCCCATCTCTTCCCACATGCTTTTCCTAGGCCTAGCATCATTTGAAATGGGTTCTGGGGGCAGTCTGGGGACTGTAAACTGAAAATTAAACCTCTCCCAATAGTGTCCCAACCGAGTGGAATAAAAGCAGACTGTAAACTGATCATGGGAGAGTACCCACGATCAGTTCCCCAGTTTCCCTGCAACTCCAGCTCCAAGGAATCTGATACCCTACCTCTTTGGCATGCACACAAGTGGCTATAGCATATATCCACACAGACGCATATACAAATAAATACATCTTTTAAAAAGAGAACAGACCTGCAGTCCGGTGGAGAGTCTTTCATGGAAGTGTTTGCTAGCTTGTTGTTGGGAATTCGGGACCTTTATCTAGTCCCAAAATATTCTGTGTTGAGTTTGAGAGTAGAATTTTTGCATATCGTAGGAGATAAGGTTAGCTTCTAAGCATGCCAGGTTTCTGTTGCCTCATAAAGAGGCCTGAGTTACATAGCTAGGTACAGGAACAAGGCAGGGATGAAATGGGACAGGGAAGGTACCAGGGTCACAAAGTTAATGAGGATTCTGCTCTCAGGCTTAAGTGGGAACAGAGTTGGCATCTGAGGTGAATGTCCCCTTAACATGTTTGGCCCTTCCACTGTCACTCTTTCTGGGTAGCCATCAGAGTTTGCCTGCAAATGGAAGTCCCATCTTTCTGAGTTCCATGGGAAACTACATGGCACCTGTTTTGTTTGTTCATTTGTTAAGCAAAATGATCGGGTACCTACTGGGAGCCATGAGGCTACTGTCTCCATAAGGCTGACAACCTAGTTGAGAAGAAAAATGTTGAAAAAAAAAAAGAGTAGCTTGAGCATCCTAGAAAAGCAAAATGCTGTGGTTCTATAAGTATGGTCCAGAGGCACGGCACATAAGTATGGTCCACGGGCACGGTTCATAGGCATGGTCTACAGGACGGTCTAATAAGCATGGTCCACAGGCATAGTTCATAGGCATGGATAAGCATGGTCCACAGGTGTGAACCACAGGCATGGTTCATAGGTATGGTCTATAGGCATGCAGAGTGGGAGGGCTTGGAAGTGGATTCTCTAGTTAATAATAGCAGGAGTGAGATTTGTATTGCAGCAAGATGGAAACTGAGAGTAAGCACAGAGAAATGGGGGCACAGTGGGAAATAAACAGAGGATGCATAAGTATGCATGTACACAGCAAAAGGCAGGCAATCCCAAACAGGACACATTACAATGCACAAATGGTTTCTATATTCTACCTGATAAACATTGCTTAAAGCCTATCAGGAACTAGATGCTATTAGTCTCTGGGATTACAGAGTCTCTGGGAATTCAGCATCTGCTTAACTCATAGTCCTAACAGTGAAGGATGCAGACAAGCCATCAGATTTGGCCATCAGAGCAGTAGACATTATGGGTGTGAAGTGCAAAGTAGGCAAAACAAAACAAAAAAACCAAAAAACCAAAAAAAAAAAAAAAAAAAGACCCACCATGCTTCTAGGGTAGTTGATGGCTACCTGAACTGGATCCTGAAGGATCAGAAAGAAGATAGTGGTCAGGCAAGATGAAAAGCTTAGGGCAAACCGAGAGGCTAGGTTTCCAGGCTAGCCCGCACAATCGAATATGGACTTGAAATGCCACACATTGCAAAGAGGAGCAGTGGGGACGGCAGTGTGGTGGAGTCACAGACGCATCCTTTAGGAAGTCACTACGGTGTAGTCACAATACTTGTCTCAGGGAACCCCACATCCCAGTTTTGCCTCCGGTACTGGAAAAGACAGCTGTTTCCCTGGTGGAGCACAGGATGAGTGGTGTACTTGGCTTGCACTGAGGAATTGGTCCTACCTGAAAAGATGTATGCCTGTAATCTAGAATGAAATTGAGTGCACTGAGAAGTCAGAGGAACGATGCTGAGAATGGCAGGCAATCGCACGTCTGTCTCGGTCTGTCTCTCCACCTCCCTCCGTCCACAGATTTGAAAACTCTCATGTGATATAGTTCTGTTGTCTCCATGGTGCAAAGCCTCTTGGGAGAATAGATGCTACAACCAGGACTCCTGGGTCTAACTTTGAGTCTCACTTTCTCATTGTGGGCCTCAGGCAAGTTGCTTCTTCTTGCAGGAATCTCTTCAGCTGTAGAATATGGGGAGCATGCTGTCAGGAGAAACGAATAAATCAGCAAATGTGTCTTTAAGTGACACTAGCCTTACTCTTGGACATCATGGAAACACTTTAGACTCTTTCTGCGGGAAAGATAGGAGTAGTCATTGTCAAAAGCTCCATGAGGTGCAAGAACAGAACAGGGTACAAAAGGTATGTTGGGGTCTGAGAGCCATGTAGAGAGATGTGAACCCCCAGATTCAGCTCTCACTTACGAGAGCTACCTTGAGGGCCAGGCCTCCTCCTGGGATCATAAATTTCCCATTGGGTTAGTGCTAAGAAACACTCAGCAATTCTCTACAGGATGCCGAGGCCAGCTAGATGGTCAAGGTACTGACAATAACTCCGTTTGGTTGTGGTCAATGTTGGCACAGAACAAAATGCTGAAGGCTTCGTCAGGGCTGTCCAAAGTCGCTGGCACAAGACAGGCTTGCTTTTTATGATGGCAAAAGCTCCATGTCGGCTTGATTGGATTGAGAAATACTCAGCCTTGCTGAGGTACTCCCTCAGGTGTGTCTTGTTAAGGAGATCTACAGAAAAGATACAGAAGTGGAAAGGCCCACCCACCATGTCTGTAGTCCCACTACAGTACTCTCTCTGATATGATGGACTCCACTCCTCTGGACTCTGAGCCAAAATAACCCCCCTTTCCTTAAGATGCTTTTGTTGGATATTTGGTTACAGTGGCAAGAAAAGCAACATACACGTGTATCTTTGATGTAGGTCCCTCTGCAACTCCTCCAGTGTCCTGTTGGACAGACCTTAGACTACAATGCCCGGGATCTTTGTTCAGTTAACCCAAGCTTGGCTGTTATTACATGTTGAATCAAAAATGTCCCACCAGTTACCTGTGAGGAGGTGTTGACAGGGGTGGTAGGGGAGAGGGGTGTGTGGCAGGAGTCAAGGGGGGTGGGAGGAGGCATGGGAGGGAGAACTGTGATTGGAATGTAAAACAAAGCAAAAAAAATTTAAAAAGCTCGTGAATGGAAGGTTTGGTCCTCAGTGTGGTTTACAGGTGGGGCTTTGGGGAAGTGATTTGTCATGAAGTCTCTAGATTTATCTATGGGTTGATGGGTTTGTCGTTGACGTATTATCGGGAAATGATGGAGACTTACATGGGGAGACTTGGTTGAAGTAAGTAGGTCCTAGGGTGTGTGTCTTTGGAGACTATAGCTTGTCCCTCCCCTCTCCTCCTCACTCCTTCGCCTTCCTGCCACTATAAGGTGTAGCCTACTCTACCACACACTGTCCCTTGACATGATTCTATGTGACACCATAGATTCAGAAACAGTGTTGCCAAAGTAACATAATTGTTTTCTTTCCTTTAAGGTTTTTATCTGAGGTATTTTGAGCTACTGCTACTGCCTCTAACTCTTCCCGCTGCTTCCCAGGCTGTCATGACCCCTCCCCTTCTCACACCTGCTCAGCCTGCAGCTCTGTACCATCAAGAGTGGTTGTGCTCACCACAAGAGCTCATGGATCTTACCTTTCAGGCTTGTTCCTCCAATAGTTCTGAACTCTACATGACCTCATCACTGAACTGACCAAGGTCGCAGCAAGGTGGCATGTGTGATTACTGTTTGTATTCCCACAGTACGCAGTTCAGTGAGACACAGTGCCGAGTGAAGACTGGTACAGAAGCTCACTATGATCCTGGTTTGATGCCCTGCTTCACTTGGTACTGTGGTGGGAAAGATCTCTGATGGATGCTTTCTCTCTCAGAACTGATGGTGGTTGACCTCCAAGAACTCCATAAACAACTTTCTGGGATTCCCAATTTTGTGTGAAATTCAAACCCACCCAATGTGCGAAGCCTTTGACAGCATGGTAGGAGTGGGAGGTCTTCACTCCTCTCTCTCGTCTCCTGTTTGGGCTTTGATGCCTGTATCCGTTCTTGAAACTACTTGACTCTTTCCTGGCTTGTCAGGTTTTTTGTTTTTTGTGTGTTTTGTTGTTGTTGTTGTTGTTGTTATTAATATTTTTGAGGTCACGGATGTTGTCATACTTGCTATGTAGCCAAAGCTGCTCTTGAGTTCCTTCCCAAGTGCTGGAAACACAGGCATGTACCACTCCATCTGGCTTAGCTCAGGGCATTTGCTTCATTCTTTTTGCTTTAACAGTCCTGGTTCCTGTAAGTCCCATTTCCCCCTCCTGGTGAATATATATAATATATTCTGATATCACAAGGCCCAAGCCGAAAGCCTCTGCAAAGCTATTCTGAATTCTCATAAACGTCATAGACTATAAGGTCCCTTGATGTCTGTTAAGTAGTGCCTGGCTTGTATGACATGATGATGTCCATCCCACAGTGCTGTAGTGGGCCGTTGGTAGTGACCAGGCACGGGAACTTTGTGGGGCTTCTCAATCCCCAAATGGGGGACAGCTCCAGAATTTCTTAGCACATAACTGGAACTCAAGGAAGAGACCAGGAACATGTTAAATAATCCACCCTCTGCATAATTTAAGAACCCACCCACGGATTTTTAATCTCCTCAAGCTTGCAAAGCTTCTGTAATGTAGGACAGTCTGTGGGAGGCTGAGGAGACCCACATTCTTGGAAAGGGGTGTGACTCCTTCCTCTCCTCACTTCCCGTTACCCATTGGTGTTCGGTCAGGTTCCTTCCAGCTAGCCCGGGCCCCTCAGGCTTTCCACAATGGAGCAAAAGAAAAATGAAGCTCTGGGAAATCAAACATACCAGCTCCAAGAGAGCTGAGAGGCTGGCCCCTCTGGCCATCTCTCAGGCTGCAGGGGAGCCTCTATCTGGGCAAAGCAAACACTCCAAATGCCTCATTTCTACCCCAGAGACTGCTGAGTGGGCTTTGTCCTGTGCCCAGGGTCATGATCCCAGCTCACAGGATCTGGACCTCTGTATCTGGGGACTTTTTCCTAGAGCCCTGGAAGGTGGTTCTTCCCACAAAGCACAGGGTTCTCATATCAGGGATCCAGTGCAACAGGAGAAATCCTGTTGGGAAATTTGAGTACTTGTCCCTTATAGCTCTCTTCCTCCCCACCCAGCTGGAGAACTCCCGTGCTCTCAAGGTTGATCAAACAAGGTTGTTCTCAGAACTTTCCAGTGTGCAGTGCCCGTTCCTTGACTCCAAGTGTGGGTGGTGCATGACTTCCTCCTATGCTTAGCCCATCCCCTGGCTTGGGTTTATAAGCCCATTACTCTGTAAAAGGGGCAGCAGCTTCCTCTTCACTTCTTGTGGTGGTCTGTTAAGTGTCTCAATTTCGACACCCTCTGCCAGGCTCGATACTCTGGCCGCACGTGGCACAATCCTCAGCAGTGGCTCTCGGCTGGGGCCCACTCTGAGAGGGAGTTTCAGTTGCTCACGTCTACAGCTGGCACAACGATCTGCCCTTTGTTGGCTGCTCCCTCCTCCCAGGCACTTCCATTTCTGGAGTTTCGGGGTCACTTACTAAATAAGCCACTTGCCACTGTCACAGCTTGCTCCTAAGCGATGCCCTGCATGACCCACAGTGACCACTCTTGTACTTTTCACCCAGTGCACCGTTTGTCCCCTTGAGCTCATCTTTTTCTCAAGTCGGTAGAGCGTTTCCTAAGTCTTTAAGCTCGATCTTTCATGTCTTTTGCTTGTCCATTTTAATGTCCCCCTCCTCATAATGTGCATCATCTGTCATCCCTGGTAGCCTTTACTTGGCTAGAGCTGTGTGCCCATTGACAGCTCAGCGCTCTTTGCTAATTTCTCAGTTCAAAACCACTAGGGAGAAACTCTATAGTTCAGCTCTTTCTTGCACAGGGCAACCTATGGATTATTTGTGCTTGGGTCAGCTAATCACATCCTGTTTAATCTTCTCTGCTGGGTAAGAAACTGGTACAAGAACACCAGAGGTCAGTGACTTTTCCAGACCCTCCTCACTCTTTATATGGGTGATTGATGTGGATCCAAGTTTATTTCAAATATAACTTTACTTTCTGCTTTCCAGTTAAGTAACCCCCAAGTCTTCAATACTGACATTGAAGCCTCTGTAGATTTGTGCAAATTGAACCATGGTTGCCTGAGAACTGGCCACTCAACAGGTCTGTGGGTAGCATCTAAGTTACAGAAAAGGCTGTGTGTGTGTGTGTGTGTGTGTGTGTGTGTGTGTGTGTGTGTGTGTGTGCTTGTGCACACACATTTCTACTTTTAGAGGGAATATTTTTTCTCCACCGTAAGAGGATCATTCCACATATGCTCCTTTATGTAACTGCTTTTTTTTTCACCTTTTCATGGAACATTTTTCCATGCCATTAAATATTCTCCAATAGTCTCATTTTGATATAAGGCTGGCCTTCACACACACAGGGTTTCCCACTCAGCCCTCCATTCCCCGGGACACTCAGCTGTGAAAGGCACCGATTTACACAGGTCAGCCTAATGAGCTCATCTTTCCTCCTCCATGGCATTCTGGCAAGCTCTCTGCTGGCAGCTGACATGCAGGCCCAAGCTGCCTATCTCCTGTGCTTTCCCAAGGCCCTGGACTCTCAGGGGAAATCACCAGTCAGTACCCCATGGCATCCTCGGTCCCCACATGCTATCTACAGCTCAGGACACCACAAACTCAAATCATCAAAAACCAGCACTGGGTGTTCCCTTTGGACGCTGCTGCGGACCAGGGTCGGGAATGAGGAGCCAGAATAGGAGGGAGGGGTTGGCTGTCCCACGATCAACCAGGGAGTGGGCAGTAAGGGAAAAAGACTCAGGAAGGGTCTCACAGCCTCTGCTTGTCACCACTTCAGAACCTGATGGGAGTTGGGTTTCTCCCCTTCTCCCTTCGTTCCGTTCTGCAGGGTGAGGTCCTAGCATGTTCCTATGGCCCAGGACAAGCAGCTGACTTAAAGCTCTACCCAGGGCTCAGCCTCAGAGGTGCGATTATTGATGCTCTGCCCATCTGACCACAGCCTCTTCCTGGACCAAGTCCCAGTTTCACATCCCAGGGTGTGGTGCACTTAGAACAGCTGCCCTTCTAGCTCTGCAGTGTTTGGGTTGACTTCCTAACAGCAGGCCTTCCTGTTGCCAAGGCCCACAGTGGCCAATGTGAGGGGCCTTCACAGACAGACTGTCACCAGCCACAAATAAACGAGCCCCACTCCCAACTCTAGGAGTCCACAGAACAGATAAGAAGTGGCTGAGAGAGAACCTGGATACCTCTGCCCTTTTTGAGAGTTGTCACCCTCAGGGTGAACCTCCATTCCTCCTGCTTAAAGGGGTAACTTGGAGGGAACTTTGACCCTGTTAAGGTCAAAGGAGCTAGCCAAAAGTGTGCTTCAGGAGTAGGCCTTTCAGGCAAGCTCTAGGCTGATTGGTGCCAAATGGGAAGTTTATCCCAGTGCCCCTCCTTAGGAATCTCAGCATTATTGCAAGAGCCTGGCTTCCCTGCGGGAAGGCGGCATGAAGAGATTCTTGAGGCCATACTTCTCCCAACACTGAAGTAGTCTCGGCTTAGCTCTGGCCTCAGGGGCCCCCAAGAGTCTCAGCCTTGCAGAGTTGAGCTGTCCTCCTCCTCTCATTCCAAAAGTGATGATGTGCTCCCTTCCCAGGTGCAGCCCTGCTTCGGAGATGCACATTTGCAGAGCTGCCACTCTGGTTCTGGCTTTTGTTCTCATAGAGGTTAGTCTCCAGTGCAGACGTATTGCAGTTTCCCGGGCATACTAAGGTGCACACTGCCTCATTTCATTGTGAAGCTGCTTCGTTTCACCTACAGATCATCACACAAAGGACCAAAATGTCCCTGGCAACCACTGTGCTTGCTGACAAGCAAAGTGTTATTTTCTAAGAGAAAGGAGAAGGGTGACAATGACTTTGCTCGGGGAAGTGGCAGGGGACAGATTCTGTAGTTGGGTGCATGGTCACAGGTGCCCTTGGAAGTCTCAGTTAGGTACCTTTGATCAGGGACACTGTACCAAACCCCACTCCCAACCCTACCAACATACCCCAATCCTAGACTCCGAAAGCTGGAATTCATACTCTACAGTCTTTAACAGACTTTCAGTACCCGTTTTCATCATTGTCAGTCAGCCAGGATGCTCTTCTACCAGCAACCTTGAAGAAATGGGGAGAGATCTTAAGGAAGTGGTGGGTCCCTCCCTAGCCACAGTCAGGCCATCCATCGGATACAGGGTGGGACACAGTTGCAGAAGTGCAGAAAGTTGGAGAGAAAGGGGACCTGGAAGAGGCACTGGGGGTGAGGGGGTGTAGGGGTGGGGGAGAAATGGGAGGATGTAGTCTTAACTCCAGAGCCTCAAGCTTACCCAATGTACTGGGTGTTCTGGAAGTCAGGAAAAATGGGGAACCAGGGTCTAGAGAGTGGCCCTGCTTACACATGAAGACAAGAGGCCAGCCTTGCTTGGGAAGGCAGGCAGTATAAACTGCCAGGGCCCAATGTATAATGAAGTTACGGGGCTCTTGCTCAAAATATCACATAACTTTTATGATGGGTATTGCAAAGCTTTCACCAAGAGGGAGGTCCCTGTCCCTGAGCAAGAGGAGAGTCATGGTTGTATGCCCAGGGAAGCCTGTCCCTAAATTTAAGGGACATCTCAACATCTCAGCACTGGGAAGCTTTTTTTTTTTTTTTTTTTTTTTACAGAGTTTCTCTGTGTAGCTTTGGAGTCTGTCCTGGAATTTACTTCGTAGGCCAGGCTGCTCTTGAACTCACAGAGATTCACTGCCTCTGCCTCCCGAATGCTGGGATCAAAGGTGTATGCCACTTCCCAGGCAGATATTTTATAAGGGGCCATCTTCCTGTGGCAAAAGATGTTCTGAAGAGATTTAGAGTGGCCAGGGTTCGTGACACTGTTCACTAGGAGGTCCTGATGGTAAGGAAGTCAGTATTGCTAGTGAGTTGAAGTAACAATCCTAACAGCTATCACTTTGTGGGCATTTGGAATGCGTCATGCTCAGGCTCAGCACTTTATAAGCACATTCAGAGCACAGGATGTCGCAGGATCTTGTCCCGTTTTATGAAGGAAAGAAACCAGAGTCATAGAACTTGGAAGTGGCCTTCTCCAGCATCAATGAGCCAGAGTTGATTCCACATCTGCAACCCTCCAAAGCCACTGCCTTCAACAGCCCAAAGATCCACACTCACTTTCACTACCATTCACTGTGGGATGCGGTCATTGGAAACATCCATAGGGAAGCTACATTGTATCAGCCTGTGCCGTCTCATTTTTACCTGTCCTAAAATGTTTACTGGGACTGAGGTGGTCTTTGTTCTGAGGCTCTGTGGGGAACCTGTTCCAAGCCTCCTTCTCCCTCTGCTTCTGGAATCACAGGAATCCTCACTGATGCTTGGCTCGTGGCTGGACCACTCTGCACCTGGTCTCTTCCCATTTCTTCTCTTGTCAAGGGGAGAAACGGATCTGATTGATGTCTTCCTGAACTGAATATTCCTTCATGTTAACATGATTGTACTTGCCAAGACCTGACTTCCAAATAAGGTCACATTTATGGGAACCTCAAGCTCCTATTTCAATGCACCTTTTTTTTGGGGGGGGGGACAGACCAATATGCCATATTCTCATTGGTTCAGTTACTAAATGCAGAGTGACAGAGAAGGTAGTACATTGCTAGACACGTGGCTTTTCCTATGTGTGGGCACTGCTTACCTCTAACTCACCTTGAACCCACGATTCTCCCCATTTTACAGATGACAGGGAGGAAGGACAGAGAGCTTCAGGTATCTACTTGTCACACACAGCTACCAAGCACAGATCTGAGGTTCACACATAAGCGAATGGCAGAGCTCCGGGGCAAGGTGCTTCACCAGGACTCTGTGTAGCATGGAAGGCAGATGGAGGTCTAAGCCCTGTGCTACCAAACACTTTGATCTACTGAGACCAGAGCATTGTGAAACAGCTCAGTGGTTCCACCTTGGAAGACTCTGGACTCTTCTAAGCATGATGTCTCAGCTTTTCCTTCAATTAGCGTATGTTTCTCTGAGACCTAAAATGTCTTCATATGTAAGACAAGACCATGGAAACTTCCTTACCTATTCTGAAAGATATCTGTGAAGACCGATACCAAGGCTGGTGCTGACCCTCCAAAAGCTGAGCATCTGTGCATCCTCTGACTTCTGGTTCAAGTCTTTGCCCAAAGGCAACCTCATGAGAAATGTCCCTGACTGCTAAGCCAGTGCCACCCACCCTATTATCCCTTTCATGGCTGCTCTGGTTTGAACACCCTTCTGGAACTCAAACTGAATTTACTTGACACTGTCATAGCACTGAGCAGTTCCTTTAAGTGGTTGCCAGGCTACAGGGACTCTGCAGTTGTGAATAGATTTACTACATTTTCAGGGGAGGGGGCCAGCTATGGTGGGGGTGGACTGCTGACAAAAGGATGGGTTTGGCCCCATTTCCTCTCTGCAGCTCTTAGATGCTCACTTCTGCTCCCCCAGCTGCACCCGGAACGTAGCAAGCTCCCCAGGATGGTGGCTTCTCAGCAACATGCCTGCAGTGGGATAGCAGGCTATAAAAGATGTTCCCAATAATCGGAAACTGGGGTCATCTGGTGCATCGCTGTCTTCCCAGTACTGACACAAAACAGTAAGCACCAATAGTATCTCTTCAGTGAATGGGAGAGAAAAGGGTACAGGGGAGGCAATCACCAGGCTGTCCCCTTCTGTGGACCCAGGAAGGTCAAGAGGCTGCAGTTAAACCCAAGCTCGGGAGTGTTATAAACAAAATGGGGGAAGGGAGAAGAGTCTTGTGGCCCAGGAGGCTGTGTGAGCTGGTGGAGTGAGCAGATCAGAACAGAGGCAATGGGCTGGGCTCACTAGAAAGTCAGGGACCCAGCTGATGAACAGGACAGCATCAAATGGAGGAGGGCAGCCAGATCACCTCTGACTGGGAATTGCTCAGATGCCATGTAAAAGGGGCCTGTTTTTCTTCCAGGCCATATGCATCAAAGATTTTACTAATGCATGATCTTCATGTGTGCCGTGGTGAGAGCTATTGAATCTAACTTGTTTTCCCCTGAACCCTGCAGCATCACCAAAGATCTCAGGCTCCACAGAGACCAAGAGGAGCCTTGAAATAACTTCTCAGGCAATTAAACCCCATCCAGTTTTGTAGGTTGAAGTATTTCAGGGGATCCTGTTACCACCGTCTTTGGGCCTGGAGGCCAACATCCTCTCATAAAAGCTAACTGTCTTGTAAGAGGAGCCGCCATCTGGGTGATAAAGCAGATGCGTTCTCTACCTGTCTCTTTGCGCTTGTTGGTTGTTAAGTAGCTTCAGCCTGTCCCTTTGGGGGTGTGGAGATTTCAGAGATGGAGGCAAAAGCATGATGCCCCAGGCATCATTCCCCGCCTCCTGCCTGCAGGAGCAGGCAGTCCCTTCATCTGGGTCAGCACCTTATATTCCATTTCAAAAGTCTAAATCTGAAAATCAAAGTACCCCAGGAGATGCAAGGTGGCTAGTTCAAATTATTATATGAGTGCAAGTGACTGGATGCGGACCTTTTATGCCTGCAAGGAGAGGGGGTTGGTATGGAGAAACAAAGCATGCTCAGCCCAGCCCTAGCTCTTTCTTCACTACCTGTGGGAGCTGGAACAAGTTCATTAATCTCTCATCTATAAAACGGTGAAAGCCAGGTTCAGTGGCCACGCCTGGCTTGCCACAGCTTTCTGGGTGGCCATCTGCCACCCCCAATTAATGTACTGTTTCTCGCGCTCATCTTGGTCCCTTTTGTGCCTGACTCTTCATCTTTTGCTTTCTCTGGGCATCTTCAGTGCAGTAGGTTGGGGGGAGTCGGGGTGATGGATGGATGGATGGATGGATGGATGGATGGATGGATGGATGGATGGCCAACCCTGAATTCACATTGCATTATGGTATATATTTTATGCATCTCCAAAAGGCTCCTACTCTGCTAGGAGCTTGGTCCCCAGAGCACTGATATGCTTCAAGAGGTGGGGTCTAGTGGGAAAAGGCAATCAGATGGTGGGGGTTCCATCTCTGCTAGTTTTTGAAGACACCAAGGAGTCTTTGCTAAGATGTCATTGCTGTGCTATGTAGAGCCTCCAGCTGTAGCACCAGTGATACAAATCCACTAATTGCGTGAAGGCCTAGAGATGTAAATAAAAGACAAGGCAGTGGGTCATTCGTACAACAGGAATGCTGAAGACTGAATGCCCTTTATTGAGGGGAAGGAGCACAGTAGAAAACAATCAAAAGTCGATCATTAGTGACTCAGTTCCTCCCCAGCAGATGTGTGTTAGCAAATCAAGAAGAGTACCAAGAACTACTCTGGTGCAAGATGTTCCAGCCAACAGCTCAGGCTTGCTTAAGGTGCCTCGGGGTTCCATGCAGGGCCCTACATCCAGCCACCATGATTAGGGGCAACACAGACCTCTTTATAAGTTACCAACCTCAGGCATTATGTTAAGGCAATGCGGGGTGGACTAGGGCACATGGTAAAACCAACCATTTACTGGTAAAGTCACTCCCCATCTTTTCCCTACTCCTGAAGATTGCAGAGAGTGAGAACTTAGAGGGCAAGGACAAATCCCATCTTCCTGTGGGTCACCACAAGGGGCTCAGTAAGTTTCTCTTGAATTACGTATATGGGGCAAATGTTGCCAACAGTTGGAAATTAGCAATAGGCTCTTCTTCCTAATGGATGACGTCCATCACATCCATGTACATCCTTACAAGGGTGACATCCATGTATACCTTTATGAGGGTGACATCCATCACATCCATGTACACCCTTATGAAGGTGACAACAGACACATGTTTACTGATGCCCTTCCAGTGTCATTAAGAGAACTTACTGTGACTCCGTTTCTTCACTCACTGTTAAGTAGAGCCCAGATACTGAGTATCCCACATCAGCACACAGATTCCCACCCTACAGAAATGGAAATGACTTCCTGCTTGAAAGGAAAACCTATGGTTGCATTGCCATCATGTGAGGCACTAAGTGAGCTAGTTTTGTGCCTAATCTAGCAATCTAATTTTAATATTCCTTTTCTTTCTTTTTTTTGTATAAGCACTTCAAATATTATTTAAGTGTTGCCTTCGAACTAGTTCCCTTGTTATTTTCAGAGATCAATAACACATTGACATGTATTCATTTTACACTTTGTAAAAACCGTGCGTGCCTTTAGCTCCTTGAAAATTGTGTTTTGATATCTCGCAGGAATTGTGAAGTGCCTACATAATAGCAGCCCCACTTACATTTTCTTAAGACCTATATACCATGCTGGCAATTTCTTTGTCATCTCTGTAATCCCCATTGTGACTTGCAAAGCAGATCTTTATTTCATCATCGAGAGCTCTAAGGCTCAGAGAAGCTAAACAGTGTGGCCTCCGGGATGGGAACACAGATTTTGTACCTGAACTTGACCCTCTCTGATCCTCCGGACAGCCCCTTGGCACAGGAATCACGATCCCATGTAATTAGAAAATGGCTCGGTCAGGATTGGGAACCGACTTTTACATAGTCCTGTTTTTTCAAACATGTGACTTAGGCATACTCTTTGGTACCTGGCCCGGGAGAGAATACTGTTGTGAAATCAAGTGATGAGGAGGTGGGCTGAGACTCAGATAGCTCCATGTATACATTCCCTCCTTGACCCATAAGGCATGGAGACTACTGCCTGAGAAGGGGTTCCTGGTCCAAACACCAGGGACCAGCAGTGAGTCAGGAACCAGAAGTGAACTGAGGGAAGGGAATGATCTTCAACTGTGTTGTGTGTTGTGGGTGAGGAGCAGAGGAGACTGATGCAAGGGTAAAAGGTGTTTTGCTGGTTTTGTTTTTTTGAGACAGGGTCTCCTGTAAGTGCTCCTGCAGCCAGGTAGCAAGGATGAATTTGAATTATCTTTCTAACCCCATCTCCCAAGTGCTGGAATTACAGGTGTGGACCACCACACCTGGCTTCAAAAAGGCTTTTTAAAAAGAAAAACTGCAGGTGGTATTACAAATCAAGAAGAGAACCAAGAACTACTCTGGGGCAAGATGTTCCAGCCAACAGCTCAGGCTAGCTCAAGGTGCCTCAGGGGTCCACGCAGGGCCCTACAGGCTACTACCCTATCTCTGTGGGTAAGGTGGGTCCAGGCAGGGCTTTCATGCGCAGGCTATGGCATCAGGGTACTTCTGCTCAGCCCTGAGCCTGTTGTTAGCTAGGTGTCTGGGTAAGTTACCAGTCTTTCTGTGTCTCAGTGTCTGCTTCTGGAAATCAGGTAACAGTAGCTCCTAGTCTGCGGAAGAGGATCAGTCTGGAGTTCACTTCAGCTCCAGCCACTCGAGACATTGCTATACAGCATTTGGAGAGGTCGGGAAAAATGAGGTCATGGGGTGGGCCTCACTCCAGCAAGACTTAAGTGATACTTTTTATCCAAGGCCACTTAACATGACAAATGGCAGAGCAGGAGTTCTAGCCTAGTCCTAGTGGGCTCCTTTAACAGTCACCTTTCACAGCAGACTCAGGTAGCAAATGCTCGCAGGGAGGAGGACAGGTTGGGAATTGCACAGTTGATGCCCCACCCCATGGCATTTCAAGAGCATTCATGAGAAAATGGCTTCCTTACACCCCCTGCACGATAAAGCTAGAGCATCTCCAGCAATGCAGATAGAGAGGACTTTGTTCACCTCTCTTTGAGATTCCCACTCCTTGGTGGCTTTTGCCTCTCCCAGCGCTTGCCCGAACAACACAACCCCTATTGACACTAGCACTCACTAGGGTCTACCCTCATTCCAAGCACAGTTATCTAGAACCTTCTTGAACCCTCCCCACAGTTCCAGGAGTCCAGTTGTGATCTCTGTTTACACAGCAGGAAGTCAAAGGGCAGCATTTCCCCCTGGTTCACTTAGACTGTAGTTGTGGCAGCCAAGGCTAGTATGTATGGCTGGGAACAATACAGAGAGTGGGTCAGCCCAGAGTCAAAGCTGGGGGGGGGGTACTATGCTAAAGAGGCTTTATTTTGGTGGCTATGACATCTTAAGGTCCCAACCAGTCTTGAAATGACATGGTCTTCAGAGTCTGAAGAGGCTTTTGTTGACACTACACCCTGAAGTTCCCGCTGTGGGCTGGAAGCCTGACAAGCTGCAATCTCCCAGCCCAGGCTCCTACTGGCAGGTCTCATCTCCTAGCCTTTGGCCATTACAGTAGGCCCTCCAGCTGCCTCTCCTGTCCTGAGCAAAGAGCCACGCATCTGGCTTAGACCTCAAACTTCACACACACACACACACACACACACACACACACACACACACGCACCGCACCCTTGCCTGGCCCTCTCTTCCCTTTTAGCACAGTTTGGTCTCATCAACTAATTACGTTCAGCAGAACTTCAGCACAGCTCTCGATAAAGGTTTGTTAAATGAATGAATGAGACTTACTTTAAAAAAATAAAATAAAATCCAGTTCGTTGACAGTAAGAGTACAGAGAGCTGTTAGCCATCCAATTGCCCTGAATAATTAATCGGGACACGCAGTCCCCTTTCGGCTTCCCTGATCACTCTTATGCCTGAACTGCCCCCAGGTCACCAACAGAACCCCTAGTAAAGGACTGGACTGTAGTAGAGCTGCAGCTGCTTAGCAATTTGGTTCTTGTGCCTGAGGCCCCATCTAACAACCCTGCTACCGCAAACGGCTAACGTGCTCCTCGGCAGAAAAGGAGCCGTGAAATTGCCTGAATTGAGAAGCCGACAGGAGAGCAAGGGGGCCTGTCAAAACCCAACTTAGCAAAAAGACGAAAAGGCAATTCTGTCCAGCCTCAGCTGCGTGTTCCTGAGGCCGGGGAGGGGGAGAAGGATGGATTCCCCCACCGTTCTTCCCCCTCAAATCTCCTCAGGCTTCTACTGTCTTCCTGCATCCATAATGGAGGGAACGGTGAAAGAAATCACTGTTTTCAGGGAAAGAGACTGCTAACAAATCAGGGTGGTCAGAACAGCAATAGCGCACAAATACCCTATTGCTCTCTTCTGAAGTGGAGAGTCAAGATCAGCTGTTTAGATATTTAGGAATTCGTTCACGTGTTCCCAGCAGGTGCTGGTGTCTTGTCTTTGTTCCTTGGCTAATTCAGAACCATCACCGTCATCACCATCACCATCACCACCTCCATGACCGCCATCACCGTCATCACTGCCAGTATTATTCAGGACTTGAGTTCATTTCTCATGTTGTTAGTCCTTCTGAGTCAATGGTAACACAGCTTATTATGAAGACATCAGGACCCTCTTCATATTGGGGGCAGCTAATCTTTTGTCTTTGTCACGATTGGGTCTGATTGTGGGGTGTCTTAAACACACACATGGCAGAGCAACTCAAGTCCATTCATGGACAGAATCCTGATGAAGAGACCGGGGCTTCCTGAAGATGGAAATGGCCAGCCTCTTCTCCGTCATGGAGAGAAAAGAAAGCATGTCTCCACTTTTGAAATGCCAACCAACAACTGGTCTTGAAATGGTTATTTAGAGGTAGTGCTTACTGCAGGAGGCCCTGGGAAGCAGACGTCTCAATCTTCATGAGAGAAACGTTTCACCCCTTAGGAAAGACTCAGGTAGCCCTGAGAAATTCTGATGAAATTTGCACGCTGCGTTTCCTAAGATTATGTGCGTGCGGGTGGTGGGTTTTAAATAGCTGGAGCGTCCGATCCGCAGGGCCCCTTGGGGGTGGGGGGGGGGAGGTTAGGTAATTGCCTGGCAGCTTCTGTGAGTTCTCCTGGCAATGGGCTCAGGAGACTTACTCCTTGAAGAATGCAAGGCGAAGTGATTTCCCAATATTTGCAAACTGGCAAGCTGTGACGTTTTTGAAAAAGCAGATGGAGTTTAGGGAGAGCCCAGAGCGGTGGCTCAAATCCTCCCGCACGGAGGATGCTGGGCGAGTCAGTTCTCCATCCAAGCAGTAGATGGCACTAGCTGCCTTCCCGGACGGAGCTGCAGCCTTATTGCCCATCTTCAGGGCTGACCTGGAGACCTGACTTAAGGCGGAGGTGCCTCCTTTGCATAGGAGGCACGATTGGGGGAGCGTGTATGGGATCTGCAGCGTGTTCACGTCTACATAGCAGTGCATAGGCTGATCAAATGTTAAGGCCCAGTGGTGTGCTGGACCCAGTTGCTTCTTGTGAGGAAGGGCTGTTTCTAACAGGGAAATATCTTAGCAGCCAAGCGCACCGGTCCCACCCCACCAAACATGAGCGAATGTTTGCCTTCTTTCTCTTCCTAATAGGCGGGAGCAGCCAGGGTTCTAGGCATGGAGTCTGTCCGCACAGGATGGCAGAAGCAGAGGCGGGGAGAGCTAGCTGTATGGAAAGCCCAGCGGGACACTGCTCGCCTCACCCCTGTGTCCTGGGAATGCTGTGTCAGGCAGAAGCCAGGCCTCATCTCCCCCCCCCCAAGATCCGAGCACTGTCTCTATTAACAAAGGGATGGAAGGAATTGGCCCTGTGAAATCTGAAGTTCAGTGTTGTGTGATATGGTCTATCATTCCTGGTCCCTCTCAGGTCTCTGCTCACACACTCTTAAGATTCCTGTTATGACAGGCAACCATGAATTCACATTATCCACAGGAGAAAAAATGGCAAAAGTGAGTTCTGTGTGAGTCTGAAGACAAATGTATACTATCTGCACTATTAATTAGGCAAAATAAGACGAAGAGGTTTGTTTGCAGGTGACTGGGGACAGGGTAAGGTCTCTACACTAGGTTCTGGTTTCAGGTAGTTTTCCTACAATCAGCATGAAAAATATGTGTATGTATTTATAATTTATGCATATATTATTTATTTAGTAAGATTCTATCAAGAAAAACAGAACCATTGTAGATTTTTCTTTTTCCCTCCCTCCCATTTTTCCTCCTTTTCTCCCCCTCCCCGCTTTTTTCAGACAGATTCTCTATATGTAGGCTTGGCTGTCCTGGACTAGGACCAGGCTGACCTCGAACTGGCAGAGATCTACCTGCTTCTGCCTCCCAGGATTAAAGGTGTGCACCACCATGCACCACCACTGTAGGTCTTTGAAACAGGGAATTTAATAGCAGAAATGGGTTATACAAAATGGGTGAGCTGAGACGCTAATGAGGGCAGGTGAAAGCACTCAGAAACATCAAACACAGGGAAGCACGCCCATCCCTAAGGCTGGGAGACCAATACTATTAAGCTCACCAGGTAAGACAGCTCTTCTCACCCTTCCCAATGCTGTCACCCTTTCATACAGCTCCTCATGCTGAGGTGAACCCCCAGCCATAAAATTATTTTCATCGCTACTTCGCAACTGTAATTTTGCTGCTATTAATGAATCGTAAATATCTAATATGCAAGGTATTTGATATTTGACCCCAAGGAGGCCATGACCCACAGGTTGAGAAACACTGAGGAGAGATATATGGCTGAGGCGGTAAGGTAAGGGCTGCCCCAGGGTCTGAAGTCATGGCAATGTTTGATGATGTGGGGAGAGGCACAGAGACTGCATGAGATACTGCTGCAAACAGAGGGAGCATTTTGTTGTTTGTCTTCAGTCTTCTCCAATACTATCTATCCATTGCCTAAAGCAACCAGGAAGCCAGATGTGGGAGGACCTGGAGTGGAGTTCCGAGGGACACAGGGACAGCAGGGGAAGGACAGGGATGGTGGAGTGAACTGACCGTAGACAGGAAGAATCCGTGCCTCTGTGTGTGTGTGTGTGTGTGTGTGTGTGTGTGTGTGTGTGTGTACATGTGAACTTAGTATGTTGAGGTGACAAATGTGAACCAGTTATTTAACATCTGCAGACAACTGGACTTCTTTGCACCTCTTTCTCTGTACATCAGGGTAAATGAGTTCCTTAGCGATTAATGAGGGCTCAATGAGGTAAGCTACGTGTAGAACTTGGAGTGGTGCCTGGTACATAGTAGCCAGAGCTCTGGGCCAGGTTCTTTAAATTTGCCTAGGCTGTCGTGTTTGTGAGTCTAGTCTGTTTCTTAACTGCCTCCAGGTTCCTGCCCATGACTCCCTTTGGTGACGGACAAGATGTTGAAGCATAAGCCAAATAAACTGTTTCCTCCCCAACTTGCTTTTTTGGTTGTGGTGTCTCATCATAGCAATGGACATCCACTGTCATTTGGGATGACCAAGCAGCAGGCACGTTGAGTTTGGGCAACACTATATTTAAAAGCAGTATGAGAGCTGACTGACATCCAGGATGGTATCAGTATCTTCACTTTACTGTGCTTGGCCTGTGTATGTGCATGCGTGCATGTGTGCGTGCGTGCGTGCGTGCGTGAGTGTGCACGCATGTTACAAGGTCAGGGAAGAGTATCAGGTGCCTACTCCACTATCTTACTTATTTTGAGACACGGTCTCTCACTGGACCTGGAGCTAGGCTGGCAGCGTGCAAGCAGCAAACACTTTTAATCACTGAGATCTATCTCCACCCCCTGAACTTGACTTTAGCTCTTTGCAAATGAAGGCTGTCCTACTCTACACAGACGTTCCAGAACCCAGAGTCTGCATCCTCATAATAGGGCTGCTGATGGGCTCCTGGTTTCCACACAGCCCTGTGAGCTAGATACTTCATCGACAGAAAATCAAGGTTCAGAAGAATTGAAAGCAACCCAGAGGCTGAGGCAAGGTTGAGCCCAGGCCTGAGCTGAGCCTTTCTGCCACCCCTCACCAGCAGTATGGAGTGGAAAATGATTTTCACTGTGGCCAGAACTGTGAGATGTGAGTGAGGACATCTGTTATCGACAGTCAAACAGCCACAGCCTGACCCCAGAGGCTCAGAGCCAGTACTGTGTGTCAGGCGATTCCAGGTCTGGGGCAGGTGATACCGGGCATCCTTGTGACAGGGCACAGCTGGCCGGTGGGAGAGGTAGTCACAGAGAGGTGTGGTCTTGGTGGGACAACACAGTTCCTCAGTTCCACGGATTATCCCCGGCCCTGTTATGTCACTGTAAATGATCGCTCTTTGTAATCAAAAGCTCAGCCAGTGAGGAGTGGGCTCATTTGGACAATTGCTATGTATTTGCAAGGATGGATGTGGACCATTTGTCTGTGCCTTGTTGTCTCAGCAGGTCTGGAGCCAATGCTAATGAGAACAGATTTATTTTCCTACAGCATCATTTCTAACGTGTTACACCTGGGCTAGAAAAATCCTCCATGACAGCCCATTACCTGCAGGGACAAAGCTGAGTGCCATGCTGAATGGCACCACATCTCCAGGGCTGGATTCAACCTGTCTTTCCAGCTTGATCTCCCTCTGATTCCCACACATGCTGTATTCCATCTTCTGTGTGCAGACCCTGGTCCTCTACCTGCAATGTGCCTCCTACTCTCCCAGCTGGGTACTTACGCCTGTGACATTGCATCATCCTCCCCCATACCCAGGTTAGGACAATGCCACACTTAGTTCAGGGGACCCTCTGGGTTTTTTTGTTTTGTTTGGTTTGTTTTTTTGTTGTTGTTGTTGTTGTTTTGTTTTGTTTTTGTGGTTTTTTCTATGATCCTTCTAAGAAAACAAGCAGAACTAAGCATTTTGTTGAGCACTTACATGTAAATTATTTACTTGTTTAATATTTATTTGGGTGCCTACTACATACTGGGTAGCCATGGCAATTAGGTAGTGGGTTTCAAATAAGAAACAAATCTGACGTATAATGTGCATCAGTTTCCTGAGGCACCGTAATGGCCTAAAACAGCATTCGTCTATTTTGTGGTGCTTCCAGAGGCCAGAAATGTGAAGTCCAGGCACCAGCAGAGTCAGTTCCTTCTGAGGGAGGCTCTCGTTTGTGCCCCCTCTGGCTGGAGGATACATCATTCCAGTTTCCATCCTCTTCCTCACACCGTGTTTCCTCTGTACTTTTCTGTTTCTCTTGTCTCTTAAGCATACTTGTTTTCAGATTTAGGGTTCTCCCTACAACAGCATGATCTCATCTCAAGATCCTCAGCTTAATTACATCTGCAAAGACCTTTTACCAAGGTCATGTTATTCACAGGTTCCTAGGGGGAAGAGCAGGAAGCCACCACTCACAGTGTTTTAAGTAAGAGGGGATTTATTCCCGCTACAGGAGAAGCCGGGAGGTTGGTAGCTACCGGCCTTAGTTTATCTCCCTTACCTCTCTGTGACTGTCATTCTTTCCCTCATCTTGACACATAGCTACCTCAGCTCGGTTTATCTGCGCTGAGGGATTTGTATGTGGCAGCACCAGTCACATTTAAGCCTGTTGTCACCAAAGCACAAGCTTTTTCAGATCCCACCCAGCACTTACCTCCTCAGGAAGAAACACTTGGGTTTCTCTACCTCCGAGGAAAAGGTGGGTGAGGCAGGAGACGACAGTGTTTACCAAGGAAGGGTAGGGGACACATGGTGACTAACATGGGGTCCCTGTCCTCAGAGAGCTAAGGAGTGTCGTTCCAGTCCTCAGGGCTGCCTTGTCCTTAGGTTTGTTTGGGACTACAAGAAACAGATTCAGAGATGGCGAACTTCACTCACGTTGCCGCCTGCAATGCGGGACTGTTGCCTTAGGTGCTGCGGTCGCTAGCCAGGGCCTCTAGCCACACTTTGCCTTTGGTACCAGAACACTGGAGTCTCTGGCTCAGCTGCAGATCATCCTGCCTGAGGACACACACAACTTCCATACCCAATGTCCGATCCTTACACACCGGATCAGTTTTGCCCAACGGGAATAATTTTGGAGGCTCGCAGAAGCACTTGGCTCCCTGGACCCACCTCTCCCCCCACCTCAGTCTTAGATACTCCTCTGTGGCTTCCCAGCAGCCTCTGCTTTTCCTCAGCTGGCAATGAGCGGAGGTAGAGGTCCAGGAAGACACCTGTGCTAGATGGAGTTAAGCATGTGTCATCCACTGTGCAATAGGCTAAACTCCCAGAGATGGCCACCCACACTACACACTGGGAGAAAGGGAGGAGGCAAGAACAGGCAGAGGGAGGAGCCCAGGGACGATGGTCAGGAGAATCTGTGGCCAACATGAAGATGTGGAGGGAGGTAGGGAGCACCGTAGCTCTCATCCTCCCGTTGGCTTTCCTTGTGGTGGACCTGTCCTTGAGGGTGCTTCCACAGAGCCCACAGCCACCTCCACCTGAGGCTGCCTGGTCTTCCGGGGGCCAGATCCCTGCTCACTTCATCTCTGAAGCTTCCTCCACTTGACTCATTGGAACGCTTACTTTACTTTGGGGGGCAGGGGGTGACTGAAAATGAAGTTGTTTAAAATCTTTCAGCTGTGTGACTGTCGTCATGGGGGAGTACCACGTGACAGGTTTGGACTTTAAAGGAAATCAGGAGCCATGGAAAGGCATTGAAGGAAAATGATACTCCTGTTGGTATCGTTTTAGCTTTTCAGGGAGGAATAGCTATGTTGACACTGACCACAGGCACATGTGTGCCCATAATGGCCTTCCAGAGGCCACACTTTGGTGTAGCTGATGCTGTGTTCTATGATGTATGTAAGTAGTTTTCATTTCTGTTTTGAGAGTGAGGGCATCTTGTCTGCCCTGACACCAAGCTCAGAGCAGGAGGAAATACTGTTGGCCAACCTACGAGACTTGGCTTTTGTGGAGCTTTTCTTTGCAGCAGCCAACAGCCATCGCCTACCTTATTCTGTTAACAAGCCCCCTCTTGTTTGGGAACTGCTCCTCTTCTACAGCATGTGACCGACCATAGAACTCATCCATATTTTCAGGGTGTAGGTACCTGGACTGTAGTAAGAGGTCCATGGATCAGGAAGGCAATTCTAAGACCAACCAGATTTCTGGGGACCAAGCTTCCTCTTTTCCAACAGTGGATGATGACATGAACATGAACTTGTCTGTGATCCCCCTCATCCTTCCTCTTCATCACACTTTCCAATATCCTAAGCAAAGCACAGCAGAGACTGCTCGAGAGAGGCTCTCTAAGGCTCAATGTCTGTCTGTGCCCGAGATCAACCCATGCTAGGAACTCCCAGTTTCCAGACTCAGTAAACATGCTCTTGTTGGTTTGACTTGTGTTTCTGTGGCTTGCTCTTTAGACCCTCCTCTATGGGAGGCTCTGGGTTGGGGTGGGGGCTGCTTCCTTGCCTGAAGTTTTCCTTTGGGTGGGCTGCTGGATTCTGAGCTGTGTCTCCTCTCCAAGAGAGAAGCAGAGGGGGGGAGCGGCCCCCACATGAGCTGTTACGTCATGGTTCTGTCTTTATGTTCAACAAACTCCTTCTTGTCCTGCCTTCTGCTAATTGACCCCATGACCCAGGTCTGGCAGTCAGAGCTTGCTCCCTCTGGCACAGGAGAGTGACCAAAAGGGAATTCAGTGATTTCACCCCCAAATATAGCACCCTGGTTTGTTGGCAGTCTTACACCAAAGCCCTGTGTGGTCCAGCAGATGCTGGAGGAGGACCTATAGGCCCTGATCCCTCTGAAGACCAGCAGGGAATAAGTGGCCTCCATCCTTCCCCTGGGGTTTTATGAACCCAATTCTGTGATAGGAAGGAAGGATGAGAAGTGGGTCCACCCTGGGCAGACTTTATCACAGGTTACTGTTCATCTCCAGGGTCCATTCATTCTCCCAAAGAAAATCGTTCATGAACTGTTCAGTCCTCTTGGCCCATTCATTCTCCCTAATAATCATTTACTAGCCTTCAAAAAGAGTGGCCTACACCCTCCCCACCCCCTTCTTCTGTGCTGAAGACAGATGTGTGAATATCGAAACCTCTCCGGCTAAGTGGGTAATCACACTCGGGTGACTTCCCCCTGTACACATTAGATCCATCTGTATGCTGTTTTCTCCTATTAATCTGCCCGTTGTCAGATCATTCCACCAAACCTTCGGAGGATGAAGATATTTTTCCCTTTGTCTCATGATGATGAATTAGGGGCTTTCAAGGAGATTGATGCCGGAGACCTTCAGAGAAAGATGCTGTGTTTGGCAGTGTGGTTTCCAAGCTGGAGTTCATGGGATAAACCTGTAAGAGGAAACATGAACAACCACTGGATCCTGAGGTCTACCATGTGGACACAGCCACTGGGAAAGCCATTTCCAGAGAAGGAGGACGGAGCATGTGCAGGGTGATCAAGGAGGGGATAGAGTGTCTGCCTGCAGTCTCTCTTCTTGGCCCCTGTCACTTTTAGCGGGCTTGTTCTTTGCCTCACCTTGGACATCAGGGGATATCCTGGTCTGCACAGACCCCCTAAGTCTTCACGGAACCCGAGTTGATCTCTAACTTCTGTAACCCAACAGGTCCTTTCTGATCACGGGCCTCTTGCCTCTCTTCATCAGGGTATCTGGCAAAGCCATTCGCTTCTCCTTAAACACACAGAGCAATGGCCCCATAGCAAACCCACACATGCACCAAATCCTGAGACATGAGCTCCAAGCCAGCACCAGATGCTAATCAAAGCAAACAGCGATTCCTACAGCAGCCTGGAACTTGCAACTTCTGCCTGAAGTCTAGCTAAAGTGAGTGACTGTGAGCATTTACTTCGTCAAGGTTACCAGAAGACACAGACATGCCAGTGTTCTGATGGTGGTGTGACACTGTTTAGCTGATTGTTCAGAGCTATAGGCGAAGGAAACCATCTCCAAATACTTGCTGCCCCAAGGGAAAGGGACCTAGAAGAGCCCTTCCCTTAGATTCCCCCTGGTTTAGCTGGCCCTTGATTCATCAGCATAGACAGGCAGAAAAGAACTTGTCTTTTGCCTTTCACAGATGGCCTGAGCTCAAAGCCTTCTCCAGGACAAGCATAAATGAAGATAACTTTGAAATGAGGACATGTAGGATGTAACCCTGCCTAAGGTATGTGGGCAAACAGGAGTGTCAAAGCCAGGACTCTCCCAGACAGCCATTACTAAAGTCCAGGGATGCAGCTGCTAGGGGTTCACCTCATCGGTCCAAAGAGCTAGGAGTTAGCAAGATGGTGTCTTATAAGTGCCTTGGGCATGCTGTTCAGAGACTATAGCGCTGCCACCTACACCTTTCCAGGGGGACCTTTGTGTGGGGGTAGTCTTCTCCCATGTCCCTACAAATTCAAACCTAGGTACAGGAACTCATGCTTTGTTCTAGAACAAGCACTGTGGGTTGGAATGACTCAGGTCTTCTTTGTTTTATAATCTTGTTGGGAGTCAAGTTCAATTTGGGATTTGCCTGTTGACAAATTCCCCATGTTGTGTGTGAAAGAAAGAGTTGAGAAGTGTCTTGCTGTATTCCTGATGCAAGAGTGATGCTATAAGCCTTGGGTCTTCCTCGGGACTCCTCAGGATTACCAGCCTTTGGATCAATGAAAGGCAGGACTTGAGATGGGATCTACTCTTAACTTGGTCATCGCCTGCCAATAGTCCTTTAGTTCCTACTGCTGAAGGTGTCAATATAGGACCCAACTAATGACCTTCTTCTGTCATGTTTGGCCTCCCAGCCCTACAAGATTGGAGCATCATGGGTTATAGTTTCGACCTCAGCAGGACCTTCATGCTCTCAGTTACTCTCCTGAGCACCAATGCCCAGGATTTCCCATGGTCCTTTACAAACTGCAGGATATGGCCTCACACCCCACTTCTGGAATAAAATAGTTATCAGAGCAGACATTTTTCTTTCTGCTGCCCTCAAGTCCTTTCCAGCACACTTCCTGAGGTGCCATGATTCCATCTCTCACTTCTCAGAAAAGTCAACAATTTTTTATAATGCTGCCTCATGGGCCCTGAGTATTCATAACCAATAAGATATAGAGGGGGGGGGAAGGAGAAGAAGGGAGGGGGTGAAGAAGAGGAGTGAGGAGAGAAGAAAGGCAGGGGAAGAGTGAACTCCTTTTAAGCAGTTGAGTCATACACTTGTGCTGAATTCTGCAGGGCAGGTCACGGGCTGGAAACCCAGAGAAGACTTGATGTTGGAGCACAGCATGAAGACAGACAGAATTCCCATAGCTTAGGAGATGTCAGTCCTTTTCTCTTAGCTCTCACCAGCTAAGGGGAGAAACACTCACATTATGAGTTGTCTTTTTTTTTTTCTTAAGGTCTGCTATTTCAAAATTATTCCCATCTTAGAAATCCCTTCACAGTGGCATCTTGTCTGGTGATTGATCAAAGAACTGAATACAGTAACCAATCCAAGTTGACCCATGAAGTTGGCTATCATACCAGCTGTGACAACTGCCAGCAATTGTTATTGTGTGCTTTCTATATGCCACCTTTGTCCAAAAGCCACCATATCCAAGAGGATGTAAAGGGAACACTCCTCCATTGCTGGTGGGAGTGCAAACTTGTACAGCCGCTGTGAAAATCAGTATGGCGGTTTCTTAGAAAATTAGGGATCAACCTACCTCAAGACCCTGCAATACCACTGTTGGGCATGTACCTGAAGGAGGCACATTCACACCACAAGGACATTTGCTCAACTATGTTCATAGAAACATTTGTAATATCCAGATCTTGGAAACAGCCTAGATACCCCTCAATTGAAGAATGAATAAAGAAAATGTGGTATATTTACACAATGCAGTACTACTCAGCAGTAAGAAACAATGGCATCCTAAAATTTGCAGGCAAATGGGCAGAACTAGGGAAAAAAAAGCATCCTAAGTTATGTAACCCCAAACCAGAAAGACTTACTCATAAGTGTACTTACTCATAAGTGGATACCAGAAATAAAGCAAAGGATACCCAGCCTACAATCCATAACCCCAGTGAAACTAGAACCCTCTTCCAGAAACAGATGGGAGCAGATGCAGAAATCCACAACTAACCATGGGCCAAGCTCCTGGAGTACAATCAAAAGTGAGGGAGGAGCAATAATATGAACAAAGGAGTCAAGACCGTGATGGGAAACCTACAGAATCAGCTGACCCGAGTTAGTGAGAGATCACTGACTCAGGTCTGACAAATGGAACCTGCATAAAACCAAACTAGACTCCCTTAATATAGGTGACAATGGTGAGACTGGGACAATATATGAAGCCACTGGCAGTGGGTCCAAGACTTAACACTATTGCACAAATTGACTTAGTGGAGTCCATTCTATATGGAGAGATACCTTGCTCAGCCTAGACAGAGGGGTGAGGGAGTGGAGAGATGCCTTGGTCCTGCCTCAAGGAGATGATGGGACAGACTTAGTAAACTTCCTATGGGAGGACTTACCATCTCCATGGAGCAGAGGGGAAAGGGGGTAGTGGAGGGAGTGGGAGAGGAGGAGGGAGAGGGAACTGGGATTGGAATGTAAAACATAAATTAATAAACAAAAAAAAAGACACACAACACACACACACAAAATAAAAGGCCACCACATCTAATATCTTATTTAATCTTCCGGATGCCTTCAAGAGGCGGGTGCTATTTTTATCCCCATTGCAGAGATGGCAATGTTGAGTTCCACAGTATCGAGCAGAGGTTGGATTCTAGCTTTTTATTCTCTGATTATAAATATGTCCTGGTTGTTTTAATTCAACAGAATGAACTTCCCATCATCTCCCTCCTCCCTCCCCAGGGAAATGCCTTTGAAACAGAGCTGCATGCCTCCGGTGACCCCAACTTCTTCTTCCTCCTCAACAAACAGCATCCTCATTCAGGCTCTATGAGACAAGGAAACGGTGTTGATCAAGGCTACAAATGATGCCACTGTTCCCAAAGTCAACAGATATCTATGCATTTATTGTTATAGTTACCACAATTACTACTTAAAAAATTGGAAGAACACTTGTGGTCGAGGTGGTTTTGGTATAAATCAGTGTGTGGTACCCATTCTGCTATAAAGACAGTTGGAGATAAAACTTGAGTATGCATGTGTGTATGTGTGTTTGGGGGGGGGGAGACAGAGACAGAGATGGAGAGGAAGGAAGAGAAAACATTCTGGTGTGTGTGTGTGTGTGTTGTGTGTATATGTGTGTATGTGTGTATGTGTGTATGTGTGTCTGTGTGTGTATGTGTGTCTGTGTGTGTGTGTCTGTGTGTGTTGTGTGTGTATGTGTGTCTGTGTGTGTGTCTGTGTGTGTGTCTGTGTGTGTGTGTGTGTCTGTGTGTGTGTGTGTCTGTGTGTGTGTGTGTGTGTGTGTGTGTGTCACTGTGCACTTGTGAAGGTCAGAGGTCTGCTTGTGGGATCCAGTTCTCTCCCATCTTCATGTGACTCCCATGGGTCAAGGTTACAATGTCTTGCTTGGGGGCAGACACCTTGACGCAGTGAACCACCCCACCAGCCCTTGTGATCTACACACCTTAAAGCATGAAGATGTAAACAAGCTTTGTGAGGGTTAGTGCAGAAGGGTCATGCTGTCAGCCCCCAGATCAAGACCCTCGCCTGAAAAACCTGGGTTTATAAACAAATGCCAGGGATATTTTAAAAGAGCAGGATTTGGAGATTCCAGGTTGCCTGGTTTGTTACTGAGTTTTAAGAGGGGTAAACCTATCAGGGAATTCCAGCAGACAAGGTTGGGCCACCCGTTCCCATCTCCATACCTGTCTCTGAAGTGAGTTATGATGGTAAAAGCATAAAGGGAGATTCGATCCATACGGCCATACTGGGGAGAATGGACAGAGTCGCCGTTACCCCAAGTCCATGTTTGGGTGACTGAGAGGAAGAATTCGAGCGGAAAGCAAAGGTGCATGGTCTGGTTAAGGTCCCCTGGATGATCACTGTCATGTTAATGGAGAAACCAGGCTTTGGAGGGGAAAGGTCCCATGTGGGCTTCCACCCCCACCCCGTGTTAGGACACATCGTCCTCAGCTGGTGATACTGTTTGTAAGGGCTGTGAGGGACAGTGTCACTGCAGGAAGTGGCTTACAGGACCTGAGGGCTTCACAGCCCAACTCCACTTCCAACCCACTTTCTGCTTCCTCGGTGTGGTTGCAATGTGACTCGTCAGCTCCTTCTCCTGGCATCGTGACAGATTGTATCTGCTGTATCTGTAAGCCAAAGTGAACCATTTCCCCCTTTTTGTCACAATCGCAGAAAACTAAGACTCCAAACTGGCCTACTTCTCAATGAGCAAGAGCAGAGGCAAGATTCCTTTAAGAGAGATCTACCCTTTGTCCCCAGTGCCCAGCAGGGGAACTCAGCAGTAGTTGCCAGGACAGACTCTGGTAAGGGTCTGGAGACAGCTTCCTAGAGCAGATGATACGGGGGCGGGATTGCCAGTGGGCACATGTGGCTGGGGGGGAAGCTGGCTTTGGAGGACAGTAGCAGTCTCAGACATTCCTTCCATGACCCTTAGAGTGAATGTGTCCCATTGCCTACTCAGGAAGATATCTGTGTGCACAACTGAAGACTTCTGCCTCTCGTCCTCTTATCCTGCAGGACCATCTCCTTGTCTTCCCTGTGGCCACGCTCTGTCTTCTCTTCACAGTTTGACATGTGCAGAGACACATGTTGCCCCCAGGCCTTTCCTCGGCTGCTCCCAGCCAAGCGAGGGAGCAACGGGTCTGCACCTGGCCCGGCTGTTAGGAGAATGAAAAGGACAGCCTTGCAGCTTGTTAGTTCAACCTTAGCAGCCATCCAAAGCTGGCAAGTCAGAGAAGCCCTTGACATCTCTATCAAGAATCCAGCTTTCTGGGGATTCAGAGGCAGAGGCCAGCAGGAGGGAGGGGACATTAGCGGCCAGGATGTTCAGCATGCTTGAGGAGCCACGGCTGAGACCTGGCAGGGTCCGAAGGGTCTGGCTGCCACATTGAATCCATAAATGCTCATATGTTACAGATGAGGGGAGGACACGGTGCCTGAAGTTGAGCCATTAGGGCCCCAGTCTTGCCATCCGTGCCACATCCGAGATTTCAGTTAGACGTTCTGCGAAAGTGTCTGGGGACTAAAGGAAGGTCCGGCACTGCACTTTTGACCTCACATCCCTTGACTTCCAGGTGGAGATGCCACGATGAGATCAGCATCCTCATAAGAGGAAGAGACCAGGGCCTTCCATTCCCCAGCATTCGAGGACATAGGAGGGAGGTGCCATCTGCAAGCAGGGAGTGCATCCTTGGTAGGAACAGAAATCAGCCAGCATCTTAATCTCGGATTTTGCAGCCATCAGAACTACAAGAAGCAAAAGTGTTGTTTAAGCCATGCAGCTGGTGATTTCCTGTTACGGCAGCCAAAGCCAGCTGGATACTGGCAGTATCCTGTCTCTGCCCAGACACTGTTGGTCCAATCTGGGCGGCCATCTGACCCACTCCCAGGGTGCTCTGGTAAACAGAGATCTGTGTGTGCTTCCAAGGCCCTGGTCCAGGTGGATATGACTTCTTCCTCTCCCCTTCCTTGCTACTCCTGGCACCCAGACCATAACTGTGACGTTAGTTAGGGCGAGATGCAATTCCACAGCCATGTACCCATCATTCAGCTGTCTCCCTGAGGGCAGGAAACAGCTACACAGTGGTGCACACGTATGCATGTTGACTGAATCAATGGTGCCATGATTCCCACCCTCCCTTCCTTAAGAGGTACCACTCTCACTCTCCTGTCCTTGACAACACGGCCATGAGGGGCTCCAGCAGCCTCATTTCCCCAGTCCTCCTGTTTAGGGGAGATTAAGACACTGACTATAAGGCTCCTTGGGATTATCAGGGAGATTTGCAAAGATCAAGGCTAGCCCTTGGAGATTCTGATCTACTTGGTTTAGAGTGTGACGGGACTATTAAAATTAAAAAAAAAAAAAATCAAGGGTATTAACACACAGCTGAGTTACAGCCCCTGGTAGTCAGGAAGTGAAGGCAGCACCGTGACTATGCTCTTTGCCAGGGACACCACCTGGCTCTTCTCTCTGTGGCTTCCATCCATCGCCACTGTATAAGCTCCTGCCTTGGCCTTCAAACTAAGTTCTTTCAGATAGAGAGAGACCAAGAGATGACTGCAGTCAGGGACCGGTGGAGGCAGGCAGGGGCCCGCATGTGCACACTCATTACATTTTTTAAAAAGTCACCCAGCCTTTGTCCCTGTCTCCAGGCCTCAGCTACAGGTGAGATTGGGTCTAATCCGGCTGGGGCAGCAAATTCTCCCCTACACCCTCCCCAGGAAATCCCTGGGTGGGTCCTGGATCTCCCTGCCCCTGCATCCTGTCCCCACTGAGAGTGCTCTTGGAGCTCTGATATACCCCCACCCAACCCCCACCGAGAGCCTGCCTTCCCCCTGTGCTCTTCCCTACCCTGTACACTGTCCCACCACTCTGGTTGAGCACTGAGCCAGAGGGTGGAGCCAACAATCCAGCCACCTTCCTGGAAATTCCTGGAGCCTATCTGAGCACAATAGACCAGCCTATCCATGTGGGACCACCCATAATTTCCACCTGCCTGGTCTCTGACCCCCACCACCGGTCTTCTACTGGAGTTCTGGGTACCTCGCAGAGGTCCGCCTATCTCTGCAGGTCCACCCTGAATTCCTGCAGGCTGGATCCTTGACCCCCATCGCAGAACCTCTGCTAAAGAGGCACTACTCAGTTGGAGAGTGCCAGCTAGACCCGCCTATCAGTGATGAAACATCCTGAGTATCAGCCCAGCCTTTGTCTCCCAACACCAGACCTTGGCTAGAGGCCTTGGCTAAAACTAGACCCGACTATCCCTGAGGAAACATCCTTTGGGCTAGCCTCTGCCAAAGAGGCCTCAGCTCTCCTCTGCTGGAGCCTGAACTTTGACCCCCATCGTAGGGCCCCTGCCTACAGAGAGACCTCCTAGAGAGCTTGGACTACCCAGAACTACAGACGTCGAACCTTTGACCCACCTAAATCCATAGAGAGAAGGAGAAACCCCACCAACACCTACTGGAAGAAGCTATGGGAAGACGGCAATACAAGAAAACACCTAACATCACAAAGACAAGCATAACACCACCAGACTCTAGGGAAGCTACACCAACTAGACCAGAACACAACAAAGCAAATGAATCAGAAGAGAACGACCTAAAAATTATCGTCATAAAAATGATAGAGACCCTGAAGAAAGATCTGAGAAAATCCCTTCAAGAAATGGAAGATAAAACAAACAAAAAATTGGAAGAAATGAATAAAATTCTTAAAGAATGTAAATAAAGCCAAGAAAAAAAACAATTAAACAGGTTCAAGACTTGAAAATAGAAATGGAAACAATAAAGAAAACACAAACCAAAGGAATGTTGGAAATAGAAAAACAGGGCAAATGATCAAGAACTGCAGACGCAAGCATAACCAACAGAATTCGAGAGATGGAAGAGAGAATCTCAGGTGTTGAAGAAAAACTAGAGGAAATAGATTCATCAACCAAAGAAAATCGTAAATCCAACAAATCCTTAAACCAAAACATCCAGGAAATGTGGGACACTGTGAAAAGGCCAAACCTAAGAATAATAGGCATAGAGGAAGGTGAGGAAGCCAGCTCAAAGGGACCAAAAACATATTCAACAAAATCATGGAGAAAAACTTTCCCAATCTGAAGAAGGACATGCCCATGAAAGTACAAGAAGCATATGGAACACCAAATAGACTGGACCAAAGAAAAACGACCCCTCGACATATAATAATCAAAACACCTAACATACAAAATAAAGAAAGAATATTAAGAGCAGTGAAGGAAAAAGGACAGGTAACATATAAAGGCAGACCTATCAAAATTACACCTGACTTCTCCATGGAAACCCTCAAGGCCATGAAGGTCCTGGATAGATGTTCTACAAGTACTAAGAGTCCATGGATGCCGGCCCAGGCTACTATACCCAGCAAAACTCTCAATAACTATAGATGAAGAAAACAAGATATTTAATGACAAAGCCAGATTTTCACAATACGTATCTACAAATCCAGCCCTATAGAAAGCTTTGGAAGGAAAACTCCAACCCAAGGAAGTTTACTACGCTCACAAAGACATAGGCAACAGATAATCCCACTTCACCAGAAACCAAGGGTAAAGAAGGACAAATAAATTCACAATACCACTGCCAAAAGCAAATCTAAAGCAAACATAACATTAACAATCAATGGTCCTTACTCTCCCTCAACATTAATGGTCTAAACTCACCTATAAAAAGACACAAGCTAACAGAATGGATACGAAGACAGAATTCATCCTTCTGCTGCATACAAGAAACACACCTAAGCTACAAAGATAGATTACCTCAGGGTAAAGGGCTGGGAAAAGATCTTCCAATCAATGGATTCAAGAAGCAAGCAGGTGTGGCTACCCTAATATCTAACAAGTTAGACTTCAAACCTTCAAAAATTAATCAAAAGAGATGAAGATGGTCATTTCATATTCATTGCAGGAGAAATCCATCAACAAAAAGTCTCGATTCTGAACATCTGTGCCCCAAATACAAAGGCACCCACATGCGTAAAAGAAATGCTACTAAAACTCAAAGCTCACATAAAACCTCACACACTTATAGTGGGAGACTTCAACACACCACTCTCACCACTAGCCAGGACCACCAATCAGAAACTCAACAAAGAAACAAAAGAACTAACAGAAGTTATGTCTCAGTTGGATTTAACAGACATCTATAGAACATTCCATCCAAACACAAAAGAATATACCTTCTTCTTTGCTCCACATGGAACCTTCTCTAAAATCAACCACATACTAGGTGGCATAACAAACCTCAACAGATACAAAAGAATTAGAATAGTCCCCTGTATCTTATCAGACCACCATGCTTTGAAATTGGAATTCAACAAGAACACAAATCACAGAAACCCTACAAACTCATGGAAACTAAACAATAGGCAATTGTACCACATCTGGGTCAAAGAAGAAATAAAGAAAGAAATTAAGGACTTCCTAAAATTCAATGAGAATGCGGACACGACATTTCCGAACTTATGGGACACCTTGAAAGCAGTATTACGAGGGAAGTTCATTGCACTGAGTTCCCATATGAAGAAAACAGAGGATAGTCACATTAGAGAATTAACAGTGCAACTGAAAGCCTTAGACAAAAAGAAGCAAACTCACCCCTGAGGAGTAGACGCCAGGAAATAATCAATTTGAGGGCTGAAGTCAATAAAATAGAAACCAGGAAAACAATACAAAAAATCAATGCAACAAAGAGTTGGTTTTTCGAGAAAACCAACAAGATAGACAAACCTTTATCTAAACTAACAAAAAAGCAGAGAGAGATCATGCAAACTAACAAAATCAGAAATGAAAAGGGGGACATAACAAAGGACACAGAGGAAATCAAGACAACTTTCAGGTCATACTTTGAAATCCTGTACTCTACAAAATTTGAAAATTCAAAGGGAATTGACAAATTTCTGGACAACTATCACTTACCAAAATTAAACCAAGAATAGACAAACAACTTAAATAGACCTATAACCCCCAATGAAATCGAAACAGTCATCGAAAGCCTTCCAACCAAAAAAGCTGAGGGCCAGATGGCTTCAGTGCAGAATTCTACCAGAAGAGCTAATTCCAATACTCCTCAATTGTCCCACACAATATAGACAGAAGGCACATTACCAAACTCTTTCTATGAGGTCACAATCACCTTGGTACCCAAGCCTCACAAAGATACAACTAAGAAAGAAAACTACAGACCAATATCCCTGATGAACATCAACACAAAAATACTCAATAAAATACTGGCAAACCGAATCCAAGAATACATCAGAGAAATCATCCACCATGACCAAGTAGGCTTCATCCCTGGGTTGCAAGGATGGTTTAACATATGAAAATCTATCAACGTGATCCACCATATAAACAAACTGAAAAAAGAAAAACCATATGATCATCTCCCTAGATGCTGAAAAAGCCTTCGACAAAATTCAACACCCTTTCATGATAAAGGTCTTGGAGAGATCAGGGATAACAGAAACATACCTATACATAATCAAAGCAATATACAATAAACCAACAGCCAACATTAAACTGAATGGAGAGAAGCTTAAGGCAATTCCTCTAAAATCAGGAAAAAGGCAATGCTGTTCTCACTCTCCATATCTCTTCAATATTGTACTTGAAGTTCTAGCTAAAGCTACAAGACAACAAAAAGGAGATCAAGGGGATCAAAATTGGAAAGGAAGAAGTCAAACTGTCTGTATTTGCAGATGATATGATAGTTTACATAAGCGACCCAATAAACTCTACCAGGGAACTCCTACAGCTGATAAACACCTTCAGCAAACTAGCAGGATACAAAATAAACTCAAAAAAATCAGTAGCCCTACTTTATTCAGACAACAAAGAGGCTGAGAAAGAAATCAGAGATAGATCACCCTTTACAATAGCCACAAACAACATAAAATATCTCGGGGTAACCCTTACCAAACATGTGAAAGACCTATACAATAAGAACTTTGTGTCTTTAAAGAAAGAAATTAAAGAAGATACTAGAAAATGGAAAGAGCTCCCATGCTCTTGGATTGGAAGGATAAATATAGTAAAAATGGCAATCTTGCCAAAAGCAATCTACAGATTCAATGCAATCCCCATTAAAACCCCAGCACAATTCTTCACTGACCTTGAAAGGATAATAGTCAACTTTGTATGAAAAAACAAAAGACCCAGGATAGCCAAAACAACCCTGTACAATAAAAGAACTTCAGGAGGCATCACCATCCCTGACTTTAAGCTCTACTACAGAGCTATAGTCCTGAAAACAGCCTGGTATTGGCACAAAAATAGACAGGTATACCAATGGAATCGAACTGAAAATCCCAATATTAATCCACACACCTATGAACACCCGATTTTCAACAAAACAGCTAAAAAAAATATAATGGGGGAAGGAAAGCATCTTCAACAAATGGTGCTGGCACAATTGGATGATGGTGTGTAGAAGACTGCAGATAGACCCATGTCTATCACCATGCACAAAACTCAAGTCCAAATGGATCAAAGACCTCAACATAAATCCAGCGAGACTGAATATCTTAGAAGAGAAAGTAGGAGGTACCCTTTAACAAATTGGTATAGGAGACCACTTCCTAAACATAAACTCCAGTAGCACAGACACTGAGATCAACAATTAATAAATGGGACTTCCTCAAACTTAGAAGCTTCTGTAAGGCAAAGGACACAGTTGACAAGACCAAACAGCAGCCCACAAACTAGGAAAAGATCTTCACCAACCCTACATCTGACAGAGGGTTGATCTCCAAAATATACAAAGAACTCAAGAAACTAGTCAACAAAACACCAAATAGCCCTTTTAAAAAATGGGGTACAGAATTGAAGAAAGAATTCTCAATAGAGGAAATCAAAGAGGCTGAAAGACACTTAAGAAAATGTTCAACATCCTTAGTTATCAGGGAAATGCAAATGAAAACAACTTTGTGATACCATCTTACTCCTACCAGAATGGCTAAAATTAGAAACACCAATGACAACTTATGCTGGAAAGGATGTGGAGAAAGGGGAACACTCCTTCACTGCTGGTGGGAGTGTAAACTTGTACAGCCATTTTGGAGATCAGTAATGGTGGTTCCTCAGGAAAATGGGAATTAGCTTACCAAAGGACCCAGCAATTCCACTCTTAGGTATATACACAAATGACTCACATCCATGCAACAAAGACATGTGCTCAACTATGTTCATAGCAGAATTATTTGTAATAGCAAGAACCTGGAAGCAACCTAGATACCCCTCAACTGAATAATGGATAAAGAAGATGTGGCACATCTACACAATGGAATACTACCCTGCAGAAAAAAATAATGGACTCTTGAAATTTGCAGGCAAGTGGATGGAACTTGAAGAAACTATCCTGAATGAGATAACCCAGTCACAAAAAGAGGAACAGGGTATGTACTCACTCATATATGGATTTTAGACCTAGAGCAAAGGATCACCAGCCTATAATACACACCACCAGATGGACTGGGATACAAGGTGTATTTTAAGATATTCATATGTGGTCCCTCACAAAAGAGGAAGTGACATGTCCCCCAGAGCACATGGGAAATGGGGAGGGGACAGTGAATGGAGAAAGAACTAGGAGAAAGAGAAGGGGAGGAGAGGAAAACATGTGTGACTAGCTCTAGATAGGTTGAGTCAGGCTGAAGGGGGGCATAAAAAAGGGAGCCATTATTGGTTTGAAGAGAAAACTTAACCTAAAGAAAGGTCTACAGAACTACAAGACCGACTCCAACTAATAATTCGAGCAACCATGGAAAGGCTACCATAAATGCCCTTCCCTGATAGTGAGATCATCAACTAAATTATTCACCATCATGGAGTCCTCATCTAGTACCTGTTGGAAACAGAAGCAAACACCCATAACCAAGCACTAAGTCAAACCAGAATCCAGATGCAAAGAGAGGGAACAAGACCAGGTTGCAGAAATTCACAAAAATAGCTGACCTGAATAAGGAGGAGCTGGGGCCCCCCAGACTGATGGCTAGGAACCCAGCAAGGGACTGACTCAGACCCCCTAAATATGGATCTCAGCTAGAAGGACTGAGCAGTCTGGGGGACCTCAGACAGTAGAATCAGGATCTATTTCTGGTGCACAAAAGGACCTTGCAGACACATCCCCCATGGAGGGATACCCCCTTAACCTAGAGACAGGAGAGAAGTTCTAGTCCCTACTTCAAATGACTTGACAGACTTACATGACCCAACCTGGATAGCATAGCCCTACAAGTGGAATGGGGGTGGGGGAATGGGAGGGGAGGGTGGCCAGGGTGCATGTCACAGGTCGAAAGAGGGTAAGAGGGAGGAAGGGAAGGAAGGATGGAGGGATGGAGGGAGGGAGGGTTGGAGGGACGAAGGGAGAGGAAACTGGGATCCACATGTAAAATTTTTAAATTAAATTATTGAGAAGACAAGCTTGAAATTTTATGCTGCTCAACCCCTTCACCCTCCAATACTTCAAGCATTCAGGTCTTCGGGCCACTGTACGTTCATGCCTCCTGTCCCCTACCCTGTCCTCATACTCATTCCAAATCAGAGGATAGGAGTTAGCACAGGGCAAACCTCTGCCAACTCATGACACGGAAGAAAGAAAACAAATTGATCCCACAGCTTTGCTTGTTCCTCTCAACGCCTGTCTCATTGCGACCTTGGCTCTGCTTGCCTGGGATGTGCCACTGTTCTTGCTTTCTTTAGGCATTGGATCTAGCCTGGGCCTGGCACTCGGATCACTACTTCCCCAGTGTCAGAGAACAAGAGACCCACACTTGCTCGTTAGGACAAGCCGAGGAGAGCAGAGACGTTTTCTGTGATTACTGCATGATGTGGTCCTTTGTGTCAACAGTGAGTTCTATGAGAAACTTTATTCATCTTCTTACCACACAGTGAGACAGCATCCCCCCCCCCCACACACACACAGGATTCAGGACTAGCCCTGATTTCCAAGAATTCTGTGCAATTGAAACTAAAAAAGAACTGAAATTCAAATTCACCAGGGGTAGGAGGGCTGGGGAGTGAGAAGACCATACCCAGAAGTTAAAAAAAAAAAAAAAAAAAAGCAATTCTTCCCCCAAATAAGCCACAAGAACGCATGGCACTTTGGAGCAGGTGTGTGTATAAGACCCAACTCTAGGATTCAGAGGCTCAAATAAAGTAGTTTAAGGAAAATGAGGGCTTTGTGTTATAGCCAAGTCCAAGATGGATCCATCTTCAGTCATTTCTGGATCCGGGTGCCCAGAGGACGCCTCCTGAGCTCTCTTTCCCTCTCACTTAGCTCTGGGTGTCCTCACATATCATAGGCTCTCCCCATGTGGTGTCATCTTGACCTCTAGCAGCTTCAGGCTTGCCTCCTGCCAGCAACATGACCCTCTAGGAATGTGTGCTGCTTTCCCAATTCTGCAAAAGCCTCAAGCTTGTCTCTCCCATGAGCGTACTAACCAGGCCCAACCAACCCTGCTCAGCTTCGGAGATGCGATGAGATCTGGTGCGTTCAGGACAGCACGGCTGCAGACCCAGGCTTGCCTCTCTACAGCCTCAGTAGGATTTAGCATCCATTGCTACACTGACAAGTCTGGTTGACTGGGTCTCATCACTGACTCTAGAAACAGGATAGATGAGATGGATAGACACAGCCAACTGCATGGACTGAAACTAGGGAGAGGACTAACTCTACGAAGAAAAATTAGGTGATCTCATCGGAAAGGAGAATGGAAGGAGAAGATCCATGCTGGCTGGTTGTACAGACAATAATACCCCAAGCCCATCTGCAGCCATTATTCTCGTGTGTCCACCGAGTGCTGAAGCTCACAGATGCCACTGTCCCCAGGTCGGCTGCGGGCAATCTGCTGTGTGGGTAGCTGTCCGTCAAGGAGAGGGGCCCAGGACTTGGCTCCCTTGGTGCCCCATGAAAGAGAGAGGGAAGCGAGAGTGAGCTTGGCAATTTGTTTTTCATATTTCAGCTTGTTCTGGACGCCACGCGAGCTGTATGCCTTGGCTCCTGACTAATGAAAACAGAGGGGGAGCCAGGCTGGAAACCTGGCTGTGTTTCTGTGCACAATTAGGTTTGTTTGTTTAGGTCTCTTTTTATTTGTTTTCAGATGACTCAGATAGGAATAGCTCAGGCCTTTTCAAAGCGAAGAGCTCATAAGTGGATTCAGTGGCCAGAGCTTTGCCAAGGGCAGAGAGACTTGGCTCCTGGGGCATTTTCCCATCCAGGGGTTTCTCAGACTTTCAAGCGGGGCTGGAATAATGCCTTTCCAAGCCAGATTATTTTTCTTAGCAGACCCCATTCCAGGGTCGTAGCTAGGCCAGGGGGTTGCAAGCCTCCTACATACACAAAAGTCCTCCAACAGCACACAGGGCACCTATTGTGCAAATCTGGACCGGCCTCATCTTGATGGTTTTACCGTCTGCATCCCTTAGCCTCTCTGGAAAGGTTTTTGTGTGCCTGCCTCCCTCTTACCAGACAACTCCCTCCCTTCCTCATGCTCTGGGTGCGTCTCTATACTACATTCAAGGTCCTCAACTCTATTGCCGAGGTGCAGAGTCGGCAGCCTTCTGGAGCACGTAGGGCTATGCACAAGAAGAGAAGAGGCAAGCACCTCAGTGAGCATGTCCACACAGGGGTCACGACCCCCAAAGTATGACTTGTGGTTGTCCAGTAGATCTGTCATTTGGGGCCTTAGGAGAGGTGGACAGTAGCCTTTGTTCCCCGGGAAGAACAAAATGCAATTCGAGGCAGGCCTCAGGAAGAACACAGCAGTCTCTCTCAGAACTGGGGTGCTCTCTCCAGCACCCTTCCCGGACAGGATGAGTCAGGACACCAGGGTGAGCCTGATTCTTTTCGGATACTGAGGATTTTTGTCCACATGCGAGTAGTTTTTTGTTGTTGTTTGTTTTGTTTTGTTTTGTTTTTTATACTCTGTGGAAGCTGGGACCTAGCTCTAGCTGGGGCAATCTCCCTGCTCCACTGTTTCCAAGAAATAAAGAGCAAGGGGCTGATGCACTGGGCAGAGAAGCAGCCTCTTTAGTCCCACCAGGGAAAGTTCTGGTCAGCAACCTGGCACTTTAAAATGCTCACCTCCTCAGAATATGTCCCCAAACTCATTAGCATCAAAGACTCTCTACTTATGGCACCACAGGTTATAGTTAAAAGTGTCCTGAATCTTGTAGATTTAATTTTATCTAAATTCACGTAGCTTAGGATTTTTTTTTTTTAATGAAATACTACTGTCCTTGGCTTTGTCATCAGGTCCAGTATGACCTGCTGAAGCCATGATTGGGTGTTAGGTGATAGTAAGGCAGCAATGGCCCACATATCAGCAGACCCTAGGATGGAGAGATGGATTCAGGACCTTGGGGATGTGAGCCCAGGGTGAGATGAAACTGTTAAGATTTCATTTTCCTGAAGGGGATTCCTACAGTGGGCCCCAACAGACCAGACTAACAGTCAAAACAGAGTTGCTCAGACCAAAAGCCAGACCGAAAGGAAGTTATAAACCCAGAAATCAGAAGAGAGCAACCATGGCCAGCATTCCCAAGCAGGACAATGAAAATCCCTTTTCCAAAGAATGTAGCCTGACGTAGCCTGCTGGTAGGCAGTTATTTCCACTGCCCTTTGCTCTCTATCTCTGCTCTCTTCCCTCCCCGTCTGTAAAGACAGTCTTCTCTTCCATGTGTTGGAGTACATCTCTATTTTAGAGAATGTTTGCCACCTGGATCTAGAACCACAAAGTGGAGACAATTAGGAGCTTCAGAACTCGGGCTGCCTCCCAGAGCGGAAGGGATCCTGGGGACTCAGTCGGAAAGTAGAGGGAGCAAACTTATCATGGGTTGAGACTGTGAACTGTCTGAGTCCAGCCCCCAGGAATGTGCTTTCCCCCACACTCCTCAGACTGAGGATGGGGTGTTCAATACCAGGCCTATGGAGGACATCCTCCTCCAAACCACCGCACCCAACAGGCAGCAGCTTAAGGGAGGAAAGGATTACTTGGGTTTAGTGTTTAAGAATTGCAGTTCTCTATGGCACAGGAATGGCCTGGCCATTATGAGGCAGCTGGTGACGTGATTACGGTTAAGACACAGGGAATGGAGAAGAGGTGGGGCTTGGCTGTAAAATCGGAAGGTTCAGCCCTAGAGACACTTCAGCTCATAATGTTTTTACAACCTTCCAAAACAGCGCCCCCAGCTGGGGACTGGTGTCAAACACATGAGGTTGTGGGGGGAACCTCTCACTTTGAAACATCAGCTACGATGTAACAAGTGCTGAAAGCAACATGTTTCATTTAAACTCTGTTTTTCTAATTCATTCTCTTGGCAGATGCGTGTGGACCATTCTCTAGTGTCTGGAAGTAGGTGTGGATGGAGAGCGGAGATGTGCAAAGGCAGATGGCAGAGGAACCCAAGACCACAGCACACACTTGGGCCACATACAGGGGACAATGAGAAATGATTTGTTTGACTAGCCTTTCCTTATTTGTTTCATTGTCTCCTCTCTCTCTCTCTCTCTCTCTCTCTCTCTCTCTCTCTCTCTCTCTCTCTCTCTCTCTCTCTCGTGTGTGTGTGTGTGTGTGTGTGTGTGTCCCCACTTGTGTGCAGGTGCCTGCAGAAGCCAGAAGAGGGCAGGTATTAGATCCCAAGAGCTAGAGCTATAGGTGATTGTCAGCTGCCTGACATTTGTGATGGGACCGAACTCTGCAAGAACAGTGAGCACTCTGGACCAGTGAGTCATCTCTCCATCCTAGTTTTGCTGTCTCTTGAATCCACATCTCCCTTCTGTGTCCAACTTGTTTCTTTCCATAGATCTTTTAACAGCCCTCTCCTGGTGTCTGTAAGTGATACACTATCATTCAAGGGCAGACTCATCTACTTTGAGCTCTGATATTGATGTAATTGAGGTCTCTTTTAAGAATAATAATTCAAACTTGGAGTATAAAATTAAGAATGTACTAATAAAGGACAGTGAAAGGGAGACCTCAACAAATCCATTTTAGAAAGCTGGGAAATGAAATGAATGTTATTAAATATAGAAACACAATACTTTTAGTAGTTAACTATACTATTTTTCAACTTCCATCCATGTTGTTGACATTGGAATGGCATAGGCCTTGGGAGGTGGAGAGATGAGTTGGCCTACCTGTACATTCAGTTTTAGGTGCTAGATTTGGTGACTTGTAGTCATTTGCATGTACAGTAGTCATTTGCATGTACTATAGATGTATGGGTGTTGACCTGGCTTCCAGAGTCTCCTCTTGTACATATATTGGCTGAGTGGACGAACAGTTTCAGTTTGGATGAAAATGGACAGAACCCTAAAATGTCCTGTATCTTAAGCCTGAGGATATCTTCCTTTCATTCTTACAAGCACAGCTGTCGACTTCCATTTCCAGATGCTTACACTGTGGGCTTTCCAGCCATCATTGACCTCCACATTGCTCCACTGGATTTCTCCAGGAGGGTGGAGAGGAGCCTGGGAGAAGGAGGACTTGAGGAAATTGTTGCTTCTAAAGCTAACCCTGGCTACAATGTGAGAACAGATTTAAGTTGCTACAAGAGTGGATGGAATTCACTTGCCAAGGTGAAAAATGCCAACCTAAATGAGAGTAGATGAGAGAATTTATATATAATTTGCTTGTTGAGAATTTTATACATGTATGATATACATTTGGATCATACTCAGGGCTCACTTGTCCATCTCACATGGCCCTATATACACCCTCCCAACTTCTTGTCGGCATAGTTGTCTCCTTCTCCTCCTCCTTCTCCTTCTCCTCCTCCTCCTTCTCCTCCTCCTCCTCCTCCTTCTCCTCCTTCTTCTCTTTCTCCTCCTCCTCCTTCTCCTCCTCCTCCTCCTCCTCCTTCTCCCCCTTCTCCTCCTTCTCCTCCTCCTCCTTCTTCTCCTCCTCCTCCTTCTCCTCCTCCTCCTCCTCCTCCTCCTCCTCCTCCTCCTTCTCCTCCTCCTCCTCCTTCTCCTCCTCCTTCTCCTCCTCCTCCTTCTTCTCCTCCTCCTTCTCCTCCTCCTTCTCCTCCTCCTTCTCCTCCTCCTTCTCCTCCTCCTCCTCCTCCTCCTCCTCCTCCTCCTCCTCCTCCTCCTCCTTCTCCTCCTCCTCCTCCTTCTCCTCCTCCTTCTCCTCCTCCTCCTCCTCCTCCTCCTCCTCCTCCTTCTCCTCCTCCTCCTCCTCCTTCTCCTCCTTCTCCTCCTTCTCCTCTTCCTCCTCCTCCTTCTCCTCCTCCTCCTTCTCCTTCTCCTCCTCCTCCTCATTCTTTTCCCTCTTTCTTCCTCCTTTCCCTCATCCTTCTTCTGTTAATAACCCATTGAGTCCAGTTAGCTTTGCATAGTGCAGAGCCGCTGACTGGAGCATGGGTAACCTACCAGTGGCTTACACCCTCAAAGAAAAATGACTCCCCCTGTCCCTAGTATTAATTGCCAATAATTCCTCAGCTAGCTCCTCCCAGATGAGAAATTCTCAAGAGATTGAGAGAACAGAACTTACTGTGTTAGCAAAGGGAGAGGGACAGTTCTAAGGACAGGGATAGGCAGCTGAGTATAATGCTGCCATTTCCTGGGTGTAGAAAACAGAGGAGGTAGAGAAGGAGGAAAGGGAGAGGGGATGAGAGATCCCGCAAGGGAAGCTAGGGAGCTGGTGTTAACCTTGCTGAGATTCAGATACCCACATAGTTTATTCAACTTGTGTGTGATAGTATAGGTCAGACACGGAAGAGTGGGCCTTGCCTGGACACATGGATTTGGGATATCAGCATTAACTCTGTGAAATGCTTACAGTAAATTCCAGTGAAGATCATCATAGCAGACTAGATGGGGGTGGAAATGCCAGTGTGTGGGTACAGCTGTGCTTGAATGATGAGGAAAGAAAGTGATGCCAGGAACCTGCTGCTGATGACACAGGAGAGCCAGGGGCCTATCTGAGGAGCAACACCTGAGCAGAGATCCACGTCATCATTAGAAGGAGCTTGACAGCGAGGAGACTGCTCCAATCCGAGGGAGCAATGCGCACAGAGATCTTCAGAGAAATGTCCACATCATTTAGAAGCTAAATAGGTATCAGGAAGCCCGGGGCATCTGCCTCAAGAGAGAAAATTTCCTCAGTGTGAGAATAAGTGAATGGCTTCTAAGATCTTCTTTCTAACTCTCAAATTTTACAGTTTTGTCATCCTGTTGAATTCTTGCTTTCTGGGGAAAGGAAAGAGTCATCTAGTTAAATTACAAGAATGGAATAAACTAACAGGTTTTCTGGAGCCCGATAATAGGTTCCTCCACCAATAGAGTAAGCCAGATAAAGCCAATTGAAACATAAAAGAACAGGTTCATTTGAGCAAAGCAACTCTGGGATGAGTTCTCCAATGCCAGAGATTGAGGCCTGAGAAGTCACATACCCCAACTAAAGCAGGGAGGTTATACAGCCTGTAGGCAAGGGGTGGTGATATATCCCCCACAAGTTGGGTTTGTGCCCAAATACAGTCAAAACTGAATGCTTTTGGCAGGGATTTAGGCTGCTGGCAACTTCAGGGGAGGAGCTGCCACCTCTGCCAAGAATGGGCAACTGGACTTTTTGGCACCTTTTTTCTTGTTGTTGTTGTTGGAGATTCTCTGAGAGGGCAGGGCTTGGAGAAGGGGATACAAGCTAGTGATTCCAATCAAACATAAACCTTTCCTAGGGGTTAATGTGCTGAAAAAAAAATTCCATGAATGTTATTTCTATCATCCAACTATCTACCTGTCAATCAATACATGGTATATGCATACATAATATCTACATCCAAACATGGCATACCTTATTTCTATTAATGAAGCATTTTAGAGCTATTATATCCATCGTAACCTTTACCTTTAACTATTTCAGTACACACATCTCACTTGAACACAGCAAAAGATAAATTCATGACTGGGCCTGGAGTTATGAAAAATATTTGATAGCAAACCCATGCCATGTACCTCTGAATGCCTGGTCTGCTCTCCTGCACTGTGGACCCAGGCTGACAGGTGAGGCAAATCAGTGAGTAGATACTGATCCTAAAAAGGTCAGAGTGGAAGCAGATGCTCAGGAAGGCAACCTGGGTGGAGATTCCTCACATCGACCCCATATATGTTCTCTTTATTCTCACTAACTGTATCTCTCTACCATTCAAGTTTCCAATGCACTCAACCCAAAACCCTCCCGAGACAACACAAAGATGCAGGAAAGAAGCCAAGGGCTGGGGATTCTGGAGAAGTTTATGGAAGTCCCAAGCCCAGTCTGTGAGGCACCTCGTGCTTTGTGATTTTGTTCTCGGGCCTTCTTCCTGCTGTGAGGGATGGCATTATGAAATCGAGGGTACGGCAGCCATCTTGCAACCATGAGATGACCTTAAAGATAGGGACAAGGTTCAGGATGCTGAAATAGTATGGTGTGACACTTTTTCTGGAGAGATGTATAAAGGAATGACAACGTAATGATTATAATCAAGCCTAACTTTATGGACCGATGAGATTGTTGGGATTATAACCAATGAGATTGTTGGGATTACTCACATGGGTGGGCTGAGGGGATACTTGCAGGAACATGAACCACTCGGAGGCCACTGCCTCACCAAGACCCCATCCTAGCGTGGGGGATGATTGCCAAAGGCTGGAATCCTGGAGCTTTCTGCAAGAAATGTGTCTATAAACTTGGGACTGAGGGGTCTTGTGAATCTGGTAAGTTTCAGAATTCCAGAGACTTCTAAGTCATTCACTCCCTGCATCTTAATGAGCCTCCCTTTAGGACCCCAGGGGTCTAATAACTGTCCCCAAGATGGAATGTTTAAAAAAGAAAAACTGCTACAGACCAAACAGTAAAACTTAAGCCCAAACATGGTAGAGTCATTGTCAAGGCTGATTGCTTACTCCAATCTCCGAGAAAAGAAATTAACTGTTTCACTTGACTAAGGTTTGTGTGGCATGTGCTGCTGCTAGCCCGACTGAGAGATTACCTGGACTTGTCTTGGGGCCAGTTCTCCCTGGACCATGAAGAGTAAGTAAGATGTAGTTCAGAAGGTTAACTAAAGGCTCCATGGCATCAACTTAAGAACAGCAGAGAGCTGTGCTGGTGTTCAAGGAGAACTTCAGCCAAGTTTTAAGAAGCCTGAGGTCAGGCTGGGGAGGTAGTTAAGCTGGTAGACAGCACGAAGAGCATACAAGAAGCATGGAAAAGGGTATGGTGACATGCACTGTAACCCTGGCACCAATGAGGCAGAGACAGGAAAATCAGAAAAGACAGGAAAACTTAGCAAGTTTGAGACCAGACCAGGACACAAAATCCCGTCTTTAAAAAATAAAATAAACCCCTATAAAAAGTCAAACACACAGACACCCCAAACAATCCAACAAGAAGGTTTTAAAAAAGAAGTACGATGGAAGTCACCTCTCTGACACCTGATGAAAGGATGAGTCCGAAGGCAGAAGGCAGGAAAACAAGTTAAGAGAGCTGATGCGGGGCTCAGTGGGGAGAGGTGGGGCCTGACACGCTGAGCAGCTGAGCAGGGCTGGGCTGTCAGCAGGACCCAGCGCACCAAGGGGCTTTGCTGTCTGCTATCTATGCACATTGAACAAACAGCTCTGCCCCTCTTTTCTGTTTCTGTGGGATTAATTTGTTAAACATTTGGGGGGTGAGTATGCTCACTCTCGGTGTGTGTGTGTGTGTGTGTGTGTGTGTGTGTGTGTGTGTATCTCCTATGGGCACACATGGAAATCAGAAACTAGCTTGCTCAGTGAGTTTTCTGCTTGTACCATGTGGGTTTTGGGGATTGAACTCAGGTCATCCGGCTTAGTGTCAAGAGCATACACCTGCTGAGCAACCTTGCTGGCCCTTCATGCAGTTTTCTTGTTGGTTTGTTTTAGTTTTTCGAGACAGAGTTTCTCTGTTGTAGCCCTGGCTGTCTTGAAACTCTCCCTATAGACCACCAGCATGATGGCCTGAACTCTGCCTCCAGAGTGCTCCAATTAAAGGCATACACCACCACCACCTGGCCCTTCATGGGATTTTAAAGCAGATCATCCTGGCTACTGAGCCACAGCACAGCAGCACCTGGCTTGTAGCACTCACTAACTCATCACCATTCTTGGAGACAATAGCAGACTTGAACCACTCTCTCCAGGAAATCTAGGCAGCAGGGGGACTAGGTGACTGCTATCAGGAGAGAGCCATGAGAACAAATAAGAAAGGCCTCTCAGCCTTCTGAGGGAGAAACCACTCAGAGAGGAGACCACAATCAGTCTGGGGACTGTGGAGGTGGAGGGCACCAGGGTTTGGGCAAGAGATAAACTAGAGAGCCCTGGAGACAGGTAGGACCACATTCTCAGCAGAGTGTACACCACGATACAAAGATGGTCAAGAGGGATGAACAGAAAGGTGAACAGAAAGGTCCAGACCAGATGCAAAGTCACAGGAAAGGCTTTGTGTTGGGGGTGGCTGGTGGGGGGTGTCCCAGGACACTCCAGTGAGAGAGATGTTAATGGTTGAGAGTTGTCACAGACCTGCAGAGAGAGCTGAGAAATGGGCACAGGGTTGGGTCACCATAGGGCTTTGGGGCACATGTGGTGGCTGGACTAAGTGAGAAGAGGGATCCACCGCAAAGACATGAGACATCACACAGTGATGGGGGCCAAAGAAGAAAGGGGAAGAAAAGACGCCCAGGAAGATGGACAGCAGCAAGACTGACATCCTCTAGAGGGGCTGAAATAGGCTGCTTTTGCTACCTGGCCAGAGCAGAGGGAGTGGCTCACAATATCCAGCACGGAGCATCTGGAAAACGAAGAGGAATGATTCCATTTGCACATTAGGGGGCAGATGGTGCCAATACCCAGGCCAGGCAGAAAAAGGGTTTCTGTTATCCAATAGTGGTCCAAAATAAATGGATGGATGGTTTCAGAAGTAAACCATTAGAGGTTTTTAATTGCTTGTCATTCTAGGTAGTGCAAAGGACTCTCACAGCATTCCGATCTGTCTGTCCCAGGGCATGAATTGCCCCTGAGGCAATGTCTGTCTCTCCCGTTAGCCGGCTTGGTTTTCGGATTGATAGTCACAGGGTCATAGTGCCAAGGTTCTAGAAACTCTCATTTTATTTGTGCACAGCCTCAAAGAACAAGACAGGTATTGTGGGCGGGACGTGCCAAGAAGAAACCACCACACAAAGCTTCCCCTAAGTAAAGAGATAGTGGACATTTTGAAAGAGAGCCCACACACAAAACGTTTTTGTTGTTGTTTGGTTGGTTTTTGGGTTTTCCAGACAGCCTTTGGAGCCTGTCCTGGAACTCGGCTCTGTAGAACCAGGCTGGCCTTGAACTCACAGAACACCCTCTTCTGCTTCCCGAGTGCTGGCCCACAAATTGTTTATTATAACGTATTATTACAACCATCCTAGGTTATTATCAGCGAACTTGTTGGTTTCTTCCTGGGTATCACCTAACACTTTATTCTTTTGGAGTCAGGGTTTCTCGTAGCCCAGGCTAGCTTCAAATTAACTGCATTGCAGAGGAGGATGTCCATGATCCTCCCGCCTCTGTCACAGGCATATGTCACTGTACCGGTGCTGGGGATGAGCCCGGGGCCTTGGTGCAGCCTACCGACTGAGCTACCCCCAGCTACACGGGCCCAGTCTCTAAGCCAACCCTTATGCGTGCTAGAAAAGACACTATCTGGAAGCAGGAAACAGGTGTACCCTTGGGCCCAGCAAAACTGCAGGTGTCCCAGATGTTCATGGAACCTTTTGCTCACAAGTAATGGGGTGCTGTGGCACCAGTTGGTCAGGGCTGGTAGGCTCTGGGGCCTCAGTCCCTGCTTTCCTAAGCATACAGTGGCACCCACTGTACCAAACTCCACTCTGATGGGCCGTGGTCGGTGTGTATGGGGTGGGTAGGGAATTAAATGAAGACACAGGGAATGTGGCCCGAAGAGGGAAGATGGGTTTAAGATGTCACGACCCCACCCCACCCGACTCCCGACACTGCCTAGTACTGGGATTGCCTTGATCATTCTAACAAGTGCAATACCTTTCCTCTGCTTTTGTTTTTAACTTAAGAGACAGTCTTCTTAAGTTGAGACTGTCCTCGACCTCCAATTCCTCCTGCCTCAACTCTCAAGTAGCTGGGGCTTACAGGCGGGGGTTGACCTGGCTGATTTTAATGGGGATGCTGAACTAAAGGGACTTTCAGCTCATGATGAGCACAGTCTGGAGCAGGCAGGGCATCCCGGGAATGAGGAGCAGCTGCCAGCATCTCCCAGGAGGGGGCAGCAGCGCCACATGCAAAGAGGACCGCGACTTCTTTAAGAGGAAGGGTCCCAGAGGAGGCGTGTGGGGCTGAGGAAGTCCAGCCTGCGCCCTCGCACCTACCCCCGACCTGCTAGCCCTTATCACGAGTACTGCTGCCTTCCTGGGAGGCTGGGCACTACGGCTGCAGCCTGTTTCCGATCTCCCTTACTCCCCGTCTGCGCTAGGCTCCCCTCTGTGGCCGACCCACCCCTGCTCCACCTCTTCTCCAGATGGCTTACGATTCTGCTTCTGCATGACCTGCGTCTCTGCCAGCAAGCCCAGATGCCCTGGTCCTTTCTCATAGGCCAGGGTGCATCCCCTGAGGGCTGCATGCATCCAGCTTATAACTGTCCCTGCTGTCCCCAGAGCTCCAGGGAAGCTAGGCTGGACAGATAAGACTCCCGTGGCACAGAGGATACTTAGGAGTCTTTTGTTTTGCCTAGAGTTAATCTAGGGCCCCTCTCTTTTGAGCCTCACCCACTAGTTACTGGCATGGGAGGATAAATTCATTGTCCAATGCAGTTACACTGTGAGGTGGTATTTTAAACTCGGGTTGTTTGGGAAACTCTCAGTGGCCCCTAGAATCACTATATGCAGGCAGCAAAGGGCTCTTTTCCCCTTGTAGCAACCCAGGAGCGGATTATTTGATTCCAGGATGGGTGTGAACTGAATTCCCAGAAGCAAGGGGGTGGGAGGAGCCATACCTATGTTAAAGAGAAAGTCTACAGGGCTGATGGGCCGATTAGAACAGTAATGGAGAGTTGGAACACTGTGAATCCAGACTCTGAGCTATCTTTAGTCCTCTTAATAGCCACTTATCGCTTCCCTATCTGCTGTAACATCCTTTCTACTATCGGTAAATCCTCCTGGAATGCAGGAACAGAGCATAACCACCAAGCCCCAAACTAAGAAGGCTATCAGATGGTCCCTGGTTTTCCCTCGCCCTGTCCCTATAAAGCTCTCAAAACTGTTGCCACATTGGAGTATGTTATTTGGGACAACTGAAATCTTCGTTCCCAGGCTCTGATCACTCATACTTGAATCGTAGAATTGTCTTATGACCTTTGAGGTGAGAGGAACATTTTGTGTAGGCAGGAAGATGTCTATATTTTGCTTGCAATCTTCCAGCCATAGGCCAGCCATCCTATCTTGGTGATTCAGCCTCTGCTAGGCCGTAGCTCTAAAATCCTTCCTATGTACGTACACTGGCTTTGTCACCTGGGAAATGCACCTCTTACACAAGTTCAAAGGTCGCCTTGTCTCTCAGTAGCAATCCTGGGCTGGGCCCAGCACCCGTGTTATCTGGGGGAAGTTGCACTCCAGCTCTACACTTCCCGGCTGACCCCAATGGCTCCTGGTCTGTGGTCACAGCTTCCTGGGTTCTTTCCCTCAGATTCCAGAAGTCAGGAAAACACTGATTCCTAAACCAGTTGCAATCCGACCATTTCCTTCTCTTTTTCTTTGAGATTTCCAGGTACAGAGAAAGGTCAAATGTCTTGACTTCCCTACCCCTTCCTGATCCCTGACTTCCTTCGCCCTCTTGGCTGGCTTCGTGTCTGGCGGTGTAGAGAGAAACATTTAGAACTGGACACTTTATCTTCACAGGTGAGAGGAGGGGAAGGAAGAGCTTCTGGATATCACTCTACCTGTAGGGAAGTTCTAGGGGAGGAGCTAGGAAGAGAAAGGCCTGTCTGCTTTAAAATCTGGATTGCCCTCCCTTTACTTGCAGGTAAGAGCTACCTCTTAGCTTCTCTTTGTCTCCTAGTCTGGTGGTCACCAGTTGTCAGTTCTTTTTGAGTGTCCCAAATGGGACATAGTAACAGCCATGATCCTCAAAGGTACTGGGAGATGACTGCCTGTTGCCCAGCCGTAGGTGACTTCTCCCGCTCTACAACACACATAGGTCCACCTTGCAGCCTCTCCTCTATCCCTGCACCTTTAGGCCAAACCCCCTCCCACTCCTCTGACACAAAGGACCCACGAATGCTCAGTTACCCGCCTGTGCCCAGGCTCACAGCCACAGCAGCTCGTGTCCTGAAGCCTCTCCAAAATCCACCAAGCCAGCGTGGGACTTCTCCCTCTTATGTCCTACCCCATTTTGGGTTTCTCGAGTTCTGCCTCACATTTAGAGATCAGTATAATGTCCCCCAGCTGGAAACGCTCACTCAGCTGTGTGTGTGTGTGTGTGTGTGTGTGTGTGTGTGTGTGTGTGTGTGTGTGTGTAAATCCTTCATCGGGCTCTGGGCTAAATTAAAGGAATGTGATTATTGATGGGAATAGATACAGTTAGAAATTAAAGAAGGCCTCAAGTGTATCAGTTCACACAAATGATTAGATTGCTTTGGCTTGAGTTGCAATTGTTAAACAATGACCCATGATATGGTAGGGCATTTGCTTCCCTGATATTCTGAGACTGTATCCAGGCTCTTGCTCCTGTGTTTGTGTGTGTGTGTGTGTGTGTGTGTGTGTGTGTGTGTGTGTGTGTGTGTGTGTGTGTGTGTGTGTGTGTGTGTGTGTGTGTGGTGTGTGTGTGATGTGTATATGTGTTTGATGTGTGTGTATGTGTGTGGTGTGTGAGCTATGTGTGTATATTTGGTGTGTGTGTGTGTGATGTGTATATGTGTGTGATGTGTGTGGTGTGTTGGGCAGGGTGATTTGACTACACGTGAAGTAGAGAATCGACACTTCAGATGACAGTGAAGCTGCAGGCTAGTGACCCCTGTGTGGGACCCTGACCCCGTTGCACCGAAAGAAGAATGAGTTCTGTGGTACACCCACGAGAGCATTTACTTAGGCCCACTGTGCACATGCCCTTGGTTGCCCCCCCCCAAAGGCCAGAGTCCATTAGACAGAAACAATTGTCCTGAGATGAAAGACTAAATGGGAGAGTGTGCAGGCCACAGAAGGACTCAGGAGAGCGAGAGGTGGATGGTAGGGACAGCTCTGGCTGGTGTGGGACCAGGAAGGCCTTGCTGAGCTGGGACAGCAGGTGGGAAGATGGCTGGTCTTTCTGAGCAGGAGGAGAAGCCAGCCATGCTGGGCCTGTGAGTGGCACGGAAGCAGCTTTCATGAACATTTTGTGATGGCAGTTGATGACGTGTGGGACTCTGGGGTCCTAAGTGCATCCCAGAGAACTGGTTCCAGCTCATGACCTGGGCTGTCATCTTAGGCCCTTTCCCTGTCACAGCTGCATCACCTCCAGGGCCAGGTGGCTTCTCAAGCCTGCCTTTAGCCCGAATGACCTTTGTCCCCAGCTAGTTCACCTCTGGGAAAGAACCACACTTGAGAAGGTAATTGTCACCTCAGAGGAGCCACCTTTCCCAACACGCCTTGCACTGGGGTCAGAGCAGAGGTTACAGGAGTTCTGCCCGGGGACAGTCTGAGAAGAGCTTTTACTGGAGAGACTGCTCAAGGCTGACCTGGTGATGCTTGGCTGGGATGCTTGGCTGGGAAAGGGGAGGCTGAGGGCGCAGGCTTGTTGTTTTTCATAGCCCCCTTTCTCGTTAATGAACAGCCAGCCGGCTGGCCAGAGGCACATTTTTGTAGTGTTACACAGGCTTACACTCAGCCTTCATCAGAATAACCGGGATGAGTGTGGAGGCTGGGGGGTGGGGGGCAACAGATGGGTCTCCACTTACCGCAGGTTACAAGTTCAGCTGCTCCAGAGGAGGAAGACTGGCCCTTGGCTGGAGATGAGGGGATGGGGACGAAGGGGCATAGCGGGCAAAGAGGTGAAGGCCTGAGCTTTTGGTGATGTCCTGGGGGACTGGCCACTATCTAGGCTGTTGTTTCCCTTTTCCATGAAGAAGCAGGAGCAGCAGTGGCTGAATCAAGAAGCCAGAGGCCTGGTGACATCCTAAAATAGCAGCATTGCTGAGTTTTCCAGATGAGATTTCTCCTTGGTGAGCCAGAGAGTTTTGGAACATTAATTGAAAGCAAAGCCACCCGCCACCCTCTTACTGACTTTCCTTTTCTTCCCTTTCTTCCTTCCTTCCTTCCTTCCTTCCTTCCTTCCTTCCTTCCTTCCTTCCTTCCTTCCTTCCTTCTTTCTTTCCTCCCTCCCTCCCTCCCTCCCTCCCTCCCTCCCTCCCTCCCTTCCTTCCTTCCTTCCTTCCTTCCTTCCTTCCTTCCTTCCTTCATCCCTTCCTTAAAGGAAATGTCTCACATGATGAAGTCAGGAATTTTAACCCTTGAAGAGAAGTTGGCCAGGGTCTGTTGGGTCTGTGCTGATAGGATCGGGGCTCTGAGTGTGAGTCAGTCTCTGGTTGGTAAAAAGCCAGTTGGGATTTTATGAAGGGTAAAGGACCTTTTTTCTAGGAGGGTTGGTTGACACAAGGAAAGTATAGTTGGCAGGAAAAAGGAAAAACAGAGTAGAAAAAGAAGTCTGAGAAACCAGCCTTTGCTGCCCGACCTCAAAACTCTGGTCAAGGGGTTGGAGAGATGGCTCAGTGGTTAAGAGCAATGGCTGCTCTTCCAGAGGTCCCAGGTTCAATTCTCAGGATCCACACAGAAGCTTGAAACTGTATGTATCTCTAGCCCTCTTCTGCTCTCCATGGATACTGCATGCTCATGGCATACATACATATATGTAGGCAATGCACCCATACACATAAAAATAAAATAAAAATCTGTCTGAAAACAACCATCATTTTCTTTTATGTGTGTTTCTATGTAGCAACAATTTGGGCTGCCCTATGCTGGGTATTTCTTCCTCTCATCTCTCAAACTGAACTTATTTCTCTGACTGACTTTATCTAGCAGCTCAAGCTTAAGATGGCCTTTGTTCTTCCGGCAATGGATACATGCTGTTACTGGGGCCATGCATCTCCAGAGACCTGTGTTGGCTTCTTCTATGGTGGCTGAGATCCAAAACCAGCAAGAAAGAGAGAAAGACTCAATTTAGGAAGTTTTCTTAAGTCCCTGCTCGGGTTGTATGTGCTGTCTCATCAGATTAGCAAAGCCAGTAGTACAGCTAGGCAACAAGTGTGTGTGGAAAGATACTACTATGGAGTGTGGGGCAGGGACTGGGGAACCCCGGCTCCATTGGGAGCCATTGCTGTTAACTGTCTACCCACAAGAAGGAAGTAAATCTGAAAGGAAATTGAGTACTCTAACCTCAGCAAGATGCAAAATGTGCGAGTCGGAACTCTTATGTATTCAAGCTGAAGGAAGGAAGACCAGAGAGTCATTTTGTTGGGGTTTGGAACAAGCTTGCTATTTCCTGGAGATGTTGGGTTAGGGAGACACTTGGATTCAGAAGAATGAGTTAACTCAAGTGGGAATCTTTCTTGGCATCTCATAACACTTGGAGCAGCATTGTTTCCCTCCACGTGAATAAAGATAGATGTTACATGAACAGCCAGATCGATGATAGACTGATTTGATCTCAGCTTTCTCTTACTTTCCTAGTCTGTAGGAAGACACTTGTGTGGTTAGAGTCTAAACAAGAAAAGAGAAACTTGCAGTTTCTGCATCAGAAAGGATTTGTTTATACTTGTGATGGAGAAGCAGGGGGCTAAAGAGGAGGGAGTGAGGCAGCCCTGGTGCTTACAAAAGCAGGGGGACATTACAACTCCAAGACCAAAGAGGCATAGAAAACACAAGTCACAGAGTGAGCCCAGGGACCAGGATGACCAGTAAAGACTAGAGCCACCGAGTCAAAGCCACTTTGGAGAACTCCCATGGGCAGCATCTGGCTAGAAACTCTGCAGGAACTTGAGAGATGGAACCAACATATGGCAGCTCTTGGAAACCAGGGTACGATGATCCATAGACAAGGTTGCCCGAAGCCAAGACAGAGAAGGTCTCAGCAGTGCCCTTCGTGATATGCCCAGACCCCTGTGGCCCACAAAGTCCCTCTGGCAACTTCTGTGTATTTCTGAGGGCATCTCAGTGAGCTCAAGGAAAGCTACCCATCCCTTCTCATCAAGGTCTCTACCTGCCTAACAAGAGATGTCCTACGGCTGTCTGCCACACAAAGCCACATGGCAACAACATTCCCAAGGCCTTGTAGAAACACAGGCTCTCTGGTGGCTCGGAAGGGCAGGGGTGCTGTTTGTGTTCATAGTGTCCACTCAGCCCTCTGCAAACAGCTTAGTTAGCTTCCTCCTGCAGCTGCCCACAGACATAGCGCTCTGGGACTGTGAGAGAGAGAGAGAGAGAGAGAGAGAGAGAGAGAGAGAGAGAGAGAGAGAGAGAGAGAGAGAGAGAGAGAGAGAAAGCTGATGTCCTTTCTCTCATCTTAGAACACCTGTCTGGACTGTCTTGCATTTTCCACCAACACTCTGCCCTGCAAATCCACTCCTGTGAGATCAACACACACACACACACACACACACACACACACACACACACGCAAGCCACAGGAGCGTGCATGTACCGCCTTTTCCAAGACACAAGAAGAACGAGGGACAGGGACAGACTCAGGAATCTCACAAAAGTTCAAGCTTGGGCCACAACCCAAATATACATACACACACACACACACACACACACACAAAAGCACACATGCACACAAGAATGTACTCATATGATTAACACATCTCCATGCTGAGAAAACAGGAAATCAGAGAAATAAAATGGAAATGGTGTTCTAATTGGTCTAAGTAATACATGCCTTTAATCACAGTACTCAGGAGGCAGAAGCAGGCTGATCTCTGTGAGTTCAAGGCCAGCATGGTCTACACAGCTTGTTCCAGGACAGGCTTCAAAGCAATACAGAGAAACACTGTCTCAAACATACAAACAAAAAACAAACAAACAAATAAAAAATAAATAAAACCCTGGTGTCAGATATAGAGGAAAATGCTAAGAGATCAGAGAGAAGAAGGAACTAGCCAAAGTCACCTTTACAATAACTACATCAACAATGTCTAGTACATTTGCATTTGACAAATTCAGAGAAAATACTCCATTACCTATCTTGATGAATCCAAAGTCTTGTACCCAATTTATTTCTATTTTAATTTGCATTATCCAATTATCTTTTATCACCCTTCCCTTCCTCTTCTCCATGATGTCAGCTCTCCATCACCCCTCCCTTCCTGTTCCCCATGATGTCACCTCTCCATCACCCCTCCCCTCCTGTTCTCCATGATGTGAGCTCTCCATCACACTTCCCTTCCTCTTCTCCATGATGTCACTTCTCCATCACCCCTCTCTTCCTGTTCTCCATGATGTTGTTAGGCTGAAAAAATTCAGCCTAATTCCCCAGAAAAGCCAGGAAGCTGGGAGTCTTAAATCCCAAGCTGGTGGTCACCTACTTTAATGTTTATGGGTAGTGAATGAATACCCAGAAGCCTGTGCAAAAGCAGACTTCCAGGGCTAAGGGCGGGGTTGGATACTTTAAAGTAATTGGTCCGCACTGGATGCTACGAGGCGATTGGTTCACGATGCGTGGGCTTTGCTGTAACCCTACAAAAGCTGTCTCAATTCTGTGCTAGGGGTCACTAAGCCTCTACCATGGCTGACGACCCCAGTATACTGGAATATAAAGAACATTATGCATTTGCGTCAAGACTGCTTCTCGTGAGTGATTGGGGGGGGGTGCCTTTCCTGAGTGGGAGCGCGAGGGACCATGCTCTCGCGGGCGGGTCTTACAATGTGAGCTCTCCATCACCCCTCCCTTCCTCTTCTCCATGATGTCAGCTCTCCATCTATCACCCCTCCCTTCCTGTTCTTTATATGTGAACTCTCCATCATGCCTTCCCTACCACAATGGACTGGTGTCTCTGGATCTATGAGGGAGGACACTTTGCCTCTTCTAAGTTATTTCTTTCAGGTATTTGGTTACAAAATGATAAAAAATCAACACATCCCTGCATAGCTCCAAAGTCAGTATCTTTCCTCTACCAAGCTGCCTATCCAAATATGTGAATGACATCTTTTTTTCTTATGCTGGCACTATTTCTTACTTTCCTAGAAAGGCATAAACAAATGTTATTCCTAGGACTTTTGTACCTTTGAATACGAAGAGTCGTTTCCTAGCGAGTGGACCCTAGATTGTGTTAGAAACTACCTGAAACTGACTGTACCCATGCATAATTGCCCATTTTCATGTTGTTTTCTGAGCACTGTGGCTGGCTGCCACTGTTTTAAAAGAGCATGCTGGAGGGTCGTCCCTGGAGAGGCTACAGCCAGGGGATCTGGAGGCAATTTAGGATTGGTGTTGAGAACACAAACTCTGGCATGGGGCACAGACTCAGGAGAGGAATTTTCCATGTGCACACAAAGCTTCTTTGTAGCTGAGAGGGTAGGGGATGCCAGCACACAATTCACAAGGGGCTAGGCCAATCCTAGACTCTCAGCCACAGTATGGATTTGGAGGAAGCATGGAGAGCCGCCATTACAGCCACATTACAGCACTCTGGCAGAAGTGATGTATGATAACTCTGGTTTCAGAGCAAGGCTTCCTGGGTGTGCAGTGCAGTTGTGAGAGAGTGTGACTGTTGCAAACGAGGAGCAGTGTTTCCAGAGACCCAATGCTCTCCCAGAGAGGCATTCTTCCGGTCCAGTGAGGGCCTTCAGACAGCCAGGTCTGATCCCAACACTCAGGGCTGAAACCTGACCTGCTTCATTTCTTCCTTGTCTTAGGTTTTCTATTGCCTTGAAAAACGCCACAACCAAAAGCAGCAACTTGGAAAGAAAGGGCCTTTTTTCACCTTACGGTCCATAGTCCATCATGAAAGGAAGTTGGGGCAGGTACTCAAGGCAGAAACATGGAGGCAAGAACTAAAGCAGAGGGCATGGAAGAATGCCTCCTATTGGCTTGCTCCTCATGGATTGCTCAGCCTGTTTTTGTTTGTTTGTTTACTTTTAGCATCCAGGAGCACCTCCCTGTGTTGGCACAACATATGGTGGGCTACGCCCTCCCACAGTGATCAGTAATCAGGACAACACCTCCATAGACATAGCAATGGGCCAGTCTCATAGATGCAATTCTTTAATCGAGGTTTCCTCTTCCCAGATGACTATGTTGCCCTAACAAAGAACTAACTGGCACATGGCTTTATTCCAGACATCTGTGCATAGTAAGTGCTCAGTAAATCCTGTCTGCGTAAATGAATAAACCAAACAGATCAATTTAAAATTCTATTACAAACTTTGTTTGCACAAAGTATGTCTTCCCATGGCCACACACATGTGGCATAAGACTGAAAATGTCAATTCACTTCAATTAAAACATTTTTTAAACTACTAAATCAAAACTATTTTAAAACACCTAGACATTAAATGAGAAAAAAAAAAAGCCACATCACTCTGTTCTATTTGTTTCTTCGCTGTCTTCTTTGGGAGAAGTATCTTAAAGCTCACCACATAGCTGAGAGTGACCTTGAACTCCTGACCCTCCTGCTTCTAGAGTGTTGGGATTACAGGCATGTGTCAACACACCTAGTTTAGGCTTACAAATGCTACTAACTGAGCTACATTGAAGCTCCCCTTCTTGGATGTTTGTTTGAACCACAAAACCGTTGCATCATTGTATCATAAGTATTCCTGTGTTGCTACCTAACAACACAGTTGATTGCTAACTTAACCTCCTCAACCATTTTGTATGATGTCATCCAAAGTCAGGGCTTTGCAAATACAGTGCCCCATTAGTGAGCGCTCTCATCCTAGACTCCTAGTTTTCTCATGAACTGGAGTCTCTGGTGCCTGGTAGCCTGCACTCTCTCTTTCCCCAAACATCTCTTGCTATCCAGGAGAGCTTCTGCCCATCCTCCATCATCACCCATTCATCATCCCCTCTTTCCTGTTGAATCTTTTCCATTCAGGCTTCAGTCCCTACTGGGCCACATGCTGCCCTTTCAAAACCGGTTTTCAGGCCTCAACTTTTTGATTTTTTGGTAGCATTTTTCTTCATTAGAGAGGCATGTGTGTATGTGCTATGTACACTTATGGGCTATGTGTACACTATGTACACTATGTACACTTATCTGCCCTTGTGTGGACAGTGAAGGTCAGAGGTTGGGTGTTTTTTATATTGACCTCGACCTTAGCTTCTGCTAGTCACACATGCCATTTCTCTGCTCAGAATGTTCCAATGGCAAACAGTCCCACAGAGACTCAGTGCTGTTGTTCCCAAACCCAGAAAAGTCCTTCACTTGCAGAGTCCCCACATGACACCTGCCAGCTGGGCTTCTCATAGCTGGTACATCTACACTGACACTGGCTCTTCAAATATCATCTAACATAAGCCCTTGGAACTTGCTGATGCCTTTGTCTGGAACGTTCTTTACAGAGATATTTGCACCTTTGATCTTTCAGTTGTTTAAATTTTATTTGCAAATGGGAGTTTATTCCCAAATATGCCAACGAAAACCATAACCCAGCCCCTTTATGATTCTCATTCTCCTTCACCTGCCTGACTCAGGCTTCTCCACATGATCTATTTATAATTTCCTTACCCATTTCTGAATCGTGAGCCTCTCTTCTCTGGACTATAAAACTCCTGAGGGTAGAATTTTATCATTTCTTTCCAGTGGCTGGAACCTTCACTGCCTGGTGTCTGTTGGATGGCTGGGATTAGCCATTGACAGTAGAAAGGTCATGCCAACAGTTGGGTGTGTGACGACAAGGGTCTTTGTGACTGTCTACCCACAGACATCAACTATTGTCTTCTGGACTCAGGACACATCTGTTGAGTTCCTTGAGGGTAGAGACTATTAGCGTCATCCCCAACCTCTCTCCACCCATCACCAGAGCCCCCAAATAACGACTTCATTAAAAAGCACGAAAAGCACTCCTGGGCTGGATTGATGATTAGAGTGCCCATTGTTATTGCAGGGGACCTGGGTTTGGTTCCCACTACCCACCCTTATACGGCCACTTACAACAGCCTGTACTTATATTTCTGGGAGAGCCTATGGCGCCCTCTGATCTCTGTGGGTTCTACAGACAGGAGGAACAAATACACTGATGTAATGTGGACAAACACACAATCTATAAAAGCAGGGTGGGGGTAGACAACTCCTGAACATGGTCTAGTCTGGTCTCTCCTGGAAGCACTCACAGCCAGTTGAAGCTCCCTCCAAGCTTTGCTTGGGGCCAGCTGTATCCTAAATTTATTCGCCTATTTACTTAGCCAGCCAATTAAATGCAGCTTTGAAATCCTGCAACTGTTATTATTACAGTTTTCTCAGAAAGAAAATAAAAAGTTCTGTCCCCCCTATTGCTTTCCCTAAATGCATACTTGTTCCAAATAGAAACTGCCCCGTCCCTTCTGTACAAATACCAAATCTACTGTCTAGCCAGAGCCAGGACATATTTAGCTCACCATCTCCTCTGCAGAATTTTGGAGACCATTTCCTTGAAGAAGGCTTTCTCTCCTTCATCCCTTAAAGGCATGGGTAGGTGTTCACTAGCCACAGATGTGTGCCACACACTTAGGAGGGTGAGGGGGCACAGGCCATTTGGTGGACAGATGGCAGCAAGTAAGTGCAAATGAACCAACAAGCAAACAGTGGAAGGCCCAGTGTGGTGACATAGCTGTGCCCTCCCAGCCACTTGCAGAAGCTGAACTCATTCTGTCCTCCTCTCCTAGGGCTTCCCAGCTGTGCTGACCACCCACTGATGTCATAGTCCTTGTTCCCCAAACCAGACAGCCAAAGGTAGCTGAGAAGCTCAGTCTGTCCTGATGGCGGCCCTCCCAATGGTTGACATCTGAATGTGCTACTGACAGGACACCTTGTGGCCCACGCTTCCTAAGCACACTGATAGTGGCTGGCTCCACGATGCAAGTGTCTTATTCTGAAGAGTTTATCTCAAAGGAAAACAGACCCGCTGGCTCAAACAGCCTTTGGTCTTTTGGGCTTATAGTGTCGTTCTCTATACCAACAGTGTGTGGTTACAGTCATTGCGCTGAGTAAAGGGGGACGGAGTCATGAGTATTGCTAAGGCCCTCACCATTGTTTTCTCTGCATTAAAAAGGTATTGTTTACGTGCATGGTGTGGCACATGAGTGTGAAAGATACAGGTCTTGGCTCTCTTCTTCCATCATGTAGGTACCTGGGGTTGAACTCAGATCTTTGTGCTGGGTAGCGAGTGCTTTTCCTGCACAGCCGTATTGACGTCCGTGCCGGATAGTTTTTCATCAGCTTGATACAGCTAATGTCATCAGAGAGAGGGAATCTCTATTAAGAAAATGCTTTGTAAGATCGGGCAGCAAGCGTGCCTGTAGGGAATTTCCTTAATAAATGACTGGGAGGAGGGTCCTTTGGCTGTCTGGTTTGGGGAACAAGGACTATGACATCAGTGGGTGGTCAGCACAGCTGGGAAGCCCTAGGAGAGGAGGACGGAATGAGTTCAGCTTCTGCAAGTGGCTGGGAGGGCACAGCATTGTGGGTGGTTCCATCCCTGGGCTGGTGGTCCTGGGTTCTATAAGTCCTAAGCAGCTCCCCTCCATGGACTCTGCACCAGCTCCTGCTTCCAGGTCCCTGCCCTGTTTGAGTTCTTGTCCTGACTTCCTTTGATGGTGAACAGTGGTATGGAAATACAAAGCCAAATACACTCTTTCATCGCCAAGTTGCTTTGGCTATGTGTTTCATTGCAGCAATAGAAACCCTACTGACAACATCCCTCTTCCCATTTATGTTATATTTTCCTTCTGGATAGTGTCAGCCCAGAGGCATCTTCATCTCTCCTCCCGCAAAGCTCCCTCAAAGTTCATGTAAAAAGTCCATTTCCTGACTGACTCCAAGAGAGCCGTGCCCTCCTCTGCTGGCTGTCAGACCCCTTACTGCACCATCCTGAGGCTCCTTTTCCCTTTTAATATTTTTAAGTTTTTAATACTTTGTTTCCTTGTCTTATTAAGGGTTTCCGGATGTAACAGCCCTGGCTGTCCTGGAACTCACTTTGTACACCAGGCTGACCTTGAAATCACAGAGATCTACCTGCCCCGGACTCCCAAGTGCTGGGATTAAAGGCTTGCACCACCACCGCCAGGATAGGAGACTCATTAGTGAGAAGAGACCCCGCTTGGCTCATTTTTCCCCTCCAGGTACAAGCTTTTACACCGTAAATAACCCAGTGCAAACACTTCTGTACTCCTCTGTGTTCTTCAGGCCCAGCCTCTATAATGACCCTATTCCCAATCATTGCTGACTTTTAGTTTCCATTTGCAAACAGCTTGTCTTAGAAGCCTGTTCTGGTGGCCACAGGGTCCTTTATCCTTGGGGTCACTAAGGCCCTGACTCATTTCAGTTAAACACTCAGAAATACTGCCCCCTTTTAACTAATTGATTGACAGAGCCCCATGGACCCTCTAGCTGGCTGAGCTTTCATTTATACCTGCAGCTGGGCTGACTCAGAGCTGGGCTGGGAGCTGGGTGGATCACAGTTGGCATGAGTGCTCTGCTTCAGACGCCAGAGCCTTCTGTCCACTCCTAGAGTGCCACTTTGCTGCGAGAGGATCTCTGATGGTTACCGTTGTTCAGGCACAGGAAACATCACTCCTTTGGATCTCCTTTCCCCCTTGTTCTGGGCTCTGCTCCCTCTCTCCCCTGGAAACGCCTTAGTGTGGGCTCTTGGTGCTTTCATTGCCTCTGGTCCTGGGTCTTAGGAAGGAGAAAGCATCTCTCGCCTACCTCAGAGGACGAACCATCAGACACCCACAATGCACAGCGATCCTCTGTCTATGCTTTTGTTTATTGCTTTAGCCTCCTGTTCTCCCCACCAGAGGAATCCAGGTTCCTGCTCACATTTGAAGGGGTAAAAGCTCTCCCCCCGTCACCAGGAAGCACACCCACATTGTGCTTCAGCAGTTCAGAGTAAGGCTGGGCGCCACTGACTGCTGTGCCAAGGAGCTGTGAGCGGATTCCCTGGAAGCCTGACTCATCCTATCTCATAATAACCTCTAAAATGCTGCGGGTAACCTAGAGCATCTGTCTCCAGTACATAGCACCCAGGAGGCTCTCCCTTGCATCTGTCAGCCACTAAGCAAGTCAAGCATCCTCAGGCCCAAACGTCTATAATTTTACACGACACACGCGAGCCTTCTAGGTCAGAAACATAGACATACACATTCGTATCTTTCCACAACGTCAGAATATATTGAGAAACAATAAGTTCATAAGTTAAGTCAGCTTTGTTGGCTACAGTCAGGTAAGTGGCCCGATTTCTCTTGATAGTTGACCATTGGCAAACACAGGTTCATTTTTTAAATTGTATTTATTTTTGCTTACTCTTTGAGAATTTCACACATGCGCAGTCTTTTGATCAAAGCGTGGTAAATAAGAATCTGGGAAACAATAGGCTGACAGGTGTTTATTCGGGGGGAAATCACTCACACCAGAAACAGATGACCACTGCGGGTTACTGTCCCAAGGATGCTTCCTGATGCTCTCTGTCTCTGACCAGGTAGTAAGAGAGTGAGCTGAGGTCCAGGATCCCAGACCTAGTCTCCCCAGGTCACGCCAGTATCTGTCCCTATGCCCCCAATGGGCATGGTCAGGGCAGCAGGTGAGGGCAGGGTGGACATCTTGCTACATTTGATCATCCTCACTCCTCCCCTTCCACTCTCCTGGATTCTACCCTCCACAGTATTCCCCTCACAATTCCTTTTCACTGTTTTTTTTGTTTGTTTGTTTTTGTCATAGCCCACTGAGTTCCACTAGTGGTATCCATGTAGGCAAAGCTGTGGGGCTGTCAACTGGAACATGGTCAACCTATCAGGAACCACACCCTTGGAGGAAACTGATTCTCCCTCCCAGCAGCCTTCTACCATCAATAGTTCCTCAGTAGGGAGTGGAGGGTCATGAGCCCCTCCCCATCCATGCTGGAATGTCACTGCCTTGGTTCTGGGCAGGTCACGTGGAGGCAACCACAGCAGCTGTGAGGCCATGGGTCCCTTCCAGCAAACCCGGGTTCTTTTTAAAAATTTATTTAGATGTACTTGTTTCATGTGTATGAGTGTTTTGCCTGTCTGCATGTCATATGCACCCATGGTGCCTACGGAGTTCAGAAGAGGGCCTCAGATCCTCCCGGGTTAGGGATAGTTATAAGTTGCTATACTATGTAGCAACAAGTGTGGTGAACTGCTGACTCATCTCTCCAGTTCCAAATCTGTGTTCTTTTATTCTAACCTTAAGCACTGCTAGCTCTGAAATCACATTTCATACATCGCACAGCAATCATCTCTCTGTACGTATGAGGAGAGGGGGTGTGTGTGTGTGTGTGTGTGTGTGTGTGTGTGTGTGTGTGTGTGTGTTACAAACTTAGTAGGCTGCATCAGCGGTGGGGACCTAACTCAGCAAAAGCTCCTGGGACAGTTGGGAGCTGTCTGCCCATCAGTTCTAGACATGCACATCAGTGGTCAGGAGACATCTCAGCTGTCACTGTCACAGTGTTAAGCACCCTCCTCTTTCTGAGATCTAGGGGAGAGTGTTGCACCTTCCCTCATTCTGGTGTTTTCAATAACTTTTGGGGTCTGATTTTACTGATAGTATTTTAGTATGCCATGTGCTCTTATGGCCCCAGATAAGTTTACAAGGTGATTCTCCTTATTTCTATGAGAAAATTATTCACCATCCTATGTGGCAGCATTCATCTGTCCACCTGGGTGCAGAGTCTGTCTCCTCTGCGATTTCAAAATGGGGCCAAATGGAGTCACCGGGAAAGGCACAGCCTGAAAAGGACAGTTCAGTAACTTCGAGCCAGGCACAGGCTCATCTCAGCAACATCCTCCAAGTGTCCCTTCACTATTTCCAGCTCAGAATTCATGTACGCCCAAAAGCAGCCCTGTCTGCCATCTTAACCTTTTGAACAAATGCTTCATGACCTAGAGTTAAGCTTGACCCAAAATCTGTGTGTTAGCTTTTCTTCTTAAGCGAGAAACTTAATCTGAGCATGCTCAGAAACAAGTAGAGCATACTCAGGAAGGCGCCACCCCAAAATGCTTCCCACCCCCAAATGCATCTCACCCCGGGCTTTTATTTGGAAAGGGCTTTTTAAATAGCTCCCTTCTTTACAGATAATTTAGGCCAATGGTTTATTTGTTTGTTTGGATTGCTTTAAGTTTTTTATTCACCAAGATAGATATGTTTTTTTGTTTTTGTTTTGTTTTGTTTTGTTTTTTCTTAGTCTGTTGTATTTTGTCTCACATCCTAGATCATCTCTTTACCATCCATGGAGCTTTCATTCTTCTCTTCCTGTCCACCCACCATGTCAGGATCTATGTCACAGCCAGATGGAAATCGGAGGGGACTCGAGAATTGTTGCACACTGAGGAAGAGGAATCAAACGCTGAGATGGAAATTTGTTCCTGGACTGGACCATCTGGTTAAAAAAAAAAAAAAAAAAAAAAAAAAAAAAACATCAAGAGACATTCCCAGGCTTAGTGGTTCACCCCACGGCGTGTTTGCCCCGCCCATGTGAGGCATGAAACAACCCGAGGAACATGGACAGCTTCCTTTCGTCTTTGAGTGGGAGGAGGGGAGCGCAGTGGGAGGGAACACCCATCCCCTCACCGAGATGATGTAGTAAGGGAGATGGGATGGAGTCCAGGCTGTCATTTAGGAGGCAGCTGAGGGAATGCAGGGCCCTGCATCCGGGCTCTTCGGCTGGATAACTGAGCAGTTGGGAGATAAAAGCTGAGAAAACACAATGAACAGTCTCTTTCCTTTTACCTGCTTCCTTCCCACTGGGTGTTTACCTCTTCCTTGTCCAGGTCTGTTTTCCACATGGTATTCTGAGTTTTCTTGGGGACAAAATTGGTCAGATTTAATAAGGGCTTCTCCACTTAATTATTTTTCTAAATCCTCAAGGCAACCAAGGGCCCTCGAGCATACGGTCCTATCTGTCCTCTGGCCTCTCTATGATGGCAAGCTTCACCGAGCAGGAAGTGGCTTTGCCTTGGTTTTGATTCCTTTTTAAAGCAGGGTACAGAGTTGCTTCTAGAAAGAGAGTAGGAAAGATCGGGAAATGAAGGCGGAGGAAGAGGAGGGAATGATGAGATACTGGCAGATATTTTGAGCTACGCAAGTCAAGTCATTGGCAGAAAGATGATGAAAGAAAACATGGAAATAAATGGGTGGGCATGGCATGGGATGTCGACAAGGGGGAGCCATGATTTCTGAGGTGCTGCATGAGTAAGCAAGAGTGAACAACCACAGCGAGTGAACAGCTGTTGTTTAAGACCTAGGCACCAGTGGAGAGCACAGGCCATGGGGAGTCGTTCCCTGGAGATGTGATCGAGAACAAAAAATAGGCCCCTTTGCAATCCAAGAGAGTAGAGGAGTGAGGTAAGTGACACGAGTGGGACCCTGGGATGGACTTCTACAAGCCAACTAGAATGATCTCTTTTTAAAAAGTCAGTGTCGGAGATGGGCAGATGGCTCAGTGGGTAAGAGCACCGCTCTGCAGGCATGAGGACCTCCGTTCAAATCCTCAGCACCCACATTTAAAGCAGGGCATGACTGTACATACTGAAACCCTGGCATTGTGGATGGGAGTCATGTAGTTAGCAAATGGAGCTGAAAAGGTGAGCTCCCAGTTCAGAGAGACGCTGTCTGGAGAGGAAAAAAAAAAAAAAAAGTAAGTCACTTGATGTCCTGTTCTGGCTTTGGCATGTGTTTGTATGAGGTCCCATATCCACAGCTCATGTACATACACCACACACATAGATTTCACATGCACATGCGCTTTTACACGCATACATGCGCGCGCGTGCGTGCACACACACACATACACACACACACACAGTCAACAATCTTTTTACATAGAAATAAGTTTAAAAGGAAGACTGAATGCCAAAACTGCTTCTGATTGGATCCACGAGAGCCTTGTCTCTTACTGTATCTCTGTGGCCCTCAGGGAAACAACCTCATGGAGAGAGACACTAACAAAGGTGAAGTCCCCAAAGATGATGCCTGTCTGGCCTTCTAAGGGAGGGGGAAGGTAGGAAACACAGATTCTTGGAAACCCCTATAAGGACTTCAGACTTGGCCACTTTTAGCATGCTGGGTTTGGAATAGCTATTTGATGGGTGTGTAGATGCTGAGGAGGAAGCAGGCTGTGCAAAGCCTGCAATTCAGGGGACAAGCTAGGAGCAGTCATAAACGTTAAAGTCCTCACCACATTAGATGATCTCAAAGCCATTAGATTGGGTGAGATCACCAAGGGAATGAGTATGAAGAAAAAATCCAAAAGGGTGAGGGCCAGGCCACCCTGAGGCAAGAGGTCAGAAGGAGAGGGAAGGGCTGGCCAGGATGAAGGGGGTCCACTTCCCACTGGAAGAGTGTGTGTCTTGCTCTTGACTTCCTTTGACAAAATGAGGTCCCCTGAGACTGTGCATCGATAAGGCTCCAGACCAAAGAGTGTCCACAAGGAGAATGGCTGATCTTGACCTTGGTAGTGATTGAACCAGACTGGATGGAGTGTCGGAGAGATTCAGAAGGGCGTGGCTAAGTACATCGAGTACAAATGACTGAACCATGGACAGATTCCTAGTGTCACCACCCATAGGGGACAGGGGTAAGAAGTTATTGCTTTAAAAAAAATTCTCTCTCTCTCTCTCTCTCTCTCTCTCTCTCTCTCTCTCTCTCTCTCTCTTGATACTAGAGCAAAGATAGCTAATGTAATTGGAGATGGGCTTGCCTGAGGGAATGGAGTGGACGTACAAGTGAGCTAATGAGTGCAGATTTGGGGTCAGGTGGGAACTCTCTTTTCCAAGGAAGAGCTCTGAGAAGAGTAATATTCCAAGAGAGAAGTCCTAGAGAAAGGATGGGCACACCTCAAGGGGCCTTCTCTGTCCTACTCTCCTGTTGACACCAACATCTGGCCCTCCCATCATTTACATTGCCCGGAGCCCAATTAGGGCAAAGATACAAAATCTTCCTGCCATGGCCCCATAAAGTCTGGCCTCAGGGCTGCAGCCCATTTGGAAAACGTCTTCATTTCATTTGTGTGTTTTTTCAATTCCATTATTAAGTGCCGTTTAACATGGGCAAGGGGAAGGCCTGTTTTCATTCCCCAATTCTCCTTCCTCTCTGGCCTGCATGCCTCCCTGGTGAGTAATGGGGAGGCTGCTGCTTTTCTGGAACACGGGGGGAAACTTCCAGCAAATTGCAAAAGCATGTTTCTCCCTTAAAAAACTCCTTTCACGCTTGTTTAGCACTGGGTTTGTAGAGTTCACGAAAAGTCTCCATAAACAGGCTCCAAACGGCCCTGACTCCCTTTGCTCTCCTGGGGAACTCTTCTTTTTTTCTCCTAAGGGGTTCTGTAGCTTAAAGAAATAATGCGAGCAGAGAGCCTAGAGTGGAGGGCAGTGGTGTAGCCAGGAGAATAAGCACACTTTGAAGCTGTCAGAGGACAGCAGGTTGGAGGATCCTGGAAGGGGCAAATTCCTGTCTGCTCCATCCTCACCATCCCTCAGTTCCCGCATGGCTGGGGCAGCAGGGTAGCCAGAGAGCTAACTAAACAGTTCAGGCAGAGCGATGCTCTTCATATGAGCAGCTTGCAATGCCAGGGAAGGAGATGGGAGAATAGGAAATAATGTCTGAATTGCACAAGAAGGGCCCCGCCTCAAACCCAAAGAAATACAGGGTTCTGAAAAGAGAATGTGTGAGGTGTTTGTCTTTTGCAGAAAGACACTTTCTCTTCTTTGGGTCCTTGGCAGATGAGGTGGCTTTCTAAAAGGTAGGCAGGCGAGGATGGAGCAAAGGGTGGGGCTCTGTTGGGTGCGGCTCTCAAGGCAGACCAGGGGAGGTGCTATAGAGCTTAGTGGCAAGTGTCTGGGACTAGGCCTTCTGCGTAGTTTACTACTGGCTACTACTGATCTAATCTGTTACTGTGAACCTGACTCAGCCTCTGTCACTGGCTAAGACGTCTTGGCTCTACCATTGACAGAGTGGCCCTGCCCAGTCCATTCCTGTTTCTCTGTCTGTAGAACCTTCTTTCCTTTTAAATGCTCCATGCATTTTTTTTCTCACCCATGGGGGGTGGGTGGGGGTGGAGGGAGCTCACGCTCAAGAAGAAAGTGGGTATGGCGATGCATGCCTCTAATTCCACCACTTGGGAGGTGGAGGTAGGAGGATCAGGAATTTAAGGCCACCCTCTCTTGTACAGCAAGTTCAAGGTCAGCCAGGACTACTCGAAACCCACAGTCAAAACAATAACAGGCACAAGAATTAAGAAAAGGCAGGGGTTTTGTTGGGACAAAGTCCACGTTTGCTTGGCTGGGAGACTAGAGATGTTCGGGATGGCAGGATGGGGAAACAGAGCGTTTCCGGAATTCTCTGGTGTCCAGTGTGCCCTCTGGGAGGACAGCCACCAGACCCAGGTCCTGCAATGTTCCCATGGTGCTCAGCAAAGGCTATATGAGTGACAGACAGGAACGTTCTTAAATGTACTGGAGCCTGGGGCACTTGCCTGCCGCAGGAGAAGGAGCAGGTGCCCCTGAAACCCCCCACTCCTCTACCTCCCCACCTCTCCACCCCCTACCTCACCCCACCCCACTGCCACCCCATCAGAAAGTGCCACTTCCTGCTGCTTAGGAAGCTCTGATCCTCTCCACATTCAGGCTGTTGCCTCCTCTTCCTCCCGCAGCTGGCCCAGCCACTCTTCCCTGTTCCGCCTTCTCCTCAGCCCATCTCTTTTTCTCTTCCTCTTTCCATGCCTCTGATCTTCCAATGCCCCCTCCCACCATGCTTCCTGTTCCCTTGGCAGAGGGCAATGGTGTCATCAGGGTTGACTGGGTGGCCTCTAGCTCAGGACTGGTTTCATGCCCAACCTCTGTGTATTGCCCCACAGAAGACAGCTAGCTTTCCCCAACTGCTGCTTCCCCCTCTTTACGTCTATTTGGCAAATGCAGAAACTGATGCTACAGAGACGACCCTACCTCCTCTCAAGCTCTTCCGGGGCTGTAATTCTGCCCAAGGTGTCATTTGCTGGATACATCTGATCCTCTCTTTCTGGAAAGCACCAGTCTACGTGGTTGCACCAGAATTGAAGTTCTACCTCCTGTACCTCTAAGATACCCAGCCCCATCGTGATCCCACTGCCCCGCCCCATCCCCAATTTAGCATCAGTCTAGGGCATGGATGCTTGGGTCTGTCCATATTCTAAACTCCTTACTCCAGCATCCACGGAGAATGAACAATATTGTCTCCTTTTGACAGCACTGGGATCTCGGATTCTCTCTGCATACTATATTTGCAGGAGCTTACAGTAGATCGAACGGCTTCAGTTTTGTCCACCCAAGGCTGTCACCACACTCCACTGACCCACTGTGTGTCTTGAAGCTGTAGAAAACACAAAGGGGATCGTGGGTTTCAAACATCCTAGTGGAGAACATCTCTGCTAGCTGTTCCGATATTTTCTGGGAGTGGATGGCAGCAGAGTTTGCACAGGTAGCTGGGGAAGCCAACCTCTGGCCTCTGGAAGCTTCTTTTCGCGTCACACAGGTATTGACGCACACCCAGATGGCTGTTTTGTATCTGGACTTGAGGACTTGACTGAGAGATTGCCATAGAGTCGGCACGTGCTGCACGGCACGGTCGGGAGAGGGTGTTTATGGGCCTCCCGGTTAATGATTCCCATTTATGGAACATGTGTGCAGCAGCCGGACGGGGCTGGCTAAGATGGGACACCAGCAGGGCCTGGGTCTTACAGCCTGGCTACACTCACAGGCTCGACAAGGCAGCTGTCAGGACTGGACCGTTAATGACCTGGGGAATCCCAGGCTCCCCACAAATCTGCCCTTTCAGCTCTATCAACATCCTAGGGAAGACGTCCTGTGAGGGAGACTGGGGCCAGGCTGGCTGAAGCAGGCTAGTAATAAAAACAACTGCTGGTATGAGGGTAAGAGCTAACATTTCCAGGGTGCTCGCTTGTTGAAAGCTTGTGCATGTTGTCCCTTTCATTTAATCCTTGCAATACGCCTATATAGTCCAGACAGGATTTTTTGTCTTTCCAATTAAACTTCATGGCCCGGAAGAAAGAAACACTCAGATTGCCCGAGGCCATAGAGTTATATAAAATGAAAACATTTGAATATGCGTTAATGTGTATATGTTGTTTAAAATGTAGGTTTTCACCATGACATCTTCATGCATGCATGTCATGTACTTTGCTCATATTTACCCCCAGCTCCCACCCCCTTCTCTCCTCTTGCTTCTGGCTGCCTTCCACAGAGCTGAAATTATAGCCGAGTGTAACTGTAGAGCTAGTCTGAGAGGCGTGGAGAAGTGAATTCTGGAAGTTCATTCACATCATTTTGATCACAGTTGACACGACAGCTAAAAAGATACATTTGGAGGCTTAGAAAGTCCTAGATTATACTCCAACTTTGCCTCCCCACAGCCTTGCACACTGCACGTTGTCATTTAGGCACAGAGAAAGAAATAGCCTCTTAGAAGGTGCAGACCCGGAGGCCTGGGAGATGGTTCGGGGGATAAGAGTGCTTTCTGTCAAAGCAAGAGAACCTGAATTCAAATCCCTGGTACCCGCTCAAAAGCCGGGCTTGACCGCGCATGCCTGTAACTCTATAGTGGGTGGAGCCTGGAATATCCTGAGAACCCCATAGCCAGAGACCTGTCTCAGTAAATAAGATGGAGAGCGCTGGAGGATGGTTCCCAACAAGCTCCTCTGACTTCTGCATGTACGTTACAGATGTGCATGCCTTCACACACACATGCATACACTCCACTCATACCACCCATGCCTCTCAGCCACAAGTTACCTTGGACTTCTTACTAAAAGTGGGGGAGAGTAGCAACCTCTAGCACTAGAACTGTGGGAAGCCATATATGGTTCAGAGCCCAACAGAAACTAAATCCTAATTATTCATCAATTCGACCACACCCGAGTCATCAATGGAACAGTGGCACTGAGTGTGGGCACCCCAAGCAGAAGCCCCTCCTGGAGCTCTGCAGCCATCACCTTCTCAAACAGCACAGCCACTCATTAGCTGAATAGGACAACAGGACCAATAGCGATGGCTGTATCAGGGACCACTCAAAGCAAGGTGAGGAGCAAGAAAGCAATGTGTGCAAAGCACAGTTTGCATCTTTGAGAAACTGCGGAACTCTCCTTGTTGTCTTTGGAAACCCCATTTGGTCCTCTCCCTTTTGAGCACAGCCTTGCACACTGCACGTTGTCATTAGACGCAGAGGAAAAAAATAAAATAGCAGAAACCCAACCTTCAAAGGTCTTTGGTGCTCTAGGGGGAAGATGGAACCAACAAAAATAAAGCATTCATTAAAAACAAAAAATGACATGTCATATACACACATACTGTAGATAATCACTACCAGCCTTGTGGAGACTTGAGCAGGGGCTGTGGGATTGTGCCAGAGTGCCTGGGATGACATCTGAGAAGTTTCTGGAAGGAGGGGGAGTTTTTGAGGATGGATGTAGGTCCCTCTAGAGGTCAAGTTCACTCTACTCTTATCTGTGCCTTCCCTAGTACACAGTAGGTGCCTTATGCTTGCTCACTGAATGGGAGACGGGAAGCAGCAACTGGGAACTCTGAGGAGGGTGTGGACAAACAGTGGGCTGGTGACTCAGAGGGGGGCCGAGCGCCCCACGGATGTCGAAGGCCTGCGTTTATTTTTCTTTAGTATTCTCTGCCAGGGGTTGGCCCATGATAGACCCAGAGGGCCAGTTTTTCTTTGGAGAGAAAGGGTAGGAAAGGAGAATTCTATTTATGCAGTCTGGTTACATCTCGCTTTCGTGTGTGTGTGTGTGTGTGTGTGTGTGTGTGTGTGTGTGTGTGTGTGTTTAAATACACAAGTCCCTCCTAATACCAGACTTTCGAAATAAAGGAAAAGGAAAACATCTCCCCGGTGGACACAGACAGACAGTTTTGTATGCCTGCCCGGGGGGGGGGGGTAGTTACATGGCATTTCGATGGCTCAGCTGAAGATAGCCCTCCCAAGTCTCCTCTCCTGGTGTTTGTAGTAGAGGCAGGAGGGGAGAGCTAGGAGAGACCTCCACCACAGGCTTGGAGGACACGCGTGGCCACAAGACTCCCATGGCAAAACAGCCAGGCTTGTGGATTCACTTTGCCTGGAGTCACCCTCACTGTCCTCAAGGTCTTGCACACAGGCTCGTGACAAAGCGTGCCAGCTTTTGAGGCACTGGCTTGGGCTCCTGTCCATTCTCACAGGGTCCAACTTGTCTTTATTCTCTTCTCCTTTATGTCCGTCTTCTTTCTGACTTCCCAGTCGTTGGCTTCCATGATGCAGCCCTTCAGAGATGCTTGTCAGTCCTGGCATTCAGAGAGTCAGTTTCTATTGAAAATCCCTGAATCGTGCTCATATTCAGAACCACTGAAAGGTGGTTGTTGTGCCTCTGGTTGACCCCAGGCTGATACAAACACCACATCTCTGGTCTGGTATGTGCCATCACTCAGTGGCGATGGATTTGGGACAGGTTTGTGACCTGGAACACCGTGGCAGCTCCAGGAAAGCAAGCTTTCTGTGATCTGAAACATGGATGCAGAGAAGGTGGCCCTCAGCTGTGTGTGCTGGCCCACACCTGAAATCTTAGTCTAACTCTGGAGATGGAGCAGGAGGAGCAGACATTTAAGGCCAGCCTGCGTTTAATGAGGACATCTTTTAAGAAGCAAAACTAAGAGAGGTGAGAGAGGGAGACATGTGTGCTACCAACACATTGTATCTGGACACAATATCTGTGCTTAGAGCTGAGGAACCAAGCCCAGGGACAGGGTACACAGAGCAGGTAAGGAGAATGTGAGCCCCATGCTATAAACTTTCTACAAGCTGTTACTCTGGAGTTCCATGTATGGGAGAAGATATATATTTCCATTGTTTAAGCCTAAGGTGGTGATGGTTTCCTTGTCCTCGTTAAAAAAGTCAACTTCTAAAAATGTGTACATGTGTACCTGCCATAATTGTGTGGGTTTTCAGGAGGCCAGGAGAGGGTGTTAAATCCATGGGAGCTAGAGTTACAGGCGGTTGTGTACTGTCTGGTGTAGGTGCTGGGAACTGTGAGGGCAGCAGGCACTTAAAAACAAACAACAGCAAAAACAAAGTCTATCTTATTTGTCTCTGTGTGTGTATGATGTACATTGGGGGACTTTCATATGGTTACCAGAGGGCAATATTGTGAATATGAATCTCCCTCCCACCTTCACCTGGGTTTTGGGTATAGAATTCAGGTCATCGGGCTTTTGCAGGAAACAACTTTACCCTACTGAGCCACCTCTCCAACCCTGGCTTCTTTCTTGAGACCAGACACTTCTCCATCAAATTCCTTTCATCCCAGCACTCAGGAGGAAGAGGCAGGTGGATCTCTGCGAGAGTAAGGCCAGCCTGGTTACAGAGTGAGTTTCAGGACAGCCAGGACCACATAATGAAAGCCTGTCTTTTAAAAAGATTAAAAAAAAAAATCTATGAAAAAAGACGTTCCAGGTCCCCCTTTTCAACAGTTCCCTGAGTCCCTGAGCTCTATGAGCTTTGTTAAGCAGGGCACAATGGACTTGGCACCTGGCTTCCTTTTGCTAAGTCTTCTCATTGAAGACACTGGAGGACAGCAGTCCAGCAAACCGCAGAGGTCTGAAACATTACACTGCCAGTTTGGGCGACCTGGATGGCTTTCTTGCCGATGGTAGCCCAAGGAAGGCACCGTGAGCTGACTCCATAGAACAGCTGAGCATCAGATGAGCTGGTGGAATGCGCATGGCAGGAAGGGCCCGCCCTGCTGGCCTGACCTCTGTCTCTAGCCTGCCTTCTGCTCTGGGCAGATGTACACTTTAAAAATATTCAACTAAGCATTTATCGTTCAGTGTGCATGTTTGTGCACACACACGTGCGCTACAGTGCATGCGTGGCAGTCAGAGGACACCCTGCAGACAGTGGTTCTCTCCTTCCACTATGTGGGTCCTGGGGGATTGAACTCAAGTCGTCAGATTTTTGCAACAAGCCCCTTCCCCTGCTGAGCCTCCTTGCTGGCCTGTGTTTCTCTCTGTCTCTGTCTCGTGTGAGGTTTGGCCCAGAAGAGACCCATATGAAAACTGGGAGGACCTCGTGTTGTTTTCCAATGCACAGCAGTTCGTTGCCACCAGGAATCCACAGCCCCATGGGCATCTCTTACCAACTCCTTCCATGGGAGTTCTTCACATCATTTGGAGCAGGGCCCAGGCTCTCCCCCCATGTGTCTAGGCTGAGAGAGCATCCCTCTATGTGGAATGAGCTCCCAAAGTCCATTCATATGCTACGGATAAGTACTGATCCACTATCAGAGGCCCCACAGACTGCCCTAGTCCTCCTAACTGATACCCATGTTCAGGGGGTCTGGGTTGGTCCCATGCTGATTTCCCCGCTGTCAGTCTGGGGTCCATGAGATCCTGGGATTGCCTTGATTGGTAACTGATGCAAGTGGTCAGAGCCCACCGTAGGCAGCGCATCTCTAGGCAGAAGATGCTGGACTCTATAGAAAGCTAAAGCATGAGCCAGAGAGAGAGAGAGATAGAGAGAGAGAGACAGAGAGAGACAGAGACACAGAGAGACAGAGACAGAGACACACAGAGAGACAGAGACACACAGAGAGAGAGACAGAGAGAGACAGAGACACAGAGAGACAGAGAGACAGAAAGACAGAGAGAGACAGAGACACACAGAGAGACAGAGACACACAGAGAGACAGAGACACACAGAGAGAGACAGAGATTAGAGGGAGACAGAGACAGAAAGACAGAGAGAGACAGAGACACACAGAGAGAGACAGAGACACAGAGAGAGACAGAGAGACAGGGAGAGACAGAGAGAGACAGAGACAGAGACAGAGACACAGAGAGAGACAGAGACATAGAGAGAGACAGAGACAGAAACACAGAGAGACAGAGAGAGAGAGTGAGAGAGTGAGAGAGAGACAGAGACACACAGAGAGAGACAGAGACACAGAGAGAGACAGAGAGTGAGAGAGAGAGACAGAGAGAGAGCGCATCGCTCCTCGCTCCTCCATAGTTTCTGCTTCAAGTTTTTGTCCCAGTGTCCCTCAGTGATGGGCGGTGGCCTGGAAGTGTAGCCCAGTGAATCCCTGCCTCGTCTAAGCTGTGTCAGGCCAGAGTGTCTTATCACAGCAACAGAAATTAAGCTAGGACAGCTGTGGCTGCACAGAAAGCCTGACCCTCTGGCTTCCTGTCTTGCCATCGGCTCTACCCGCTCACAACACTCAGACACCAGTGCCATCAACTGTGAGCCGCTAACGGGCCTTCATCAGAATGAGAGCTATGCTGTCTCAGATTTCCATCCTCCAACTCATGACATACATAAACCTCCCCCCGTGTTTCTTTTTTAAGTGCACACACCCTTGCATATTTTGTTATAGTAACAGCAAACAAACCCTCACTAATTTTCTGTATTTCAAAATATGCCGGTTATTCTCTTCTTTCTTAACTGGGCCCCCAGATAGCAAATGTATTAATTCATTTAATACAAAAACCCAGACAAGGAAGTCTTCTTGTACAGTTTGTTCCAGAGAGTTTAAATATGATCGGGGGCCTACTCTACTGCCTAACATTTTTTTTTTTTCAGCATTAATGTTTCAAGAGTGAATCATTTTCAGGATGACTGCCTTCCAAGTAGCAAGAGTGGCTGTAGCAACTTCATTCCTCACTCAAAGTCTTGGCCCCACATTTCCACGCACAAGCTTTGAGTTTCACTTGGCTTATATTAGCTTCCTCCATCTGAGCCAATCTCCGTGACTAAGGCATGTTGATGGCTCCTGTCCCGAAACAAGGTGAGGCCGACCTGATGAGCCATGGGATCCACAGAAGGGAGTCATGACTAGATGCGGGGGAGCCCCCTCCCACACTCAACACACAGGATCTCACCATCTAGCTCTAGCCAGCCTGGTGCTTACTAGCCCAGAATGACCTTGGACCCATAGAAATCTTCCTGCCTCCATCTCCCTAGTGCTGGAATTACAGCTGTGTGTCGATGCCCAGCGGAGGCCAATTTTTACGCTCACTCTTGTTCTCAAGTCATCCAGAGGACCTCCAATTTCATGTTGCGGTGTGGCTGAGAATTTTTAAAATATAACTTTGTGGCTGGTTCTTTACTTTTGGAAAGCATACTATCTTCAAGTATATAGCCAAAGATAATGTAGTTTTTATGTATTTCAGTTGGTGTGTGTGTGTGTGTGTGTGTGTGTGTGTGTGTGGTGTTTTGTTTGTGTCAATTTGACCCAACCTGGAGTTTTCTGGGAAGAAGAGCTTCAATTGAGAAAATATCTCCCATCAGATTGCCTGTAAGGAAGTATGTGGGTCTTTTTCTAGGTTAGTGTTTGATGGGGGAGGAACAAGCCCATAGGTATGGCAGATGCCACCCCTGGGCAGGTGGTCCTAAGTTGTATAAGAAAGTGGGGTGAGCAAGCCATGAGAAGGAAGTCAGTAAGCAGCACCTCCATGGCTCCTGCCTGGAGTTCCCATCCTGACTTCCTTTGCTGATGGACTATGGTATGGAAGGATATGATGAAATGATCCTTTCCTCCCCAAGCTGCTTTTAGTCATAGTACTTTATCCCAGCAATAGGCACTGTAACCAAGACAGCATTCCTTCTCAAATACCTTCGAAAAGCGAGCAAACTCATTGCTCAACCTTGTGTTCCAATTAGGTTTCAAAGGGTGTTCCTCGCAAGTCCTGTGCTTTCTAGGCTGGGTTCCAAGCCACGGGTTTATCCTTTGCTTTGTGGTCAGAGAAGTGATAAGGAGACACCAGATAGCTGTGTTACCTCTAGGAAATGCCCCCTTCCTTCACCCCTCTCTTTCTCTCTTTTGGGCAGGGTATCATATAGAACCAATTAGACTCAACGCACTGTGTAGCGGGACAACTGGAGTCTTGACCCCGCTGCCTCCATCTACCCCCGTGCTGGGATTACAGACGCGTGTCAGCTCACTTGGCAGTGCTTTTCCAACTTTTGTTAAATTGCTTCCTGTTCATTGGAAGCATAGCCGGAAAGCTCACTTGTGTCTGGGCAGGCAGCAAGCCCCACACTAGACATGAAGAGTTTTAACGATTGGAGATAAACCCGCAGCTGCTGTCAATCAGCTGAGCCATCACTCATATCTCTAGGCTTTGGGGAATGGAGCTACTGTGTACCGACCGGGAAGCTTTTGATCTCTGTATATATAGTTTTTTATGTGTGTGGTTTCATGTGGGTGTATCTGTGTGGGTAGGCACGGATGGAAGCACCACGGCCAAAGATCTTTGGGTGTCTTTTCCCCAGAACTGTCTACCTTGATTTATGGCTTGCTTGGCCTGGAGCTCTCTGACTGAGCAAAGGCAGGCTGCCAGGGTGCCCTGGGGGTCCTCTTACCTATTCAATTAGGATTAGGAGACACCTTAGAAACTAGGTCTCTGCGCTTCAAGGCTTTACGACTGAGGTTTCACGAAGTATCCATGTTAATTTCAACATGCTATGCAGCGCAAGCTGGCCTTGAACCCAAAACCCTCCTGGTTGAGTCTCCAGAGTGCTGGGATGACAGATATGTTCTCTCTCCCTCTCTCTCTCTCTCTCTCCCCTCTCTCTCCTCTCTCCCCTCTCTCCCCTCTCCTCTCTCTCTCTCTCCTCTCTCTCTCTCCTCTCTCTCTCTCTCTCTCTCTCTCTCTCTCTCTCTCTCTCTCTCTCTCTCCTCTCTCTCTCCTCTCTCTCTCCTCTCTCTCTCTCTCTCTCTCTCTCTCTCTCTCTCTTCACTGGTGTTTTGCCTGCATGAGGGTGCTGGGTACCCTGGAGCTGGAGTTACAGATAGTTGTGAGCTGGCATGTGGGATGGTTCTGGGAATTGAACCCAGGTCTTCTGGAAAAAACAGCGAGTGTTCTTACCCACTGAGCCATCTCTCCAGCTCTCTCTTTTAAGGTTTAGGGAAATTAATAGCTCAGTGGCAGAGCGCTTGTGTAGGACGTGTGAGGTGCTAGCTCTGATCCCTATAATGGGTGAATGAACAATTGCTGTAGCTCTAGGCTGTCCTCTATCCTGGGCCAGCTTATCTGGAGGCTAGACACGCATTGGGCATTTTCTCAAGGGCTCAAGATGCAGTTTGTTTTCAAGAGCGAAGCCACTCACATGACCATCTGTCTGAACCAACTCTATCAGGGAGCAGCACCCACACTCTCACAGTCCCTGTTAGGTGCCAGGCCATCTTCTCAACCCAAACCCCTGTTAATAACGGACTCGCCATATGGCCCTATGAGATACCTATTATTGTCATTACCCTCTGTGCAGGTGAGGAAGCAGAAACACACACAGAGAGGTTAAGTACCTGGCCCACAACTGCACTTGTGCGGTTTAAACCCAGGCCAACCTTGAAGAGGGGACAGAGGTTCCATGGAGAAGAGGAGCAGTGTGGCTCACACATTCTTGTTCACACAACAAGCATATTTTCAACCCCAAAGTTCTGCCGCAGTCACCCACACCATGCTACTCGTAATTCTAGACGAATCTGTTACTCCTAGAAGTTCCAGAGAGAAACTCCATGCTAGCAGGTGTGGTCCATTCAGGACGGTGTGACAAAACACTAGGGATGAGACACAGTACAAACAATGGGATCAGGGCCCCAGCCAGGGTCAGGTCCTTGAGGGGGCCTGGCCCCTGGTTTATAGATGGCTCTTTCTAGCTCTGTCCTCACACAGGGACAGGGACAGAGGTGCCCCCTGGGGTCTATGTTCCATGTGAGGGTTGGAGACCAGCCATGTGTGTGATGGATATGATCCTGTGCACAAAGGCCCCGGGAGGCTGTCATGTGTCCTGCTCTATCACATTCCCCCTTACTCCCTTGAGTCATCTCCCCAGCTTCATGAGCTTGCTTTTATAAGGACACTAATTTCATTCATGAGGGCCCCAACCTCAGGTCCTAGTCACTGTCAAGGCTCCACCTCCAAATAACCATCCTTGTAGAGAGAAAGATTCCAACATTAATTCCGTTTTTGTTGTTGTTGTTGTTGTTTGTTTGTTTGTTTGTTTTTGTTTTTGTTTCTCGAGAAGGGGTTTCTTTGTGTAGCTCTGGCTGCCCTGGAACTCACTTTGTAGACCAGGTTGGCCTCAAGCTCACAGAGACCCTCTTGCCACCACCACCTGGCTCAATTGGGATTAAAGGCATGAGCCACCATGAATTTTTGATGACAGAAACCAACCACAGCAGCACGGAAGGTTGCCGAGGCAGCTAGCTTTCTTGTGTCTCAAAAGATGACAGCATTAAATTTAAAAAAAAAAAAAAAAAAAAAAAAGAACAAAGCAACAAAAACCAGGCTCTGAGAGTGGGCTCTTCAGATCGTGTGACAGGCCAGCAGGTGAATATCTAAGCTGAGCAAGATCCATGTCCCTCATGTCACCTGGTGGCAACAGATGTGACTGAAGAAAACTACAATTTTTACCTTCCAAACCGCGTGATCCTCTACCATTAGAATTTCTGGGAGTGCACGCTGGTCCATGAATACACCACACCCTCCTGGACATCCATTCATCTTGATCCCTAGAGTGGACCCCCTGGCCTGGTGAAAGGGCTTCCCCAGGCCTCCACCCCACTGGATTGGGCCTGACAGAAGTTAAATAACAAGGCTTGTACTGTCCTTAACTTGTCGGCAGCCACCACCCAGGGCCTTCCATGATGACTCAAGGGTGTTTCACAGTGCCAGGATCAGCTTGGTGCCAGGGCACTCACACCCCGAGGAAACCAGGCAAGCCTCCCCATCCACACTAGTTTTCTTTTTCCTCTCTTTTTACCTCAGGGAGGTGGAGTGCAAGACGCCTGCTTGTTCACACGAGTCACGGAGTCTGTCACCCTGTGGTGCAGAGCTGTCCCTTTGCGCATGTTCAGAGTCAGCATTGACTCCAGCCGCCAGCTAGTTGTAGGCCTGCACACTCCGAGGCACTCACACACTGTATGGGACACAGCTCCGGTCCCAGCTGCCCCCAGAGTCTTCCCGGCACCCCCTTGGGCTAGCCTGAAGTAGAGCTTGACTGCAAGGCACCATCTGATTTTGTAAGAAAGTGGTAGATGGTTTTGAGTGGCAATTTAATTCTTGAATGAGAAACATTTGTGGAAAAGCTCTGATGAGTATTTACAGTTATTTTCCAAATACAAAATGATTTGGTAAAATGAAGCAACATCACCACGGTTATTTAAAAACTGTTTTGAAAGAAAAGTTTAATTGTGTGTTCAGGGGTCTAGAGCATGTGGAGAAAACCTTCCTGGTGTTTCTCTACCTGGCAGTCGCTGAGAAAAGGTAGGGGAGACCAGAAGAACAGACACACACACACACACACACACACACACACACACACACACACACACACACAGGCCCACATGATTGATTCTGTAATGCGGTTTCCAATAACTACACCATTAATCATGTTTACTGTGTGTCAATAGCTCTTTACTTAATATCCATCAATAGTTTAATTAGAAAAGACCACAGGACCAATGGTCAGCAGGGAGAGGCCACTTGCTTCTAAGCCTAATGACCTGAGTTTAATCCCTAGAAGCTGCGAGGAACAGGGGAAGGAGGGCAGACCCAGCAGGGACTAAAGTACTTAGCAGAGATAAGGTGGGTGATGATGGGATCCCCAGCTGAGTGTCTACCTGCCCTATGCAATTTCCCACTGGGTTCCTAAGGGAGATCAGATCTAAGGGCCCAAGCTCAAGGCTGCACGTGTATTCAAGGACTACACGGCCTCTGTCAGTGTGAAGCAAGAGATCCCAGTGGCACCTCCAGCCTAGACCCAATCAATAACCCTCTGACTAGTCTCACTGGGCCCTCTATCTTAATTAAACCTCATTTTTGATTTTCTGTAACAGACCCGTCCTTCTCAACATTTATTGGGTGGAAGCCACGTCAGGGATGGGACAGAAGGTGTGAGTCATGACTTTGAGACATTATCAAAGGAAGTTTTGACTTCATTTCTGCTGTTGTACAATGGTCTATTTTTTCACCCTTGGGACAGTTTCTCAAGTGTCCTAGGTTGGCCTTGAACTCCTAACTCTTCTGTCTCCACCCTCTTAAGTGCTGGAATTACAGGCTAGCACTGCCATACCCAGCTGATGTGGTGCTGGGGATAGAGAGAATCCAGGTCTTTGAATTTTGTCTATCCAAATGCTAGGTACACACTCTACCAACCTTGCTACAGCTGGCCCGTGGTCTGTCATTTTAGATGAGGTTTCTGCTTAGCAGCAGCCTTAACCCCACAGTGGGAGGGTGTCCCTAGGATTCATATCTGCCACCCAGGGCATCCCAGACCAGGCAGTGTCAGAGTAAAGCAGTTGCAGATGAATCCTGGGGACACTAGGCCAGCATCTTGGGAAAGACTCCCTAGACTTGGAATGTAAGAGAAGAGGCTAAAAGCCCAATGTGCGTTTGGCAAGACAGGACAGACAGTCTCTGCACACTTCCCAGGAGCATCCTGCTCACAGAGTCTCCAAACTGATGGCCTTGCCAGCAGATCATTTTCTCTTTTACACCAGGGTTCCACACATCTCCTAGGCCATCAGTTTGTAGAGACAGGACCATAAATGGAGAAACTCACACAAAGCCCGTTCATGCCTTCCATTGTCAAAAGTGGACCGCAGGCTAGGTAGTCTGTTTCACAACCCTGGGGCAACTCCCTTGAGCATAAGAGTTGTCGCCTTGGGCGAGTCGGTTAATCTCTTGAAGTATTAGCGTTCTCATGTTCTTCATAAATACGATAACAGAAACCCGTCTTCTACCTTATCAGTGTCTTTTACCTCTCATTATTAGTGGAATATCTCAGGTCTAGTTTGATTTCCTATTGCTGTGATAAACCATTATGACTGAAATAAGTTTGAAAAGGAAAGGGATGATTTCAGTACACAGATTACAGTCTGCTATTCTGGCAAGCAAGAGTAGGAGCCGAGGGCCGGGACCTGGAGGTAGGAACATGAGCGAACTCCATGGAGAAAGGCTGCTTACTGACTTGCCCTACCAACAAGCCAATCTTGCCCACAGCCAATCTTACCAACCCCTCAATTAAGATTCCCCCTCCCTCTCAGATAACTCTGGCCGTGTCAACAGCTGACGTGAGTTGTTCTAGAAGAGCTGAAAGGAGCATGCCAGCGTGTGTCAGCACTGACTATTGTGGGTCTGTTACAGAAAGGAAAGCCGCTTCGCTCGTGGCTTTGTATGTGACTTCTGATGCTTCATCTTCGTCCTCACAAGTCATCACACTCATTCATTGGCTTCCTGTGGCCTCCCCACTCGTTGGATTAGTTGGACTGGGGACTGGCTCATCCCAGCCAAATGCTCAGCCCAAACTCAATTTTAGTTTGCTATGACAGACCTGGTGCTCTCAAGATCTGTGGAACAGGTGCAGAAGGTGTAAGTCAGTGACTCTGGGGACTCTTCAGTCTTCTGACTTCAGCCACACTCCTGGGCTCCACGTAGTCCCATCGTCTCTGCTTCTCCCATCCCTCTAGTGGGGCAGAAATACCTTGATTCTGGCTGCTTCTGTCATCTTCCTGTCTGTGTAAATGGGAAAGCTGCCCATTCATCCCTCTAGGGATTTAATTAGTGAGGTCGTTGGCAGGTCCCCCAAACGTGGAAGGAGCTGGAGATTCCATAGCCTAATCCAGGCCAGCATCATCTCCGGCCTGGACCAGGGTAACATACCTTTAACTAGTCCCACTGAGCCTGATTTGACCTCTAGCACAGTCTGAAATCTCCCCAAATGCAATATGATCCCATCTCTCTCCTGGTCAGGAACTCTCAATTGTGTTTCATGAGAGATTGAATCTGTGGCCCTTACCCAGAGTTTGACCCTTGATGATTGACCAAGCTCAGTGTCCCTGCCTCTGTTTGTACCCAGTTAGGGTGAAAGTGATCTTTGAATGTGTGACTCACTTGCTTTGTATATGCTGGCCACTCCAAGGGAACAGAGGATGCTCCATTCCCCCACTTCTGCCCAGCTTTCCTCCTACAATCGCAGAGTTCCTGCTGTCAACTCTGTCTCCCAGTAGGGTCCATTCCTGCCTCCCCACTGCAGTGTTGCCACTAAGAGGACAGGGACTGTCCAACACCTACTACAGCATCAGGAGGGCAGCTGATGAAGAGTACATTTTTTTATTTAAATTTGAAACAAGCTTGTTTTATATATCATTCCCAGTTCCCACACCCTGTCCCCCTCCCATGACCCCCTCCCAACCCCCATCCCATCTCCTTTCTGCTCCCCAGGGAGGGTGAGGCCTTCCATGGGGATCTTCAAGGTCTGTCATATCATTTGGAGCAGGGCCCAGGCCCTCCCCCATGAGTCTAGGCTGAGAGATCATCCCTCTATGTGGAATGGGCTCCCAAAGTCCATTCATACACTAGAGATAAATACTGATCCACTAGCAGAGGTCCCATAGACTGCCCAGTCCTCCCAACTAACACCACATTCAGGGGATCTGAGTCGGTCCTATGCTGGTTTCCCACCTATCAGACTGGAGTCCATGAGCTCCCCCTTGTTCAGGTCAGCAGTTTCTGTGGGTTTCTCTAGCCTGGTCTTGACCCCTTTGCTCATCATTCCTGCTTCTCTGTATCTGGATTCCAGGAGTTTGGTTCAGTGTTTAGCTGTGGGTGTCTGCTTCTACTTCCATCAGCTACTGGATGTGAAGGCTCTAGGATGGTATATAAGGTAGTCATCAATCTCTGAGGTACCATCTTACTCCTATCAGAATGGCTAAAATCAAAAACACAAATGATAGTTTATGCTGGAGAGGATGTGAAGAAAGGGGAACATTCCTCCACTGCTGGTGGGAGTATAAACTCATACAGCCACTTTGGAAATCAATATAGTGGTTCCTCGGGAAAATGGGAATCAGTCTACCTCAAGATCCAGTAATTCCACTCTTAGGCACATTCATACAACAAGGACATCTGCTCAACTATGTTCATAGCAGTATTATTTGTAATAGCCAGAACCTGGAAGCAACTTAGATGCTCCTCAACTGAAGAATGGGTGGAGAAAATGTGGTACATTACACAATGGAGTACTACTTACTCAGCCAGGGGAAAAAACAATACAATCATGAAATTCACAGGCAAATGGATGGAACTAGAAGAAACCATCCTGAGTGAGGTAACCCAGTCACAAAAAGACAAAAATGATATGTACTCACTCATATATGGTTTTTAGACATAGAGCAAAGGACTACCAGCCTATAATATAAACCACCAGAAAAGCTAGGAAACAAGGAGGACCCTAAGAGAGACATATATGGTCCCCCAGAGAAGGAGAAAGGGACAAGATCTCCCAAGCAAATTGGGAGCATGGGGTGAGGGGAGAGGGACTTAGGAGGAAGAGGAAGGAAAGGAGGACATGAGGGAGCAGGAAGATTGAGTCAGGGAAAAAATAGAGGAGAGCAAGAAAAGAGATACCATAATAAAGGGAGCCATTATGAGTTTTAAGAGATACCCGCACTAGGGAAATGTCCAGAGATCTACAAAGATGACCCCAACTAACAATCTGAGCAACGGTGGAGAGGCTACCTTAAATGCCCTTCCCCGATAATGAGATTGATGCACATTTTTAAAGGTTGAGTTCTTACAGGAAGGTGGGAGTCACAGAGGAAAAGCTTGGTTGTAATTCCCTGGATTGCTGGGTTATTTATTCAAGCCACGAACACGCATCAGCTGATGTCTTTTTAAATATGATATTGTCAGGAATTACTTTCCTTAAGCTTAATGTTCCCTTCCTGTCACTTACACACATTCTTCATTAGGTGCTGCTGTCCGTCCTGCCCTCCCCACAAAGCCATAGACTCTGGTGGTGATTAAGGTAAGAGGAATTTCATCAGATTCAAATGGAGCAGCGGGAGAGCTCACACCTCACCTCCTGACCGCTCTGCATCTTTCCGGGGTCTGGAAATGGGACTGTGTGGAGTCAGGGAGGAGAGGCCCTGAGATGTGCTAATTAAAATGTTGATGGCCCATGTTAAACACAGAAACTAGTAATTTAGTGAATTTTAGGGTGATTTCACCTTCCAGTCCATAATCAACAAAGGAGGCAGTAGGACCATTGATGAATGGTGTTGAAGTCACACACACTGGGGCTAAAGACATGACTCAGTGGGTAGAAATGATTGTCATCCAAGCACTAGGACTTGAGTTCAAATCCCCAGAACCTGTGTACAAGCCAGATGCAGAAGTGCTGATGTCTATAATCCCAGCACCCCTAAGGGGAGGTGGGGGTGCAGACAGAAGAATCTCAGGGGCAAACTAGACTCGCATAAACAGAGAGAGAAAGAGAGAGAGAGGTCTGAGACTGTCCTTTAATGTCTGTATGAGCCTTGGCACATGTCCATGCCTGCATTCACACACAGGGATGAGCACACACACACACACACACACACACACACACACACACACACACACACACACACACACGAATGAACACACACACAGGAAACACACACATTAGGGTCACACAGTCCATCTCAGTGTTACGGAAAAGTCCTAGGCCAGGGGTTCTCACCCTTCCTAACGCTGTGACCCCTTTAATACAGTTCCTCATGTTGTGGTGACCCCCAACCATGAAATGGTCTGTGTTGCAGCTTCACAACTGTCACTTTGTAACTGTCACTTTGCATACAATGTATTTTGAACATGTTTTCCCACTCCCTCAATTCCTTCCAGGTCCTTTCTACCTCCCTGCCCACACAATTTCATGTTTTTTTCTCTCTGTTTTATTTTTTAAGAGAGGGGGGGGAGAGCATGCATGTCCCTTGGAGGCCAGAAGAGGCTATCAGATACCCTGGAGCTGGAATTCCAGGGGGTTGTGGGTCACACTAGGAACAGGACTCCAGTCCTCTGCAAGAACAGCCAACACTTTTAACCACTGAGCCATCTCCCCAACCCCAAGAACCCTATTTTTGACATAAAACCCACAACCTGAATTCACCCACAGAGAACCAGCAAACTAACTAATTGAAAAAACATTCCCCCAAAGTAACTGAAAGACATAATCATGAAAGATGAGCTCTGTGGAGCTGTTGCAGATTTCTAGAGACTGAGAGACGGCAGCTGAGTAAACCTGTGTTTCGGAGCAATCCCAGATAACAACATGGGGGCATTTGGCGTGACTCGGACAAGACCCATCCATCCTGGTATCCATGTTCATTTCCCTAGTGTGATCCCGATGTGTGGTTGGCAGAGAATATTCATACATACTGAGTATTGAAGAGGCATTATGCTTCAAACAATTCAGAAGAAATCATAAAGCTGATGAGATATAGTAAGCAGTTCTAGATGACATAGGTCAGTTGTAGATAAAAGATGCAGCCTTGGTATGCAGCGCAGAGGTGAAATGTTAGCGCCTGGGGATTGCAAGGGAAATTGTGTGTGTGTGTGGGGGGGGCGGATGGATAGAGATTCTCTGTGCTTTTGAAGTCTTTCTGAGAATCTGAAATTGTATCAAAATAAAGCATTGAAGAGGGGATGAGGCTGCAGTTCCCACTTGGCCTATACAGGGTTGTTTCTTGGCTAAGTCTCTCCATCCCTCTTGATCACCTCCTGTCTGCTTCAGGATTTCCAATTGGAGGATGGCCTCCCGATTGAACTCCCTCATTCTGCATCAGGACAATTGGTTTCTATCTAGATTTACACCAGGCCTCCTCATCCTCATCCTTCAAGTTTCCCTCCCCCCCCCCCCCAGAATGTTCCCTGATGGCCGAGTTCTTTAACTTCACAGTTTGAGATCTGGGATACCATTCAGGGTCTGCCCTAGTGTCTCAGATACTTTGAACTCATAAAGTCTCCTACACAGATTAAGATAATCCACACTTATTGAAGCCCTATTGCAGGCCGGATACTGGTGTATCTCCAGCCAGTGTGGTTGTCTTGCTGTCTCCCGCATATACATTTCAGAGGTTGACACAGGAAATCGGTATTTAGTGGGTAACCCCGGTGTATTGCTGCAGAAACTGGGAGCTGCCTAAATATTTCCCGATTCCAAGCTTGTGTTATCTTATTTATTTATCCCCCCCCAAAATCTCTTTCCTCCCAAGCATTGTCTTTACCCCCAAGAAGGTGACATGAAGTGTGACACTTTTTATGACATTCTGGGAAATGTTTAGGGGACACAGGAGGAGGGCTCACATCTCTTGGGGGTGCCACTTCATAGAAAAATCGTGGGTGTCAGAATCAGACAGAACTGGGTGTAACTCTGGGTGGATTACTTACAATGTGAGTAAGTGTTCAGGGATGAAGGTTCAGTCTGTAACACAAAGACCACCTGGCATTCAGCTTTGAGGGTCAAATACAAGCACTCACTCTAAACCATGGCTTAAGGAAAGGCTCAGCGGAATTCAGGGTCCCGCGCCATGGATGACCTCCTTAGGACTATAGGAATTTTTCTGTTTTCTGAGTCTTTCTACTTGTTCCTCTGTGGGCAAGCCCCAAGTCACCTCAGAAGCAAGCCTTGTTTCCATGGAGATGAGTGTAAGGTAAACAGATCTGAAAAGGGGAAGCCCAGACACCCATCCCTACACCCACTCACACCCAGCCGGCTGCCTCAGCAGAACTGTTTCCAAAGAAATGCTTCTCAAAGCTTTCGGGAAGGCCCAGAAATCTTTCAAAGTCATCTCGTGCATCTATCCCCATTGTCCTGTTCTTGAAGTAAGCAATAATTAAAAACAGGTAACAATAAACTTCACACAGGACTGGCTCAGAAATGGGGTCCTACAGCTCTCCATTGTCCAACATAATCAGGTTGACACACGTTGGGTCCAAATGGATAGCTTTTCTCTTTCTTCTCTTCTACGTGTACACATTTATTTGATGAGCTTTTAGTAGGCAGAGGAACACAAGAATCCTGGCCCCTATACGGTGCCAGTTTTCATCCAAACAGCTTACTTTCTTCTGAAACTCAGGTTTTCCTCTTTTGTTTTCTTGCTGCCCCCGCCCCCAATTTCATCACTTGTACATTTCAAAGGAGAGCTGTGTCTTTGAGTGTACACAGAACTGAAAGCACAGAAATCACACTAAATTCATGTAACAAGGAGGGGTAATCCCCCCTGTCCCTTCCCACTGAACACTGCCTTCTTTGGTAAATCCTTTAGAAGCTCCAACACTGTGCACCCAATCAGCTTGCTTTGAAAACTTCCCCTAGATAAATGAACTGTCTTAGAAAGCTATTAACTCAAGCAGCCATTGGGTAATAGACTTAATTAGACTTTAGATCTCTCTTCATTCGGTGATTATCATCTCATGGAGACATTAACATTTACTTAAAAGCCCAATAACAGAGTGATTTCCTCCTGTCTCTGTCAAACACAAGGGCCAGTTTTTGATGAGTGAAAATCACCCTCTGTCTTATCCATAATGTCTGTCCCCAAGGTGTGACATCTGAAATGACACAGCAGAGACATAAATCAGAAACAGAAACTCAAGGGATGACAGCTGACAGTGGTAAGACAGTCTTGCTGTTACTCATGCCACATGAAAGAGAGAGAAAGGGCATCTACTAAAGCCTCTGTTTCTCTATGAGCCACTGGCGCATGTCTTGAATTTCCCACAGGGCCCCATCGAAAAATCTAGAAGCAGAAGACTTCACTATTGGTTTCACACTGTGGGAAGAGGATTAACAAAAGATTTTGCTGAAAAACAAGTCATCTAGATGTCCCTGAGCAGACCTGTTAATGCCACCATCCACAAGATGAGCATGGAGCATTAGATGTCACTGAGCAGAGCAGTTGATGCCACCATCCCCAAGTGAACATGGGGCCTTAGCTAGAGGATGATAAGGGCCTAGAATCAGCAGAAGGGAGGTCCAGGTTCCTGACCATGAATATCTTTAGCTACATCCATCAGGATAAGAGAAGAAAGTGAAGGTCGCCAATAACAAGCATCTCTAGCTCCATCCATTAACATCGGGCCCAGAACAGAGAACCAAGGGGGAATCCCAGAGTCTTTCCCTTTGTCTACAAACAAATCCGCTAGATGCATTGCTAGAAGCCTTGAGTAGCCACAAAACCAAAGAACCTCCCAAGACTTGGAGCTGGAAAATTATAGAAGAGGAACCTGCAATAGAAGGCAGAAAAATGACTCGCCCAAGGTCACAGAAAAAAAACCACACTACCCTTCACCACGTGTGACTTGAATGGAAACAGTCTTTTTCTGACATAAACGAAATCAAACCGAATGAGTGTGCTGTGTGTCAGCAGATGCTATGCCCCGTGCAGCTAGCTCATTGCCTAACACAGGAAATGTGGATTCGTAGAACTAGCTTCCTACTTTGAACACTATTTTTCCTGTAATTGGGCAAGGCTGGGGGCAAACGCTGGTCAGAGCCAGCAGAGATAAAGGGAAGCTCTGCAAACATCGATGTGTCAACTGCAGGCCCATTGAAGATTTCCAGAGCGTGTACCACTCCAGGATTGCATGTCCAGCAACACAGAGGTGGTTCAGACACACAGAACACGCTTAAGACACAACTTTTTCCTTCAAGGACAATTGAAAATAACTCTAAGAGATCATCAAAGGTCAAGTATGGGAACTGAGGACGAGGCTCAGACCTCAAAGCAATTGCCTTGCAAACATGAGGACCCAATTTGTTACACAAGACTCATATAAAACACATACGTGAACACATGCGCACACGCACGCACGCATACACACACACACACACACACACACACACACACACACACAGTGCAAAGATTGGGTATTGGCCATGCTCTCAGAAAGAGACATGTGAAATCACAGGGTACTGGAAAAATCAAGGGCAACTTAGGTCTGCTGAGATCCAGCAGGGACCTTGAAGGCAGGATTGGCACAATGGGTGCAGGAGACATGTGCTGGGGATGTCTAAAGAGGAAAAGAAATTAGTGTGGCCCTGAGGGGTCTGGAAGAGAGAAAGTGCTCTGGGAATAGGGTTAAGGATGCACTGGAGAACCACACTGGAACTGTAGAGGATGCAATGATTGAAATGACACAAACCAGAGTTCAGGGCTCTAGATTCACTCATTGACAGCCCCCCTCCCTGGGGCATTAAGGAAAATGACAGATGGATGCCAGAATCATCCAAGTATCATGGACTTACCTTCATGTCACGATGAACCCCAACCTCTGGGCTAGATATTGGCTAATGTGAGAACTTAAGTGAACGTTAATTCATTTATTAGTTTTTAAAATTTATTTATGTATTTTCTTAGGTATGAGTGCTCTGCTTGCATGTATGCCTGCATGCCAGAAGAGGAAATCAGACCCCATATAAATGTTGTGAGCCATCGTGTAGGTGTTGGGAATTGAACTCAGAACCTCTGGAAGAGCATCCAGTACTCTTAACCTCTGAGCCATCTCTCCAGCCTGATAACTAATTCTTTACACCCCTACTCCCAAATAGGAAACTGACTACAGTTTTAAAATCCCTTCCTAAGTCAATGATAACGCTACTAAACAGCCATGAAGCTTTGAAAATTCCTTCTCTTTAACCTTTAAGCCAGCTACCCTCCCTCTGCCTTGTCCCTCACCACCTGTCAACTCATCTACCTAGCTTTGTGTTGAGCTGGAGCTTGCTGATTACGCTAGGCTGCCTGGCTAGCGACTCAGGGATCCTTCTGTCTGTCTTCTGTTTTGGGACCACAGCATGTACCGCTGTCCCTGGCTCAAGGATTTTGGACCAGGAACTCAGATCTTTGCGTTTATACTTCATCGTGTTCTTAAATTCATCAGCCCCTTCCGTTTGGGGCGCTGCTGGTGACTTTTTATCCTTCCCTCAAATTTCAGTTGGGGAGGGGCGAGGGTTGGTAAATTGAGGTGTGCCAAGGGTTGATGGAGTCATCTTGGGAGGAAACTTATTTCATGGTTAAAACATGGCCTGCCCAAATGCCTGAGCTACACTGATGCTATACAATAGTTCTGATTTTAAACTTGGCTTCATAATGAAGTTTGAAGCAGAGAGAGCAAATTTCCAGACTGAAGAAAAGTTACAGCTGGGGAAACCATTTTCAAGTAAAACAACCATGACAGTCTTCCCACTTGTTACTCACTTTGGGGATTCAAAGAAGGTGAACGTTTGTGTCCAAGAAGAAATTGCTTTGGGGAACAGGAGGGAAGAAACGCCTCACCTCCACCTGGTTTTGGAGGCCTATCTTTGCTCTAGAACACATCCAAATGGAGGGGTAGCATCCTTCACCACCACCTCACTGGGGCACATGCAAGCAGACATCACTTGTTCCCCACAAAGAGCCAAGTCCAAATTCCAGGGGCCCTGAAGGAAAGCACCAATTCCCCCCAGTCTTTGGCCAACAGCAACCATGCCCTCTCTCTTTCTCTGTCCACTTTCTTTTATTATTATCCCATTTTTAAAATTCATTTTACATACCAACCATAGTTCCCTCTTCCTCCCCCTCTCCTCCTCCCCTTCCTCCCCACCCACTCCCATCCACTCTTCAGAAAGAGTGAGGCCTTCCATGGGGAGTCAACCAACTTCCCCTCCTACCTCAAGGCTCAGCAAGGCATTCCACCACATGCAGTGGACTTCAAAAAGCCAGCTCGTGCACTAGAGACATATCCTGGCTCTGTCCACTTTCAATCTGAAGGTATCCAGCTCCAAGGATAGCCAAACTTCCTCAGGAGTTTGGTATTGAGGTGGATTAACAGAGGTAGTGCAGGGCCTCCTTCTCTTCCCTTGTCTTCAGCAGGAAAGAAATTGCATTCATTTAACAGTTACTCTGCATTGTTATTTGCTGGTGTGTGTGTGTGTGTGTGTGTGTGTGTGTGTGTGTGTGTGTGTGTGTGTATGTGTGTGTGAGTGCATATGGAAGCCAGAGATTAAATCAGTGTTTTTCCAAGATTATTCTGCACCCTATTTTTTGTGACTCGGTCTCTTATTGAGCCAGATTCAACTACACTTTCTGGCCAGGAAGTCCCAGGGGTCCCCCTGTCTCTGCTTCCCCAACACTGGGTTTACAAGTGTGCACTGTTGAACTCTGCTTGAACATGGTGCCAGGGATCAAACTCAGATCTGAGTATTTGGGCAGCATGCATTTACCCAGTGAGCCATCCCCCAGCCCTCTTGCCTGGTGTCTTCTCACAGCCGTTCATCTCTCCCTGTGACAGTCATCTGGGTCAAGTGGAACACTCAACGGCATTTTAGCTCCGGCCTCTGAAAGTCTCCTCAACCTGACAGTCTAGGACACGCTCACCAATGTGAAGTGTCAAGTGGGTCCCAAAGGACAGGCAAGGAGAGAGGAAAGCAACGCTTCCAGAGCAAGTGCTTGCTGTATACTGTGATGTCTCAAGGGGATGCGGGGGAGGCTACCTGAGGGGGAGAGCGTTTATCACTAGTGTTGACAGCAGTCATATAAAGTATACTCCTGTCACCTGGGCATTGCCCCCAAGTGGTCTTGTGTTCCTGTATGGAACACTCCTTTGGCTCCCTCTCCCATTCACAAATGTACCGTGTCCTGGCACATTTCCCAGCACCACCTTTCATAGGTCTGGTGATGCAGCAAGGTCTGGAGTCACAACATCATCCCTCTAAAGGCAAACACCTCTTCTTGGCAGAGAGCTCTCCTCTAAGGTGGCCTGATAGCATATGTCCGTAACTCCAGGACTTGGGATAGCCTTAAGCACAAAGCCAGTCTGGGCTACCTAGTGAGTTTCAAGTAAGCTTGGCCTACAGAGTAAGACTCTGTGTCAAATAATACTCGAGAAGAACTAAAAGAAACACACAGAATACTCAAAATAAAATTTTGTTACCAGCAGTTTTTCCCACCAGCCTGGTCCCACAGCCATGTCAACCCCTAAATAACACACAGAGACACTGTATTAGATATAAAGCTGTTGGCCTGCTACCAGCTTTACTTACTGGCTAGCTCTGTCTTAAATATTAACCCATTTCTATTAATCTAAGTGTTTCCGTATGGTTTTATCTTACAGGAGAGAAGGTCTGGGCCTCTTCTCTCTCGTCTCTACATCTTGAATCTCTTCTGCTACCTCTCCCAGAATCCACCTTGTTTCCTAGTCCTGCCTATCTTGCTTTCCTATTGACCAACATGGCTTTATTCATTAACCAATAAGAGAAACATATTTATGGAATGACATCTCCCATCAAAATTTAATATTTTGACGTTAATTAATATCAACATTAATCTTTAAAGGAAGATTAGTATTTTTACTGTCAACCTCCCTAGATAGTACATAGCATGCACTTTCACTGAAAAAAAAATTTACTCTTTTAGGAAGGTGTGGTGACACACACCTGTTGCCATCCATCATCTCATCAGGAAGCTGAGGCAGGAGGATGGCTGTGAGTTTAAAGTAGGCCTGATCTTCACAGTGAGTTCTGGGCCAGTCTGGGGCTACATAGTAAGAACCTGTCTCACAAAATACAAGAAAGCGAATAAACAAATACTCTTTATTTCATCTGAAAGTCATTTTATCCGACTCTTCGGAGACAAAAACGATATACTTGAGACAATTCCTAGAGAAGAGAGGGATATGACAACAAAGTACTACCCTTAGCTGAAGAACTATTGGCGATCAATAGCCGCTGGGAAAGGGCGAATTGGTTTTCTTTCAGGGTTGGGTCCTTGGGGGGGGGGTCACACTCCCGTGGATGGGTGCACACCCAGGATTGGATGGGTGCACAAGTTGCTATTGCTAAGGACTCAGGGAGGATTGGATGGGTGCACAAGTTGCTATTGCTAAGGACTCAGGGTTGGGCAGAAGTCATGAATGTAATCAAAACACACTGTCTTAAATTCTCGAAGAGTTGATAAAACATTTTTTTAAATAATAAATTTCCTAAGATGTGATGGCACACGCCTTTAATTCCATGACTTGGAAGGCAGAGACAGGCAGATCTCTGTGATTTTGAGGTCAGCCTGAACTACACATTGAATTCCAGGACAGCCAGAACTATATAGCAAGATCCTCCTCCTCCCTCTCTGTCTCTGTCTCTGTCTCTGTCTCTCTCTCTCTCTCTCTCTCTCTCTCTCTCTCTCTGTGTGTGTGTGTGTGTGTGTGTGTGTGTGTGTGTGTGTGTGTGTGTAGTCCCTGCCCAGCTGGGCCTCATGGTACAGCATTCAATTCCAGCTACTCACCAGCCTAACAAAGAAATATCACAGGCCAGAGACCTACTTGGGGTGCGGAGTGAGTTCGAGAGGCAATCTGAGTAACTTAGTGAGACACTGCCTCAAAAAATAAAAATTATACCAGGCCATGGTGGCACATGCCTTTAATCATAGCACTCGGGAAGGAGAGGTATTCAGATCTCCAAGTTCAAGGCCAGCCTGGTTTACAGAGGGAGTTCCAGAACAGTCAGGGCTACACAGAGAAAGAAACCCTGTCTGGAAAAAAACAAAAAGTAAATAAATACATACATACAAAGCATGAAAAAGGCCTGGGGGTACAGCCCAGGGGTAGACTGCTATCCCAGCATGTGCTGAACCCCTGTTTCAATCCTCAGAGCCATAAAGAAAATGTGGTCTCAGTCCCCATTCATTTCCTTACTCTCTTAATGCAAAGACCAGAAGATGACGCTCCAAAGTTCCAGCTTTGTTTCTTTGTTGTGTGTGTGTGTGTGGGGGGGGTTGTTTTGTTTTGTTTTGTTTTTTTGCAAGCTAAGAAGGATTTTTACCTTTTGAGATGAGTGAAGGACAAAAAAAAAAAAAAAAAAAAAAAAAAGGAAATGGTACTTCGTGCCATGAAAATTATATGGAATTCTTCTTTCAGTGTTTTTACAAGTTTCCTTGGACTCAGGCACCCCGTCCAGTTGCCCGCTGTTTGTGGTCACTCTCGCTCAAGGGTAGAACCAAGTGGTTCCAAGTATTGGCGTGTTGCTCCGGCCCACGAAGCCTGAAATAGTTGTTATCTGTGCCTTTGCTGAGACAACCGTCTACTCTGGTCCCTGTGGGTCACACCCAGTAGTTTCCAGTGCTTTGCTGTGGACAGCCTTGCCCAGGGAGGACCCACTTCTGTTTGCGGGGCTGACTAGATTTTTCTAAGAATCTCTGTGGGGCCTCTAGGTTCTAGATTTCCTCATAAGAAGAAGTAGATGGGACATCCAGTGACCACATTTCCGTGCTGTTGCCTTGGAGTGCTGGCAGGGCTCCATGGAGACCTGGAGGTAAACAAGAACGAAAAGGCTGCCATTGGCTGCTGTGCTGTCACTCCAGGAATCCATCCTCTCAGGGAAGCCAGAGGAAGAATGCAGAGGGAGGACGGACAGCTGCTGAATCCTCGATGATGGGCAGCTGCTGAGTCCTCGATGATGGGCAGCTGCTGAGTGCTCGATGATGGGCAGCTGCTGAGTCCTCGATGATGGGCAGATGCTGAGTGCTCGATGATGGGCAGCTGCTGAGTGCTCGATGATGGGCAGCTGCCAAGTCCTCGATGGGGTGCCCCTTCATCTCCTGACAGGCGAGCCTGCAGGGCTATGGTTTGTGGTGGAGAGATGTGGCAGGACCAAAAAAGCTCTGCCCCGTGGAAGGGCAGCATGAAGGATTAGAAAGGGTGTGTGCGTGTGATGGAAAGGAGGTTAAAGGGTGGCTGAGGCTAGGGGAATAGGGTGGGGATATGGCCTGGAAGCTCACAGATGCCCAGGGCTTGTACCTTGCTTGCTCCCTTGTGACTCTTTGTTGGGTGAAGTACTGGCCATTAACACCCCCCCCCACACACACACACACTAAAAACGTCTTAGGAAGAACAACGTGGGAGCGCAGAGGCCTGCGAACACTTGTGCCCGTCTTCTGCCTGGAGTTACCGGGGAGACCTCTCAGACGTGTATCAGGGCCTTCAGACTTAATGACCAAATTTGCCATGTTATCTTTGTTTTTAAATAAAGATTTATTGGAACAGAACCATGCCTGTTATCCACAGCTGCTTTGGTGCTATAATGGTTGAGCTGACTTTCTAAAATAGTGCCCATCCAACCCCCACACTCCCCACCTTCTTTTAGGACACAGTTTGCTGACCATTGCAATTGATGGTGGCTTCAGCAGAGAAGTAAGGGACAAAACTGGCAGAGGACTGCTGACAGTGCCTCTCCTACCACCAAAAAATAATCATAGGAAAACATCCAGAAAGTTCCCTTGCGTCTGCTCTAAAATAGGCATCGGATGGCCATAAAGCAGCAGTTCTCAATCTGTGGGTCACAATGCCTTCTGGGGTAGAGCAACCCTTTCACAGGGATCTCATATCCAATATCCTGTATATACCTACATTACGATTCCTAACAGTAGCAAATGACAGTTATGAAGTGGTAATGAAAATTATTTTATGGTTGGGGTGACCATAACATGAGGAGCTGTTGTACTAAAGGGTCTCGGCATTAGGGAGTATGAGAACTGATGCCATGGAGGATCCTCAGGCCTGAAGTTGAGGGGAAGATGATGAATTTTAGATGCAGGGCTCTGTAGCAGCTGTGACCTTGGCGGGGTGCTAAGTACGGATGTTGGATGCCAGTATGAATGGATGCTAATGGCAAAAGACCATATCCCCTCCAGGGTGAGGATATGTGTGGACCAGAATGCCTGCCCATAACCCTCTCTCAGCACCTCATTTCTTCTATGTCTGCAGGAAGCAGCATAAACTTCTGGGATACTAGCTGCAACCCCAGGAAATGCTGAAGAAGATGGCGTTCTAAGTTGAGGGACCAAAAGATCAGAGTGAACAGTCTCAGCCTGTATACCGCCATGTAAGGTCCCTGACATGGGCAGAGTGTCAGCTGCAGCTACAGAGTAGGCATTAGAAAACTGAGAACTTGTACACTCTGTCCACCAGCTAGGAAGAGGAAACTGATGCAGCTACACAAAGAAATTGGAACTTGGCTTGCAGAAACTCTGGAGACCTCAGCAGTTTAAGGCCCAACAGCTCATGACTCTACGACCCCACTCTTCTCTTTCCCCTCCTTCCTCCTTAGTAAAACAACTTAAACCAGTTTGCATCAGCCTCCCCCTACCCCACTTCCCTTAACGCCAAAGGTATTCTGTGCAGGTCCCTGTTTCGCCAACAGGTGGCGCTAACACAGCCGTTGCAAATACTCATTATCTAATGATGAATGAGCTAGGTCCTAATTAAAGCCCCTTCATTATCTCTCCCCTCTGGTGTAATTGAACTGCTATTAAGTAGGCCCTGAGTGGTTTTTACCTCCAGGCCAACTCCTTCTCTCCCTGGAGTGGTATCATGGAAAGAATTCCAGAGGAATCCTGAGACATGGATTTTGGCTCTTGTACTAATTAGATGTGTTGGCCAAGTCACTTAATGTCTCTGAGTCTTGGGAATTAGACTTATTGGACTTTTGTTTTTGTTTTCAAATTCTACAACCACTAGGAGACACTACTTCTCACCAAGCAACTTAATACGTTCCAAGAAAAACAAGAATTCAATAAATGGGATCTTTGAGACGAGGCTGTGGGGGGTGTAAACCGGTACACACTGCTGGAGGGCCTTTGGACCACGTGCAGCAACAGTCCTAAACCTGTGTTTACAGTTTGACCACCAATTTCACGATTGAGAATTAAACATGAAGAAATCATTACAGATGTAAATATTACAGGCATTCAGTGGAGGGTGTTAGCTCCTTTGGAGGCCTGGCTGTCTTTGATCAGTTGATTCTGAACATTCTTATGACCTTTAGAAATTTATACAGTCTTTGTATAAGAAAACAAAACAGGGGCTGGAGAGATGTTAAGAGCACTGCCTTCCCTTCCAGAGGGCCTAGGTTCAATTCCAGCACCCACATAACAACCAACAGCTGTTGTAACACTAGTCTCAGAGGATCCAATGGCACCATGTGGTAACACAGACATACATGAAGACAAAACACCCAGGCATGTAAAAAAAAAAAAATGAATAAATGAAATTATTTCTTTAAAAAAGAAAAGCATCATGGGAGTGGGCAGTGAGAGGAGGCAGCGAAAGCTAGGATACATTGTGTGCCAAGACCCAACCTAGACACTTTTCTTTAAAAACATGAGCAATAATTCCATGGGAAAAATCTATCAGTAGTCACACGCCTCTAATCTAGCACTCTGGAGGCAGAGACTGGCAGAGCTCCATGCGTTTGAGTCCAGCCTAGGGTACTTAAGGAGTTCCAGTGCAGCCAGAACTACATAGTGAGACCCGTCTCAAAAACAAACCAGCTATCAATCTGTTACATAGACAGAGAGTTCAAGGTTTTGACAAGTCAAGTTTCTTGTCTGCTCACCCAATGCTGAACAATGGGAGAGAAAATGTGTCTCCCACACTATACAGGCCAAGTCCCCCAGGGACTAAGACAGCCTGTAACAGAGGTAGAGGGAAGAAAATGCCCGTGGTGTCAGGGTTGAGGCCTCTAGATCCAATGAAGAAGAGCTTACTTCCCATGCTTTTGCCATCCTTTATGCTACTAAAAATGGAAACCCAAATTGGTCTGTGGAGACTGAGGCTTTCTGGTAGGAAAAAGCAGTTAGCTTGGGCTTCTATCTGTGCAAAGGAAATTCCATTCTGGAAGAAGAAGGCCTCCACAAGGAAACCCTCAAGCTCTGGGTCTACCACAATGGTTGGTGGGAGGGGCTTCACCAGCGGTGTGGGGAGGCGCTCTCACCATCATGGACTTGGGACTTCCTCTGGTGGATGCAGGGTAGAAGCTATCGGTGCCTTGGCATTGAGTGAGGACAGAGACAGCCAAAGATAAGCCAGTGTGCAGGTGAGGAGAGAGCAGGGAGTTCTTTGAGTAAGATGCTGAGCCTGAGGGTCACAGAGGGCCCAGGGGTGGGGGATGGGTCAAGAGCAAAGACTGGGACAAGCTTGGTCATGGTGAGCTTACATTTCCCCTTGAGTACAGAGAGAGGTTCACATGTCAGGTAAGACAGAATCCTTGGGATGAAGGGAAGCATGAAGTCCATTTTAGATATCAAAGATACCATTCCAATGGAAAACATTCACAAATGAATAGGACACCTATGTTCCATACTCCTTGGAAGAGTACTGGGCATCGAGAAATCTGACGGTTAGACGTGGAAGTCATGTTTTTGGCATATTCTAGAAAAAAAAAAACCACATGACCTTGGGAAATTGTTATGGAGTCAGGGGCATGGGTTCTATGTGGTTCTATCTAGCCTGCAGGACAGCTAAAACCATGCAGCAGGATGCTTCCTAATAGGGCTCACCTGTTCTGGGGACTCTCCACAAGATCTTGGCGGATGTCAGCAGGCTAGGTGATTAAAACATTACATCTTACTCCAGTGGGAAAAAGGCTTCCCCTCTCCAGCTGACAAATCAGGTTGCCATTTTTATTGCACAATCAGTATCGAGAGAGTGATTTGGAGCTATTGGCTTCCTGTGTGTATACATGACAGAAAGAACAGCCATGTTAACAGAGAACAGGTAGAGGAGTAGTGAATTTAGTTCCTAGGTCAAGACACTCCTTCCTGGGTGGCCCAGACATAGAAGAGCCAGGTACAACTCTGGTGGGAAAGGTTAATGAACACCGAATCATCTCTAGACACCTTGTAATTTCCTCTTTCTTATTTTAGTGTCAACTGTAGTCCATGCTTACTATCAATTGCATCAGTCAAGTCCTAGAACAGCCATGACTAATTACCACAAGCTTCACAGCGTAAAAGAACAGAAGAGATTGTCCCATGGTTCTAGAGACCAGAAGTCTCAATTCAAGTGTTCCTCTGGAAGTTGGAGAACAAGACTTGTTCTGACTTCTCCAATTCTAGTCATCTCGGCCATCCCCCACCATCTCCAGGCTCCGCCCACATCTTCTTCCCACAGACCTATCTTCTCCCTATGCTTGTCTCCTTTTCCCACCTCATTTTTTGGATTTAGTGCCATCTGGATAAGCCGTGATGATGATTTCATCTTGGAATCCTTTATGTATTTGGAAAATACCTTTTTTCCAAATAAAACCATGTTAGTGGGTTCTGTTTAGACTTGAGTTGGGGCAGGGGCATAAGATATTTTTACATTTATTTATTGTGTGTGCGGGGCGAGCACATGTTGATGTCAGAGCACACATGGTAAAGTCAGAGGACAACTTGTGGGAGTCTTTTTTCCTTCCACCACGTAAGCTGCAAGGATCAAAGTCAAAAGAGCACCGGGTAGCAAGCCCCTTTGCCCACAGAGCCATCTCATCGACCTAAGACAGTCTTCCTTTGAACAAGAGTACTTGAGGAGTCTTTGTACATTCAGACTCAATTCTAAAGGGCAGATGGTGGCAACAGAACCAACGCCACCTCAGTGTGACCGGAGATGCACTGTGGCTGGAATATAGAAACATTTGCTTCAGCCCAGACTCTACTGTCTTCCCACTCAGCCAGCATCAGTCACTCTCGAAGTGCTGGGGGGGGGGGGAGACCTGCTGTGGTTTGACTGTCCTCCTGAAGAGTCTGTGTGTCAGAAGCTTAATCCCCATGATGTCACTTGTGACTTTATAAAAAAAAATCAAGGGGCTGGGAAAATGGCTCAGGCTGCAAAGCATGTGCTGGACAAACACGAAGACCTGTGTTTAAACACACATGGGAAAGCCAAGCTCAGCAGGGTGTGCCTGTGGCCCCAGCTCTGGGGAGGCAGACACAGATTCCTGGGGTACTGGCCAACCAACCTAGCTCATCTCTGAGCTCCAGCTTCAATGAGTTCAATGAGACTGTCTCAAAAAATAAGGTAGAGAACCATGCAGGAAGATACCCAATTTGACCTCTGGTCTTCAAACCCAGGGTCGGTCAGTTGGTTGGTCTATCTGTCTGTCTGTCTATAATCTCTCTCTCAAACACACCACACACACACACACACACACACACACACACACACACACTAGCACACTGGTGGTCAAATACTGAGTAAATGTCAGCACCATGACCTTGGACTTCTTAGCTCCCCAAACTGCAAGCCAATTAAGCTTCTATTCTTTATAAATTACTTGGCTGGTCTCAGATATTTTGTTATAGCAACAAAACAGACCAAGGGTGGTGGTTTGGGAAAAAAAATGACCCCCAAAGGCAGTGGCACTGTTAGGAAGTGGGGCCTTGTTGAAAGAAGTGTGTCACTGTAGGGGCAGGCTTTGAGGTCTTTTGTGCTCAAGTTTCCCTCAGGGTGACAGTCAACTTCCTGTTGCCTGTAAGATGTAACACTCTGAGCTCCAGCATCACATCTGCCTGCCTGCTGCCATGCTCCCCATCATGATGAAGGAACCTCTGAAACTGTAAGTGAGCTATCAAAATGAAATGCTTTCTGTATACCAGTTGCTGTGGTTGTGATGTCTCTTCACAGCAACAAAAGCCCTAACTAAGACACTGGGATGGGTCCTGTCTCTCTCCTCATCATTGCACAATCCTGTCCTCCTCTTTAAATGCCAGGCCACCAAATTCCTCACTCAAGTCACAGCAGCAGCATCCTACAGATCGTCACCTCTGGTCTTTCCCTCCTTCAACTCATCCCCAAACCTCCAGGCTAAGCATTCTTCCTAGGTGAGTATTAAGATTTCTCAAAATCTGCTCACTGTCCTGGAGACACTATCCAAGACTTTGACTGGATATCCTAAGTTCTCTTTGAGCACTGTCTTGCCTCCCTAGGCAGCCACAGCTGCCCTCATACCTGCAGTGTCTTTTTCTAGCTGTCCCCATCCTCTGTAGCTTACCTCCTTGCTTTGGGAACTGAAGGACTCCAGCCCTCCCATGCTTTGTTGTATAGATATGTCAGACCCATCACTTCCACACCTCCAGCATGGGAGCTTATTTGGAGAGTAGGTCTTTACATGTATGTAGATTTAGGATATCTTAATGACATCATCCTCTGACCTGGGTGGGTCCTCTATCCAGTGACAGATGATCTCATAAGAGATCATCTTCCCTTATTTGACCCAGAAACACACACATGGGAAGGCTGAGTGAAGGTGGGCCAGGGCTTAGGGAGATACGTGATGGAGCCAGCGGGGGGCTAGAAGAGATGAGGAAGCATTCTCCATCGAGGAGGAGCTGGGTTTGCCAACACCTTGACTTTGGATTTCTGCCACCAGTATTGTGAGAGGATAGACTTCTACTGTTTTAAACTACCTGCTGGATGGCCATTTGTTAAACAGCCCCTGGGGGGGAAATTCCCATGGAAATTCGTTTCTGGACCTCAGTGTTTCAGTGACTACCTCCCAAGTGCACAGCTAAGGGATTGAGTTTATTAAACTCCAGCTGGCATTGGACTACCCAACCAGATGCGGTGCACCAGAGGCCCCTGGCCAGAGGGGGCGCCATTCCCTTATTCATAGAGAGGCACCGAAAGATACAGAAGCACGCCTCATTCTCGGGTGTTCTTTTAATTTACTTTCTTAAAGCTTTCTTTTTCTTTTTAACTGAGAAAAATGGAAAAGAACAGAGGTGGGGCGGTCACATTCACTGTCAGTCCCTAGGCAGCCCGTGTTTGGATATGTGCCACATTTTCGGGCTGCCATAGAGCATTCGGTCCTCCCTAAGCTGCCTCTCTCTCTCTCCCTCTATCCCCCCGCCCCCCCCCTGCACTCGAAGGCTTAGGGGACAATGACTCCAGTGCCACAATCACCACTCCAGGAAAGCTTGTGTCCAGTATGGAGAATGTGATGTGATTTCCAGACTCCCCTGGGAAAGGGAGAGGTAGGAAAAATAAGGATGCAGAAGGGGGACGTGGTGATGATGGTGATAGGTATTCTTCATGGTCTGGCTGCTGGATCATCCCTCCAAGCAGCCTTCCCTTACTCACTGGTCAGCATGCCAGGAACCTCGGTTTCTCCATCTGCTCTGACATCCTCCAGTGAGACAACTGTCTCTCCTATTTCTGCCTCTCCTCATTTAGGAAGCAAAGGGCATTCATGTTCTTATTCCCTACCACAAAATAGGTGCTTAAAGGAGACCCAGGGAACGGATGTACCGGGCTTGCCTTCGGCAGAGGGAAGACACAGTCAGGGTGGCATGCAGTGTCTAAGGAGCATTGAGTAAAGGCAATTTCATGCCTGCCATAATCCTGCTTAAGCCAGCCATCAAACAGAACTGAAGAGTGACCTAAACAGAGTACATACTTCACAGAGACATTAACATTTTGCAGATGCCCTATCTGAGCCCCTGTCTTTATCTCTCTGCTAATTGAGGCATCTGTGCTTGAGGGTGTTTCTGTTTGGGCCAAATACACGATCCACATGTCCAGTGGGATGCACCAAACTGCATTCCACACAGACATACACATGAGCTCATGCAAGTCCCAGGGTGCTCATCTGGTCCAGATTGAAGAGAAACTAGCTGGATGGAGAAAAACACGTCGTGTATCAACTTAATACCAAACAGATTTCTATGACAGACTGGAACTGTTTTTGATAATCTACTAATATATCAGAAGGGCTAATGAACTTTAAAAAAATAGCAGGCTAATCATTGTATCTTTAAGGTCTGGACAGTGTTCTGTTGGGTAGTGGGGATGCTAGAAATACAAAAAGCCAGGGAGCTTAAGAAAGCTCATCCAAAGCTTCCCTGCACCAACTGCTAGAAGCAACCCTATCTACTGTAGCCAGAAGAGTATTTTGCCAATTTATGAAGACAGACGATTTTTTTTTCTTTTGGCTAAAAGTCAGGGTGGACTTTTCCAGAAACAAAGAAAGGCTGTGCCCTCTCTATCTCAATCCCTGATAAACAAGGGTGACCATGGATGCCACAGGAAAATGAGTCAACACATGGCAGTTTCCCTTGTGACTGTCTCACCTACTCAGTGACATCCTCATCAACCTCACCAGTGAGTATCCCCCCAAGAGCTGTCACTCACACAGCAGCAATCCAAGGCAGCACAAAGTCTTTCTGAATCCAACACACACACACACACACACACACACACACACACACACACACACACACACACACACACACTGCTATCCTCTCTAATGCTTCTCCCAACACTACTTGGTTTTATGTGACAACTGGGAAAAGGATGACATGGAAACCCCGATCCACAACTTGGTGGTGTGAGCTGTGACAAAGCTACTAGCTTCCCTGGCCTCGCTGTCCTCATTGGAAAACAGACATCTAAGTGTTCAATGGGCTAAGACTTTGGAGTTGCTGTCAAAGGCCAATTCTGGCTGGCATGAGGGAAAACAGATACATGTAGAGTCAAACACTGGAGAAATAAGCCCAGTGAGTGTGGGTGGTGTGCTGATCCCTGGGAAAGGCAAGGTTTGGGCAGTCTGCTGTTTCCAGCAGTGGGATCAGCTGTTCTTGTGGTCAGTCCTCAGAGGGGAGATTGAGTGGCTTGTGTCTCCCTGGCTTCCTGGGCTAAGAGCCAGGTAATCCCTGTGGGATAGCAAGCACCAAGCTGCAGTCGCTAAGATTGAGGTAGACCTTAAAAAATGCCAGTCCCGTGAACAGAGGAGATTGTGGGGCACATAGGAGCACGATGTGTTTTTATTTGTTCTAGTTTTTTATTGGCAGGTGCCCCCCCGGGGGGGGGGGGGCAGGGAAGATTTGTGGTGGTGTACAAACCTGTTACCTAAAGCACCAAGAAAGAGGTTCAGAGTAATCTTCAACGGAAGTCATCGTCTCAGCAGCTTTGTTCCCGTGAGATGTTTCAGAGTGTGATGCCCATGATGCCCTACTTCTCTTACCAGTGTGATGCTGGTAGGAAGACAGCCCTGACAACTGAAGCAGCCACATGGTTGGAGAGGGTGCTACCAACCTGATTAAAACCTCCTTTCGTTTTGAGTTAGGAAACCAGAGCCACAGCTAAGAAACGAATTCATTATTTCTGGGGTTTTCTCTTAGGGGCACTTGTTCCATAATGGAAGAGCTGTGGCCAAGGTGAAGGGTCCACATGCTTTGGAAGAGCTGTGGCCAAGGTGAAGGGTCCACATGCTTTGGAAGAGCTGTCACCAAGGTGAAGGGTCCACATGCTTTCGTGCTCTTGCTTTTCTTTCTACTGTGGTAGACAAGTTGGCAATTAAATGTGACTCTTTACTTGGAACGTCTCCAGGCATGTTGAGAATTCCCCATCTCTTTTGCCCAGGATGTAGGCAGATGAGGAAGTAGTGCGACTCATAGATACTATGTCTCTATTTGGTTGCTGCTGGGGAAAAAACCTGAGCTGCTGGCCAAGGAAATAATCCCCTGTGCAGAGGTGGCAGCCAGATGTGTCTTCAGAGGTCATCCACTTCCGCAACTGCCCCAGGTCAGAGGTGATGGCTATGGGGGGAAAATCCCACTTTCAAAGGTTAACAATAACTAGGTGACTTAAATAGAAAATTCTGGGTATCAGTGAATTAATAGAATGTTGCTTCATAAGTAAGAATTATTCCAGGTCAACCAATGTTCTTAAGCACTAGGTACTGCCCTGTGTGAGTCGTCCTTACAGCGAACAATGATAACTCATGAGTACTTTCTCCATTCAGGTGCCAGGCACCGTCTTAAATATGTGTATTTTAATCTTGCAGGCCTGGATGTTTGCCATCTATTGAAATGCAGAATATAGAGCAAGATATAGGTCAAGGAAGAAACGAGGTAAGTTGTGCTCATGCAAGACTTCAAGTGCATGCAAAGACATCTCAAAGGAAGTAGGCCTGCATCCAAGGGACTAGAACCATTGATGTGATAAAGGTGTGAGCCCTAGTTTCAAAGATGGAGCCAGTGTCTCCCTTCCCTCTGTGGACACTCCCCACTCTGGGCTGGTGTTTATTTTTGTCTCCTCTTGGATCACATCTGAACTAGCAGACATTTTGATGAGCAGAGGCTGTGGGAGAAACGTACGGGGACTTCAGAACTCAAACCTTACGAGAATGATCACAGTTTTTCATTATTTCCTCTTTGGACAAAGTATGGGGTGCAGCCACCATGATACAAGGAGACCCAACCTAGAATCCCAACAAGAAATAAGATTGTCTTAAGCCACTAGTTTTTAAATACTTCAGTGTGTAGTAAGAAAGACAAGGAACCTCAGACCTGATGTGGTCTGAGTGTTTCCTTCAGGATTTCCGTGTTTAGACTTAATGACCAGGGTGATGACCTTAAGTGGCATGGGCTTTAGATGGCAATTAAGTTATAAGGACAAAATCCTAATAAGTGGAATCAGCCACCCTTTGGAAGGAATGGGGAACACAAGCAGGGTCTTAAAGATGCAGCATTTATCTCCTTCCACTCTGTGAGGTCTTGTCATCAAGATACCATCCTGGAAGCAGAAAGTAGTCCTGTCTAGAGAGGAAACCTGTGTACTCCTTGATTTTGGCTGACTGGTCCTGAAATTATTTTTTTTAAGAAACCACAACACTTTGATTTTTTTTTAAATTTCTTATGTCTAAGCTAAATAAATATGGTTTTGCTATTTTGTGAAAAAAAGTTCAATATAACTAAGGGGAAGAGGTTTGTTTTGTTTTGTGTTTTCTCCCTCCCCTTCTCCCATCACCCCCCACCCCTCCACCCCTCACCCCCACTCCAGCCCCCAGACAAGTTTCTCTGTGTAGTCCTGGCTGTCCTGAAATTTGCTCTGTGAACCAGGCTAGCCTTGAGCTCACAGAGATCTGCCTGCCTCTGCCTCCCAAGTGCCGGGATTAAAGGTGTGCACCACCACCACCCAGCAAGAGGAAGAGTTTTTAATGTATTGACAAAAATGTCTAAAGGTCACTGAGAAATAGTGATTGTCCCCCTGATAAAGGTCACCTGGCCAAGGTTCTCATACATGGGGCTTTTATGATATGACAGGACTCCAGGAGTGAAAAATGTCTGTCTATGTTCTAGTCACTCTTCAGAACAAACAGATGAGAAAAAGCTGTTTTACTATGTCACTAAAACCAAACAAAAAATACTGGTATCATTCTTAGTGAACTGTCATCAATTACAATAATTTTTGTAAGATCGAGAATACACAAATTTAAATTTCAACTAATACCTTCAAATCAGGAAGAAATTCTCCAAGCAATATTTCTGACAAAAAAAAATATAATTTTATTTTTTTAACACAAACCTTCACTGCATTGCTACCCTAATTTAATTCAGCAACTTCTCAATGTGGCTTCTGTTATTGTTTTAAAATTCCACTACGGCTGAGTTTGGTTAATAACTTGCAACAATGTAACCAGAAGCCACACAGGGAAAATGACACGGTGGAAAACAGTTTATGTCTCGGCTCCTGATCATCTCCTACTACATTCAGTTCCCCACATAGTGCACCATTGTCCCTATCTTACTCACAGCCAAGGCTTGTAGACGTGTTCAGCAGCCCAAGCGAGTTTGAGGTCTCAGCCCGAGCGAGGCTGAGGTCTGTCTCCCTGAGTCATGCAGTAGCGTTTCTCTGTCTATGACTTCTAATGTCGGATATTCAGAAGCCTTCCAGCAACCATCTCCCATTTCTTATGATAATAGCACAGTGTAACATGAATTCATAGAGATGCCTCATTCTAAAGGTATGACATGTTTTTTGAGAAGGATGTCAATTTTTAAAGTATATGTCTGTGTGTGTTCACGTAGGTGCTATGGCCCGTGTGTGATGGTCACAGGGAAAACCTGATTTCTGTCCTTACCTTTTACCTTGTTTTATACAGGGTCTCTTATTGTTTATTGCTGCATACACCAGGCTAGCTAATCCATGACTGTCTGCATATAACCTACACACATACACCTACATTAAATCATCTCTAGGTTACTATAATACCTAATACGATATAAATGCTGTGTAAGTCACTGTGTTGCCTAGGAAACAATGACTGAATAAAGCCTATACATGTTTACTGTAGGTGTGACCATCCTGGGATACCATCTGAGAGTGGTTGAATCTGTGGGTGAGGAACCATAGATAAGAACCCAGTACACAGTAGATGGAAAACAGGGACGGATGATGGTCAGAAATAATGTGGTTAGCTACTGATCAGCAATCATCTAGTCTGGGCATGATGTGATAAGACATTTGCCTTATGTGGGCACATTCCCATTAACAGGCAACCTGTGATTGGTGGAAATTCGGTTGCTTAACTGTGATTGGCCGAGACTTAGTTATTTGTTACCAAAGTATTCTCCTATTTTAGGGAGCATACTGAGGCGTGCTGTAGTTTTCCATACACTGATCCTAGATGTGGTGACAGCTTCAGACCAAATGTAGTGTAATTTACCAGTGACACAATCAGTGGTGAACACAGAGTGGTAAGCTCGTGTTATCTCACCGATCTGAAGCTAAGCTGGTTTGGGTGTGGTTAGCACTTGGACGGGAGAAGGAACACTCATGGAGTTCGATAAGAAGATCTCCAGGCTGGTGCAGAATACTGGGAGGCCAAGACCAGATGAGTGAGAAACTGCTCCATTGTCAGGTAGAATTTAGAGGTAACAGTTTCAACATGAGACCGTTTGATGAGAGGTTTTTCAAGTGATTTCGTATTGGCCGACCCTCTGGGTAACAAAATATGCTCAAAGTAAGAAGAAATGATGACAGGGTAACAATCCATTACAAAAGCTGCCAAGAAAACACAGCCTCTGGGTGAAGAACAGGTTAAAGAGATCCCAAAAATTTAAGTAGTACCCATTGATCTCTGTTGGGGGTGGGGAGATATGTGTGTGTGTGTGTGTGTGTGTGTGTGTGTGTCTGGGGAACTTTCCAGACTTTGAGTTATACAGTAGTAGCACTCTAGAAAAATTTTAAAGATCTATTTGTTTTGTATTTTTAATGAGTATGTGTCAAAAAGTATTTGTGTACAGGTGCCCCTGTTGGCCAGAAGAGAGTATTACATCCACTGGCATTGGAGTTGCAGATAGCTGTGAGCCACTTGATGTGGGTGCTGGGAACTGAACCCAGGTCTTCTGCAAGAGCAGCCAGTGCTCTTAACTAGTGAGCCATGGCTCAGCTCCCAGCCCGGTTGTTCTTAAAGACAGTATTATGTTATGTAACTTAGGCTGTGCTGTCTCAAATACTTAGTGTTACATGAGCAAAGGTCTGTTTCTCTCAGGTAAGACACCAGTGACAGGACGAAAGAAACAACTGCACTTGCACCTACACTTGCAGGAATGGGAATGAGTTGTTTCTTTCAGGGGTGAACTTCTGATCCCGGTGCCTCCATCTCAAGTGACATAGAATCCAGTTTTATGCAGTGCTGGGGATCAAACCCAGGACTTCCTGAAGGCTAGTAAACTACTCTACCTGTCCCAGCTCAAACAGCCCTGACCTTTTGGAGGGCTGCCTGTGCTTAATCACAGCTGTTCCAATAAAGATGGTGGCTTCAGGGTGTGGTGCTCATTTACAACACAGAGACCTCTGTGTACTAAAAACATTGTTTCTTTTTTAAAAGGACTTATATCAGCTTAAACTTGAAGGGACAGGTAATGGAAAATGGAAAGAGATGCCAAGACCTCAAACTCCCTCCAAGCAGGGAAAAGGCTGAGAGAGAGCTCCTCAACTAAACACACGGGACATTTGATTTTGCCTGCTTGGTTTTACTGGGGCTTTGGTTTTGAGACAGGGTCTTACCACGTAGCTCTGGCTGAAATTCCCTATGCAGACCAGGCGGGTCTCTGCATTGCAGTGATCCTCCTGTCTCTGCCTTCTAAGTTCCGAGATGACAGGGGCGCACTGCCACACCCAGCTCTCATGGTATTTCTTACAGGAAAGGAAGGGTGATTCAGAAAGGAAAGCCAGGAACCCACTGGGAAGAGCCAAGAGCCATGGAAAACTACTCACACGGAGCAGAAACATGTAGCCAATCCAGGGACATTCTCTGGCCCAGGAGTCAGAGCAAATGGTAATGTGTGCCCAGTCAAATTTCGGAATTGCTAAGAACAGTGAGTGGTGCTTGCCCGCCCTGTGTACTCTAGACTTTATTGCTTTATTCTGTATCCTTTCCTACAACCGTTTCTTAGTTTGTAATATGACCTTGCTGTTCCGATTCAGAGAGCTCAGTGCTTCCTCCCAAGGCAACCACTGAAAAGCAGTGTCAAGGAGTAGAGCAGAGGGCGCTACCTTATAATGATGACATCCTATGCTTGGTGGTATGATGGAATATCCTATTCCATCATGGGATGAGAGTTTAGGCAGGCGTGAGTTCCCTTTGCACATCGAAGTGCCAGCCATTGTTTCAGGCAGAAGGTTAACTGTGGCAGGTTATCAAATATGTCTGCCGTCCACAATTCACTCTCTGCCTGAAATGCCACACCTCAAGAAGATAAGGCTCTCTTCCCTGGGCAACTGCCTTGACCAATGTGAAGCAGAGGAAGCAGGGGAAGCAGGGGACGGGGCATGTGGGAGTTTTGGCTTTCTCTGTTGGACGAGGGCTGGTGACTTTACCTTCTCCTCTTGGAACATATCTTCCAGAAGCAGAATGAAGAGACTTCAATCAACAGGCCTTCAGCTGTCAGCTGTACTTGAGCTCCCAACCAGTGGCCAGAACACATTTCCAGTTGTACGTTAGCAAGGCTATTTCTGAACAACCATTCCCTCAGCTCCCTAACCAATACCACAGACAGAAGAGCACCCAGTTAAGCCACAGGATCTTAGGGACAAGGATTTGTTGCAGTTTGAAACCACAAAGTTTTGGTTGGTTTGTTGTGGCAACAGAGAACTAAAACAGATAAAGATGAAAACACGGGGGACAGGGGCAGAGGGCTCGGAGAAAGCATGTGAAATACTAAGATAAGAGAAACTTTGGGGAGATGGGGGATTTTAGGTAGCTATGAGGATAGCAGAGATGGCAAAAAACGTTCAGAGAGAGAGAGAGAGAGAGAGAGAGAGAGAGAGAGAGAGAGAGAGAGAGAGAGAGAGAGCACAAAATGGGGGGGGTTGCTTTAAAACAAGGAGACACAGCATCAGAAATCTCTGAGAGCTCCAGAAAAAATGAGGAAAGTTGTGGCAGTCAGCCCTCATCTTTGGTAAAGTGACATCATTGATGATGGTTGCCAGGCAAAGTCATCAAAGCAATGGCAGCAGAATCTGATCACAGGGGTTAAAGAGGTTTCTAGCAGGAAAGTTGACTTGCTGCTAACAGGATGAGAGGAAATATTGGTTACAGACACTCTTGTCACCAAGTATCTCTAAAGGAAATGAGAGCAGTAAGAATTTGATAAATGGGGTCAAGGGGTCAAGGGGAGTTTCTATTTCAACACTTTCCACTCCACCTTTGGGTTGGCTTTTGGTAAATGGCCACCTTCAAGCCCGATGTGTAGCTGCTGCTGTGGTTGCTTCGTGAGGTTTGGTGGGAGCTGGGGGGTGTGGATGAGATGGTGTGTTGTGTGGGGTAGGAAGCATGGGGCTAGGTATTTGGATACGTCATTTGTCACTGAGTAGTTACAGCAGTATCTTACTTCAGGGTCTTGCTTCTCCTCCACTCTAGTTGGGACACCCTAGAATGTTGACTTCTAGGATAAATATTTAAGTTCAAATTTTTCTGCATGTTATTGTTATATTTTGCCATCAACATTGAAACAAAAATTTAGTGTGTGAATATGAGCTGAATATTCCATTTTATCAAACAAAGCATTTGGAGCTCATAGACATCATAAAAAATACACACAATATTTTCATTCCCAGCCCAGAACCTATGGTGTACACCTTTGGTAGAGAGTACTCAGGTCCTTCCTGAGACCCTAAGGGGCCAAAGCTACGCAACATCAGTCATTGCAGATCTTAAAAAAAGAAAGAAAGAAAGAAAGAAAGAAGGAAGGAAAAGAAAAAAGAAAGGAAAGAAAAGAAAGAAAGAAAGAAAGAAAGAAAGAAAGAAAAGAAAAAAGAAAGAAGAAAAGAAAAGAAACATACTCTTGCATGCATGACATCCCGATTGCACTTTCCCCTCCCTCCCTTCCTCCCAGTCCCTCCCCAGTCTACCTCCCTACCCCAGGTCTCCTCCTCCTCTCTTTCCCTTCAAAAAACAAAGGGAGGGAGGGAGGGAGGGAGGGAGGGAGGGAGGGAGGGAGGAAGGAAGGAAGGAAGGAAGGAAGGAAGGAAGGAAGGAAGAAAAGAAGAAGAAAAAGAGCAGGCTTCCCAGGAATAGCCATCAAATATGACCCAAGAAGATGAAATAAGACTTGAGTCCATTCAGAACAGAGAGACATTCTGACTCTGGGGCTGAAGGCAACTTCCCCAGGAATAAGGAAATACAATCAAGTATGAGCGGCAGCCCTTTGCTTTGCTCCTGGAGTTACTGGAGTTGCATTTGATTCCTATGCATGGACCTCAGCGAAAGCAGCATGGTTGCCCACTTCTGACAAGGCTTCCCTCAGGGGCTATGGTGAAATGCCTACTCAAAACAAAAACACCAACAAAAATATGACTAATATACTAAGTGATTTTCACATGATTAAGTGATGTTTAAAAAACCCAGGAAATGAGACAGGCAGTGATGTACATATCTTTAATCCCAGCACTTGGGAGGCAGAGACAGGCAGATCTCAGTGAGTTCGAGGTCAGCCTGGTCTACAGAGCGAGTTCCAGGATAGCAGGGCCTGTTACTCAGAGAAACCCTATCTTGAACAAAACAAAATAAAAACAATAACCAGGAAATGGTCATTCCTTCTCTTCAAAGACCCAGATGAAGTGTCTAATAAAAAGAAAACATCCCTTATCCCCACCATTTCTTTTCTTACTTACAGTTCTTATAAGATCAATAGTAAAACATGAGTTTTTCCAAGCCTGTTATTCTGAAACTACACTTAAAAGTAAAGGTTTCCTTTCTCACTAAAATGGTGCTTCATTCAATAATCACTGCAAGCAACCCATCAATTAACCCAAGACCCCTGTATTTTCACATGGCTAAGTGTTGCCAGGTAGACTCAACTATTCACGCTTGAGGTTTCTTTAGCCCTTCTCCTCCCTGAATGACACAAAGAGAGCTGATTTTAGAGAGACAGAGAGAGAAGACAGACAAAACACACACACATACACACACAGAGAGAGAGATACACACACATACACAGAGAGAGATGTACACACACACACATACACACATACACAGAGAGAGATGTACACACACACACACACACACACACACACACACACACAGAGAGAGAGAGAGAGAGAGAGAGAGAGAGAGAGAGAGAGAGAGAGAGAGAGGTACTTGTTTTAGCTTATGAGGATATGAGGGTAGGATATGAGGGTAGCCTGAAATGAATTTGCCTTTCATGATGGAGAAAACTCACCAGCACAAAAGCTTGCTACATATGAAGTATCCATACATGCTGTCTTGCCAAACCTTTGACTTTTGGGGATTGCTTGTAGGTTATATACTCTTCCTCTACCTCAAATGTATCACTTATTACCCAGGTCACACACTAGAGATACTATAATATGAAAAGTGAAAACGGATACTCAGTCTGTCTTGCAAACACTGTGGTGTAAGCTCAGTAGATGTCCTTACAAACAAGGAATCTGGAGAAGGAGCTAACACTGAGGGATCAGAAGACTGGGCAAATTCATTGTTGACAGGGTCAGAAGAGGTGATATTTGCTAGTCACATTCTTGGCTTTGTTCACAGGGACTCGTGTCTGTATCTGAAGTGGTAAGGGCTGCAAAAACAACAGCAGCAAAGACAGGTAAAGCACCAGGGGTTATCCTAGAACTCGTGTATGCCCATGGATCACAAGCAGCAGATTTCATTCTCACCTCCCCTCAATGCAGATGTGAGGGTCCTCTCCCAGCGCCTGCCCACCCCTTTCTTTTTCTAAGTAGCTCCAACTTGAAGAGCTACCCTCCTTCCAGTGAGATAAGCAAGTTTGCCCTAGAAATCTGTCCCACCCCAGCCTGAAGGTGGACTTCCTGGCTACAAGGTGACCTCACGCCCTTTGCCGCTGGCAGGATCAAGGTAAGCACTGGAGGCAGGGGACTGCCCCATCGTCTCCCAGAAGCAGTCTATCCAGAAGCAGCCTCCCCTCTCTGGATCCCATCACTGTGTCCTGTTCTGGATTTGCTCACACAGTTACTGAGTGAAGGAAAGCCAATAGAATCAGGAAAGTAGGGGACCCTGGAAGCCATCCACCTGGAAGGTGCTTTGGCAAACACTGTCCTCCTCCCAAGCTATTCTCCCCATCTGCCATATATTTGAGTCCTTTTATAGCTGGGCACCTGGCCATCTAGAGTGAAGTTTGGTGTCTTTGAAGTTTGGTGGTCCATGGAACTAAGCTCTGGCTGGTGAAATATGAGCAAAAGTATCATGTGACAACCTCTGGGAGCCTTCTCTATGAGGCAGTTCAAGGACATCATCTGTACCCTTCTTCTTTCTAATGCTAGAAACATAAAGGCAAGGGCTGGGTCTCTAGCCACTGTCTTAGCCCATAGGGCTCATCTCCTGTTGCTTTAGGAACTGGAAGAATAGGAGCTAGAAGGAGCCTGGAAGATGAAAGTGTCTTCATAGTTTACTGAGTATGGTTATTACAGAAACCCCACACTCTGTCTCTAGCTTCGCATGGGTGGAACAGAAACAAGTTGCAATTAAGTAACCTATTTGTTGCTTTCATTGTTCCTATAACAAAACACCTGACAGGGACAGCTTAAGGAAGGAGACTTTACTTTTGCTCATGCTTTCTGGGCAGACAGTCCTACGCCATGCTTGCAAGAGTAGCTATGTAGGCTTGATTATAGACATGGACCAGGGAACAGACACAGGAGGCTAAAATCAGAAGTAGCTACAACCTTCAAGGGCCTTCCAGAACAGTTCAAACGTATGAGTCTTCGAGGGATATTTCAGACTTAAGCAGTAAGGGAGACGGTTAGTTTGGGCATGTTCCTTGCATCCTGTCTCTATCATATGTTTTCTTATCTTTTACTCTATCGCCTGACAGATAATACATCATCTCACTCTTTTGAGCCATATTTGATTGAATTTACTATTCCCTAGCAGCCACAACCATACTAATACATGGAATGAAGCAGAGTATCTTCCACTTGGGTTTGAAATCCATGTAATAGTTTGATACATCAAAGACGGTCACATTAGGATAGATGTGATATGAACAAAGGTGCCCAACAGGAGACAGCATTCCCCAATGGCAGTTAGCTTATGTCTTGATGAAAAGCTAAGAAAGAAGGGTTGAGTATGGTAGAACACTTGCCTAGTATGCCCAGAGTCTTAGATGCAACCCTCCCAGCATTAAAATGATAACAAAGCAAAAACAATACCCCAAACCCTCCCCCCCAAAAAAAACAAAGTACAAGTCACATAGTAATCACTGTGGTCACTAAGGAGATTGTGTGGGAATTAATGCCGGGCACCCTAAAATATTAAAAATATTAAAGTGTCCTAAAATATTAAAGAAATGTATTCCATTGACTAGATGGGGTGAGAATTAATGGAATATGCTTTATCACCATTAAATTCAATTGTTTTCAAGAAGCAGTTGGTTTCAGAGCTTAAGGCTGAATTCCACACCAGTGAGGAAATAAGCACAGAAAGGATTACACATCATGCACAGCTTCACATAACAAGTTTCACAATTTGAATCAACACCAAATCCCAATAAAGGGATATTTCAGCGTCATGATGTTTCTTTAACGAATGTTCCTGCCGTCCTCTAAACAAATGCATCCTTGCTTTTTGCCAAGAATTTTTTCTAGCAGTGGATGAGAAATTAAGCCATATTTACAGTAACACCCACTTATCCAAGATAACCTATTAGGAATGTTGGTACCCAGAAGTTTCCTTCTAAATATAAATTCCCCAACTCTACAATCTAATCCTTCACTTTCATGACAAATTTAAAACTTAGTTTTGAAGCTTAATCCACAATTCCTCCTCAAGCACAGATAAAAAGTACATGAAATTTAAGTTAATTCTGTGTTGGGATGATCTAAATGCTTCTTGTTGTTGGATTATTCAGTCTTTAAAAAAAATAATAATCTTTCCAGTTTGAACCAGTTGGCCTCATCTTCAGAGCACGAGCACATAAGTAAACCTGGCAGAGAAAAGGCACACATTTTTCCAAGGATGGGTCAGAAAACGTGTGATTCCTTTCCCTCTGCAGGCTCTTGGCTCACTCCCTGCAAAGAGAAACTCTCCAGAGACTCTGAAGCAAGCACTGAATAACATCCTAAGCTTCGGTGTTTATCAAAATTCTGGCAAAGCCGGGCCAGAAGCATACTCTGCTAGTGAGGTTTCCAGCTTTTGCTGTCTTCCTAGGGTTGGACTATCTCGGGAAGAAGTGTGTTCATGACTGGGACCAGCTGGGTCTAACTGGAGATGCCGAGAAGTGGATACAAGAAGGAAGAGTGAGGGCTGTTTGGAGGTTACAAAAGAGACGGCGATTGTCTCGGCTGCTGGGAACCGAGTTGACTTGTTCCTCCCTTTAATGCTCTGGAAACAAACCCAAAGACGTTTATCCTGTGTGCTGCTCTTGGTGGGGCTTCAAAGAAGCCCTGCGAGGCTGTCCTCATGCCATCACTGTTGCTGGCTTCCCAACAAACCTTATGCAACAGCTTAGGGCCACTGTATGCTATACGTCTGTCTCAGCCACTGCTAAATGGCTTGTGTGTCAACGAGCTGGAGGAAACCACGAGGCATCCTATGGTAAATAATAGTCTGACTATGAGTCATCTTCCCCTGATTCATAGAGGATTGTCCTCAATTGTTTCAAAGAAGTGGGCAATAAATCTATTTGGAGAAAAGGATTCGGAAGAGCCACTAAAGAATGTTAACCTAACTCTGTGGAGAACACAGCTGATCAAAGCCCGTCTCTTCTAACTTCCTCCTTTTGTGAGTGGCTGCGTGGCATAAGGTGGAGTGAAACTATTTTCTAGGCTCCCTTGCAGCTAGAGTCCTGGCTACCATTTGGTTTTTACTCAGCAGAATCACTGCTGAAAGACCTGAGGTGGATGGTGAGACCAACACTGTTCATGTCTTCTGTTATTAGCCCAGATTCCACTCACTAGTTTCTTGTGAGGTTTGTGGCAGGGTTCAAGCCATCCATCTCACAAGTTTGGATTGCTGTAGGCACAAGAGCTGGCAAATGCTGGGCTCTCTGATCGTGGCATATTCCTGACCCTATTGGTATCTTTTATGTCCTAGTTACACCATCTTCTTTCTCTCTTTATTGCATTCATTTATTTTCATGTGTATGTTCTACACACTTGTTTATTTATGAACCATGTGTATGCCTGGTGCCCTTAGAAACCAGAAAGGGGTATTGGATCCCCTGGGACTAGAATTACAAATGGTTGTGGGCCATGTGGGTCCTGGGAATCAAACCTAGGACCTTTGGAAGTGCAGCTAGTACTCTTAGTTATTGAGCCAACTTTCCAGCCCTCATCTGATCTTTCTGTTGTTGAGACAAGTTCTCCCTATATAGACCAGGCTGGCCTTGAATTCACAGAAATCTACCTGCCTGTGCTTCCGGAGAGCTTGGATTAAAAGTGTACTATTGAGGCAAGAAGAAGAAGGAGAGAAGAAGGAGAAGGAGAAGGAGAAGGAGAAGGAGAAGGAGAAGAAGAAGAAGAAGAAGAAGAAGAAGAAGAAGAAGAAGAAGAAGAAGAAGAAGAAGAAAAACAGCTATGGGAGGAACTTGCAAATTGGTCAATTAGCTTTAAATTATAATTATGCAAGATTTACTTGTAGTCCAATATCCCTGTGTATTGCACTATAGCATTGATAGTTGTCTCTATTAAACTCAGCTTTACTAGTAATTATTTATCATTTCTTAATAAGTCTATAAGCCACCAGACATTTCCTAATACATCTGTCTGCTTTTTCTTTTTTTGGCATTATGTAACTATGGTTGGCCTAGAGCTTGCTATGTAGATTAGGCTGGCCTTGAACTAGACTGACCTTGAACTTCCAGCATCTGCTTTGAACTGGCTAGGGTACATGCTTACTCTGATTCCTGCACTTAACCCTGAGCCACATACCTCTCCACAGAAATGCCCACTTCTTCCCGTTTTGGCAGATGGGCATGGGGTAGAGAGAATGAGGAGTGAGGGTGGAGTAGGAAACTGACCAAGGGGAAAGTTTTACCCTGCAGCCTATTTCTGAATGGACTCAGAGGGGAGTTCTGTGAGGGGAGGCAAAGGGGGCCAGGAAATGGAGCCAATGTTGGAGCAAAGGGAAAGTTCAACTTGGTGTTAAACGGAGAAGCCTAGAGGAAGGCAGACTGAGGTCCGCAGGAGAGGAGTTGGGTAGAATGGTCCAGAGTGAAGGAAATTCAGGGTGTAGAGGAATGAGCCAACGACTCTAGACAACAGCTCTTCCGGTTGCTGTAGTCAACTGCTCCTCGAGAATTAGTTCAAAATGGACTCAGACAACTTAAACAGCCTTCTATGTGTGTGTCCAGTAAACCCAGCATTCCTTCCAGTATGTCAGCCCCCGTGGAAACTCAAGGTAGCGCATGTTCTTTTGGCCCCTTGGGTACTAGTGCAGTCCAGTTTCAGCCCCAGCATCCCAAGGTGTTTTCCTCTCCCTCTTTCTTTTCTCAAAGGACCCATTCAAGATGCCACATAGCTGACAGGGGACAGAAGCAGCATAATGGCTTGTTACAAAAAGCCACAGAGTTGACGGGAGCCCTTCTCTTTAAAGTCTCTTGGCTGTTTAGCCCTTGAGGAGTTCTCTTTGGTCTCTGCTGCGGTCTGCATTGCTTCAGGGATTGGCCTAACCAGAATGTCGAGGGAATGAAGAAAGGACAGCCTATCAACACACGGACAGGGAAAAGCTGGGATCAGGTGGGCGAGGCTATTAGACGGAGAAGCCATAGCATCCTGAAAATCCTGAAAATGTTTATTATATACAATTAAATAGAGAAGCAGAGGTATTGTATATAGATGAACAAGGAGGAGAAGTTATTGTGTGTTTGTGTGTATGTGTGTGTGTGCATGTGTATATACATACATACATACACACAAGTAGGGAGCATTACACACAGCTGGACAAGGACACAGGTTTGGCTAATCTGGGGGTGGGGGGGAGAAAGAACAATGGAGGACATTTCCTGTACAAGGTTTGCACCCAGATCCAAGGAAGGCTCTACCGTCCCTCTGAACCTCATTCTATGTCACTCCCATAGGTCCGAGGCATTGGTCCTTCAATGGCCACATTTGCGTCAAATGGTACACATTGACTTAGAACTTCATATTCTCCCTGCAGGCATCTGTACCATTTGGGTTCCCACCTTCTTTAACCCTGACATCAAGATCCTCCTTGGCCCCACTGCCAGGCCCATCTCAGTGAAGTCTTTTGGTTTGGCTGTTGTTGTTTTGAGAAGTTTACGGTTTTTTTTTTTTTTTTCCTCCTCTTCACCCAGCATAATCTGCCCAGATGGCACCTTCATTAAGCAAAATGGTCCATTAAGTCAGCTGGTCCCCTAGGCAACTCTTGGCCCTTATCTCATCAATCAGGGTAGAAGACAGGTTTTTCATCCGTATAGAAGCATGAGAGATGACATCCAGATCTCAAATGGAGGGTGGCTATGTTTGCCAGCTTTCCATCACTGTACCAATTCTCTTACCAGGGGAAAAGATTTATTTGATTCCCAGTTTCAGTTCATGGTTGCCAGACTTACTCACTTTAGGCCTCTGGAGTGGCTGAATGTCACGGTTGGAAAAGGGCAGCTGGACTTATGGTGACCAGAAAGGAGAGAGAGGACAGGGCAAGCCTGGAGTCCCGATGTCCCATTTGAGAGCACACCTTCAGTGAGCCGACCTCATGCCACAGGGTTCCACCTCCCGAGACTTCACCCGCTTCCTGGTAGCATCTTAGGCTGGTAGCCAAGCCTTTTAACATTGGCCTTTGGTAAACGTTTAAGATCTAAATAAAAACAGCGGTTCTCTTTGGATCCCTGTCGTTGAGATGGTTGGATGGGAGCAGAGGGAATCAGTGGAAAGGCAGATGAAGGAAAACTACTCGCCCTTTCATTCCCGAGAGACTGAATGTAGGCAGGCAGCTTTCTTTTCCTTTCCACTCAGCTTCAGTGTGACCCTGGTAGGCTAGGAACCTTTGCCATTGTTTTTAATTTAAATAAAAATTAAAAAAAAAACTTAGGGAAATCTCCAGGGATCCACACCCCAACTAAGAATTTAAGCAATAGGGGAGAGGCTACCTTAAATGTTCTTCCCCAATAATGAGATTGGTGTCTACCTTATATACCATCCTAGAGCCTTCATCCAGTAGCTGATGAAAACAGAAACAGACACCCACAGCTAAACACTGAGCCTAACTCCTAGAATCCAGTTGCAGAGAGGGAGGAGTGATGAGCAAAGGAATAAAGACCAGGCTGGAGAAACCCACAGAGACAGCTGAGCTGAACAAGGGGGAACTCATGGACCCAAACTGATAGCTGGGAAACCTGAACAAGACTGAACCAGGCCCCCTGAACGTGGGTCTCAGTTGGGGGACTTAGGCTGTCTATGGGGCCTCAGGCAGTGGAACCAGTATTTATCCCTAGTGCATGAATGAGCTTTGGGAGCCCATTTCCTATGGAGGGATACTCTTTCAGCCTAGATACACAGGGGAGGGCCTAGGTCCTGCTCCACATGATGTGACAGACAGACAGATGATCCCCATCAGAACTCCTCCCTGAGGAGTGGATGGGGGGGTGGGATAGGGAGATGGTGGGGGAAATGGGAGGATGGGAGGCAGAGGGAACTGGGGTTGGTATATAAAATAAGATTGTTTTTAATTTAAATAAAAATTAATTTTTAATAAAAGAATCTTTGCCAGAGCTGGGCTCCCTGAATTAGGATCCTTCCTCAACTGCTCACCAGCTGCAGGCCTTACAGGCAATCGCCTGATTATACTTGCTAAGCCTCCACAGTCATGCTGACAGAAGTGACTTTTTTAAGGAACCAGCTGATGTAACCATAACACCTAACTTGACACAATTCAGTAGGTCAGGTGAGTGGACAGGACAGAGACTCAGGGCTCAGAAGCCATGTGATGCCACTATCTCAGCCTGTTTCCTTCTCTTCTCCTTCTCCTTTTCTACACATTCTTCCATGCTTCCCAACTGATCTCACAAACAAAATAATCCCTAGTAGAAGGCTGTTGGTAAACTCGCTTCGAAAACGACTTCCGGTTAGCTTCCTTCCATAATTCTCAACAGCAAAACTTGGGTAGATATAAGCACCTTGCCTCCCTGTTGCTCAATAAAAGGCGATTGGCATAGCTTCAGGTTTTCACCCCCAAGCTCTAAAAGGACTATCTGTGCATGCAGCTTCTAACTTAGCTTCTGTACCTCCATGATGCAAGCACAGAGTGTGCCCTGCAAAATGCATGCACACATGAAACAAAAAAAATCTTTCTTGAGCCTATAATATGGCTCCACAAATAAAGTACTTGCCACACTAACCCTGAAAACCATATTGATCCCACAACCCACATAGACATGAAAGGAAAAACGGACCACAAGATACCACCAAGTTGTCCTCTGACCTCCCCACGTGCACTGTGGTACGTGCATCCATCTCCCCATCCCACATTGTGAACATACACAGCAATAATAACAGGACTTCCCAGAAAAGGGTAGCATGGTCAGAGAGTTGGGGGTACAGACTGGATTCTCTACTTAGAAACCGCAGACAGATGGATGAACTTCATGTATCCTGACGTATCCCTGAAACAGATTTGAGACATGGTCTTACAAAGAGGTATGCAAAAATGTGCCTAACAACTTTAGTGCTTATGGCAACAATTATTAATAATGGAGACAGATGTTGGCCTCTGATATGATAAAATAAATTAGAAATGTGTACTGGCTGGTTTTATGTTCACTTGACACAAGCTATAGTCATCAGAGAGAAAGGAGCCTCAGCTGAGGAAAAACCTTCACAAGATCCAGCTGTAAGACATTTTCTTAATTAGTGATCAACTGGGGAGGGTCCAGGTCATTTGTGGGCAGGGCCATCCCTGAGCAGTTGGTCCTGGGGTCTATGAGAAAGCAGGCTGAGCAATCCATGAGGAGCAAGCCAGTAAGCAGCACCCTTCCATGGCCTCTGCATCAGCCCTGCCTCCAGGTTCCTGTCCTGCTTGAGTTTTTGTCCTGATTTCCTTTGGTGATGAATAGTACATGGATGTTAAGCCAAATAAACCCTTTCCTCCCCAACTTGCTTTTTGGTCATGGTGGTTTTTTTTTTTTTTTTTTTTTTTTCTTCCAACAACTGAACCCTAATGAAGACAAAATGTGATTAAAGTCCAAATTAACCCATTTACAAATGCAACCTTGTTTGAGCCAAAGCTATGCCTGCTGCTGAAATTCAAACACTCATCAAATCTTATTTACTGACTGTCTATAATATACCAGACACCATGTTGGGCTTGGGCGACAGAGTGGAAAGAAGGACTCATAGGCTCTGGGCCCTAAACTGGTGAGGTGACTCACACATGTAATCCCAACACTCAGGAGGAGAAAGGATATTTGTCTTGAGTTTGGGTTAAGCCTGGACTACATAGTGAGTTCTGGGCCAACCTGAGCTACAGTGTTAGACTCTCAGGGGGAAAAAAATCCAAAGAGGGAAGAAACTCAGCCCAGACCTCAAAACATAGATGGTTAACCAGCAGTTGTCTATGGAACGAGAGACCAGATGCTTATTTGTGTGGACTAAGGCACCTCTCAGTTCCTTCTTCAGTATTATTCATCTGCCCAGTGCTCAGCCTGTGCTTTGTTACTGCTCAGCCAGCTACAGCCCTGTGGGTGGCATCACCTGGTGGGAAACACAGTGGTGGCCTCCTCCAATGCAAGCAGGCTGGCCTCTTGCACAGTGCGGAGCCTGGGCCCACGTGTTGGCATAGTCTGACCTGAGTGGGCAGGTGTGAAAGACCAATAGGGGTCAAAGGACAGAGTGGCCACCTGTGCCAGTCCAAACACAAGGGACTGGAGGGAACAGCTGACTGGTCCACTCTTGTAGCTCAGCCTCTTCTGACCTTTAACAACCTCTGGTTTCCACTGGTGCTTAGGTTTGTTCCTGCCTCTTGCCTGGAGGAAAAACCAAATCAAGCTCATAAGCTAATTCATCTTTCCAAATCTCTTCCCGAGCTTTCGAGAGAAAGGAACTCCTTTATTTGACCTCCCCGCCTCTGCCTTTGCCACTCAGGTTACTCTCCATCACCTACTCTTGCCCTTTCATTAGTTAAGTCTGTTGCCACGGAGGCAACCAGAACGTCCAGTGTTCTGAGTCTGGCATTGGAGTTCCCAAGACCTGAGCGCTACCTACCTCCAGCTGTGTTGGTCAGTAAACAAGCAACAGCTACCAGAGCCTCAGTTTCACAGTCTACTAAATGACGATAGCATCTGCCTCCTCACACTCTCACTGTGGACTAATTGGGATGCTATGAGGACCCCCCCCCCCTCCATTCCTCCTCAGGAGTCTGGCTGCCCTGAGCGATGGGTACTTTGCTCCATTGTCTCATGGCCTAGAATGCCAGTCTCCTTGCCTTGTGCTGTTTCCTTCCCCACTGGCAAGGGTACTCTCCCAAGAACATTTGGTGGTCCTTTCCAGCCCAGATCCGAACATTTTGGTGGCCTCTCCAATGCCAGCCCTATGAAAGTTCAGACTCTGTTGTGTTTTCACGCCTCAGCCTTTGATCGTTCTGAATCACTAGTTAGCAGAAATTTCCTGAATCGCCATGAAACATTGTAGCACCTACTCTCACTTGGTACTGTGCCAGATGGGTTTTTGTCAGGGGGAGAACTCCTCCTTTCTTGTCTTCTTGAAGGAATTAATTCAGTCAGGAGACAAACAGTTAAAGCAGAAGTTTACTTAACAAAGTAGCAGTTTCAGGGGTAAGTTTCTCTTTAAAGCTCAGCACTCCAATGAGGGGCTGGTGCCTGCTGCCCCAGGCATTCTTTCTTCACAGCATACAGATAACATGGTGGGGCTCAGCCTTGTAGGTTCTGCACTGTGGGTTTTAAAGAAGTAAGATGAATAGTTTATGAATATTTAGGATGCTTTAGACTTAAAGTCGTGAAACCTGTAAGGAAGCCTGTCCCTATCCCCACAGCTGCCAGCTGGAGTAAGCCCATCTCCCTGCTGTCCCGGGCCTAAGGCAACTTGAATTATAGCCAAATATTAATCAGTTCTTTGTCTCACTTTACCTGTTCATTTTAGCTATCTCACAGCCAGCTGCAAGCCATTTTATTTATATGGAAACATTCTCCAATGTTTCCAACCTTGCCATCTTAAACTTAATGTTTGGGGCTGTCAAGATGGCTTACTGTGTAAAGGTACTTGCTGCCAACCCTGATGACCCGAGTTCAATTCCTGGGGGGCCCACATAGTGAGAGGAAAGAGCCAACCCCTACAGGCTGTTCTTTGTGCTTCACTCGTGTGGTCACTCATGTGTCCAGACAGGGACACTTTTGCATTCCCCAGTATACATCGCCTTTATGCTACTGTAGCTTCTCAGTTGAATAGCTTCAGTTTTGAGAAACACAGGTTAAAGTTATAAAAACTACACCCAACTACTAGATACAGCTTAAGTCTTTAACATGCCAGAGAGTACTTTGTTTCTTTTCTTCACAGCTTACCAGTAACTTTGCCCTATTTGGAATTGAGGTTCCTTCCGTTGATCCTGGCTGCCGATGACCCAGAAGGGCTTTGCACCTGAGAGCAAGGCCCCTGTTTCAGAGACCATCTTTAGACTGTCTTTTCTAGTAGGTGTGGCTTGATACACATTGGGTGAGAGTGGCTGGCCTTGTGCAGTAGCTGGCCTCTCACCTCAGCACTGTGGAAGCTGAAGTGTTTGTGAGAAGCTAAGCAGCCACAAGAGAGGCCAGTGAACAGACACCATGAGGCTAAAATGCTTCCGATTTTTCAGTGGGGACATGGACAGATAAAGCTGGAAGGTATGCTGTGGTTTAGGAAGAAGATTGTCATTAGAATTCCTGGGGTGCCCTAGCCAGTCTTCTCTAGTCCCCATGGGATTTAGACTGAGAAGAATGGACACAGTAGAGAGAGATGGATGGAAGCATGAATGTGTAGATTCATGGATGGATGGGATGGATGCATGGATGGATGGAAAGGAAGAAGAAAAAAGGCTAAGTACATTGCAATTGATGCAGCAACTTAACAAGGTGATCGGCTGCCTCCTAGATGACCTTTCAATGTCTCCAAAAAGTGATGAGTTCCCTGGGCCTGTTGGACTTCATCTGATAGGGCAATGGGTTTGCAGCCAGCTGGCTACCCTACCTCTTCACCTCCGAGTTGTATTTCATCAAAGCGTTTCTCCTTCCAAATCTTGTTCTGTTGCTTATCAGTAACTTGAGAGCCAAGTAGACATAAGTAGACAGAGACGAGTTTACACCCAACTCACTGCAAGCCTGGGATGAAAAGTATCTGGAGGGGGGGGCACCCTGAAGAGAATTCAAATCTTATCATCCTCATTTTATCAGTTGTATTGTATTATTTATTATTTCATTTCACTTGAGATTCAGTCTCACTGTGTAGCTCTGTCTGCTCCGAAATTTGCTGGTGTCGACCAGGCTGACCTCAAACTTAACAGCGGTCCCCACACATGCTGGTATTGCAGGCATACAGCCCTGCATCGAGCCTCCTCCTCCCTTGCAATCTCAAAAGCACCAAGCATTTGTTCAAGGCCACCCAGGAGCTAAGGATGACAGCTCTCAAATCCAGTGCTGACCTTCCTCAGCTACACATAGCTCTTTCACAATCTGTCATTTGGACAAAGCTGGTTATTGACTATACTCCAGTTTTTCAACAGACTTTTAAACTCCCTAATCTGTAAGTACTCAGTGTTCACCTGGGCACGGTGATGTCCTGAGCTGGGTATTGTGATTGAAATGATAATTGTGTAGTGCCCAAATTAGAAAACAGGTGGTGCATATTTGGCATTCAAATAAATGTTGCCTCTCATGCCCAGAAGCATTAACAAACACTACATGCACGGCCTCGGCTTGCCATGGAATAATCAGCCATTGTTCTCTCTGCATCTCTGTCTGTCTGTCTGTCTGTCTGTCTCTCATAAGTGTGGAGGCCAGAGGACCACCATGGGGTAGGTGTGTGTCCTCATCTTCCCATCTTGTTCGAGACAGTGTCTCTGCCCCATGTAAGCCAGGCTATGTGGCCATGGGCTGGAGATTCCATGTACCGCTCTCATCCCCAGCTGCAGGTATGCTGGGGTTACAGGCTTCTTGTACAACTCCTTCCAACTTTTAGGTGGGTTCTGGGATCTGAACCCAGGTGGTCAGGCTTATAGCAAGCGTTTTTGAGCCACGAGCCACCCCCTCAGCACTGTTTTAATCTCCTGTGCCTCTTAGCCTTCTTATTTAATAAAAACATTCCTTCTTGAAAAATACACATTCCATTGTTAACTTTGAGCCTCCTCACCTGGAGAATAAAATCATTCCTTTTTCCTAGACTCAATAATGGGTCCAGGCATGAAATTTGCCCAATTAGAATTGTCTTTGAATTTTAATCTGTAGACACATCTATAGATTTAAAAGCAGCCATAAGCAGTTCAAATCGTGGGTGTGTTCACTGAAGCTCTATTTATGAAAACAAGAGCTGAGCCAGAATTGGCCAAAGTTTGCTGACCCTTAAGCAATTCAAAATGATGAATGACTAGGGACATTTCAGCTGATGGAATGCTTACCTTGAATGTTCCAAGCCTGGGTTCTATACTCAACATCATAAAAAAAAAAAAAAAAAAAAAAAAAAATAGGTATGGAGTCTCTGGTAGTGGATCAGTATTTATCCCTAGTATTCGAATGGACTTTGGGAGCCTATTCCATATAGAGGGAAACTCTCTCAGCCTAGACACAAGGGGGAGGGCCTGGGCCCTGCTCCAAATGGTATGACAGACTTTGAAGATCCCCATGGAAGGCCTCACCCTCTCTGGAGAGCAGAAAGGGGAAGGGATGAGGATTGGTGGGGGGTGGAGGATGGGAGAGTGAGGGAACTGGGATTGACATGTAAAACAAGATTGTTTCTAATTTAAATTTTAAAAATTATTAAAAAAAACCAAAAACAAAACAACAAAACAAAACAAACAAAAAACAGGTATAGTGAACATCCATAATCAAGGCACTTAGAAGGTGAATTTGGAGGATCAGGAGTTCAAGGTCATCCTCTACTATATAGTGAATTCAAAGCCTGCCTGAGCAATATTAAACCATATCTCAAAGCGCTGATATGAATTTAATCATGTTTAAAATATCAATAAACTATAAGTAGATCTCTGTGTCACAAAGCATCTGTGCATAAATAGCTCAGGCCTGCTGTGGTATCTGTAATATGTCAGAGTGCCAGACTCTGCTTCTCTACTTTGTCATCCATAGGATCATGTATGTCTTCATGTATGTAGTCAGAGCTACTACCATGGCCACAGTCCACACACCAGAAGGTTGAAAGGACTGGGGAGGAGAGGCAAGGGAGGGGCACTGTCAGGAAGAGCACACAGGACTCACTCACATCCTATGGGCCCAACCCGCAGAAGGATGCTGGGACATAGAAACTGTATTCTGAGCAGTAAGTGGCTGCTGCATGTTAACGATGGGCCCCACACTGCACATCTGAAGCCTAGGCACTGCATTCCAACATCTGACACTCCTAGAAGAGGATGGAAGCAGCTCCAGAGTGCAATGGTTGGTTTTCCCCCACCATTGCAAGTTTCCTACAAACTTCAGCAAAGTTTGTAGGTATTGCTGCAAGCTCTGAGTGAAAGGCTGCTTAACCTTTCCCTGGTGTATGTTTGCTGCCTCTATCGGAGACAACAGTCAAGGTGACATCTGAAACAGGAGAAAGCAGCCTCTTCCTTAGAAGCGGGTGCCCTCTGGCTGGGTCAGAGGGCACTGAGGATCCCACCCATCTCCTTGTGGTAGGGTAGCAGGAGCTCCAACTGCTCTGTCCTGGACAGTCTGTACGGTGGGATGTGTTTATCACACATGGTCTGTATCTGCATAGACAGCCCCCTGCACGTGTGCTGTGGTCCCAATTCTATACTTTAAAGAAGTATTGGAGCAAGCACCAGCATTTCTGTGTTGTTTTGTTTTGTTTTTAGTTTTATGAGACAGGATTTCTCTACATAATAGCCCTGGCTGTCTTGGAACTCACTCTGTAGAGCAGGCTGGCCCAGAACTCACAGAGATCCACCTGCCTCTGCCTCCCAAGTGCTGGGATTAAAGGCCTGTGCCACCATGGCCCAGCTGGGGAGGGGGGGAATAAATTCATCATTCCCATCTGCTCTGCCAGGTCCTCCTGCAGTCATATTAACCCTTCATTTCAGTTCCTACTGCTCAGGGCAGGAGTCATGCAACCCAAACCATTGTTGGTAAGAGGCTGGTTTCCTCTGGCCTTCATCACTCCATCTGAGATGGTTTAGGGAAGATTGTTGTCTTTTCACTCAGAAACACCTGACTGGCAGTTCTGCGTTAGAGGGGTTTGCTCGCTGACCACAGAAGCCAACTCTCACCGTCTTGAGGGAAAGAAATCTATTTATCAGAGTGATGACAGAGACTCTCAGAATCACAGGTAAGCAGTCATGCAGAGGTTGGTTCTCCACCCCCACCCCCACCCACTCAGCTGTGTCTAGGAAGCAAGATCACACAGGAAGGACCTATATCCTTCCTAGTCCTATCACTTCACAGGGTCAGTGTGCAAGGGGTCACGAGGTTGTGTCCTGTTGCTGGATATTTTAAAGGTGGTGTGTCTGGCTTATGCTCCAGGCAGAAACTGTACACTGGGAAGAGGGATGTAAGATGGGGTCTAAATGCCTATGTTCGGTAGACTGCATATGTAGATGTATGTATAGTTCGGTGTGTGTTATGGAGAGCAACTTTGTCTACCTGTAAGTAGCTGGGGAATTTCCTCTTAGACTTAACTTAGGCCTGGGAGCATTGGCTTGGGGAAAGGTTGTGCCCACGAGTGAGTCAGAGCCAGCTGTTTCACGCATTTGGGCCTTCTGCCGCCCGTGGACTCCTTGCCTCTCACCCAGGTACCAGGGAGGCACCTTTGGCAGCTGTTCAGAGGGAAGCCTGCCAACTGTTGAGTCATTGGAGGCACTCCCTGCCGCCACCTTTCTTGACACAGTGCCCATGGTTCCTCTGGGCCAGGCCAGGCCCCGCCTGATCCTGTTTGACTTGTGTGCTCTGCCAGGATCTCTCTCCCCCAGGGGTGGCACAGCCTGGGGCCCCCAGTGCCTTCCAGGTGACAGCAACGTCCAGGTCGGTACAAAAGATTGGTCTCTTCTCGTGCAGGTGAGGTCCCCACTGATGTCAGTCCAGTCTCAGGTGGCAGGTGTGTGTGTGTGTGTGTGTGGCAGTCTGGCTGTGGGACACAGCCCTGCTTGTCCCCTTTTAGCGCCAAACATGAAAGGACACCCAGAGGGATGTGGCGTTTCCATTGACATTACAGATGTGATAAAGTCTGCTAACTTCTAAACCATCGCATGAATACAACAAAGAAAGTATCCAGCACAATTTAAAAACAAAACAGAAAACAGCTTCGCCATCGGCAAATTTGCAAGCTGGCTGCTGCTGGCATTTATTGAACACTGCGGGTGTATCAAGAAACGGCTTTATAGAAATTAAGTCATGGTGTCATAACAAAGAGCCTATTAAGCAGCTCAGGAAGTCTCCTCCACTTCGATCTGTTTTAGCTCTGTAGGCGGCGATGTCTAACACACTCTGTGTTCTCCAAGTTATTGATGCACTGTTCTTTCTTCCAGGCTGTGTCAATTCAGTTTTTTATCATAGGAAAAAGTCAGTTCAGGTGTGTATCCCTCCTTCACAGGCAAGGACACAAATGCAGACTCACAGAACACAGGGGAATTGCAAACAAGTAAGTGCTAGGGCTGGCTACACAGGTGGGTGTTCTGATGCTTACTCTGGCCGTCTTCCCCCTCCTCCCTGTAGTGAACTGGGATACTTGTGTCCTAACAGCACTGAAGTTCTTCCCAGGAAGCTTGCTCTAGTTTGCCTACCTGTCACCATGATTTAAAAAATAAAGTTGATGTTTCTAGGTCAACCCATCACTGAGGGATGCCAGAGCAGGAGCTAGATTAGAGGCAAGAACCTGGGGGCAGGACCTGAAGCAGAGACCACAGGGTAACACTGCTTACTGGCTAGCTGCGTCCTATTTGCTCACTTTCACAGCTCAGGCCTACCTGCATAAGGATGGTACCACCTCCAGTGGACTGGGCCCGCCCTGCATATCAATCATCCATTAAGATGATGCCCGAAGACCAATCTGATATTTGCATCTCCTTGATTGAGGGTCTTTCTTCCTAGGTGATCTATCTGGTCTTCACCTAAGTGTCTTTTGGTCTGAGTACTCTGTCACAGCAACAGAAATGAAACCAGAACGGGACTCTTCTGAAGGTGTTTCATTTTCTTTCACAGCAAAAGCAGAGGGATTTGTTTAAGGAATGGCAGGCTGTCTACGCTTTGTGTAGACGGGAATATATCTCCTGCAGTCTCCTGTGCCTCCCTGTGAGGAGCGGGGCTGTGTGAGTTTCAGGCTTCACTTGCCTGGGGAGGGTTAAGTCTTCAGTGAGGGCCCAGCCCCAACCCTGGCTTCCTGGGTCCTTTTCCTTGCACTCCCAAGTGTGTGCTGTTGGGTTGCTCTCCTCTGGTGGAGACAGCTCTGGACACATAGGGCTAACACTGCCCTTTGACCTCCCTGCTACCCAGCATCAGTCCTCCTCAAGTCCCCTGCTGGAACAGCAGCATGGTGAGTCCTGCCACCATCCCTGCACTTTTCTCAGTTGTGCCCTGGATTGTCACACTCGTCCATCCCATTGCACTCCTCCAAAGACAAGTCTTTCTTAAGCCCAATTATTGTATTCATCCTTTGCTTCCAAGAACAAGAAAAACTTCCAACAACAAAACACCTGCATTCTCGGTCATCATTACTCTGGTTCAGTCAAAGTAAGGCCAGTCTTCTTCCTTCCTTCCTTCCTTCCTTCCTTCCTTCCTTCCTTCCTTCCTTCTTTCCTTCTCCCTCCTTCCTTCCTCCCTTCCTTGTTCCCTTCCTCCCTCCCTTCTTCCCTTCCTCCCTCTCTTCCTTCCTTGCTTCCCTCCCTCCCTTTCCTTTCTTTCTTTCTTTCTTTCTTTCTTTCTTTCTTTCTTTCTTTCTTTCTTTCTTTCTCTCATTGCCTGAAAATTAGCATGTGTAAAATGAACTATTCAGAACTCTGAGGTATGAAACTTGCAATGGAAGTGTAACCATTGGATGTGGCAGACAGGACTGCTTATATTGGGAACCCTGAATCTGCGTGGAATATGGCTGTGGTTAGGTCACACAGCAGAACCCATTGGTGTGTATGGCACTGCCTCATGCTTTATGTGGATCCTCCATTTTCTTGTTCCTTTATGCCACCCAAATAGAAGCTGGGGAGAAGTCATTCATTCCCTATTGGCTTACCAAGCATTTGCTTGCCTGTGAAGATCTCCTGTTTGTTTCTTATTCTTTTTTAAAAAATTTATGTAGAAACAATCATTTTGCATATCAATCCCCACCCCTACTCCACTCCCTCCCATCCTCCCATGTCTCTACCACAACCCCCCCCACAGCCCACCTCCCACCTACTCCCCAAAGATAGTAAGGCCTTCCATGGGGGATCATCAAAGTCTGTCACATCATTTGGGGGAGGGCCTAGGCCCTCCACTGTGTGTCTGGGCTGAAAGAGTATCTCTTCATAAGGAATGGGCTCCCAAAGTCCATTTGTGCACTAGGATAAATACTAGTTCTTCTGTCAGAAACCCCATAGACTTCCCATAGGCCTCCTAACTGGCACCCACATTTGGAGGGCCTGTTTTGGTCCAATGCTGGTTCCCCAGTTTTATGACTGGGATCTCTGTGCTCTCATTAGGTCAGGTCAGCTGTATCTGCAGGTTTCTCCAGCAAGGTCTTGACTCCTTTGCTCATCCCTTCTCCCTCTCTACAACTGGATTCCGGGAGTTCGGCTCAGTGCTGACCTGTGAGTGCCTGCTGCTGCTTCCATCAGCTACTGGATGAAGGCTCTAGCATTAAGGTAGTTTTCAATCTCATTATAGGAGAAGGACATCAAAGGTGGCCTCTCCACTGCTGCTTAGATTCTTAGTTGGGGTGATCTTTGTGGAACTCTGACCATTGTGTCTCACTCTCTTGAGTAATGTAGACATAGTGTCAACATGATAAAGACAGAAAGAAGGATAGACAATGGGGACTCAAGGCACTCTGGGGTCACCAGATGATGAGATATGGCAGAGTGTTTCAAACTGGGTCACTATGACGTCAATTTAGTGTGCTATGAGAAGCAGCTTGTAAAAGAGTGGTACAGTTGACAATGCCAAGTACCATACGGTATCAGTAAGGTTGGTTCAGAAATGTAGTGTACTATGCCAATTGCTTTACATCTCTTCGACCAGTACCTGCCAGGAGCAACTTTAAGGAAGGAAAAGTTTACTTTGGCTCATGGTTTCACAGAGCTGAGTCCATAGCCATCTGACCCGTGCACTGAGGTGGAGCATCACAGCTACCAAAGTGTGGTGTGTGGGGGGGGGGGAGCTTTGCTTCTCAGTGGATACAAAATGGAGAAGGAAGGATGCTGACACTCTGCTGTCGCCCATTTTTCATCTTTTTTTACTCTGTTGATGACACCAACATTCAAGGGAGGCCACCCCCTTCTGGTAATTCCCTCTGAAATCATCCTTATAGAAACAATTAGAAGTGGGCCTCACCAATCTCCTAGGTAACTCTAAGTTCAGTGGAGTTGACATGTGTGTGAACGTGTGTGAGTATAGCAAAATACACAATCAGGACTGATCCAAATAGCAGCCTTGGGGCAAGACCAGAGACAACCAGTCTGGTGGGCTGAATAATGGCCTCTAAAGATACCAGGTTTTGGTTATTAGGCCATGTCAATGTTATTCGAGAAAGAAAAAAGAAGGGTCTTAGCACATGTGATTAATAAACAAAATTAGGTTAGACCGGATTACAGGGGATGTGGGTGTTCAATCTCAGGTGTTCTTTATTTTTACGTGTGTGTGTGTGTGTGTGTGTGTGTGTGTGTGTGTGTGTGTGTGTGTGCGCGCGCGCGTGCGCGCACGTGCACGGGTGTGGAGGCCTGTGGTTGACATCAGGTGTGTTCTGGAATTGCTTCCCACTGAGTACTACTGAGACATGGTCATTTGTCCAATATTTCAGCTAGTCTACCTAGCCAGAGTTCCCCGTCTCCGCATCTTGTATGTGGGGACTATATGTAGGCCACCCTGATCAGCTGGTTTATATGTAGGATCCTAATCCTAGTCCTTGCACTTATGGGACAAAAGCTTTACTTACTGAATCACCTTCCCAGTCCTATGGGCATTCTCACAGAAGAAAGGAGAAGGAAATCTGAGCCAGGCACAGGTGTGGCCTGTTTATAGCCAGGTTGGGCCCAGTGAAACCGACTTCAGGCTTATTGCCTCTAGGACTGAAAGAATATACCGCTGCTTCAAACCACCAAGTTTGCCGTAAATTTGTTATAGTATCACAGGAAATTAATACCCTCCTCCTTATTCACTTCTGGTTGTATATTTGAGTAGCTGGGAGCAAATGACAGGAAGCTCCAAGATTTTGTCAGGAGGAAGGTGATATGGTGACAGTTAGTTAACTCAGTCATTTAACAACTACCTTGGACTGTTTCTGTTTTTTCACACCTGGTCCAGATGCCCTGATCTAGGTTGGCAGCTGTTTGTGTGTACACAGCAATATATGAAAAACGAGGTCATGGTGTGAGGTGGATTCCTTCCTTCTGTGGGTGACTAGGTTACTGAACCTAGAATATGCTATGGCAGACTCTTTTTAAGGTCACCGTCACCCTGTCAAGCCCAAGGTTGAATAATCTCATGGAGAATCTGTGGACTCCCAAGACCCATTCATAGACACAGAAGAATCTATAGACCCTGGTTTGAGAAACTCAGCCATAAAGCTTTACATTCCAGGATCTGCCAAGGAACCTGGCTCTACCACCTTAAGCCTCAGCTGTGTGGGCTCACCTCTCACGGGCTGTCCCCACCTGTCGTCTCTCCTCTGGTTGCTCTTGGCATCTGTTCACCACCACGGTGCCATCCACTAGCTACCGAGGAAGCCACCCTCTGTTCTGTAGGCTGGGACCCACCCTGTCCCCACCCGACACTCTCCTTTCAGATTCACAGACTTCTGCTCCAGTGTAGACCGGGGACTCAAAGCACTGAGTTATTCTAATCCTGTGGTCTTAGAAGCAATGCTGTGTTTGTTTCTTTGTTTTTAACTCTGAGTTTTACGAACACTGCCTCTGAGATCCAACCAATGCCTTTCTCAGGGACCTCTCTTTACTTCTCAAATTCCACTCCGTCCCACCCTAACATGAAGTTTCCCAGTTAGTGGAGGTTGCTCTTGTACCTAAAACATTTTTATCTTGTTGGCATTGGGTCCTTTCTGCCCTGCTCCGTCCTAGGTGGGTTGATTGTTACTGATGGTAGTTATGCCTCTCTCCAGCGCAGCAGAAACAGCTTGAGCAACAAACCTGTGATTGCCTCCCAAATCTTCCCACGTATTTCTCAACGTTAGGTCACACCTGAGCCAACTCTACCTTGAGTCTGCCTGAAGTGTTTTCTCTCAGCTGAAGTCTCTGCATGACCTAGCTATCCTTTCGGGAACAACCGTGCCATTTGCAACTACCAACTATAATAGTGACGAACATTACCCAAGTTTCTAGAGCTCTTTACATGCTGTCATATACATCCGCTCATCATACTACAGTCTCGGGAATTGTTTGCATAATTGTGTTTGCATAATCTCATTTTATAGGTTAAGAAGGAGCCACTAAGCAGTTGAAGGACTCGTTACACTACTGGTAGAGTAAATAGCAGAACTAGCCTTTAGACGCTATTTCCTGACTCCGGGTTCCATCCTCTTACCACTCTACCTCTTTGCCTTCTGTTTTCTGTACAGTGAAGCTAAAACAAAGGGAAGAGAAAAGAGATTCTGTTTGTCTTTCCAACAGGGCTGGCAGCATGAGTCACACAGAATCACCCTTCTCTTCGCGTTGAATGAGTTTAGCAGACGTCCCCCTATGGGTTGGCAGCATAAATGGAAACCTATACACCCAGAATATGGGTCCCTGAGACTATCTCCCCACTACTTTGAGACTTCTTGGGTCCTTCAGGGTGCCCCATGGGTAGAGTCAGATTCATAACCAAATCTCTCTTGATTACTGAAGAGAAATGAGCTTCGTCTCACAAGGCTGGGTATGCACACATCATGGAGCTGGCAAATCCTCCCAACTTTCTGAGAGTTGTTTGTAGTCATCATTTCACCAAACCTTCACCACGACATTGAAGGGGGCATCATGTCCCCATTTAGACTGATGGTGAAGCTGACTTGTGTCTTCATTGACTGCGGCTTATTCTCATAGGAAGTGGTAGACATGAGACTTAAACACAGTCATCCCACCAAACAGAAGAAAATATTATACAGCTGAGGAAGCTGACGCTCCGGTGGGCTAGGCAGTTACCTACACGTTGTCATAAACGCTGCCAGCAGGAAGCTGGGACCCGGTCTCCCTCCGGTGGCTTTCTCTCACCAGAAGCTCTTCCCAGGAGCTTTCTGCGTGCCTGCCCATGCTCTTCCCTCTGCCCTTGGCAAGAGCCTCGAGCCAGGAACTGGATACAGGTGTTAGAAGGAAACCTCCATTGCTTGCTGAGTGACAGGTAAAGCAAAGCTTCAGGATTCCCAGAAGCGGGCTGTTATAACCTCTGACAGAGGGGTGGCTCTACCCTGCAGAGGACCTGAGATGGGAAGTCCAAGTCTGTTAAGCCATGGCCATTCATAGCCATTCTTTGAAACCCTTCTTGGGAAGAAGCTCGGACTCAGGCCCCACTTCATAAGCCAGGGAGCCAAAGGATGCTCTATCCTCCTATAGCCTGGCTCCCTGCATCTGCCTTACCTCCACCTCACACCCTCTTCCACCTTCATGCTTGGCACGCACTCCAGGCCTGCCTGGCAACTCCATTATCCTGGCCTCCAAGCCTCTGGCCATGTGAACAAACCTGAGCACAAATCCTCTTTGAATGAGCCAAAAACAGTGACTATGGGCACATCCCCATATGAATTGAGGAGATAACCTTAGAGGACACAGCTGGATTTGCCAAGGCACCTCCCTGATTGCCAGCATCCCAACAGGATGTATAAAATTAGATGATTTCATTAGAAAATTGTCATGACAGACCCTTGGTCATCACGGTCACCATTTTCATCATGAGCAACAACCTGTCCATTTCTATCTATCTATCTATCTATCTATCTATCTATCTATCTATCCTACCTACCTATCTATCTTAAATACCAACCACAGTTTCCCTGTCTCTCCTCTCCTCCTATTCTTCCCCCTACCTCCCTTCCACCTCCCCTCCCCATCTACTCCTCCCACGTCTCCATTCAGAAGGGTTAAACAGCTTTTCTCTTTAATTTTCTTCCAGCCCCCCATTCTCTTTTTCCTGTGGTGCAAGAACCCATCTTACCCTCCACCACCGAGCCTTACGCCAGCCCAACTGTTTTGTTTTTGAGCTATGTTCTTTTATGCCAGCACTGCTTTTACATTCTCACATATATTAATCTACACACACACACACACACACACACACACACACACACACACACACACAGGGTGTGGTGAGACTTAGAAGTGTAATGCCTGAAGAAACCACCAGCTTTCACTTGGCACTAATAAACTCCAGCTAATGTCTCTTCCGCTCTGCTTGTGTAACCAGTGCTGGCCCCAGGATTGAAAGCCTTAAGGACAAAGAAGGAAACCTGACAGCACAGCTATTCAAAGAGTCCCTGACCAAGACCCAGGAGGACCCATGGTCACATGACCTGACCTACCCCTACAGGGATGGGGAATGACAGAGGAGGACTCCTTGTGGGCAGCTACCCAGAAAACCACAGCAACTCACCTTACTCACCTCAGGGCCCTGTCCCCAATGAGAGACAGTCAGAAACTCCAACCAAATAAGGCCCCAAGCTGGGTGGGAATTTGCGTGCGGAGTGTTTATATAGATTAGAAGGTCTCTGTTGACTCACTGTTTAAACCTCTGAGGCTTTGCAGTTCATCAAGGTTAATGTTCCGTTTCATGATGTTCCTTGCCCAGTGCTGAGTGGCTCCGTCAGCCAGAAGGGAAACTTTCCCCTTCGGGGTATATTTCCCCGTCCTAAGCCTGAAAGACACCCAGTGGGAGAAGGGGAAAGATGAGCAGAAAGAGCCTGGAACATCATGCCAGCACACACAGAACCCCAGTGGTGGGTCTGTTCATAGGAAGCTCACTTTATAGCCCCATGGCCAGAGTATGGGCTGCTGGGCAGTAGTGGACTTGTCAGTTGAGAGCTGCAGGCGAAGGAGAGATTGTCTCAAAATGATCCTGGAGATAACAGTTTTGCCCAGTGCGAGGTCACAGCAGAAACTTCTGCATAGAAGAAAAGGCTGATTGGGGAAGAGCTGGTGGATCATGAAGGTATCTAAATAGCAAAGTTTGCAACTGTCACATCATCTATCATACTAAAAGTGTTCTTAATTCTCAAAACGACACTAAGAAAAAATGGAAAGACAAGCAATAACCTGAGAGAAAAATACTTGTAAATAAAACTCATGCACCCATGACACATATTTGCTTTTGGTATCATAGAATAAGGTCCTACAGGAAGCAAATAAATAAGAAAAGCTAAAGGTAAACAAAAGATCAGTAAATTGTCAGGCTTCTGTGGTATGTTGGTCGAGTTAGATTGTGTAGCCTGGAAAGAGTTTCCTATAAAGTTGCTGTAAGTTGAACAACTTGAGTTCTGCAGAACAAGCGAAAGGCTAGTCATTTGAGGATCCAAAGGGAACATTCTCCACGAAGAAATAAGAGCAGAGGCAAAGGCATAGAGTGGAAACAAATGAGTGTTCAAGAAAATGAGCAGTAGCTCTGTCAGAGTAGGGAAGGGTATCAAAGTGAGGTCTGGTCCTTAGAGGTGTTGTGAGGGGGCAGTAGTCAGAATTCAAGCCATCGCATCTCATAAGTGTGTGAGAGTCCCGGTCTCACTGCCATTATGGATGGATGTACCACAGAGTTCTTAGCTGCAAATAATTAAGTGGATTGGCTGGCTTTATTAGGAAAAGAAATCATCTTAAAATTACATTGTGGACCTGTGAGGTGAAGCCAGGGTAAAGGAGCTTGCTGTCAAGCCTGAGGGACTGAGCTTGATCCCCAGGACCCACACAGAGAGAACGAACTCCTCTTGCAAATTGTCCTCTGGCCTCCAAAGGCATGCTGTGACATGGGTGCACGCACATACACAGAATAAAATAAATAAGTGTCATAACTTTTTCCCCAAATAATACTGGACAGCTCATGGAAGTTTTGAAGGTTCTGAAGAGGGGGAGAGGGAGGGAGGGAGGGAGGGAGGGAGGGAGGGAGGGAGGGAGGAAGGAAGGAAGGAAGGAAGGAAGGAAGGAAGGAAGGAAGGAAAAGGGAGGAAGGAGAACAAAAACTACAACTCAAAGTCAAGGGTAAAGCCCATTCATTAAACCACAGGACCATCCCAATGCCCTGAGGTAAGCTTGCATTTGTAGAATCTAGTTCAGCCTCCCCTAATTGCCTCAATACTCTTCTTTAGTTTTCTCTTGCCACCCACTAGAATCTCCCAAGTCCATCAAATGGTAGAGCCTGGGCCACCATCTTATACCCAAGTTGCAAACTAGGAACTTGAGTTTTCTAGGTTTTTAACTTCTGGGAGTAAAACTACCAAAGGTGAAATTTCCCCAAACTTAAGGAATATGTTTTTACAATCTAGAATAGAAAGTCAAAAGAGAAGGGTGGGAAATCCACAAAATGGAGTGAGTACAATATAAACTCCAGTGCCCATGCACAGGGAGGGTTCAGAGAGAGGGAAGGGAACAGGGAAATGATGTAATATAATCCCAAAAAATATTTTAAAAATATATAAACTCCAATTAGGCTACTGCAGTAATTCAAGTGAGGAATAATGGAAGGCTTGATGGGCCTGGACATGCTACAAGACCCATGGTCAGCAGCTCCCATGTCCTCTGGGAAGTTTATTAAGAATGCAAATGTCAGGTCCCAGCCTGAACTCACTTGATTCTGAATCTTGAAGGAGGAGCAGAGCCATTATGCCACATGTGTCTGTCTGTCTGCCTGTGTGTGTGTCAGCCAGTGGTAAATGCTGGGAGTCTTTCATCACTCTCTGAGACAGGATGGAAAGGGAAAGGCCTGAGGATAACAAGAAAAAGGAACCTTAGGCAGGCACCTGGCTGAAGCCTCTGAATACAGAAACAGCAGGAGTTCCGGGACAACCAGCCACGGATTAAGGCCTTTCTCCCTGTCCAGGCAAAAATAGCAATTTTTTTAGGAATCTCACAAGCCAAACACCCTGGCTTTACCTTAGCAGAGTCCAGTTCTACCCCAGACATCTCCAGAGCCACCTACCTTGTCTCCCTTTCAACAGGAAAAGGGGGACACAGGTCCTTAGCAACCCTTTGAGTTGTAACTTGAGAGAAAAATGGCACAAATGGGTAATGATTAGACAATTAATTGCTTACTGTCCCTTGAGGAGCCTGCCATATCCCTACTCAGTACATCTTACTTTCCCTAATTCTTCCTTTGAAAGCACACGCCACCTCCAACACACATGTAAGCTGTCTTGCTTTCTTCTTAGTGGCTCTCTTCCTTTTAACCCCTGTGCTCAAGCCTATGTTTATACATCTTTTTATATATCTTTATATCTTTAATAAAGCATCCATCTCGCCTTCATAAACTGACTAATTCTGAAATGCTTTTCAGCGATGAAGCCACAAATCCTGGTTTGCTCTAAGAAGTTAAGTTCCCTTAAAAATCTAGGAAAACTTCCTGGGCTGCTGGAGGTGTCCGCACAGTGTGTCTCTGTCCTAATGTGTCCTCTATCCCCTCACTGTTGACATTCTCTGCCTTATTTTGAGAAACAGGGTGTCTCATTGAACCTATAGCTCACCAACTTGCCTAGACTGGCTGGCCAGCAAGCACCAGGGAGTCTCTTTTCTTTGCATCCTGAGCACCGGGATTCTAGGTCTGTACCACTGGGCCTGGCATTTGACATGAGTGCTTCGAATCTTGTGATTGTGTGATGGGAGATGTCATTCTGTAAATATGTTTCTCTTCTTGGTTAATGAATAAAGCCCTGTTGGCCAATAGAAAGGCAAGATAGGCGGGGCTAGGAGACTAGGAGGATTCCGGGAGAGGTAGTAGAGGAGATTCAAGACGTAGGAACTTGAGAGAGAAGAGGTCCAGACCCTCTCTCTAGTAAGATAAGACCAAATGGAAACACTTAGATTGGTAGAAATAGGTTAATCTTTAAGACAGAGAGGTAGCCAATAAGAAATGCCAGTAGCAGGCCAACAGCTTTATATCTAATACAGCGTCTCTCTGTGTTATTTGGGGCTGATATGGCTATGGGACCAGGCTGGCAGAAAAATTGCTTGTAACAAAACACTTTCCTCACTGGGCCATCCCCCAGCCTCTGTAGTTTGGCCTTCACAGGCCCCGATGCATGCTCACATCTAGTGCAGGGAGAGGTGGGGATGCTTGGAAATTCTCTACGGACCTTGTCCGATTTGACATGGAACTGGAGAAGACCACAAAATCAAGGGGACACCTAGCTCTTTCCTTGAGTTACTGGTTAGACTCTTATGCCTTCTACCAAGCTGCAGAGACTAAAAGTAGCTCATCTGTGGGAATGGAGATTTGAGAGTTCTTTTATGGAAACACATAGTTCATTAGGCACAGGGTGGAGTGTGGGGATGAAAGATGCATCTGGATGACTCTGGTGTTTGGAGGAGAGATCTGTGCTGGGGAAATAATTAAGGTGGCATCAATATTCAGATAGCACTTAAAACTAGTAAGGTTGGTAGAGGAGGGGGTGTCCGAGTACAAAAGTGAGATTTGAAGTTAGGGGTTTCGCTGGAGTCTGTCGGGAAAGTAAAAGAAGTGTGGCTATCAGCTAGCTCATGGCCTATGGTGTTGGGGAAGCAAGAGAAGACGTCTCCAGGATAAGGTCAAGGTCCACACTGATGCAAACAAGAAACAAGCAGAGGACTCAGAACGGCATGAAGACAGTGATGCTCCTGATTGACTGGGGATAGTGGGAGATGCTGGGGCCCACTGCGCTCCTGAATCCCTTCTCCTGGTTCCTAAGGGAACCCATCTCCCACAAGAGGAGCTGGAGTCCTGAGCCACAGTCTGAGCCTACAGGGAAGGGAGGCTGCCACCGCTACTTAGGAGGCCATTCTAGAGTACAGCAACGCCAACCTGTGTTGCCCACAGAAGACCCTCCCCACAGGAGCAGTCTACTTCTCTCTCTGGGAGAAACTGAGAAGAATGTAGCAGAAGTGGTTTTCCTAAGTATTTCTTTCCTGGGAATTCCGTTTCACCCACTCTCCACAGACACAGGAAGAGTTGATGACATGCTGTCCTCACTGGCCCACCACGGAAGAATCTGGGGAAGGTCTACAATGAGTGCAGTCAAGCTCAGAAGGAAATGAACGACTTTCTCAACGTCAAAGAGTTCACACCACATGAATCATGGGGGGCTGAGATTAGGACCAGGATTAGAGACCACTCCGTTGTATTCAGTTTGTCCTAAAGGGGTCACCATACATATTTCACATTTGTTCCAAAGGGTTTTCTCTACACAGCAAACACACTCACCTAGCTTGCTGACCATTCTTACAGCCTATCCCTGCACAGGCCCAAACTGGACAATCTTAGAGAAACTATTCAGTGTCCTTGCATCTTCCAGGCTGAAGGAAAATAAAGTCAAAGCCTCCCCAAGAATTTACATGATGTCACGGGCCTTAAGACATTGAAGTGCTAAAGCAGGGACACACAGCAAACGCTACCCAAGTCAGTGCCTGCAACATAATGGCAAGGACAGGGACAACAATGGCCCCATCTTAGAGACTGACGGGTTTCAGGAGGCCACTCCCTTGGTGAATGGCCACGATATCTCCATGACTGTGTGAAAAAGCCCCACCTTTGCTCTGGGCCCTGCCAAGTCCCGTGAAAGTGTCTCCTAACCCTCAGTGACAGGCATCCCAGTGGTAGGCAGCTCGTGTTCCCTCTTCTGACCAGCCCCGAGAACAATGCCAACCATTTCCTGTAATGAGAGCAACCAAAAATACTTTCTGATGATGGAGATGCTGAAGTTGAGCAACACAGAACAGAATACGGAAATGATACCCAGAGGCGCCCAGCCAACCAACTGAGCAGCCCACCTGCCTTTCATCTCCCAGAGTAGCTCATGCTTTTCCCACCCCCGGAGGCCGCACCACATCTTTCTGCATACACTCACTCCATCCAGTAGAGAAAAAGGTTAGTCAGACATGACTAATGGCGAATGATTGCATTAAATGGTTGCCAGCAATTTGAGCAGCAAAATAGCATAACTTTCCCTTCTTTGTGAGCCTCAGAGGAGCTCCAGTGACTCAAGGAGTGTTTCACATTTTGTACATTCAACAACCTCTTCCATATTTATGATCAAACTGATACTAATGTTTTGATCAGATAGATTCCATAATACTATTAGTGAGAATTGTGACTGTCCTATTAAACCAAACTAGGCACCAATGTATTTTAACTCCCACCCCCATTATGTAGGACACAGGCACTGTCCCCCAACCCCTCTTCAGTTGAAAGACCTGAGGCACAGAGAGAAGAAGGAACAATGTGAGATTATGCCACTAACCAGTGATAGCCTTTTATCATCCAAGGCCCTGCTTGTGAGATGCAATGGTATTCAACACACTCTCCTTTCAGGGTGTGGCCTGTCCCCAAAAGAGGCCTCGGCCTTGCCATAAGGAACCCTCTCTCTTTTTTTTTTCTTTGCAAATAAATTTTTCCTCTTCGACTGTCTGGAAAAGGTGGCTCGGCAGCCAACTCAGTGAACAGTTCTGTGACTTAGGAACAAATATGTAGCAGGGTTGAGTCTCTCCAGATGTTGAGCTAAATAAAGGCACAAGAGGATGGCCTGGTTCCGACAACTCTTAAAGCCAAACTGGGAGCATAGGGGACACCAGAACACTCAAGAGGACAAATGTCCTTATTTAAGAGTCCTTACCTAACATGTGCCAGAAGCCCCACAGGTGACAGGGGTCAGGATAAAGAGCTGACCCACTATGCGATTAAACCAGATCATTTTCTGCCTTCCACTGCCCCGCCCTGCAGGGATAGTGTCTATCCCTGCACTATTGAACTCAAGCGTGGCTGTTCAACTGTGCTGGCCGATACAGCGTAGACAGAGTTGACACATACCTTCCAGTTTGTGGTCTGCCACCACAGATTGGCAATCTTTCCAAGACAGGCTGCTCCAGATCCCAGAGATCTGAAGAAGTCAAGCTCAGAAAGTGTGGTGTGTGAGCTGCTGATTCCAGATTGTTGTTATGGCAGACTAACCTAGCTCTGTCTCACAGGGAAGCCCGAAGGTCATCCAGAGCTGGTGCTTGGTAGAGCCATAAAGGTTCCCCATTAATATTAACACGTGTTTCACAAGGCCATGGGCTACGCAGGTGCTATGCACGTATCCTCTCCATTGTCACAGAGAGTGTGTGTTCTTTATATAAAGTTCTCACTCAAATTTTGAATGAAAGGATGTCAGAGCCTGTCTTCCGTTGCTTGAAGAAAATACCTGAAACCAGTTCATCTAGAAAGAGCTTATTGGCTTATGACTCCAGAGACAGGAAAGCCTGTGAGCATGGTGCTGCTATGTGCCTGGCACCTGGTAAGGGCTTCTTACTGCATCTTAACCTAGTAGAGTGGCCAAGCAGAACAAGCATGTTCCTGCCCATTTACATTCCTCTCCCTATAATCCACTAATGCCATGTTGGGGCCTTACCTCTCATCCTCTCCTAATCCTAACTACCCCCCAAATGCCTTGCCTCCAAACTCCACTGATACATGATTTTGGAGATTAACTTTTGGAGGGCACAGTCAAAGCATAAGAAGGACATTTCACACATCTGGTAAGGAAGATGCACATGAACCTGACCAGATGGCTTGCTATCACTAGCTTAAGCTCCTGATAACTAAGTTCATGCTGTGTCCTTCTTCAACTGATGGAGTTGAGAAACTGAATGGATAAAGTGGGGGTGCTAACCAGGATGAGCCCATCAGATGGTACACTCATACTTAGAAAGGCACAGGAGAGATGCCATATGACCCATCATATGACAGACAGGGAGGGAGGAACCTAGCCATGGCAGGTTGTGATCCCAGAGGTGGAGGAAGAGACAGGAGGCAGAAAGTAGAGACAAGCAGACTAGCCTACTCAGCAAGTTCTAAGTAAAAACTGAGAGACCCTATTACAGGAAAACCAAAGTGGAGATCAGCTAAGGAAGACATAAGACACTGACCTTTGGTTTCCAAATGCGTACTCAAGTACACGCACGCATGCACGCATGTACGTATGTGCATAGATGTGCACAAAAATAAACAAATGAATAAAGAAAAAGGGAAGGAAAGAAGGAAGGCTTTCAAATGTGCATGATAAGCACTTCATCAGCTAAATCCCATCTCTGGCACTCCAATCCTTTTAACACACGGACCTTTGAGGACCATTATCCATTCTATAGCAACAGAAGCAGGAAGTCTAACCCGTGGGCTGTAATTCCTGAACTGCAGGCATTGTACCTGCTTGACACTATTGCCAGACCCAGAAATGCAGATCAAAAGCATTCTACTATAGGGGAAGGAGTAACCCAGTGACAATTGCTTCTGCTAATGGAAGGGAAGCTGCCACAGTTTGAATGCCAAGTGTCCCTCTGACCCCCCACCCCCCTCCACTGAAGCCCATATGCTCTCTAGTACAGGGCTACTGCTGGAAGGCGGAGAACTTTTACTGCACAAGAGCGGATGAATGTGTCCTTGGGTGGGACTGTGCGACCTCGGCTCCTTCTCAGCCACAAGAGGAGCAGTTTGTTCTACTCAATATTCCTGCATATCAGGCAACAGCCTGGTCCCAGATTGAAGTAGTGGACCCTACCTTCCAGGGCAGATTCATATAAAACTGAACCCTGATCAACTTCTCTGTGGGAGTCATTTGCCTCAGGCATCTGTTAACATGATGGATACCAGGGTTACACTGATACGGCTTATGGTGGTTCATAAGCATCTGTAACTCCCAGCCACTCAATGTGGTATGGCCCCATATGAATAAGTTAAGATTTAATTCGACTCTTGGTCGTGACCTTAAGAACCCATCCAGCTTCTTCCATCATTCCTGAGCTTCATGTGCTTCAGAATGATAGAACTAGAGTTTCTGATTAAACCTAGATCTTTGCATGGGTGGTATGTATTGTTATTTAATTCATCGGTGGTGACTTATTTGTAACAAGTAAGCTATTCAAGAACAGTCAAAAGACTTTAAAAGAGGATTATACCTTAGGGAAACATGGATAGAAGCCAATGTGAGGTGGACTATTTACTGTAAAAATGTGGCAATGAATGCGTGTATGATTTTGCATCTCCTCCCAGAGAGAGCTGGGATCTGGGCTTTGATGATGCAAGTCACTTTCAATAGGACAATAGCAAATGTAAAGTAAGAGAAGTGTCTCTCAGATGCCTTTCTTTGCTTTCATCATGTAAGAAAGCTTACCTGAGGATGTGGGATAGCAACAGACCAGATAGCTTCCACCTGAAGAACGACTCCCTAGAGAAGGTAGCATCCCAGGTTAGCCCAGCCCACATTTTTGAGCCAGAGCCATGAGCAAGAATAGCTGTTGTTTAAAACAAATGTTAAAGTGGTTTGTTCGGCCCAAAACATAGGTGATACATAAAGTCATGTGATTTTATAAGGACTCCAGGCTTCACAGTAAATCCTCATTCTCTTGGCACTATCTCTTAAGTCACCGGGTGTGTCCCACAGTCCTGTTTGGGGTTGTTAGTGAGGGTGAATGTAAGACTGGACCAATCCCATTCCTCTCCTGTATCAGGGATCCAAGTGGATGGCTTGCGGACCCCAGTTTCAGGGCTCTCCAAGGTCAACTCAAGGCCTGGCTCTTTTCCTGTCTCTCTGATCCAGCAAGCTTCCCTGGTGTCCTTCAGGCACATTCAACTCACCCTTGTGCTAGCTGGAGGTGGTGTCTGACACTTGAACCCCACCCCCAGTTCGTGGTTAGCAAAAGTCACCTTCAAAGAGCTTTGAGCCCTGTAGAGGAGGTGAAAAGGGGCCAGTAAGAGGCTGATGGCCTTGCAGAGGAGGAAGGGAGGAGGAAGCTTTACCTCATGGGATGTCCCGTGTAGGAGGCCTCCCAGCTCAGCTTACCACTCAATTTTCCCCTTGATCCACAGACTCAGCAACTAGAGAGAGTTCTGCCAACACAGTAGACTTTGCATTATTCCTTGTTAGCTTGAATTCTAAAGCCATGTGTCATCTGCTAGGAAAAACCAGTAAGCAGGTCCCATTCACCACTGGCCTAAAGCTATCCAGATGCTTGAAAGAATGAGGAAGTGAAAGTCACTTTCCCCGGATATCCCAGAGCACAAAGAAGGGTGAATGACTGAATGGTTTTCCTTGTGCCTATCTTGTGTGTGTGTGTGTGTGTGTGTGTGTGTGTGTGTGTGTGTGTGTGAATTTAATGACAGTGTCTTTGGATACAGATGTGCTGATGCCATGGTACATGTGTGGAGGTCGGAGGATAGCTCTGTAGAGTTGTTTCTCTGCTGCCCACCCATACATGAGCTCCAGGAATGAGATATGGGTTATCAGACTTGTGAAATGAGCGCTTTTACCCACTGAGACATCTCACTGGCCCCAGGACCTGTCTTTTCAGTGACTGTTGCTTATCTGCCAGGCTCACAAGCCTCCAGAGATTCTCCTGTCTCCATCTCCCACTGTGTCATAGGAATTCTGGGGTTACAGAGGCATGCTGCCATGCCAGGCTCTCTGTGGTGCATGCATTCTTGTGATTCAAGCTCAGGTCTTTGCACATGGGTGGCAAGCACCTTACCCACTCAATCCTCTCCCAAGCTCTTCCTGGAGACGATTAAGACTTAGTTTCTCTGTCTCCTTTTAAGTTTGCTCACTTTCAGACACAGGTGACAGAAGGGAAAATATTTGTAAATTGATTTTGCTTCTGCTGGGGAAGAACCAGTTCACAGCAGCCCTCAGGACCGCAAACTGCAAGGCGAAGAGCGAACCAAGTGCTCTTAGACTCATAGATATCTTTCCAACCCCCAAACTGGTTTGAAACAACAGTCATTATGCTGGCTCGTGGCTCTGTGAGCCAATCATTCGGGCTGGGCATGGTTGAGTGGTTCATCTGTCGGTTTCTCTTGAGGTCAATTCTCCAGGTTGTAGCTATCTGGTCTACCCTTATTCTTTTAGCCATTTCCACATGCAAGATGCAAACAAAAGAAACCTATGTTTATTCTCACTTTACAAATGGGCAGGCAGGGCTGGAGGGATTAAGGGTGAGGTCAAAGGTCACAGGAATCTTGATTCAAGTCTACCAGTCCTTGTTGCCAAGCTCCTGCTTTTTCTACTCCCAAGTTTTTCCAAGAAGAAAACAGTAGGAGCTGAGTTGGGGTGAGGGTGGGTAGTGTTATACCTCTTAATAAATAACTCTACAGCTTCCCGAGCTACCAAGATGTCTATTCTAGCACCTCCCAAAGAGAAAGTGTATGTTAGAGACATATCTGTATTTCCCAAAGTGTATATCAAAAAAAGGTCTCTCTCCCTCTCTCTCTCTCTCTCTCTCTCTCTCTCTCTCTCTCTCTCTCTCTCTCTCTCTCTCTCTCTCTCTCTCACACACACACACACACACACACACACACATACACAGGGTGGTAGGGAGGATCCCATCAATGAGTAAATTTGAACTGTTTCCTTCCCCCAAATGGTACCTCAGAAGCTTTAGTGTGCTTACAGAGTACCTTGAATGTCTCAGGGGAGGATGTAGGATGCTATTAGTCAGATGATGCCCTAGGCTACTCTAACAAAGAGTCCCCAAAGTACAGAAGTGCAGGGTGGAGTTCGTTTCTCTTTCATGCATTCAAACCCAGAAATGTGATCCAAGTCTGGCAACCTCAGTTCATACCTCCCAAGATGGTACCCAGCTCTTACATTTCTCAGGCAGAGTAAGATGAGCCAGACAATGCTAAACAATCTGGTGGCTACACTGCTTTGTGCTTCATTCCACTGGCTTTCATTCCACTATAGTCAAATTCAGTGTATCTATCCTTTTTATCCCAAGCCATGAAGTGCATAGATTAGCTTGTTCTGTATTGACTTTTTGTTGTTGTTTGTTTGTTTTCCAGACAGGGTTTCTCTGTGGCTTTGGAGGCTGTCCTGTCCTGGTACTAGCTCTTGCAGACCAGGCTGGTCTTGAACACATAGAAATCTGCCAGCCTCTCCCTTTGGAGTGCTGGGATTAAAGGCGTGCACCACTACAGCCCAGCACTGTTATTATCTTCTTACATGTCCACTAGTGGCTTAAAAGCAATGTGTCTTACTGATCATGGACAGAAACACCCAAAACTGTGAGTCAAAATAAACCTTTCTTCTTCATAATTGGATCACCTTAGGTATTTGTTACAGTTGTGGAAAGCAGATCAGCTCCTAGATATGACCAGATACAAGAGAGGCTAGGAAAGGCAGTCTTCAGTTAGATGTCTAAGGGTCTGGCTGAAACCCTTGAATCAAGACTCCTGTATTCTATTATTAAAATACATAAAGGGTGTGCAAACACCAAGCACCATCAGCAGTTTCTCAAATGTGTTTATCCACAAATATATATGTATACACACACACACACACACGTCTCAAGTCTCAAGACTTGTGTCTTATTATGTATTGCATCAGCCAGGACAGGAGAGTTAATCATGCAGCAACATTCCCCCCACTCCTCAGTGCTAAAACAAAAGATAAGCAGCTGGGTTCTTATACATATCCACAGGGAGATGGCAAAGCCATCTTTGAGGATAAGTTTGATGATCAAGACTGAGTTCATCTCTTGGAGTATGATCGACAATGCAGAGTAGACATGAGCCGTCCAGCTAAGAGCCTCCGAGATCATCTCAGCCAACCTGGAAGCCTCCTGCAAGCGTGTGACGGACCCAGGTGAGCCAAGCCCAGGCTAATGACTCACAGCTAGGTAAATGTTTGTTTTACGATTACGTTTAGGGTGGAACAATACATGCAAAAGCCAGTGTAGTTATTTAAGCTTAAAGGGGATTTACTAAAAGGTTGGATCCTTGAGAGACCCAGACACCCTATGCCTTTGCCCAAATCACACCATAGGAACTGGTTTGGCAAATATACTACTATGCCTGACATTGGGGATATGGCTGTAGCTGCACCCTGACCTAGGCTCTAACTGCTGCCATAGGGCATAGTGGCCCCGGGAAAGTAGATGGACCTGTTATTGTTGCCACCTGTCCACAGAAGCAGGTCATTCTCAGGTGAGTCATTCTACAACATTTAAGACATAAAGACAAGGACACTGAGTTAATAGAACCATAGGCCCAGGCACAGGAGCCCCTCGCTGGTACCAGGCATTCACCTGTTCATAGAGCATAAGAAGGCTCAGCACAGGAATCCCAAGACATGGACAGCACCTTGTCACCAAGCACTTGTGCCATTCCAGTGCTTTATAAACACCCCAGTGCAAGACAGCTTTCTCTGCTAACTCAGTTTGATTACAAGATGCAACTGCAAATACGGTCTGTCCCCTCAAGTTTCTACAAATGGACTGAGAGAAGAGACTGGAACTTCATGTTTAATTTAAGATTAATTGCTGTGGAATATTAGTTTAAGATGTGTTACATTCACTTGTGCTGTGGGATGTTTGTTTAATGATGGCAAAGATGTCTTACAGTCTTTCGTGTTGCCTTTGTTTGTTTAACTCTGTAGAGCTGTGTTACTTTGCCTGCCTAAAACACCTGATTGGTCTAATGAAGAGCTGACTGTCCAATAGCAAGGCAGAAGATGGAAATAGGTGGGGCTGGCATATGGAGATTAGATAGGAGGAGAAATCTAGGCTCTAGAGGGATCGAGGAGTGAGAAAAGGAGGAGAGGAAGACTCCAGGGGCCAGCCACCCATCCATTCCACCATCCACAGAGTAAGAAGGAAAGAAGTATACAGAAATAGACAAAGGTAAAACCCCAGAAGAAAAAGATAGGTGGGATAATTTAAGTTAAGAAAAGCTGGCTAGAAATAAGTCACATAAAGGCCAGCAAGTCTCTATGCATTTATTTGTTGGGGGTTGCAAAAGAGAGAGAGAGAGAGAAAAAAAAGTACACTTAATTATTGTGACAGACTCCAGGCATCTGGCAGTAGTGTCTTATTTATCAAAATCTGTAAGTCACCATATTTTTTTTAACAAAAAAAAAATTGTGCTATGAAAAACAAAATGATTCACTCCACTTTGGTAAACTGGGTGGACTAGGGTTTGGTCCTTTTCTCTGGCTAGAAACGTTCAAGAAGAGACAATTGAGCCAGTGCTAGGGAGGAAGGCTTGTGGAAGGGTTAGCAACGCAGTCGGCGCTGTTGGTGATGGCCTCTGACCCTCCGTACATGCTCCATCCATTCACCCCCAATGGTGACGACAGTCAGGAAACTGGGTGCTTAAAGGATTGAGCATTAGTATACCCTGAAAACAGCAATGGCCCCAAAGGCCCCAGGAAACCAGACAACAAGATTGCCAGTTAGGTTTTGCAGGAACTCACACTTCTCCTGCTAACACTGGCAAAGCCCCAGGAAAACCAAGGCAAACTGGGTCACCCATACCAAGGCCAGTGAGTACACGGTCTGCGTTGTGTTCCTCAGAAGGCGCTGTGGAGAGCAAGGGAGTTCTGACTGAACTAATACTGCTAGTTCACTCAACTCTGTTTTTCAGCTGGACATATGTTTGAACCCCCTTAGTGTTTCAACCCCATGACATGGCCATTGTTGGCTGCGTGAAGAAAAAAAAATCATCATTTACAATGGTGACGTTGTGCACCCATGGTCTACCAAGCACAGGACTAGGTGTGTTGATAGATTCATTTCCTTCATCTTGCCCACACTCCTAGGAAAGAGGCAGCGCTATTATCCCCATCTTACAGCTCAAACTGAGCCTCACAAGAGATTTCGTAACTTGACACCATCATATTACTCTTAAGTTACATATCGATGCCATTGTATACAGTTAGGCTCTACATTGTGTGGTTCAACAGTCATGACAGGATGCCTGCCCTGTGGATGGAGACTGCCTTGCAATTTCAACTCCAAATCTGAAGCCAGTGGATTTCTCCCACCCATCCACCATCAGATGAACTACTGATCATGCTGGCATCAAGCCTGGTCTCAGAAAGGAACAGCTGTGCTATGCCTGGGTGGCATCTCTGTTTAAGAAGCTAAGTTTGGAGTTGTAAGACCATGCGGGAGATCATGCTACACGTTGGTAGGACTTGCTACCCATCATTTCACATCACTGTATCTCAGCTATCAGAGCCCACCTAGCCCAGCGATGAGTAGGTATCCAGCTAGGATTTGGAGGATCAAATATTCATTTAGCACTTTCAAGTCAATAGAAATAACCGGTTAGAATTTCCAAGGGAGCCTCTATACACAAAAGCAAAGCAACTGGGCCTGAAGGAAGGAACTGTAGTACCTTTTAGCCCCTTTCCCCCTGATAATTTATTTCTAGGCTGTTTTTTTTTTTTTATATTAAAACAAAACAAAAACAGGCCTCAGGTTTCAGGATCCTCTGAGGGAAAAGAAGCAAGGGAGATTGTCTAGTTTGTCATTATAAACACCCTCTACCATCAAGGAACGTACTTCCTGACCCTCCAGCCCACACTGGGAAAAGGGCTTGTGTTTGCATTTTGCCCTTACAGGGAATGTTCAGTTTTTCCCCCCTTTAACACTGACACTTTCACTTCCTTTGCTGGGACAAAGTGTCTCAGACAGGCAGCGGTAGACGACACTGCCTCTTTCCAGACCATCTCAAGACCTGTTTCCAGAGGAGCCTAGCTTGAGAATTTCTTTCCGAGATGACTGGGTTATTCTACCCACAACTGTTGAGGTAAGTGACTATCATGGATGCTTTTAATATGCTTCAGTTCAAAACTTAGGTGTGCGTTACTGGGCCTGGCTCCAGTAAGTGAGCGTTCAGCCATGGGCTCCTGCTCTTGGGTCAATAAATAAGTAAATTCCTTTTCGACGTTCCCATCTCAGGATGTGTGAAATAGCCATTTCCTTTGCCATGAAATCTCTGCATAGAATGTGCAGCCTCCTCACCTTCTCTCTGATGAGCACACATGACACAGAGGAAGATGGGGCAAGGGCTGTAACAGTTAAGCTGCCTGTTCTGGGAGCAAGCTTCTTCCTGGCTCCTGGAGCCAACAGCACAGCTCCTGCCTCGGATCCCTTCATCTCCCCTCACGTCCCCCTTAGCACCATGCTTTCCTTGATCAGCCTCACATAGAAACACCTGGAGTTTTCTGGAACCAATGATATCTACGGTCTCCCGGGGTATTTAAAGTTGTGATATGTGTTTCTTTTTAAACAAGTTCATCCCAAAATGCATGCTGGGAGATGATGCTGAGGAAGGTGGCTAGTTGCCTACAACGGGCCGCTTTCCTGAAGTACTTGAAGTTACAGGGCTAAATGAGGGACCCAGAAGAGCTGGCCTTGTATCTGCTGCCCTTCAAACATAAACTAGTTGTGATGTTATAGCATTATTTGTTCATTCATTCACGTGCTATACAATTACTGTATACTGGGTATCTAGGAAACAAAGCAAGTGTTTCCCAAGCCCTAGCCCTGGAGGAGGGGTGAGGGAGTGGAGTAAGAATACTTGAGAATGAGGGATGAATCACATACAGACAGCAGGCAGAGTTGAGCCAGGAACATGGATTTTGACTGCACACAAAATGATCCTGGGACTTGAAAAGGAATGGGTGACAGACCCCTCTACTGGCCGTCGCTCTGATTGTGCCAAATGCCTATCTTTCAACATTGAAGTGAAGATATTTAAGAAAAGCCAAGAAAAAAAATGGGGCTATATTTTAAACAGTGAAAAATAAAATCAAAAGAGGAAGCCTGAAACGCAGAACAATGGCCCTCGGGAATGCTGAAGGGCATCGGAGTGAGGTAAAGTTTAGTAAATGTGATTCAGAGCTAGCATCTTTGTCAGCTATACTTTCACTAAACAGGAATGCATAGAACCCTAAAATTTTCTAATAGTTAAACTTGGGGCTTTTGTTTTGCACAATGTGTGTTTAAGCAAGAGGTGGGGCTCCCTAGGAACCCTAGAGGGCCAGGTGTGAGAGGCACACCCCTTTAATCCTAGCTCTCTGGGGTACAGGCAGGCAGTCTCTGAGTTCAACGCCCATCTTGTCTGTATATCTTTTTCCCAGCCAGGGCTACACTATAAAACCCTGTGTTGGGGGGTGGGGGTGGCAGTGGAACAGATCTGAGTTTAAGTTTTGCCGCCAACACCCTTAGCTTGCAGACAAATCGTCAATGCTTTGTTTCCTTGAACCTCAATGTTTCTCACTCCAAAGCTGAGGGTGTCAACACTCTCCACTGGCGCCCAGTTGCTCCAAAGACATGAGATGTTGTGTATGCATCACTACACAACTAGGAGCAGCTGGCAGGGGTAGCAATCCTGCCTGCGGTGTTGGTGGTTTGTAGTAACAGGGTTGAGCGGCTTGAACAGGACAGTCCCATGCAAAGGGCCTGCTCACGGGTCCTGACTCTTCCTCCTGGTGACTGTGTGACATTATTTTTTAAGTCATTTAGACTCAGAGTCCCGAATTGTCTCGTGCATAACAGCATGAAGCCTGCTCCTTCCTGATTTTGTTTTGATGTTCACTTGAAATGACTCTTAAATATAAACACCGTGTATGAATCAGTCGTTATTAGGAAGCCTTGGAAAATTAACGGTACTGGTTAAAATTCACCCTTCACTCTAGACAGCAAGCAAACACAGTAGAGCTGGGATTAGAAGAAGCACGGTGGGGTTCTTATCACTCTCCACAACCATGCATTTCACACACACACACACACACACACACACACACACACACACACACACACACACACCAAGAATTCTACAGTGAGGGTGCGGGTTCTAGGGGACTGTTCCGCTGTGGGTGACACAGGAGAGTATCAGCAGCCAGATGTCCCAGGTAATTCACCAGAGAGTCAGAATCCAGGGCCCAGGAAGGCAGAGGAAGGGTGAGAGGATTACGTGCTCTGCTCCCTCTGAGCTTGACAAAAGAGGAAACTGAGGCTGGAGAAGAGGGGCTGTTTATCCCCAGGAAGACCCGTAGTGAGAGCTCAGAGGGTAAGCCTGCCACCTGCCTTCCCGCCAGGTGCGCGGGCATGCGCATCTCCCTGGCTGCCCTGTGCGCACTGCTTGGCGGTATGATCTCTGCAGTGCGCACGTGGAAAGGGACAGAGAGCAAGCCCCAAGCTGTCCGCTGAGCCACAAAAATCTTCAAGTGAAAGGCCACAAGGCAGCAAGGGGCTGGAAGTTGCTCCTACCCTTCTGCATTCGCGATCCCATGCAGGAAGCATGCAAACATGGGTGTAACTAAACATCTTGCCAGGTGGTGGCTTGTGATATATACAAACAGCTCCGGACTCACAAAAGGAAACAACAAGAGAGCCCATACATCCAAACAGCTGCCGCCATCCGCCACGGGCCCACAGTATCCTGCAGCTGCCGTTAGCTGTGTGAAGAAAAAAAAAAAAAAAAAGAAAAAAAGAAAAGAAAGGGACGGGGGGGGGGGGGAAGATCTTGGACCACTTGCAGATTCCACAAAGCCAAGGCAGAGGAAGAAAGGAAACTGTGGACACGGGAACCAAAGCAGGGAATGGACTCTTGGGACCCATCCTCAACAGTGGGTGGCTGGGCTTGGCTCAGAAAATCCCAGCCCAGGGCAGATTGCTCTCCCTCTCCCATCTGCAAAGCCAGATGCTCACAAGGGTCACATCCTGGCCTCACAGCAGTTTAGGCAGAAGGAAGGGAAGGAATGGATCACAAAGAGTCAAATCTTTTGAACAGTTACTCTCCTTTATGATAGTTAGAAATATCTACCTCACGGGTTCATACCAAAGGCAAAAAGAGTCAATAAATGAAGTCCTCCACACTAACTGAGCCAGGGCATATCACCAGTCTTCAAAGCACCATGTCTTTTTATAAAGATTCCCATTTTACAGATTAGTAAACTGAGGTTCAGAGAAGTCACATGTCTACCTAGGCTTCCTAAGTTAGAGGTAGAGCCAGGACTCAAACCCAGCCCTTACGATCTGTTGTAAAATGTCATACCACCCAGGCTGGGGGGGGTGTAGGTGACGTGAGGCTGGGGGTAACCATTAACCAAGTAGCAAGAATCTATCGCAACAGGGAGCTTCTTACTAAGAGTCAGCTGCGCTCAGCTGTACTGGAGAAGTGGGAATTCTGTCTGGAGAACAGGGTAGGGTTAGACCAGGAAAATTTGTGAGTGCTGATCTATAGCTGAATTCCAGCATGAAGCTTAGAGACAGCAGGGACCACAGGTAGGAGAAGGGAGGAGGTGAGGAGGAGGGAAATTTGGAAGGAACCAACAAAGAACCCTGTCCCAGCGAAAATTTCATCCGAATCTAACCACACACCCTGGAGACAGAGAAAACTTTCTGTTTCTCTGCCTACCTCTTGCAACCCATGCCTCCTGATAACCCACTAGCACCCTTCCTAGGGGAGCGATGGGCTCCACACATGTGCGCGTGTAACACACACACACACACACACACACACACACACACACACACACACACACCTTTGTGGGTCCCTGTTGCATAACATTTCCACTGCCATCTGAAATGAATTTCGTCCGAGACACGAGCTGCAAGCACATGCTTACAATTCAGCACAACATGTCTACTCTCCGGGTTTGGGGCGGGAATAGCAGAATCAGAAAGGTGTCAGAAAGAGATGTGAAAGTGGCCGAGAGAGAGAGAGACAATGTGGTGAGTGTGGGGTGCTCACAGAACAGCTTGGAAAGTGCTGGGGGCGGTGGGAGGCTGGAAAGCTGCTTGGAAATGAACTTTGGGACTCCTGTGCTTGACAGGTTGGGAACTGTGCTGTGGCAGAAGCCTGGGGAAAGGACCTGCTTACCATTCAACACTGAACAAACTCACTTGTCAACAGAAGGTTGTTTGCCTTTTTTTCCTGGCAAGCACAGTATCCATACCTGTGGTTGCTGGGTTTTTTCCCCCCAGAGGGTTCAGTGAGAGCTGGTTGCATGGACTCTGAATTATGACCAGAGGTCCTAATTGGGTGTGAATCTGGCTTTTGAATCTGGCTTTCTGTGACTAAGGCTAGGATCTTCGCTGACTTATAAATCAGTGTCCTTGTCTGTATCAGGTCCAAGGAGAATATATATTCTTTACAGCGCTCCTAGAAAGACAGAGAGTTCATGTGTGCAGAGTCCATCATGTGGCACTGACATGGGGGACACTCTCTATTCAGATGTAGCCATTGCTACCTGGACAGTAAGCCCGGGAGCTCCGGTCTGGCCTCGGAGAACTCTGAGCAGCAGAGCTGAGTTCTAACTGGCGGTTTTCGGGGCCACATGGATGAACACTATTCACAGTTGAGTTGCACAAGCGCATCACATTATGACTTCATCTGTAAAGCGGCATTGAATCCTAGACTTTACAGCTACTGTTGCTAAAGCAAGTGATAAACTTAGGAGAATGAACTCAGAAAGAACTCCTCAGCACAGGCTAGTCCATTGGGAAACGGGTATGGCGGGAAGTGTGGCAGAGACTGGAAAGTTTAGCAAGTCAGGCTCTTTCTTCTAACATTTTCTCAGTGTAATGAATTTCAAAGGAGGTAAAGACACCGTCTTCTAAGGCCGGAAGTAAAGGGAAAACTCATCGGAGTCTCAGGGAACAGAGCCTTCTACAGACCCATGTTTTCTTGGCCCCAATTTCAATCCTGGTGGAAAAAATTCCCTGAGGCCAACGACAGCTGAGCTCCTTGCCTGGAATTCACAAGTGGAGAAGGGGAAAATTATACCCTGGGGCTTGGAGGGCGCCTGCCTGGGCAGTTCTCATTCACACAAAGGCTGCTTGCTGGCCTGCCACCTGTCTGCCTCCAGCCCTCCAGTCCGGAAGTGTAAGTCAAGAGAGAGGGTGTGAGTGGAGGGAGACTGCGGGAGATAGAGAGGAGCCTTCAAGCAGGGAGAGCAAGAGGGCTCTGCGTCGCCAGCCTGATCATGTTTCCCCCTGTGACCTTTGCCTCCACCCCACCCACCTCTCTCTCTTTTGCTTTTCTTTTCTTCTTTTTTTTTTTTTTCTCAAAAATAACCTTCAGGAAAGTCCCCATGTCTAATAAAGCTGTTGACCTTTGGAGCTGGTCAAACAGTCAGCCTTGGAGGGGGTTCCCTGGGGTCAGTGTCCCCATCTGGACTCCTTTAGCCCACCTCATTTCCACTGACAGGCTCATGTAGGGTAACCCCGCATGTTCAATGCACCACCAGACACTTTTACCTAAGGTCTTCAAGGACACCTGCTAAGCCGAGGTTCAGCTGCAAATCGTGTTCTCTTATCTGCAACCGAGTGTTATACCCCAACAGAGACTATACCCTTAATAGGCCATCCTGGCTGAGCCTGACACTCCCTCTGGCTTGGGAGGGGAAAGTCAATCACCTCGCAGGCCCCTCTTTCAGGGCCAGGGGTGTAGAAAATACGGCAGGGCATCACCATCTCGCCTCCTTTACTTTCAGCTTCAAGAGTAGGCTGCCTGTGAAACAGGAACGCCACAGAGACAACTTCTCTAATAACCAAAATATCGCCTGGGAAATACTCACATGTAGTATAACCATACCTTAAGTAATACATGGAATATACTAAGGGGGGCGAGAGTCATTTCTAGGGCATCCCAGTTTCACTGTATTTAAGAATAAGCCCAAAACAGTGTCTTTCTGAATCATGCTTTAACGGTGGGGATATGGAGCGTGGGGAGGTTTCCATGTGTTTGGGTCCATTGTGATTTTGGGTGGCAGGACAGCAATGAGATGCTGGGGGTCAGATGCTGTGGGTCAGATGCTGATGGAGGACACAAGGCATCCTCTAAGGCACTGGTTCTCAAACCCCCCCCCCCCATGCTTCTAGCCCGGTTCCACAGGCTGTGGTGAACCCTAGCCATAAAATTATTTTCACTGCTACTTCATAACTGTAATTTTGCTACTTGTTATAAATCACAACATAAAATATCTGTGGTTTCTGATATTATGTGACCTAGGGTCTTAGGTGACCCCTGGGAAAGGGTCATTCAACTCCCAAAGGGGTCTGAACGTTCAGGTTGAGAGTAGCTTCTCTAAGGAGTCTGATGAGTTCTTGTTTGCAATGTAGATGCCCAGTGAAGGATTCTCACTGTGCCTGGGGGTTGCTGACAAGCCCTCCAGTGACTCTCAGAGTAAGAAGGCTCAGGTACCGTCCTCAGCACACCGTGGCACACAGAAGGAGCACTTTACCCATGTGGGAGGGCGGTGGCAGATGAGGTCACTGCACACAGCTTCGCGAGTAGCTTCATGAGTGTTTACATTCAAGAGGAAACAAACCTTCAGGGACTGAAGAGGTTGGCTGGCTGGAGACACCAGCCAGGCCTCTCTCGGCTGGCTAGCCTTCCACTGTCAGCCTGTGTAGCCCTGTTGCCTCACTTGAACCAGGCCATCTTGCCAGACCTTAGAGATAGCTTTCTATGCTCTCCCGTCGGTGTTGGAGCAGAGCCCTTGGAAAAAGAGGAGGGAGGGAGGCGTGGCCTGTGAGACGTGAGCAGAGGAACATGGATGACCCCCCCCCCTCATTCGCCCCCATCCCTGACCCCGAAACAAAGCACTCTTTATTTTGTTTTCCTTCTCAGCCTGGGGAAAATCCAAGTTTGCATGCAGTAGGCTTGCTGGATGGGGTAGAGAGCTCGCCAATGTCCAGGAGCTTTCAGGCCCTGAGGGGAAAATTGCCATAGTTCTGGGCCTCAAGGAACTTCTTATTCCCCCCTCACCACCACCGGATGGAGAGGACAGCCATTCCCTCAGACAGAGTGAGGGGAGGACAGGGAGTGGTGTGAACTAAGAGAGTCAGGTGCCTTGTCATTATCCTTTTTTCCGACTGAGTGGTAAATCCCCATTGTAGAAAGGTTTGAGGATCCTGAGAAATCTAACTGAAGTGTTGAAAACTACCCATTACCCCCCCCCACCCCACCCACACACACATAGATAGATACTCTCCTGAGATTACAGTGTATTTCAGTGTTTTACTGAGAATACACGATGAACATAATTACTCCTATGCTTCATGTATGGCTTTGTACTCTGCTCTTCCAACCTAACACATCACAGCACTCCCTCACGTCGGGAAAGGCATGCCGAAGACTCCATCGGGCTTTGATGACTGACTCTTCGGGGACACACATTGAAAATGGCAGTCACTTATCTAACTCCTCTTTTACTTGGACATTGACATTGTAACCAGATAGAAATTCACCCATGTCTTTGTCAGATCCTTTGGCATCTGTTCCTTCCTGTCTAGAAGTAAACGGAAAATGGTACCCTGTTCTGACCCAAAGGTACCTGTCTTCTCGTGTGTTTAGTCTGGGCTTGTCCCTGTTTTCCAAAAGCTTCTGAAAGTTGCATTGCTGTGTTGCTGTCATCGCACAGGCTGCTCTTCTGTTTTAGCCGACAAATGCAGCCCCACGGTTGCCGGCCTGCTTCCCCAGCTGTTGCTGCTGTCAAATACAGCTTTAAATTAACTCTCTGTCATTATGCTTATCAATAAGACTCAGGAATCAAAGGCTGGGGTGAAAAGCTGCTAGCTCAGAGAGGTTCAGCAGCAACTAGCTGACTTCCTTTGCAGGGGTCTCCAAAAGAGTGTTCTTCTGCTCAGCCAAAACAACAACAAAAACCCCAGTTACTATATAAGTCCCTCCCTACTATTTCCTGTGCATCTCCCTATGCATAGGGTGTGACTCTCTATGATTTCTTTCTGTCAACTAGATGCTAGCTCAGTCTCCTGACCCAAGGCTGACTTTATTTAACGAACGCAAATGTAAACTCAAGGTTCAGTTGAGTATCCCACAACAGCATATAGGTGGAAAGCCTCTGCAGACACTTCCAGAACAAGTCCTTTCCCACTACACTGCATGTTCCAAACAGAGGTACTGTTATTGCAGAATCTCAAGGCTGACAGGTCTGGGCTGGTGGACTCTAGCTACTGTTTAAGAGACAAAGAACAAATCCAGGGACCAGTTTCAAGCATCTCAGTACTCGCTGCACCAGGGATAGGACGATGCAAGCATTTAGAGTGCTGCTACTTGGGTTTTTTTTTTTTTTTTTTTTTTTTTTACAGGACCACTGCTTGCTGATTTAGTTAATGACAATGTTGGGCTCCAAATTCCCTCTAAAAGGCAGTCTTAAGTGTTCTCAACTTGGGCAGGGCAGGCCTTGAAAATAAACAAATAAGTTACATAAGCCTAACTTTTGGAGGCTCAGGTTCTGGAAGCCAAGACTGGGGCCAGGATTAAAGGACTCACCAGCCATCTTGTGGTCGGGCCTCACGTGCTGTGCTGTGCACACGGGGAGTAGCAGCAGGGAGATTTGGCTTCCAGTTTGAATGCCAACATCCACCAGGGAGGAAGAAGGAGCAAGCAGGCCTGCTGGCTATGGCGCTGGTCTTTCCTTTCTTTCACTCCCTCGCGGCACCATCGGGCGTTCCGGGAGGTTCTGTGGTTATTTGAAAATGTCGTCTTTTGCTTCAGTGATGGATGGCTGCATTTGGGGGAAGTGAGGTGACTGCAGTGAATTATTGAAAGCTTTTAAGGCTCCTCAGGGAAGACAGACAGATGCCACATTCTTCACCGTCATGGGCATGAACGGAGCCCACCTGTCCCCGTGCTCAGGCAGGTACCCCGAACAGCCAGAGTATTGTGCACTGCGAGCTATCCCATGAGTCCACTCACACAGTATTTATGCAGCATGCATCTGAAGGTCTTAGGAAGGGAAAGTCATAGACCATTTAGGTAATGTTGGGGTTTGAGTATGAAGTGTGCACTTAGCTATTAGCACAACTGTGGTGACTAGAGTCTTAGGAAGGGCCTAGTAGGTCATTGAAGTCATGCCCTTGGGATGCATGGTGAATTGGGATCTCTGTCCCCTTCCCTGTCTGCTTCCTGGCTGCTGACATTAAGTGAGCCCCTTTGTAATATTCACCATGATACACTAACTGCTTCGCCACAGACCCAAAGCAGTAAGGCCACCGAACCATGGGCTGAAACCTCTGAAACCATGGGCCGAATAAAGCTTTTCTGTGTTTAAATTCATTTTTATAGGTGGCCTTTCACAGTAACAGAAAGCTGATTGACACAGGTAGCTATAACAAGATACTATACTAAGTCAGACAGTGGTGGCCCAAGCCTTTAATCCCAGCACTTTGGAGGGAGAGGCAGGTAGATCTCTGAGTTCAAGGCCAGCTTTGACTACAGAGTAAGTTCTGGGACAGACAGGTAAACAGAGAAAATGTCTCAAGGGGGAAAAAAATAAAGAAACAAATAGCCATAATACCTAGAAAATGCTACATGTGCATCCTGGAGTACGGTAGAGATACCATGCCCTTATGTCGAGAATTTACCCAAAGTCAGTATTGGCAGATGCTAGCTTCCTGGAACACAGGACGATTGTGGCCAGAGAATCAGAGAATTTTCCAAAATAGGAGAGTGCGATGATTTTTGAAATAGTGTCTGGATTTGTATAAAGACTACAGGCTGAATCAGAGCAAGCCCCTGCCATGAGCCTCTTCTGGGGACAAGAACTGTCAGTTTGTATAGACAGCTTCTCTCATGGAAAGCACTGCATACCAGTGGCTATGTTTAATAACATCACAGTGTTTTTAATATAAAAACTGTTAAAATTCTGACTATTAAAATAATGCATACTTGTAAAAAATCATAAAAACATAATAAAGCAAAGGGGAGAAAAATATCATTTATAGTTCTGCCAGCTGAGATAGTCACTGTTACCATCCGTGAACTTCTTTCCACATTTTTATATGCATAAACACACAGGATTTTGAAGCCTATGTAATCATATTAAACATTGCCAAGAAAGCGGCAATGACAGTCAGTAAAGTAACCTGGCAAGCCGGGTGACACGGGTTATATTACTTATTCAAAAAACAAAGGACTGGGGTGAATGGGTTCCCTCAGCTGATAGAATGCTTGCCCAGCAGGCAAGCCCTGGTTTCAGCCCTGGCTTCAGCCCTCAGCACCACATAAACGGGGCCTGTAGCCCACCCGTAACTACATAACAAGGTCAAGGCCAGCCTGAGTTGCATGAAACCCTGTCTCATATTCTGCCTGCGACTTGCCTAGATGTGATACCGTAACCCTCCTGAGCATCTTATTTCTTTAAAAACAACAACCACATCATCCCTTTCTCTCCCCCCAAGAACACCCCAGCAAGCACACCTCAGCTCAGTGTGCTGCTCAAATGGGGGAATCCACAGGGAGGTACTGTGCAGTCTGCAGGGGTCTTTGCCAGCAATCAGAGAGAGCAGCCCTTAGCCAACTAGGCCACATTGCAAGGAGCCAGGCCTCAGAAGCATGCTAAGTGAAGAAATCAGCTCTATGGAAATAACATCCAAGGCTGGTGTGGAAAGAGGCCTGGAGAGCTCTGTGTCACTGGGACCCAGAATCATTTTCAATCCAGATTTAAAAAAAAAAGAGAAAAAAACAAAAACAACAAAAATACCCTGAGCAAATTCTCCTTGGGTAGCTTTGAACTTACTGAAACGGAGGCTCAGATTAGTGCGTGCATCTGTAGGGCAGAACACTCATTTCAAAACGTTGTGGGGCTCTTACTGCAGCCTCCCAGAACAATGTGCCCACTGGTACCTCTCATAAAAACCTACTGAGTGTCTCTAACGTGGAATGTGTTGGGACAGGAGTGGGTGAATGAATTTCCCAGGGCTTGTTTGCCTAAGTCCATGTGATGTGGAAACAGGTGTGGCATGACTGACCCCATGCTACTGTTAGCACAGGCCAAGGTGGGTTAGGGTTAGGTTTGTGGATGCCCTGACATGATAACTTCTCCCGCATTTTCCTCAGTTCCTCCCCTAATGCCCATTAACTAGTTACTAATGCTCATGGAAGTGCAGAGTGCATGAGACCTTGGCTGGGAGACTTCAGACTGGGTTAAATCTAGTCTGTGATGGAAGAGACCTGGCCACCTCCTGTTTCCTCCCACCAAGACTCACAGCCCATCATGATTTATCTATGTGTAGCGCCTGCAAAGGCCTAGGGATTGAAATAAAGACGAGACAGTGGGTCATTTGTTTAATGGCAATGTCAGAACGCCAAATGCCGAATGGGATGGAACGGGCTTAAATATTGACTTACAGCACAGTGGAAAAATTACAGGAATTTTAGGCTTAGTTCCTCTCTATGAGGTGTGTGTTGTTACGAGGTATATTGTCATGAGGTATGTGTTGTCACGAGGTGTGTGTTATCAAAAACAGGAAGAGTACCAACAACAGCCTTGGAGCAAGGAGTTTCAGCCAGCAGCTTCAGGCTTGCTCAAGGTGCCTCGGGGGGTCCATGCAGGGCCCTACATCTAAGCACGCAGAGGATGTAGCAGATGTTGCTTAAGAGGAGACACAGCCTTAGGAATGAAGACCCCTGCCCTGGGTCCACACATGGGAACAAGAGACTGAATGCGACCCCAGCTGTAGCAAGGTAGAGATTTATAACCTAAGCAGGCAGGGCCTTCAGAAATGTTAAGGAATTTATCTCTTTGACCAGCTTAACAGGAATGCAGTTGTAAGCGAATTGGAGGAATCATCTGTGAGGGTGGTCAGACTCCAGGGCCTATGAGTTTTGATAAACTGATCTAGCAGGATTCTACACAGATGGTGAGGAAAGGACCAAAGCCATGGCTCAACATGCAGAGGACTAAGAAGAGGCAGAGTAAGGCTTCGGTCAAATGAGAACATTTTTATCAGTGTAATAGGAGGCTGGTATGCAGAGCCAAGGGCCAGACTGGGGGCTGCTACCTCTCTGAAGTGCCCTAGACAAAAGTGAATGTATTGGAATTGTCCATAGTCACCTAAAGGTGGTGACAGCTGGCCAAGAGGAGAGTTGGTGGACAGCAAGCAAGCTGCAGCCACAGAGCTTGCTTCTGTTGTTCCAGGGATGTACGTATGAGTGTTTTAAGAAGGGGGTGCATCCTGCAAGTGGTTTCCTTCTGTAAAGCAGAAGCAGAGGGTCCTGTTCACCCTCCGTGCTCTCGAGGCCTCCTTTCACAGCCTCTGCCTTTCACAGTGAAGTCATTTGGGAGACGGTGGGCGGTGACAGGGAAACAGCTCCAGTCTTTCACTACCCAGGGCACACTTTGTTTTCCTTGTTTCTGTAAAGCAAATTGCAAGGGCATTTCCCCGCGCCCCCCCCCCGCCCCCGCAGGCCAAACATCTGAAATTAGAATCATAAGGACTGATGCAGGAGGCCAGGAAAAATCATTTCTTGGGATGGTGTGATGCTTTCTGGTTTACAGATTTTTAGCAGGGGCCTGCAATAGCAATTACCTAGCCTTCCTGGGCTCCTCCATCTCCAGTCCTGAATAAGCCGTTATACAATGACTCAGAGGCCATGGCAGCCTGTGTCAAGAGGCTCACTGAATTCAATTCCCTCTCCATCTCAGGCCTGGGTTCTTAGCACCCCCACAAGTAAATGCAATCTGCTTCTGGGCTGGTAAAGGGCTGGGTATAGAAACAGGAGCGTGAGTTCTGAGGGCACGTTGGGGCAGCGGAAATCGGATGAGCCTCCGCTTAGCACGGAAGATAGAACCATTTCATCCTGCTTCCCTGTTAAAAACACATCGATACAAAAAGGATCTCAGTTCTATTTCGCATTACCTGTGTAATTCAGGAAGTTTCCAGATGAGGAAACCAAAGCTTTCTGTGCCTTGATTTCCTTGTCTGCTTAAAGGGGGTAACATCAGCATCTACCTCATCGTTTATATTGCTTGTAAAGTAATTATAGTATGGATGCTGTATGAGGCAGTCAGATCTCTGTGAGTTCGATGCCAGTCTGGTCTACAAAGTGAGTTCCAGGGCAGCCAGAGTACACAGAGAGTCCCTACCCTGTCTCAAAATACAAAACAAAACAACATAACCAAAAATAGAGGTGCAAAAACTATATCTCTCATGTTCCTAATTTGCTTAGACATGACTTTATTTTTTTCTGTTTAAATTAAATAAATGGCTCCAAAGATTTGAAATGAGTTAGGTCACTTGATAGCAGGAAGGAAAGCAGGTACATGGATGTTTTAGATGAACCTGGTGGATTTATTAGCCAGGCAAAACCCTAGTAATTCACTCCCCACCATGAACCACCTGGAAAACACAAACAAACAAACAAACAAATAAAAATACAAACCCACCACACATACAAGCTTCACTTTTGAGTCAGAATGTCACTGTTCTTGCATCTTTCATCCATCGTCTTGCTTATTTCCATTCTCATTCAACATTTTGTCCCAACATATGTATTTCTGTGTTAAAGTATTTTGCTAATCATCTTATCTCACTCTGAGTGTCTATGGTCTACTAATTGTTTATAATGAACGTTTATGGGGCAGCAAGCTTATCAGGCAAAGGTCAAGAGTTATGAAGTGAATTGATCCTTGGTGCCCATGTGGTAAAAGAAGAAAAGCCAACTCCCACACGTTGTCTTCTGACTCTCACACACACGTGTGCCTTGATATAAGCATGCCTGCATGTGCACATAGAGAGGGGGGAGAGGCAGCGAAGGGAGAAATGAACAGAAATAGGTTTTAAAAATATTTTTTGTGGGTTTAAGTACTGCAAAATTACAATTGTACACAACTGACAAAAAAACAACCAACATAACTGTATTTTAAGATCTGAAACACAGCCAACCATGCATTCTCCAATGATGAAATACATTTCGAGAAATACACTGTTAAGCAACACTGACATGAAAATGTCAGAGTATCCTCACACACAAACACACATAGTCTAGCCCACCACATACCCTTGGCTAAATACCCTCACCTCTTGTCCCTAGGATGTGAACTCTCACAGTTTGTCACCATTCTGCATGCTGTGGCACATGGTTAGTGCTTGTGTATCTAAACATTTCTAAGAATGGACCAGGCACAGGAAGAACGCTGAGTGGCGGGGATTTTTCAGATTTTTTTGTAAGCTCAAGCAACTGCCTTTGCATATGCAGCCCATGGCCAACAGTCAGTGAAGGGTACATGACTTGAAACTGTGCTAAAAGTAATCATCAGTGCACCTCAGAGGCAGATGGAGATGCATCCTTGAACTGGCTTGCATGTCCACAAAGGACCACTGTGGCCAGACAGAGCAGCAAACTCTACTTCTCATGAGGGGATCGCAGAGAACCATCAGTCATAGAAGAGGCTGGTGAAACAGGGATGGGTCTTCTGGAATTCCCTCTGCACTATGTACCTCAAACACAAACACTTCTCAAAGGTTAGTCAGTGGGATCAGGTCATTCTTCAAGTTTGCTTAAAGTAAATGCTGGAACTATCCAACGATTTATGATTTAGTCACCTTTGGAAATTACAAGGTTGCTAAGGACATGATTCTTCCACTCAGGGACTCCTTGTTAATTCTTTATCAAAACTAGTCGAACAAAACGCATGTTTTATTTCTGTTTGTCTCTTATCAGTAAGCTCTATTGATTTTTTGGGGGGTTGGGGAGAGTCATTTTTTTCTTCTGGTTCTTGTTACATCTAGGAGCAACAGGTCTGGCTCATTCAACTGGTAAGTGTTCAGTCACATGAATTAATTTTCAGACCAATCGGCCAAACTGTATACAGCTTTTTGTCATTGAAAGTATAACTTCATTTCTGAGTTTGTTTTAATACCCATTTTCAAGAGCGCTATAAAAGTCTCTGAGGAAGAAGTTTCATCATGCATCATAAGAAATGAGCATCAAGTTCACACTGATGGAGGGCTAATGGAACTCAGTCTGTAAATATAAAACTGGGCTCAAGCATTGTTTCCTGTTATTTAATTAGGAGGATGACACATTGTGTTACAGAAGTCATGTTACTTAGAAGCCAGAAATGTGTAGAAGGCAGAATATCCTGTCCCCAAACTATGAGTGTCCATGTAACTCTGATGTGTAACTTAGAGACTAAGTAGGGGATTGCAATTAGAAGGCAAAATTTTCAATTGCCCCAATCCCCCAATTTTTTTTTTTACTTAGTGAAGTTATTTAATAGAAAAACAAAGCATAGATGCATCATGCTGAGAGTAATTGGGACAGTATATATCAACACAAAGAACGGACTATGTGATTTCATATTATCAGTCTTAACCAATAGCACCCACTACGGAAGATAACAAAATTTGTTTGTGTGTCAGTTGCAAGAGGAAGGCTGGGACGTGGCTCAGTGGGTGAATCACTTGCTGTGTAGGTGCAAGGGTCTGAGACTGGATCCTCAGGAAGCCCATAAAGCAGGACAGGATAGCATCTGTGTCCCTAGAGTGCCTATGGTGAGGCAGGAGAGAGGCCAAAACAGGAAAATCTGCAGGCGCTCACAAGCCAGGGAGCCGGTATGGGTAGCATGGAGCAGATGTCTCAAATGAGACAGACAGTAAGACTGACATTGGAGATTTTTCTCTGACCTCCCCACAAGCTCTGTGCTATGCACACACCTGCCTCCACACACATGCACACAGATCACTAAAGATTTTTAACCCTTTCCATCTGTGGGTTTTGTCCACTGCACCCTGAGCATCTGAGTGATCCTAGGGAATAGATGGGTTATTTGTAGAAAAACAAAAGACAAGTGTAATGCTAGGTTCCTTTTCTCTTGTCCCGGCTGGTCCTGCAGTCCCTGAGCCCCAAATAAACACACAGACACTATATTAATCATTAATACTGTTGGCCGATGACTATGGCTTCTTATTGGCTAGCTCTGTCTTAATTATTAACCCATTTCTATTAATCTATATATTTCCACATGGCCTTATCTTACCCCTTTGCAGTCTGGCTAGCTCTGTCTTAATTATTAACCCATTTCTATTAATCTATATATTTCCATATGGCCTTATCTTACCCCTTTGCAGTCTCACGTGGTATCTACTCAGTATCTCTGCAGGGAAAAGAGCGATTTCCTGTTTGTCCATGCTTATATCCTGATTCTGCCCAGTTACATCACTTCCTGTCTGTCTGTACAGACCTCCAGACCTCTATGGTTAGCTAGTGGCAAGTTTTTGCCCAGCTATGTCACTTCCTGTCTGGCCAATCAGCCAATCAGTGTTTTTATTCATTAACCAATATACAGAAGAACATTCCCCATCAGATAAGCCCCAGTGATAAGGAATTAGACTTTCCTTAAACACACAAATTCCCTACACACACATACACACACACACACACACACACACACACACACACACACACACGAGTTGGGAAGAGGTGCAATCTCGTCAATCAAATTCAATCTTGGTGGGGGGGGAGGAGTTATATGATACCTGTTCATTAAATACCACAGCCTATCAGTAGTGAGCACCGTGTAACGTAACAACCAACACACTACCAGAGACTAGTTAACGACCACAGGAAATAAATGTGTTTCCTATTGTCCATGCTGAGAAGTGTGGCCCCAGGACTGCAGCTCCTGGCCAGGGTCTTCTAGCTCCATTACCTGAACTGGAGAGTCAGGTAGGCAAAGGAGCACATGTGAGCAGGGTGGCCAGGGCAGGAACCTGCACTGCAGCCAAGAGCACTTCCATGGTGCAAATCCATTCATGAGAACGGAGCCCCAGTCGCCACCCCTTAGCCCAAGCCCAACACTGCTGCATGGGGAATAAGCTTCCGATACATCAAGGGAAGGGGGACACATTCATCCTGCAGTGCTGAGTACCAATCATCCCCCACCTCCAAAAAAACTGAGTAGTTTCTCTGCTGTGCCTAGAAATAGCTGCTTCTAGCAATCACCGCTGGCTAGGCTTGGCTCTGCTGTCTCAGAGATGTCCCTCGAGAACAGCAAATCCTTGGCAGTAACACGAGTTTCAAATACATGGCAGCACCCGGCACCTCCATTCTCTCTGCAATCTGTGTTCATATAGAACATTGCCTTCACAGACCACAATACCTGGCGAAAGCTGGCCCCTAGGGAAATTCAATGCATGAGGATTCTCTGGATAGGTAATACACATGGCACCCGGGTTTGGTAGCCAGGAGACTGTCACACCACAGAGCAATGAAGTGAGGAGTGGGCTCAGGCACCTGCCTCCTTCTGATGTGTAAGTCAAGAAGAGGGAACCTCGGCAACCTGCATGAGCATACAAGCCTCTCCTGTGGGTCTAGGACTTACTCAACACCTCAGGATCAATTTTCAGGAAGGGAAAACCATGACCAGTCCATGTGCAATTCTCTTGGATAGAGGAACCTTGGTTTTTTGGGGTTTTTTGGGTTTTTTTTTTCTCCTTTGAGTTCTTTCTTTGAGAGAAAAATACTGACAAGCTCTAGCTAAGGTAGGACACCAAACGATGCCTGTGGTGGTGAGCAATAGCTGAGGGCGTTTGAGGTTTCACACATCAGTCTTTTAAGAAATAGCAACCACCCAGGAAATGAGTGAAATGGCTCGTGTCAGATATACTATTTGGTGATTCTGTTTATATATGGCCATACTTGGCTAAACAGCCCCATCGCCACCAAGGATGTCCTACCTTTCAACCCATTTTCCACCCCAACCCCAGGTGACTGTCTGCATTGATGCAATCTTCAGACCAGTGCTCTAGAAGAGCTCATGGGGACCCAGCTCATGACTGTCATGTATCATGGTGGCAAATTATAAAACATCAGCAAGGAAAACATTGTTGGGAGGAATTCTCACAGAACCTGGCTCTACAAACCCTTTCCTGGGGTAGAACCCAGCAGGACCCATAAAATCTTCCCTTTAGTGTTGTCCCCTGGGAAAATTCATAGACAGAGTTCAGGGGTTTAACTGGGGTCTGGTCATTCAGGCACCCCCTCCTGCCACCAGCCCAACTTCAAAGCAATATTCAGCATAAATCCAGTTGTCTGTATTCCATGAACCTCTCCTGCCAGCTAACCATTCACTAGGAATACTGAGAGTCAGGATTCCAGCTGTTTACTGCTGGAGTGAGCTATCAGGTAGGTGGGCACAAAGCTGGTGCTCGTGTTAAAGTTTGGCCTAAAGGTTCTTCCATACATGGTAAACTGTAAGTCAACCTCATGCCTATATAGATTGAGACCAACATTTATAGGAAGTATCCAAGTCTCAGCCAATCACAAGTAGCCAAGAGAACACGCTATGTTCAAAGTCTCTGAATCTCACTCCATTTTTTTTTCCCTCCATCACATCTTTTCCTCTGGCTGTAAATATAGATTTTTTCATGTAGTTTGACAGGGCATTCTAAGGTTTTGTTGTTGTTTTTTATTTTAATCTAAACTGATGCTTCATTCTAGAAACACAAAGCTAATTATTATTTGTTCTTTTAGTGGCATTGGACCAACTTTGTGAGCCAAGCTTGTTCTATGTAAACTGTTTTTCTCATACCACCATTCCCAGAATATATATTTAGCCAGCTTTATAAAAAGGGCTCATATAGAATGGGCTCTTTAAAAAATACTATATAAAACATATCTACCAGATAATAATGCAATATTTGATGAGCCCTAGCAGGGGCTATTTATTGTTCAAAGTTATTGACATCTCATGTGCACATGTATGTATATAAGTGTGTGTGTGTGTGTGTGCGTACATATATTATATATGCAATCAATTGGTCCTCTCCATGATTTTATGAGGTGAGTCTGATTACTGTCCCATTGCCAGATGAGGAAACAGACACCCAGGAGCCACAGGGTTGGCACTTGAAGAAGTCTGCCTGAAAATCCAATGTCGTTGACCACAAAGCTTGAGTTTAACCACCACACACGTTGCCTCTCTGGCTTCTATTCTGTAATATGTGCAAGCACTGTGGGGCAGAACAAATGGCTCCCCACTCAGATGCCCACACCTTAACCCCCAGAACCCATGAATATGTGACAAAAGGAATTGGCAGACTAGGGTAGTGGCTCTTCAGGCAGGGACAATGGTCCAGATTGTCCCGGTCAGCAAAGTAACTCACAAGAGTGTTCACAAGTGAGAGGGGAAGGCAGGAAAAGCAGAGTCTGAGGATGTAATGACAGAAGCAGACCTCAGAGTGAGGCAGTTGCTGGCTTTGAAGATGGAGGCAGAGGCCATGCGCCAAGGAGTGCAGGAGACCGCTGGAAAGGAACAGAGTAAGCAGCAGACTTTCCCCTAGAGCGCGTGGGAAGCAGGCCCTGCAGGCATGCTAATTCTAGCTCTGTAAGACCCAAGCAGGACTTCTGACCTCCCAAACTGTAAAGCAGACTGCTTTTGCTATTGACTTGAGACACTCGTTGACAGTAAATGACTCCAGGAGCAACAGGAAATGAATCCAAATAGCCAAGTACTAATAAAAAGCATTGATCAGAGGAAAGAAGAGCCTTCCCAAGACATTTCATAGAAGCCAGCTGAGGCTGCCCTCCCAGCCAGGAAACCCTCTGAGGGGCAGCAAGGCAGCAAAGGTTCTTGGTTCCGTATTCAGAACAGCAATGCCCTCCGTCTGAGTTTTCAAGTAAGTCAGTTATCCATGGCCATCTCAGTTTCACTTTCAAAGAGTCAACTTGGGTCATTTGTTTTATGGAATTTCCCTCTGTTTTGTATATATATATATATATATATATATATATATATATATATATATACATATATACACATATATACATGTATATGTATGTATATGCATGTATATATGTGTATATATGTATGTATATGTATATATAAATAATTATATATAATATCCAAGAGCTTTCAAAATTTTTCCTTTGTGAACCTGTTCCACTGGAGCCCAGTTCTGTCATGTAGCTCTCTGGACAACATTAGAATCGCAACGTTGTTCATCTAATAGATTACATTGTGATTACCTGCATCCCCTATAGGCTCCTTTTCCACCCTTAACTTCATTGCAATGGCTTCTGCTGAATTAAAAACAAAACAAAAACCACAACCCTGGCCATGCAGCTCCTATCTCCATGTCCCTTCCCTGACCCCCTGTTGCTCTCAATTGCCCCTCACCACCTTCCCAGCCTTACCTGTTTCTCCCCTCTCTCCCATGCTCAGATCCTATCTAGCTGCTCATTGCTAGAAGACATGGCGGGTTCCCTCGGCTCCTGCATGGTTTGCTGCCTTTGCCAGGAGCATCAGTTGCTCCCTCTCCAATTGCACTGATTTTGGCCACTCCTTTATTGGTTCGCTGATACATCTGGTTGACCTGACAGACAGCCAAAACACTTGGTAGAAAGAAAATGTTTGCCTGGAGCATTTTCCCTATTTACTTTACAACCTTCCTTCTCTTTAACTTTTTGGACAGATATTGACCCATCAGCTGTCTATCTCTTTGACTGAGGTCTTGCCTGCTGGACAATGTGGCCATATCAATCTCATAAATCTAGTGCTATCCACAGAATCATGTTGGAGGCCTCTGAGAGTCTTTCCCACCATTCCCAAAAGACCCCACTCACACACATAGACACACACACACGCGCACACACACACACACACACACACACACACTTAGATACATAAGGAAATGCCGATGGAATCTGGTACAGTAATAATATGAACATCTGCTGAGCACCTACAGTGTGACAATCTTTTCCCAGGTATTTTATTTATTTCTTTAATTCAAAAGCTTTCCTGTAAAGCAGGTACCACTTTGTCTCTGCTAATGGATAAGGAGAATAAGTTAATGAAGTTGAAAAGGTGTGCCTAACACCGCCCAGCCCATTAGTGGTAGCATCACTATATTATATAACATGGAAGAGCTGGGTAGAAAAATGACATTTCATTACATTTTTCTTGTTTCATGTCTTTCATTGCCACACTTTAGAGCATTTCCCTGAGCTATGAAAGTGACCTTGAGTATACTGGGTTCTACCGTAGGAACCCATGTGCCCACCTAGGCGGCCGTTCCTCGGAGAAGGGAGCCTGTCTCTCATCCCTAAGCACAGAACATGTCTTCCTGGGGCAGTGGCTACTGCCAGTACTTCAAGATGTATCTGTTGTCCTGGCTGCAAACACCATCTAAACTGTACTTGTGCCTACGTGGACACCACCAGGAAGCTTGGCACAAACAGTGAGTTCCCAAGTCACCCTCTTGGTTCACATTCCTGAACCAACTAGAAATTCTCTTTTTGGATTGATTTGAACAGTTGTCTCAGGTTTTTTTTAACTCATCTCAAAAAGCTGGGGATATGGCTCAAGCAAAGAGGGCTTGCCAGCAGCCATAGGCTCTGTGTTCAATTTCCCAAGAAAACAAAAAGATAAAAAAGAAAGTTGGACCTAGGATAGAAGCAAATGGGACTTCCCAAAAAAATTTTAATGAGATAAAAATAAAGTTGAATATGATGTCTGTGTGTCTCACAAGATCTAGTATAGCCTTACGATCAAGAAAGAAAGGAGTGGGAGGAACAAAGGAAAGGAAGAAGAGAGGGAGGGAGAAAGGGAAGGAGGAAGGGAGAATAAATTATTTTAAGAAGTGGAGAGGTTTACTAAAATCCTGGGAAAAGTGAAAATCCAAAATGATTCAGGAGTGCCAGCTACAAAATACATCCTATACTAAAGTCTGAAAATTATTCTCAGAGCTGAGGGTTGGAAGAATATGACTTTAATCCCAGCACTCAGTAGGCAGAGGCAGGTGGATCTCTGTGAGTTCAAGGCCAGCCTGGGCTACATGGTGAGTTCTAGGACAGGCTCCAAAGCTACACAGAGAAACCCTGTCTCGAAAAAACAAAACAAAACAAAAGCAAAAATACAATTTCTGAATATTGAGCATTTTTGTCACTGTGACAGCCAGGACTACAAAGAGAAATTCTGCCTTAAAAAAAAAAAAAAAAAAAAAAAAAAGTATTCTCTGATGCCTTGTGTTTGGTCTATATGTTCTTTTTGGTTTTTTTGGTTGGTTGGTTGGTTGGTTTGATTTTGTGTGTGTATGTAAGATGTGTGTGTGTGAGAGAGAGATAGGCAGGGGTTCGGGGTTCTGATCTGTGAAAAATTGAGCTACTTGGCATCCCCTGAATGAAAATATCTGCCCAGGAAGTTGTACACCAAGGGTCACAGCAGCATGTTTTGCAACTACCCCAAAGTAAAAATAGCTAAACACTTATCCTCTGATGAAGGATGTATGAATGGGATGTAACACTACAATAGATTATTCCTCAGCAAAAGGGGGCTGAAACGCTGGTGCATGTTGCAGTTTTATGGACCTTGGAAACAGGATGCTAAGTGGAAGCAGCAGCTTGCCCAAGGCCCCACAGTATGTGGTATGTGTCAAATCCCAGAAGAGGCAACTCCTCGGAGACAGAAAACAAGTTAGTGTTTTGGCCTCCTGAGATGGAGGCCAAGAGGATGGACATAACTGCTGATGGGTCTGGTGTGGTAGGAACATTCTTTGATTTATTGTTATAATTTTTAACACATCTCTTGAATATATCAAAAACACACACCTATGTATATACATAGACTACATATAGTATTCAATAGATAATAGATAAGCAATTGATGAGTGTTATATGGAGGGAGGAGGGACGGATGGATGGATGGATGGATGGATGGATGGATGGATGGATGGATGGATGATAGACAAATATAGCCATTTCCAGTTGTCTAGGGTTGGAGCTCTATAACATCTATCCTTTTAGACAAGGCATACATCTAGTTTTTCAGTCTCGTTCACTCCAATATCCCAACTCACAAACTTTGTGTACTCACTCACAAGATCTCGAAGTTGGAAAAGATGTCAGTAGATCACCATCCCGCCTTCCCAACCCACACCACCTGAAGAGTCCTCCCTGATGTGTGAGAGGTTCTGCACATAAACTCTCACACCCATTATTGTTATTGCTGATGTCACTATCTCCATTGTTAGTATTTGTATGATGATTCCAAATTCATGAACTGTCTCAAATACTTTCTCTTGGATGTCATTGTCCACATTTACCAGATAAGCATGTCCAGGCTCATCCAAGGAAGTAGAATTCAACTCCCATGCATTTTATTTTTTGAAGGAAATACTTTAAAACCACATCAAATGAAATCACAAAACAGACACCAGCACTAAGATGCAACTGGGATGTGGCTGTCTGTTCACCCAAGCATCCTTACCATCCTCCAGCATCCTTATCATCCTCTAGCATCCTTATCATCTCCAAGCATCCTTACCATCCTCCAGCATCCTTACCATCCTCAAACATCCTTACCATCCTCATTTAGCTTGCACTAGACTCTGCCATCCCAGATGAGACACCACACTGCTACTCTGTCATGAGAAACCCTTCTTCCTTCATGGTAAATCCATGAGCTGGAAGATCCTCTTGGTACACATGAACCTTTTGGAGAAAATCATGGCTCAAGGGGAACAATGATTTACACTTGGGTGTTATCTGTGCCTATCTGTCTCTGTCTCTGTCTGTCTGTCTGTCTGTCTGTCTATCTGCCTCTCTCTCTCTCTCTCTCTCTCTCTCTCTCTCTCTCTCTCTCTGTCATTCGTGTGTGTATGTGTGTGTGTGTGTATTTTCTAACACCTGGCTAACTGCTGTCTCTACGTAAGTCCCATAAGATTTCTTAATTGTTTCATTACACTGGTGGCAAGAGAATAGCTGTATAAATAGATTATCTTTGCCCTAATTGGCCATTGGCAAGGTGTGGTAATTTGTTTTGTTGTCCCAAGACTGGTTACAGCAAGGTCTCTCCCCTGTAGCTGAGGAGTGCAGAGTAGTCAGAGAAGGTCCCTGACTCCAGCAGCCACGAGCTGTGGTACATGTGAGGGTGAGCATGCCTGACCTCTGTATCACGCAGAAAACCACACAGGCTGGACCCTCCACCCCTGCTCCAGATGTGCTCCCCCCATCCAGCCCAGCTAAGGAGGAGTCACCTGAGGCCAGGAAATTCTACTCATTTCACGAGATGAATGTAATCAGGAGAAAGAGGGCTGATGAGCCAGCTCAACATGAGTCATTTGGCTTAAGAGAACTTTGTCAGTGGTCCTAGCAACACACTCCACTGCCAATAGCCATTTCATTTGATCTCTGCACTGATGCTCAAACCACAGATTTCCTGAGCCTGCGGCCTCCCAGGAAATGGAACCAAACAGCGGCTGATTCATGTTTCCTCTCGGGGCAACAGGAAAAGTACCTGCTGCAGAAACTGTAACCAGCCTTTGCAGGCCAACCTGAGCTGTGGCTTCAGCTCCTCAGATGGCAGGGGCCCCATCAGCCATAGTCTTGCACAGAACGCTGAGGTGGAAAGGGCATAGTAGGGACATTAGCATTCATTGAATGCCTATGTTATCGTCATGCCTGTACCAGCCTCTCTCTCTCTCTCTCTCTCTCTCTCTCTCTCTCTCTCTCTCTCCTCCCCTCCCCTCCCCCATCCAAACCCTCTCCTTCTCTGTCCATGCTTGTGCTGAGGCCCTAACTCCCAGTCTTACACATAGCACCCGTGTATCCAGATGGCTGCTGGCTATACCCACAGCCCACATTTGCTTATTTGCTGAGTGCTCCAGGAGAGCAGGACTTTGGACAGATAGTAAGGATAGGTGGCACTCCCACCAGATTCTTGATGCATTAACTCATTTATTCCTCACAACCTCCTAATGGAGGAACAGTCATTGTCATTTTCCAGATGGCAAAATCCAGGCACAGGGAAGACTTGGTTTACCCATTTCCCAAAGCTCTGCGGAGTCATGGAGTTCCATGCCACCAGTCTGAACTTTCAACCAGTGTTTCAGCTCAGAAGCCTCCTGACCCCCCCCCCACCCCACTTTGGTTGTGTTGCTTCTCTCTGATCTTCTGGGACCTGTGCTAATCCTCTGAGCACAGCACACAGCAGCAATCTTTGCTTTTCCTAGACTGTAGGTGGTGTGAGGACAGGTGCTGCTTTTGCCTCTCCTCCGTGATACATGAATAGTGTTCCAAAATCAAATAGTGCAAACGTATGAATGAATGAGTGGATAAATGAATGAATGGGGAGTATCACTTGCCATCCCTATTTTCAAGAGCCTTTTCAGTGTCTGTCCTATACTGTAATTTCAAAAATAAATTTTAGAAACTCAGTTAACTTGCTACCAACCGTGTCCATAGTCTAAAGGTCCCCTTACCCAGGAGGCTCTCTTCCCAGATGTCTGGTGCTTTTCTAATTCGGTGACTCAGAGAGTTGACTGGTTTTTGCCTTTGGGGTCTGTTTCTGGTTCTAATTGTGGTCCCAAACTTGTAGTGCAATTAGGATGTTGGAGATGGAAAAGGGATGGTGTAACTTGTGCTTAACTGGGTGACATAGCTCAGTAGGTATTTCCTAATTCCCACTGTGGTACTCAAGGTTAAGGAGCATTTGCTCTTTCGAGACAGCTTCTTGCCAAAAGCACGTCAGAGGCCTCCCTTCACATGTGCCTCAACCCTGTCCCCCCAGGGTGGCATCGGTGTGACTCCAAGGACTAGGTGGGCTCTGTATCCAATTTCCATTCTTGCGTTGATTCCATTGCTTGGATTGAATGCTCTGTGATGGCAGACATTACAACAAGAAAGCATTTTTTTAATTTTACACTGCAAAGTGTCAAAAGGTACCAAGTCGCCCCAATGTCCCATGGTTAGTTCTTGCTCAAATCACACAAAAACTCGGGGCTTACAGCATTCAGAAATTTTGGAGAGCTGTTATCTCCAACCATTGCACACTTTTATTTATTTATTTATTTATTTATTTATTTATTTATTTATTGGTTTCTCTGTAGCATTGGAGCCTGACCTGGAACTTGCTCTGTAGACCAGGCTGGCCTCAAACTCACAGAGATCCACCTGCCTCTGCCTCCCAAGTGCTGGGATTAAAGGCATGCACCACCACCGCCTGGCCATGGCACACTCTTAAAACTGATGCTTTTTTTTTTTTGGTTGCTCAAATCAACAGCAGTGATTTGATTGGCATGGGTTGATTTCAAGTCCTTCCCAAACAGTTTTCTCTCTTCCCCCACCTCATCCCTCCTTATTGGAGTCACTTCTTTTGGTTTATTTTGCCAGTTCCCATCCCTCATCTCTAACTTGAAGCTTGAGCTACCCTAGGCCTCCATCTTTAGATAGCCTATCTTCCCTCCTGGTGTCCATGAGCTCATTTGGATCACAGTGTAGACAGAATTTTTCTGTCCCACTAGTCAGATCTGTCATGCCATTCCACTCCCAAATAACCACAGAAAGACTTATTGTTTATAAGTTTATAATTTATAAAAATTATAAATGCTCAGCCCACAGCTTAGGCTTGTTACTAACTAGCTCTTACATCTTAAATTAACCTGTATCTCTTATCTGCACTCTACCACATGGCAGTACCTTTTTTCCAGTGTGGCATCCTCATCCTCTGCTTCCTCTGTGTCCACCTAGTGACTCCCTGTGCTCCTTCTTCTCCCCAGCGTGCTCTGTTTGGCTCTCCCACCTAATCTCTTCCTGCCTAGCTGTTGGCCAGGCAGCTCTTTACTAACAATGGCAGAAACACGTTTTCACAGTGTGCAAAGGAACTATTCCACAATGCCACAGCACTAGATGGCAGTTCTAAATCATCCTCTTTGTCAGTCTTCTTTCTCCTCAGCTATGGACCCCCGAAGCTGACCATCTTACTTAATATCTGACAGGCACTACAATGGTTTAATGTGATTTTGTCCCCCTGTGGTGGTCATTGTCAATTTGGCTAAATGTAGAATAACCTGCAAGGCTCATCTCTGGGCATGCCTGTGAGACTGTTTCCAGAGAGATTTAACCGAGGAGGGAAGACCCACCCTGCATATGGGGAGCTTTAGCCTATGAGCTGGAGTTCGTGCTGAGTAAAAAGGAATAATGGCCAGCAGGATGGCTCAGAGGGTAAAGGCACCTGATTTCAGTTCCAGACCCCATGTGGTAAAAGGAGAAAAGTAACTCCCACGAGTTGTTTTCTGACATCTATGATGTCCCAGAGCCCTGAAGAAGGTTCCAGTGACTATACGTCATGTGGGATTCACTCCAGCAGGGAGAGATTTGACTGTCTTCTGCGGCATGGACCAGCAATGCCACCCAGGACTACATTCTGGGAAGCAGACATAGGTGGCTTCACACGTACTATCCCTCAAAATGCCTTTATCTCAACAAGCCTAGGGAATGATGTCATCATCGCCTGCCTCCTCTACCTCACCATGCCCTCACAGATCAGTTCAGATCACTTTGAACGGAGTGCATTGTGTGGGACAGTCATGAGGATGGGATTCTGGTCCTGAAGTGACCTCTTCCTTGTTGCATAGCCTCGGCTGTGTTGTTTAAACTCTCTGGGCCTCCTTCTTTTCTAGGTGACATGAATCAGGTGACATGAGGACTCTTTTCAGCCCTAAGAGTGAATGACTAAACTTTTTTCCTCCAAGACAGGGTTTCTCTGGGTAGCTCTAGCTGTCCTGGGACTTGCTTTTTAAACCAGGCTGGCCCTGACCTCAGAGATCTGTCTGCATTTGCCCCTGAAGTGCTAGGATTAAAAGTGTGCACCACCACTGCCTGGCAACTATTATTTTTGTTGTGGAAGAAACCAAAGTCACCATTGTGCTTTGGGAATACTGACTATAGCAGGAGAAACTATCTTATGCAGAGACAGGTGAAGGTCCTTGAAGGCACGACATGAGGTAGGGGTCTGAGCATTCTGCTGCCTAGGCTGGGAGAGTTGGAAAGTGACTGATGGAGGGGGCCAGCCCTGCATGTCTTGGGGATTTGTGGATGAGCTTAGTATCTGTACTGGTAATCAATGTGCTTATCGGCATGGGTAGCTTTGCCAGTGATCCACTAGGTATGAGACTGCTGGCCACCCTCGTTGGGACGATCTTGAAAAGAGGCAGCACAAGATGATCTGGGAGAGATTCACCATTGCGTCTGTGTTAGAAATGGTACATAGGTCTCTGCCATGAGACCACCAGCAGAGTCTAACAGTTACTACTCACTGCAAGATGTCTCTCAAAGTGCAGGTGCGGTAGACAGTCGGTATTCAGTAAATATCATCAGGGATCGTACTTCCTTGTTATTGATGAATGACCTAGCACATCCTTCCTGGGTTGGGCTAAAACACAGTCCTAGACCTTGCACTCATGTCTCCAAGACACAGTCAGAAAGCTGTGGGAATCTGGCAGCCGTGGAGTTGGCGACCTTTACAAAGGGATATGCCAAGATTTCAGCCTATCTGCCAGGGGCATTGTGGCAGTGTAAAGACTTATGCGAAGGCCACCCGATGGCCACCAGGAACCCAAGGAGGGGGTCAGCCTGCAAGGACTCAGAAGACACAGCTCTTAGTTTGGTCTTTCCCAGGCAGTGGCAAGGGTGTGCCCATCTGCAGCGGGGACAGAGCACTATGCCAGCTGCTGAAGTGTAGGACAGTGCCACACCCTCCTCCCAGCGCAGGTGAGGCAGCACAGAGTTTGTAAGGCAAACGGATGGGACACACCTTAAAGGTTGGGGTCAAAAGTGGATCCCTGTTGAGTTTTTCCTGCCAGCCTTCCCCTCCCTGACTGCCACAGGCCCGTGTAACAAAGGAGAATAAGCAATTGGGTCTGCAAGGGAGATTTTGTTTTGTTTTGTTTTGTTTTGCACCCTGTGTGGAACAAATCGCAATGCAATCTGAGTGGGGAAAGAGACAGCAAGAGCCTTGAGGTGCCCAGGTCCACCCTCCCATTCAACATGGAACAGTTTCTTTCCAAATATACCAGTGGGTGGTTTAGAAGATAGGCCAGGCAGCCAAGTAGTACAGGAGAGACAGAAACAGATGGCTTCCTGGGCTTCTCTAGATAGCTAGCCTAGTCTATGTGGAGAGCTAGACACTAGTGAGAGACTCTGTCTCAAAAACAAAAACAAAGTGAAAAGAAACCAACGTTGGTTGGCTGGCCTCCACATACAAATGAACACACACACCCCAATCCAAAAGTACCCATGGGTAAACACGTATCAAAGACTCCTGGACCCTATGTTAGTCTGAAGCAGAACACCCAAAGGTTTGCTACTTATGCCCCTGAAAAATTCCACCCCTTGTGAGATTTAGAGCATTCTAATGTATTTGTCTTGATATTTCATTTTCCAAGATGGACTAAGTTTTGTTTTGTTTTGTTTTCACTCTTTCGGAGAAGAGTCACAGCAAAGCTGTGCAGGGAGAGGGGTAAGAGACTAGAGGTGCCCAAGCCCTCCCCTCCCCTCCCCTCCCTCCCCTCCCCTCCGGAAGATCCCCAGGCCGGATGCTTTCCGAAAGCTCCCTTGACCAGGGAGGCCAGGCTCTAGGCTGGAAGTATCTCTGGAAACTAATTCCCAGGCAAAAGGCCAAGAAAAAGATATGCATGGTGAGGAACTGACATAATTTTTTAACACCACAACTTGCATATTTCTGCAGCAGCAGCCAATACAGGCTGCCAAGACCAATATTGATCTAGTTCTTTGTCCAATCAACAAGCTCCATTGTTTATAAGATATAATTTTTCTTGGTTAAAGTTCAAAGTTAAACTCCAAGGATTTTCAAAACTATAAAAATAAGAGGCTTTCATACCCTCAAAAAAAAAAAAAAAAAAAAAAATTCTGGCTAGTTTTCCTCCTTCATGGGTTTTCATAGTCATTAAAAGAAACTTAGCCAAGCAAACATTTTTTTGGTCCTTGCAGTAGTGGTAGTTTTTAAAGAAAGGTTATTCTAAATATCCACATAAAAGTTCACTAAATCTTTATACCTCTCGTGAATGTCATGGCTGTTGGTGCCACAGGTGACTGAGGCTGTCCTACCTGCAAAGCTGTCACTCTTTTCATCTTCCTGATTTAGACTGTCCCCTCCCCACCCCCTTAGTAAGCTGGACTCTTTACTAAGCCCTTTGGAGGAAGAAGGGTTCTGTGGTTCATTTATGATTCTGAAATGGAAAACCTTAGCAAACAAGTGGTCGGCATATGGGGCTTTGTAAACCAACCCCTTGTGGTCCTCCTAGATCCAAATAAGCATCCACTTCTGGGAGCTGCTGTCCACGATGAGTGGATCAGATTTAGATGAGGTTAAGGTGGAAAAATACTGAGATTTGTGAGATCTCAACCTGGGCTGTTTCTTTGTTTTTTTCTGTGTTTGTCTGTTTGATTTTTAATAGTGTAAGCAGGGCCCGTACCTTCTCTACATCTGCCTCCCCTCAAAGGACCTGGCAGAGTTGTGTGTATACATGGTACTATGTGCTACCTAACTTATGGATCGATGTTGTGCTGGTTTAAATGAGAACGTTCCTTCGTAGGTTCTGGCATTTAAGCATTTGGTTGCCAGTTTGGTAGCACTGTTTGGGAAGTTTAGGAGGTATGGCCTTGCTGAAGAAAATACGTCACTGGCAGCAGCAGGGCAGGGGGTAGTACTTTGAGGGTTTAAAAAACTCCCAACATCCCCAGTTTGCTCTCTGCTAACTGCATGAGGTTCAAGATGAAAGCACTCACCCAAGTTGTCTGCCATGCTGCCCTTGCCATTATGGATCACAACCCTCTGGAACCATAAGCCCCCATAAGCTGCCTTGGTCATGGTGTTTTATCACACAACAGAAAAGTAACGCAAGTGGGTTCTCTTTAAACATCTGCAGTATACTGATTGACTCATTCCTCTTAAGACCTGACCAATATTTTAACTTTGCAATCACTAATAATAAGAATGCTGCTTCACACAAATATCTCACAGAACAAGGGAGAAGTATGCCTGAGGGCATCTCAGAAATTGTCGGACGTTCCATCCCAATTGCAGGCCAAAATTCATCTTAGTAAATTTTTGTAAAGCTCAAATAATCAACCCAAGCAGTGGTCTTTAATAGCAAACATTCTGAAATAATGCAACCCAAAGTTGTAGTTGTTTGCTATTTACGTGCCGAGGGTTGATGGTAGGAAAACAATAAGCCTCTGCTTTCTGTAATCAGACTCTTGTGTGTCTAGAAGAACAATAACTTCATATCAGTACAGGCACTGCCATTCGTAGCATGCAGCAGCGTGCAATGTGAGCCACGGTGTTCCAGGTAGTACTCATAGGCATCATGTTGCATGACTATGTGTTTAGAACCAATGTTACATACTGTCACATACTACAAGGGTGAGTGTTGTCACAAACATCTCAGATTCATTACACACTTGCCTTTTGATTAATATTAGGTGTCATGGAATATGACTCTATATTAAGATGTGTTACATTTGTTTATGTTGCGGAATATTACTTTGTGTTATATTTGTTTTTGCTGCATTTGTTTAATGGTGTAAAGATGTGTTGCTTTGCCTGCCTGAGGCACCTAATTGATCTAATAAAAAGCTGAATGGCCGATAGGTAGGCAATAGAGGCATAGATGGGGCTGGTGGGCAAAGAGAATAAGTAGGAGGAATCTAGGCTGGGGGAGAGAGGAGAGAGAATGAAGGAGAAAGAGAAGGAGGTGCTGGGCCCAGCCAGGTAGCCACTGGACAGACAGACAGACAGACACAGAGGAGAGCATACAGACAGAAAGAAAGGTAAAAATCCCTTAAGCAAAACACAGATGAAGAAAAATAGGTTAAAATAAGTCATAGGAGCTAGTGAGACAAGCATAAGATAAGGCTGAGCATTCATAATTAATAATAAGTCTCCATGTCATGACTTGGGAGCTGGCTGACAGCTCAAAAGAAAGCCTGCCACATTTAGGTGTGCATTCAGAAATCTTTTGCCATCGGTCAGATTTCTTTCAACCTCCACATTTAGTTATATGAACCCCATAAGGGATTTTGACCTGAAGTTTAATAAGCTGGGGGTTAGATTATAAACAGGAAATGAGGTAGTCTATGTGTGCTCATATGATGGGCTCTCTGGAGAATCTGGCAAACCATCACTCTGCACATAGACACTCCGGCTTAGATGGGCTTCTGGCTTAGAGACGCATCAAATGATGACATAACCGTGAGGCCAGAAGGCAGTGTGCTTATTTCTCACTCTGACACTGCAGCTCACACTGGAGAGAGCATTCCAGTTTGCCATGTACTTTACACGATTTGTTCTTAAGACAGCCCCATGGGTGAGCAGTGGCCACCATCGCAGCCCTACAAACGAGGGGAACAAGGCTTAAGGTCATGCATGACTATGACTCCACAAGATCATGCATCCCACATGTCAAGACCAGCACATCAGAGCAACACTAATAAATGTGCAGCATCCTTCTACACGTCTTACATGAGGGAACCCTCATGCAGTCCTCGTGACATCTCACTAAGAGGGACACACTGCTTTCCCACCTTACCAGGGGCAACTAAGGAACAGCCCACTGAGTCACTAAAAAGTATCAGACCCCAGATTCAAACTCAGGTCATTCAAACCTAAACCGTCTCATCCAATGGAAGCTGAAGTCCCAGGCCCCAGGACAGCCATCTCTCTTCTTTTGTGGAAAGAAAATAAGACCAATTCATTGATCAAGTGGCAAAAATTCACAAATAGCCACCCTGCTGGAGATGTCACCATCTGTCACAAAAGAACAATGGGCTCTCTATGCCAATAATATTGTTCGAGAGTGGTACTGCTATTAAGTAAGAGAGAGACAAGCTCAAAGGATTTTATAATTGTCTAAGGATCCCTTTGCCACAAGCCAAACAACCCACTATGGAAAAGCCAGCTATCTGTTACTTTTATCAATTAGCCAGGACCATGATTTGCACAATTTTCCTGCTTAATTTTAGCCACCCTATAATCTGCCTTTTCTCTGAACTCTTGCCACGCTCAGTTCATAGACAATATTACATAGAATTACACTGGGCTTTGTGCTCTTACATAATTATTCTGTGCACGCCCATCCTGTCTCCCCAGACAAATCCCGATGCACTCAGCAGCCAGGGTCTACAACATTCATCATTGCTGGCTCTTCAGCATCAAACTAGCATGTCAGGGACAAGACAGTAGGCGCTTAAAGTCTGCTGACTACTCAAATGACAGTCCCTGGACAAGTTCTCAGTTGGTCTTCAGAAGTATCTGTACCTGTTCCATCTGGCTGACTGAGAAATACATCGTTTGTTCTTGTTCCGTTGCAGTTAGAGCTGTCAATCTTCATATGGAAAGATGCTGTGCTGGTAACTGTTTAACAATTAGTATGTTGGGGATTTTTACTTGTAAAGGCCTTGATTAGCAGAATTGACCATCACACAGATGAGGGTTCTCACCACGGCCTGTTTTAAGCCGCCAGCATGATGTCATTTGTCTCGCAGTGTGCCTGAAGGCTGAGTGACTGAGTCTACGATGCAAGTGGCTCCGATGCACTACACTTTTCTCCTAAAGTGTTTCGTGGGTGGGTGTGGTAGCTTTTGGTTTTCTGTCTCAAAGAGTCTTTCTTAGTAGTTGACTGTTTCCAGGTTGGTCTAAAACATGAAGGACTGGTTTTGACATGACAATTTGAACAACAAACCATATATATATATATATATATATATATATATATATATATATATATATATATATATATCATAGTAATCATTCACCTGGCCATTCCAAAGTTGGGTTGTAGAAGGGGTTTTTTGTTCAAATTGATGGAGCTAAAAAAAAAAAAAAAAAAAATAAAGAATGAAGCTGAAAATAGACTGTTAAGCAAACAAACGAGCTCATGCTGTCCCTCTTCCCTTCTTTGCTTCCTTCTCTTTTCTTTCCTCCCCTCCCTACTTCACTATTTTATCGCTCTCGCTAATTTCACTGGGGTGGTACAAGATTATAAGGCCATCACTGAGGTAAGAAAACACTTTGGAGGCCAAGGACCTGACTAACCTAAACTCATGCAATAACCTCTTACAGGATATAAACCGCTGTTGAAAGGGCTTTCCTTCTGGCCCATCTTCTAGAAAACCCGTGCCCTTCCTCCGTCTCTCTCTCTCCCTCTCACGGTTTATAAAGATCACAGTGTAGCAGGAAAACGACACCTCTTGGCACAAACTCTAGAGTCAAACATGGCCACTGTTCTTGTCCCCTGTACTTACAAAGCCTTAGCTGCCAGTTTCTTCCCCTCCTCCACGAGCTACCCCTTTTTCTTTTATCAAAACCCTCATTGTGAGAGTTTCTGCTTGCTGTGGTGCTGATGGTGGGTGGGGGAGAGTAGAAGGCTGCTCATCTGGAGAAGCTGGATCCTGTGGAACAGACTGATGGAGCCTGCTGGTTACAGAGTGCTGCAGGGGACACTTTGCTGGGTTTGGAAGCGTCCCCGTTGTGAGTATTATCTACAAAAAGTTGGAGGACATTAAACATTTCCTAGAGAAAGGTAATAACAATTGTTTCTGTAGGGCTGGCAACATGGCTCAGCATTCAAGAGTACTTGTTGCTCTTGCAAAGACCCAAGTCTGTCTCCCAACATCTGTAGCTCCAGCTTTGGGGATCTCACATCCCCTTCTGCCTCTATGGACACCATACTCACTTGTGGTACACATTCATACATGCAAGCAAGCAAGCAAGCACACACACACACACACACACACACACACACACACACACACACACACACACACACACACAAAATAAATCTTTTAAAAATAATTTTATTTAAAATATCAATGAGACTTTTAAAAATTAAATTTATATGGCAAAGCCTTTTTTTTTTTTTTCTTATAGAAACATTCTCTCACTTTGTCCCCCTAGCTGGTCTGAAATTCACTATGTAGACCAGGCTATCCTAGAACTTGCCATGTAGACCAAATTTACAATGCTTTGTCTGCCAGGATTGAAGGTGTATGCCACCATGCTTCACCAAAGCCCACATTCTATGGATTACTTTTTTTTTTTCTGTTTTTCTTTTTAAGACAAGGTCTTACTATGTAGCTCAGGCTGGCCTTGAAGTCATGTCCCTCCTGTGTCAGCCTGCCAAATGCCGGGACGGTAGGTGACAGGCCCCACGATCAGCTTCTATTACTTCTCAAACCCTGACACAAGCTCATTTGCTCAGCCTCTCCTTGTGCCTAATGGAGTTACCCCTGGTGAGTCCAGCTCTCCACTTGAGAGCTCCGGGTAGCTTTCTCTGTAGCTTGGACTTCTCCCCATAGTTTCCTATGGCATGGCTTGTTGAGTTTGCTCTTTTTTTTTTTTTTTTTTTAATATCCTGAGCTCCTTGCAAGCAGAAGCAAAGCGTTTCACTTCTCCCCAGGCCCTTGTACCTAGGGTGGGATCCCATTCTCTTCAGAGTGTTAACCTGGGTACTGCTACTGTAGTCAGCGGAAATGGCCTTGCACAAGGTGTCTGTAAACCCTCCACAATTATACAGGAAGTGCCTACAATAGTTACTTTTCCAGGGCAGGCTACCTGACGAAACCAATGTAAGAGAGGAAGGTTTATTTTAGCTTGGGCTTTAAGGGGCCCCAGTCACCGCGGAGGGGAAGGTGTGGTGCAATGAGCAGCCTGAGCTGGGTGCAGGGAGAGGTTATACTCATGAGGCTACTCCCTTGTGATTTGTTTTCTCCAGTTAGAGCCTGCCACCCTAAGCTTCCAGAATCCCCCAGACAGAACCACCATCTGGGGACCAACTGTTCAAACACTTGAGTCTGTGAGGGGCATTCCATGCTGAAGCAGTACTACAGGCAGAGGGTTGTACGTGTGTCTATTGACATTTTACATCAATCTCTTTTATGTAACTATAATGAAATACCTTGGTTTGGCCAACTTTAAGGGAAGCTATTTGTTTCAACCCAGCGTTCTAAAGCTCCCAGGTTTAATGCCCATCCAATGGCCCTCTTGGTGAAAAACACCACACAGAAAGAGGCAGTAGATGTCTGTGTACTGATTCTGACCCCCCCTCCCTTTTCTTAGAAAACTTCTAGTATTAATCACAAAGCCCCACCATGATGATGAGCTTGTCTAAACCTAATCACTTCCCAAAGTCCCACTTCTACACACCAGAGCTGAATTAATATCTTAATATATCAAAAATGACATTTCAACCGTTGAGCCCTTGGGAGACACATCCAAACCATGGCAAATGTTTATTTATCAAATTCTCAAAAACATTGGTGGTCTATGATTCCCACCCACAATGTTTGTTGGGCATCCAACAAACCTGTGGGGAATTAGAATTATAACCCAGAAAGAAAGATATACAATTGTCATTGCATTGACAGGGATATCTTGATACTCATTTTATTTGAGATGCATTTTATGTACCATAGATCAGCTCCCCCCAAATGTATTATTCATCAGGTTTTAATGTATTTGCCAAGTTATGTGACTATCACCATTTGGCAATAAGTATCCGTTGACAGTCCCAGTGCCAAACACAGAAGTGAGAGCAAGAGAAAGTTTGCCCTTCAGACCCAAAAAGTGGACAATAAGTGATAGCTAAGTTTACACTGCTATGGGTTGAATTACATCACCTTTAAGTTCACAAGTTCTAACCCCTCCTATACTATAACATGACCTTATTCAGAAATAGAGTTACTCCTGATGTAATCAGTTCAATGAGGTCAGCCTGAAACAGAATGGACTCTCATCCACCATGATTGTGAAAGTGGGGAAATTAGGGCGCAGTCAGACACACATGGAGAGAGCACTGTATGACGATGGGAACAGAAGCCAGGGATTTCCACAGATAGCAAGCAAGCAGGCATGCACCAGAATCTCAAAGCAGCACATGGAACTAATTCATTGTTCCTCACCAGTTCTGCCCTTATCTTGATCTTAGACATTTAGTCAACCCACCTGCAACACTCCAGCAAACTAACGTATAACTAATATATATATACCCTTGTTTCTGCTTCAGCTTCCAGATAATCAACAGGAAGTGAAGGTGGTCTCTCTCCTCTCTCTCTCTCTCTCTCTCTCTCTCTCTCTCTCTCTCTCTCTCTCTCTTCATCCCTCCTCCATCTCTGTCTCTCCCTGTCTCTGTCTCTCTGTCTCTCTGTCTCTGTCACTCCCTGTCTCTGTCTCTCTTTGTCTTTGTCTCTCTGTCTCTCCCTGTCTCTCTCTGTCTCTCTGTCTCTCTCTCTCTCTCTCTCTCTCCCCTCTTTCCCTCTCACTCTCCCTACCTCGCCCTTGGTCTCATATAGTAAGGCTTTGCCTTAAACAGACTATGTAGTCAGGAATGACCTTGACATTCTGATTCTCGTGCCTCCATCTCTAAGTGGTAGAACTGCAGGTGCATTGTTACCACGATAAAATACACAAACAACCAAGGCAACTCCTAGAAATGAAGGGGTATTTGGATTTATGGCTCCAGAAAGGGTAGAGTCCAGCATTGTAGGGAAGCGCCACTGCAGGTCCAAGGAGCTGAGGGCTCACATCTTCAAACCCAATCACAAATCAGAGAGTGAACTGGACATAACACAGAAGGACAAACTCACCAAGCCTGCCTCCACAGACATACTTCCTCCAGCAAAGCCACAGCCACTAACCCTCCCCGCAGCACTAGCTGGGTGTGAGAGATTCCTGCAGGTATTGCTGCTGGTGGAAAGCAGACCAGAGAGAGATAAGAGATAAGCTTGGAATGGTGCCTCCCCCCACCCTTGCCCCGAGCGCTGAGTCAAGACCTCCAGGGACTGACCCTGTGGTCTATTTTTTTTTTTTTTTTTTTTTTGCACAAGGAAACATGGTAGAACTTGTGACCTGTGACCTCTAAAATAAGAATGAATTCCATTGGCTGAGAAAGAGAGTTCCGGGCTAGAGCCTAGAGAAGGCTCTGTGATAAGCATAAGGGTGGATTCTATTAGTGGAGGATGCTAAGTCCCCAGGTCCCTTTCTTAGGGGTGTGTTCTATTGATTTAAGAGACAAAAACTCAGGATCAGGGCCTAAACAATGCTCAGGATATTGGAGGATTCCAGAAGTCCGGCTCACAGAATAGCAAAAAATCACCAGGTTGATTGATGCCTTTTCATTCTGACATTACAGGTGGTTGACTAGGTGTCATTCATTTCCTTCCATTGAAAAAAACAGGCCAATTGACAATCCTGCTTTCTCCAATGCTTATCCTAAGCTGTGTTTCCTATAGCTGGGGATGAAGTGTCCAAATTCCTGAGCCTGTGGGGGACATTCACTTTTAAACCACCTCAGCGGGTAAGTGCCACCCTGCTTAGTGTATGCAATACTGAGGATCCCACTCAGGGCTTTGAGCATGCTAGGCGACTACGTACTGAGATACATACCGGCCCGGCCCTGTCATTTACAAGGTGTTTGCTGAGGTCCCTTCTGAAAATGGAATGGAACCAGCTAGATGAAGGGTATAAGCAGCAAGTAAGTATGCCTGTGTACGCGCCTACCCCTGCCAGCAAGGACGGACGCGGTTCCGGGAAGAGCTTCTTCATGCAGTTTTAATCAGGATCCTTGAAGCATGTTTCCTCTGACCCTCGAGAGATCCGGGGGACCCCTGCACAGGCTTAAATACCCTTGCACTAACCAACCCCAGTGAGCCACGTGGACCCTGCAGATAGGCTACTCTAACTCGGAAGCAGACAGGCTGAACAGACTTAACCAATTAAGGGCTTGTTTACACCAGAGAGCGCTCACCAACCCAACAAGGTGTAAGGCGCCAGCGCCATCTTTAAGGCATGGCACTTTGAGGCTCTCTACGTTCCTGAAGAGAACGTAGCTCACGCAAATGTCCCCAGCACAGAGGTTGGAACATTAAAAGAAGAACAGATTGACACATGAGACTGTGATGCAAGGATTGCAGATGGGACCAGAGCCGCCCTGGCCTGGGAAGCCATTGCCATAGTCATAGTTTTAAGTACAATGAAAAGCTATTAAAGAATTTTAAACAGGGCATTTTTGAGACTCAGTTTATTTCTGGGAAAGTGTCTCTGAGGAAAGGGCCAGATCATGAGAGGGCAAGCTGTGAAATCAGAGGGAAGGCCATCTGAGACACAGGAAAACAGCTTGAGCTTTGTCAGAGGTCTGGAGGTGAGGGAGGTAGACCACCTAGAGGTGTGTTCTGAAAATACAATTAGCAAAACTGGCTATTGGGAGTGGTGGCAAAGGAGAAAATGAGATTGTCAATTGAATCTTGGACTTTTGCCAACAGTTGTATGCTTTACCAACAGGCAAAGACTAGAAAAGCACAGATTTCATGGGGGGGAAGGGGAATCAAGGGACCGTTCCATTCATGGAAATTTCAAAAGGGCTTGACTGAAATGTGTTTGCAAATACATTCTACCTGGTTAAGGTGAAAGCGAGTCTCATTTTGCTTTAGGAGCATTTCAAGACATTTCAATACCCCCGTAAGATCCCAAGAGTCTGTAAAAGCAGGGAGCTGCTTTACTTTGGAGAATCATTCCTGAAGTCCTGTGCCCATGTAATTGAGAAATGGAGTCTTTGGGGGGGGAATAAGGTTAGAAGAGGTCATGATGGTCCCTCATGATGACATCAATAGATCTTTTAGAAGAGGGAGAGAAAATGAAGTCAGCTCTCCATTAATTCTCCATTAAGATGTCCTCGGCCATGTTAGGACAAACCAGAGATGTCTGTTGCTGGTTGCTGAGTCACGCCCTTGGACTTCCCCACATTCGGAATCATGAGCTAAGTTCATTTTATTAATTGCCTGCTTTTTGGTTTGCTTGATTGTTTGTTGTTTGTTTTGGTTTGGATTTTTTGGTTTTTTGAGAAAGAGTTTCTCTGTAGCTTTGGAGCCTGTCCTGGAACTCACTCTGTAGACCAGACTGGTCTAGAACTCACAGAGATCTGCCTGTGTCTGCCTCCCCAGTGCTGGGATTAAAGGTGTGCGCCACCACCACTCGGCTAATTCTTAAGCACTCAGAAACACAAAACACAGTAACATAACTTGAGTCCTCTAGATTCTCCATGTAAGAGGAAGCGGCCCCCATAAACTGGTGGTACCTCTTTGTGCATCTCCCACCTGGCACTCCCCACCCAGCTCATCTCATCAGCACCTTTAACTCTATCAGGAAATGATTTGGGCAGCTTGTGGGTTGAGCTGGCATCACAAACTGCCCCAATTGAGTATCTTCAGCAGCAGGAATAAACGGTCCTCTTACAGTTAGTTCTCCCAGGGCTCTTTCCCCTGTCTGAGCTTATAGTGGGGCCATGTCCCTTTTTGCTCATGGGCTGCATTGCCCCATCCCCAGCTGCTGTGTGCATATGACCTCTACCACATGTGAGGTCCATCTTCTGTGCCATTGAGAAGGCACTTAAATGTGGTGTTCAGGACCTACCTGGTTGATCTCAGATGACCTTATCACATGATCTTTAAGTGAGTTATTGTTCTAGTTTCATTCTGCTGCCGTGGTAAACACCTTGACCAAAGGCAGTTGGGGGGAGGAAGAGGTTCATTTTTGCTTACAGTCCAACAGTTCATCATGGAGGCAAGTCGAGGCAGGAGCTCAAAACCATGGAGGAATACTGCTTGCTAACTTATTCACAGGTTCATTCTAGCTAGATCTCTTATACATCTAAAGACCACCTGTTTGGGGAATGGTGCTGTCCACAGTGGGCTGGCCCCTTCTCAATCCAGACAACCCTCCCCCCTCCTCACACACACCCAAACACACACACACCGTAAAGGCTAGCCTGATGTGGACAACCCTTCAACTCCCTTCTTAGATGACTATGTATCAAGTTGATAAAGTTAAATAGGACAATTACATCTGCCAAGATTCTTCGTCCAAACCATGCCACATTCACAGGCTTTGAATATTCACACACTTCTGGAGAGTCACTCATTGTTCAACTAGTCCAAGTATGCATGGGAGATGCAACCCTGTTTATCCTGAGATATTTGGTAACTAGGACCAGAAGGAGCGGGGAAAAGAATTGAGGGAACGAGAGAAAAGGTAGAAGACCCTGAAAACCTACAGAGCCTCCCAGAATAGGTACCAAGTTAAAAAAAAAAAAAAATGACACATGGTAAGACCAAGGCAGGCTAAACCTAAACCAGACTATTGTGGGCCCTCAAGCTCTGTTAGATATTGGACCTTGGGAACCCTGCAAAGCTACTAGAGTGTATTGAAAAAAAGGAGTTCATTTGGGGTGGGGGATGAGTGCCTTGTGGAGAACAGAGGTGAGAGAGGGAGAGTGGGATGAGACAGGCCAGGCGAGTTGTTCTTTGGAAGTCTCAGAAAAACATGGCTTTGGTCTAGACCGGATGCGCAGCAGAGTTATTTTAGGTACAATGGGTGGGTCAGAACCACCAAGCTTTATTGGATCTCATCTCTCCCAGTTGCATATGTGATTAGTCATATTGAGGAAGGCAATATGGAAAGTCCATGCTTTACTGTGGCCTGAAAAAGGAAACAACCTTTATAAATTATTCCAAAGGGCTGCAAGAAGGTTTCGTTGAGGCGGATGGAGGAAACTTAGACTGATTGGAGCTAAGCTCACCCTGAAAATATCCCTTCCTTTTCCATTCAGCTGTGCGCTCTTGTGGCCTTGAAGAGCAGCCCTGGCATAATTTGGGAGTTTTTACTAGCCTCTGCATGGAATATGTGGCTATGTGGTTATTTCAAGTATTTTCATTCTGTTATTTTTATGGCCTGAGCTATTTTAGCCGGCAGCCCAGCGCTAGCAGTCATGAGCAGACCCCAGAAACCCACTTAGGGTCTTTAGGAATCTGAGTGCCCAGCAACTTGGAGGGATACAGCTCTCCCCTCAGGGTTCAGGGCAGAGCGTCTGTGCTCCACAAAGAACTGTGGGATGGGCTCCTGATCCACAGTGGAGAGCACACCCATCTCGGTGACTCCATTTGCATTCAATGTAAAGCCCCAAGTGGATGGAAAATGTGCCTGGTTGGAAAAACAACAACAACAAAAATGCAACCCAAGTATTTGGTATTTTCACCCAATTCCTTCCACTATGACATATGACTTCTGAATTTCCACCTCCCCTCTAAGAGCCAGCCTGCTCTGTGGCCAGACTGCCTTTGGGGTTAGACCTGGGTTGGCACTGACCTTGTTGTATCATGGGGTGAACTAGTCTGCCCTCACAGTTCTGTCGGAGGACAAGGCCCGGGCCTTTGGGGGTATGTGTGACTCCTGCAGAGCATCAGCTGGACATGCCGGTGCGTTTTGTATAGTCTCCTGTACAGGAGATCTGTGGTCAAAGGCACTGGAAAGGGCAAGCAAAACAAAACACGGCAGACCCTTTCTGCCTCTGTGAAACTCTGCAGGCCTACGCTGATGGCAGTGGTGTCCATCCACCCACTGTGAGCTTTGTATGGGGAACTGGGCAGCCATGAGCAGATCTCACCTCCTGACCTTCAGCAGTCCCCAGCTCTGCATCTAGACCTCAGTTCTGTAGAAGTGACGATTTGGGTTAGGAGATGCCGCCCCCGTGGTAGTCAGGGCCCCGCCCCCACCCGGCTACGTGCAGACAACCTCCCTTCTGCTCATGGGGAAATAACCACAGACAGAAATTCTGGATGACGTAACCAAGAGAGAAAGAGCAGATGATTCTAGCGACGGAAGTGAAAGTTGATCCCAGCCCTGTGGCTGAGCTTTCGGAAACTCCCTGGAGCACTAAGGACCCAAAGGCATGATCCTGCTCACCTCCCTCCTCCCTATCCCAAGAAGGGATAAGTCCTCCCAGAACACATTCCTAGGTCCAAGCGAGGTCACAGCACTGGGACCTGCTGGACCCTTTGTTGTTCTTGGTGCTGTTGTCACTGTTGTTAGATGTGGTCGCTGTGCAGTTAGTTCCCTTTGGGCTAAACCTCTTATCACTTGCAGCCCTGTCTGTGCTTTCCATGCAGTGGCCTTCAGCTTGTTTTTTTATACAGAGGCTATTTACTAACTCTCACAGTGGAGGAAAATCTGCTTTGGCCAGGCTAAGTGCCAGGAGGAGCATCTACATAAGAGTGGAACAGAGAGGCCAAAGAAATGACGTCCTAAGGAGCCACAGGCCTCAGTGCAGGCGAGGAATGGCACCTTGGCTCTGTTTATCAGCTCCTGTGTTCAGAGTAGGCTCTGAGGGAGCTCAGAGAATGCTGGAGGGTGGATGTCCCTGTCCCCACCTCTTCAGGGTTCTCCAACCCCAACCCCTAGCTTGAAAGATACAGAAGGCACTGATTGCCTACCTGGTCCCAAGAAGAGACTTGGGCATTTTTCAGAGTTGAAAATAACGGTGTTAGATAGAGTAGGTTTAGGAACATTTTATTCACTAATAAAGGAAAATAAGGATGGAAATTCAAGTTGGGGTCAGAGGAGAGAATTCTGGATTCCTTGTTATGTCAGTAGAAGGAGATGATCATGTTCAGACAGTCCCAGACATGGCATTGGGAAGCAAGACATGCTAGACATCAATCTATCACTGTGGAAAAAAATGCTGAGATAAGCAGGGTCAATGGAGGGAAGTCTGGCTGTCTCTTGGTATCAGAGAAATTACTCCTTGTTCACTCTATCCTGTTGTGTTTGAGTGAGTTCATGCTAAGTGTGAGTTCATGCTAAGGAAAATGGTTACCTCACTGCATCCAGGAAGCAACATGAAAGGGAGGAAGAGACTGAGGTCCCCTCCTGGGGCATGTCTCCAACGGCGGAACTTTCTACCACTAGGATCTACCTCCATCTCATTCCACAGCATACTAGATAGTTACGTCTCTATTTAACACAAAGTCTACCAAGTGTAGCTAGTCTTTCTCTGTCCTACTTGCCAGCTCCCAAATAATGCTATGGAGACATTTTATTAATTATGAAAGTTTGGCTGATAGCTTAGACTTGTTCCTAACTAGTTCTTCTAACTTAAATTTACCCATATCTTTTAATCTATGATCTATCTACCAAATTTCATGTGTCTGACTCATTCCACATCTGGCTGGCTTCTCCTCATCTCTGTCTTCCTTCTTCCCAGAATCCTCTCTGTCCCCAAAATCCTGCCTATCTATTGGCCGTTCAGCTTTTTATTAAACCAATCAGTGACATATATTCACATAGTGTAAAGAAATGTTCCAGCTAAAGGCATTCTATATGCAACCTAAAGTACAAGAAGAATAATGACACTTGTGTTTCCTCAGCCCCGGGGTACTTGGGGAAAATAGGCAAGGCCAAAAATACTCTGCAGGAAGAGACAGACTGTCCTGGTATCCATGATGCCCTGAGGTTTGAAGTGTTTCTGCCTCTGAGCCCTGGGTTATCAGACAAGCATCCATGCCTCAGTTTCCCATCTGACTCTAGACCTTCATTATTTAAAATTTCTGAACTTCAGGTATAAGATAAAGGTCAGTTAGGAGTTTCTAAACTCTCCAAGAGTAAAAAGTGAACACACGTGACTCCTTGTACAGCAGATGACTCCCTGACTGCCTATGTGTCTTTAAAACTCAACCATGCCTGAAACAGGTAAGCGTGTCTATGATACATGCTCTGCACATAAAAGGCAATACTGAAATGTACCTTTTAGTCAGGTGTTGGTGGCACACGCCTTTAATCCCAGCACTGGGGAGGCAGAGACAGACAGATCTCTGTGAGTTCGAGTCCAGCCTGGTCTACAGAGCTAGTTCCAGGACAGGCTCCAAAGCAATAAAGAGAAACCTTGTCTTGAAAAACAAAACAAAATAAAATAAAACAACAACAACAACAAAAAAGGAAATAAAAAAGAAATGTACCTTTTATTGCAATTTTATTTTTTTTTTAATTTGACCAAATATTGACTAAGCTCTTCCACTGGGCATTATTAAAGGCACTGAGATGCATTAGTGAAAAGGTCTTAATGACAATACAAGTGATAGACGGTGGGCACAATGCCTCCTGCCTGCATCCCTCCACACACAGAACTGAGAACAAAATGATTTGGGTTGAAGTGCCCTTCCCTGAGCCACAGGCCCAGACCACCATTATTCCCTGAGAGCCTTCACCCACTCAGAGGGGAGCACAGTCAGGATACCCATCTCCATCCTTAGAGAAGAGGAACCCGAGGATGAAGGGGTTAAGGTGTTTGTTCCAGATGGTCCGCCCAGTCTGAGGGACAGAGCCAGGAGCTGAGTATTGCTGGCCAGTGGTTAGGTCACTATGAGGAAATTCTTCAGAGGCCCAACGCATATTTTGGACCTTATTCCTATAGCATCTAGCAATTGCATCATCCGCCGGGAATAGAGCATGTTTGCTTGATGTTGTGTGTGTGTGTGTGTGTGTGTGTGTGTAAATATATACACATTTTTTCATTAATATGCAACTAGGACAAACATTGCTAATGTATCCATATTCATAATCTTCCTCTTTCCTTTAGAATCTGGGGTAGGAAGATTCCTGTTTTCTGGGTCTATTAGAACATGGCTCACCAAAGAGAATCCAGTTAGGAGACAAGCAGAGAAAACTGAAGAGGCCAGGAAGGCTGAACTAAGATCAGCATGGACCCATGATGAGAGGGACAATGTGATCCTTGCGCTAGAAATCGGCAGTGGACTTTGAAATTTGAAAAGTGCTAACAGGAGACAGTGTATTGGGGAATAAAAGACCAGCAGTAAAAAAAAAATGCCTGGAACCCGATAGGTTGCCAGTACATGCTTACTTATTGTAATGAGTAAACCAGCGAGTGATTGACTTAGTAAGTAACACGGCTGCCTCAGCAGTGGCTCCTGAAAGTGACAGAGTAAGAAAGCCTATCCCTAAGAGGCTTTGCGGTGCATGGAACACATTAGCTGTTTCCTTAGCAGACTTAAGTGGTACAGGGTTGATTAACTCTACAGAGTAGAAGGCCATCTTCGGAGATTACAACCACAGGGCTCAATACGCTACGAACTCTGTGAAAAGCAAAGCATGAAGGCAAATGAGACACGCACCATGACACCAAGGATGTCACAGACAAATGGACTGGTAGTTGTGTTTACCTCACTTGGTTAAGAACTGAGAGAGTAGAGTATGGTGATCAGATCTCTGAGAAAAGAACTATTAGCTTTGTCCGAGAGTCAAGGAAAATCTGAATCAAGGGATTTTTGTGAGGTCAACAGGAACAGAGAGCACCAGTCTGGCAAGGTGTGGACAAAGAGGAGAGATTAAGGAAAGCCGAGTTCAATTAGAGGAGCCAGACCTCGAGGCAGCTGAGCAGGGTGCTAAAGGGCTTCGGGCTCTGTTAGCGTTCCATCCTGAAGGTCTCCCCCTCAGGCCCCTGTGCTGAAGGCTTCAGCCACAGCAGCCCATGCCACCATGAGACTGGTGGATACTTCAGTGGGTGAATTCCACCAGGGAAGAAGTTATATCTCTGAGAACATACTCTTCAAGAGGGTATGGGGGCAGTGTGGTTGTGATACAGATCTTTAATGCCAGCACTGAGGAGGCAGAAGCAGGCAGAGCTCTGTGACATCAAAGCCGTCCTGGTCTATGGAATGACAGTCAGGGCTACAGAGAGAAAGCCCTCTTAAAAACAAAACAACCAACCAACCAACCAACCAACAAAAGATATAGAAACCCAATCCCCTTTCTTCCTTTTCAGCTGCCTTAAGTTCTCTCTCCGTTAAGCTCTCTAGTTATGCACTCTACTGTCACTGGCTCAGAGTAATGAGCCACCCTATGCGAACTTAACCCTCCCAAACTGTGACTCCAAACACATTTTTCCCCTTTTTAAGTTCATTGCCTCATTTTTTACCACAGCACCCAAGATAAGGCACCCAAGAGCTACTTTAGTCTGGAAGCATCCAGTGCTTCTAGCTGCTTGCTGTATGCTCAGCAATCAGGGCAGTAAAGACAATTTCCAGTAAATCAAGAGTAAAGCAGTCCCCCAGAGGCAGCCACAGGATGCCGAAGCTTGGCCCTACCTCCAGCTGGAAAGCCAACCTTTAAGGCATTTCTGGTCCCATTTGTTGCCACTCTGCTCACTAGCCCCAAAGACCCAGAAAAATCACAACCAACTCCAAGAATCCACTAAAGTAAGATAAGGCACACAAGAAACAGTGGGAAATAAAAGTAGCCGTGATAATTGAGACATAGAGCTTACCTAAACAATGAGTACCAGTGATTGAATACATTTCAAATGTTAAATAAGAAATATCAGTCACACAAAAAGACATACAATGTAGTTGGGTTATTTTAACTTTTTACTCTTCGGGCGCCTGCTACCAATCTCCCAAACAATATATGGGGAATTCTTCTTACTTATGAATGCCCAGCCTTAGCTTGGTTTATTTCTATCCAGCTTTTCTTACTTTAAATTATCCCATCTATCTTTTTCCTATGGGCTTTTACCTTTCTCTATTTCTGTATACCTTTCTTTCCCTCTTACTCTGTGGCTGGTTGTGGGATTGGATAGCTGGCCCATGGAGTCCCCCTCTCCTTCTCCTTTTCTTGTTCCTCATTCCCCGTCCCTCTTGAGCCTAGATTTCTCCTCCTATTTATTCTCTCTGCCTGGCAGCCCTGCCTGCTTTGCTTTCCTGCCTAGCTATTGACCGTTCAGCTCTTTGTTAGACCAATCAGGTGTTTTAGGCAGACAAAACGATACAGCTTTACAGAGTTAAACAAATGCAACATAAAAGAATGCAACATATCTTTGCATCATTAAACGAATATTCCATAGCATAAATGAATGTAATAGATCTTCAACTAACATTCCACGACAGTGAAATATAAATGAAGTTCTTGATACCAAATTTTTTAAAGTTGAGACAGTCTCTAAGATGAAAGAAAGTAGAGTTTAAGAGTACAAGGCTGTGTGGTGGGAAGGCAGAGTAGTCTACAGGCACTGGGGAAGTTCCTCCCTTTGGTTCTGTTTGCGGTGCGTGCTAGGCAAACACTCTACCACCAAAACACAGCCCCAGTCCTGAGGCTTGATCTTGATAGAAAATATATGTTTCCATGTTTGTTTAAAAGACACAAGGAAAAGTTTGTTGCGTTTAGCTAAGTGAGTGAAGCTAATATGCCACGGCTACACGGCCTACAGTGCTAATTCCACGGCAGCCTTGGAAAGGCAACACTGTGAAAACAGTAGAGTTTATCTTTCCTCCAAGAGAGGGAAGAAAGATAGGGGCGTAGAGGATTTTCAGCACAGAGACACTGTTCTATATATTACATAAATACTGCAATGGTGTCCTCATCTCTTTTGTTGTTGTTGTTGTTGCTGTGATAAAATACTCTAAGAAAAGCCAGGTGGTGGTGACACACGCCTTTAGTCCCAGCACTTGGAAGGCAGAGGCAGGCAAATCTTTGTGAGTTTGAGGTCAGCCTGGTCTACAAGAGCTAGTTCCAGTACAGCCTCCAAAGTCACAGAGAAGCCCTGTCTCGAAAAACAAAACAAAACAAAATACTCTAACAAAAACAACTTATTAGAAAAAGGAGTTTATTTCAGTTTATAATTCCAGACTAGCGTCCATCAAGGAAGGAACTTCAAGCAGCTGATCACACTATTTCCAAGAGTATCTCAAGAGCAGAGAGAAAATGAATGCATGATCGTGTGCACACTGTGTTCAGCTCAGTTTCTCCAGTCTCACACAATGCAAGACTCACTGAATAGGGAATGTTGCTGTCCACAGTGGACTGGACCTTCCTTGTCAAATATAAAGATAATCCCATACAATCCCACATTGCCAGTGTAGGCCAACCCAATGTAGAAGACCCCTCACCGAGACTTGGTTCCCAGGTGATTGTAGGCTGTGTCTGATTGGCAGTTAAAGCCAGCAGTGACAACACATGACATTTTGGCATATACATGCATTTGTCAAATGCCGTGAAGTCTTCGACACAAATAGTGAACTTATTATGAGCAAACTTATTATGAGCATATTACTGAAATATGTCAGTAATATTTCATCAACTGGAACAAGTAGACAACAATATAAGGCATCATTAGTAAGGGAAAATAGGGAGAGGGACTTGGAGAAATGTGGAAACTAGTTGTCACTCAATTTTTTTATAAGCCTAAACCTCCTGCAAAAAAAAGAAAAGTTTATTAATTTAAAATAATTGAGAACAACACAAATAAATTTGTAATAGCCACTCCCTAAGAGCAAAAAGAATAAAACAAACCCAGCACTCAGAAGGCAGAGGCAGGCAGATCTCTGTAAGTTTGAGGCCAACCTGGTCTACAGAGCTAATGCCAGGATAGGCTCCAATACAGAGAAACTATGAAAACAAAAAAAAAAAAAAAAAAAAAAAAAAAAAGTCCAGGGCCAATAAAATCTGGAAGGAGTGGATTTTGGAGGTGTTACAGCCCAAGCTCTATGGCTCTGAAAGGAGGAGGCTGAGATTGCCAATGGTCCTATGGTGATCATACCTGATACACGAGCCAGCCACAATAGGGTACTTTCTAGGAGCCTATAGGCACACAATTGCCAAAACTAGCATGAAAAAAAGTGCAACCCCACTGCTCTCTGTGGTTAGAGTGACAGTCACAGGGTAGTCTGGTTAATTTCATGTTCTGGTTAAGAGAGGGTTGTCATGGATGCCACACATAGGCATCCAGTTTTCTCAGAATTACCACATGCAGTAGTGAAAAAAACTAAGCTGAACGAAATCTTTATTTAGTGATGGACCCTGAGTAGTAGAAAAGGCTCACCGGGATTCAGCACACATCAACTGAGCATCTTTTCAAATGTCATTTCTTGTTCAGAGCTGCAGAGACATGGGGACAAGAGAAGTATGTGCTCCCATCCTGGTGACCAGGTTAAAAACCTGGACGTGGCTCTTTTCCCGACAGCATGGCTGTAGCCCGTGCTTCTCATCAAGGTGAAGCAATGTGTGCTTACGGAGTAGCATGAGAATAAAAACCCTTTCACTGCAGTCCTTGGTGGTTAGGACAGCATGGTTAGCATCCATGTCGTTCACCTTGGTTCCTTCCCTGCATCCTTCATCATTACAGACGCTTGGGGAGTTCAAGACCTCAGTCCTTCTACGAGGTTGTTAAGGGAACCCTGTAGTAAACAGAGCTGCTGTTTAGATCTGCACTTCCTGGTCCAAGCTGTTGTGACTTGGCTGGCGGCTGAACATCTATGTATCATAGATGAATCTTATTAATGGCAGTTTCATAGGAGAGTTGACAGGCATGACTGTGAAAACACAAATACAAAGCCAGACATTCCTGTGATCCCAACACTTGGAAAGCTGAGGCACAAGGATTTCGGTGAATTTGAGACCGGTCTGAACAACATAGGGTGTTCCAGGCCAACCTGTGTTTTTATAAGAGACTCCGTCTAAGAGGAAAACAAAAGCAAAAAAAAAAAAAAAAAAAAAAAAAAGAAACAAAAAGAAACAAAAAGAAAAAAAGAAGGGAGGAAGGAAGTAGATTGGAAATATTGAAAGGGTTCAAAATGTGAGTCCAGCAGAATCTAAGAGGGCTGCTGACTCTCCCCTCTTCTCCACGGGGGGAGTGGAGCTTCATCCTGTCTGAATACACCCATCCATTCAGTTGCTTTGGTGAATCTGCAAGGTGAACACGACGTGCCCACATCACTCAGACTCCGCAGCTTCTGGGGCAGAGATTTACACCTGGCAAGCTTTGGTCGCAGCACATGTGCAGGCTGCACAATGGCTGGTGTCCCCCTAATGGCCCCTTGCTTCTCTTACTGCCTTAAATTTCTCAAGTGTCCCAAGGAAAACGCCTCAGCATCCCTTTTCCTGCCTGCTCCTATTTCTGGGTCTTGTGGGTGGAGCTTATTCCTGAGTCACTCTGAGCAGTATGAGCTGTCCCCAGTCCTTCCCTGAACAATATCTCAAATGTCTGAAGCAAATGTGCCACAGGGTTCGTTTGCTGGCGCTGGTATACTCTGCACAAGCAATCTGGTGGCAATTTCAGCTGAGCTTGGCTACTTCAGCCATTGGTCCTCATTTTGCTATGTTCTCTGGTTACTGCTCTGCATACCATCTTTCTGGTAGGGTTATTCATTTCAACACACACACACAGCACACAGCACACACGCACACACGCACACACGCACACACGCACACACGCACACATGCACACACGCACGCACACACGCACACACGCACACACGCACACATGCACACACGCACACATGCAGACACCACACGCACAGCACACATGCACACACACGACACATACACACATGCACACACGCACACACGCACGCACACATGCACACACGCACACACGCACACACGCACACACGCACACACGCACACACGCACACACGCACACACGCACACACGCACACACGCACGCACACTCACACCCGAGGCTCAGAGACTCTCAGTAGCATCCATCAAGCCTGGGATTCTAAGAACCATGTATCTCCATTTTATTGCTGCAAGCATTTGTCATGAAGTGTTGCCTTGTTTTGAAATCCATGATTTACACAGCTTTCAGTGTTCCTTCCAGTTTGTGTTTTGTTCGATATTTCGGAAAGTTCCCAGTCCCAGCCTTCATTTCTGGTTAGCATCTTGCTTTCAGGTCCCTACAATTCTTTTTTTAGAAAAGCAAGAGGAGACAAGCAACACCCAGGAACACAACCTTTATTAACCTTGTTTTAACTCTACGTAAGACTCAAGTCTTGACAATGCAGTTTGGCAAAACACAGAGGAGCTGTCCATCTCGGGGGACTGCTGAGAACGAAAGCCAGAAATAGCCATCTTTTCTCCATTTGCTGGGTCTCTAACCAGCTTGACTGCATAGATGTAGACAGTCAACATGGACCAGCAGGACTTGCTACAGGAACTCTCTGACACCTTTGCTTTTTGAATACCATGGCTGAATGGCTCCTTGTTTGAGCCTGACTTCTTCTGCCGCCTCCATTAACTCAGCTTCACAGGGGGAATAGGCACTTAATAACACAGCTATTCACTGATGGTCCAAGTCACGGGAGCTGCGCGGATCTTCTTGACTTTGTTTTTCTTAAAAGCACCCGTGACTGTGGCCAAGGAAATCAGCAAATACCTATGGGTTCCCCCAGGAGGAATTAAAACGAGTCAGGCAGCAGGGTGGAGAGCAGGCAGGGAGCCTGAAAGAAATTGAATAGGCCTGTGCCTCTCTCCTCTTTCCTTTTGGCTAGATTTTTCCAGAATGTAGTGGAAAGTTCTATGGTATCCGTAGTGAGCCCATTGTCCCTTTGGTTCAGTTGGGGACCTGAGGGACAAGCTGGAAAGAGGTACACCTCGAGAATTTTAGTATCCTTTGAATGATAGAGCCAGACCCTATCATGAATGATGGTTTCCATATCTGGGCTCAAGTTGTATAGCTTCTGTCTTCCATTGCAGACTCCTGCCCTCTATCAGTAAAGCCATTAACACCACACACACACACACACACACACACACACACACACACACACACAGTGACTCCCACATCTAGAGGTACTTAATCCCATGAATAAGGTAATGAAGAAAGACACAGGGCTAGGTATAACTAGGATATGGGTTTGTATCCCAGCTCCGCCACACACACCAGCTCTGTGTCCTCTGTGAAGAGTGAATTCCCAGCCATATAAATACTGCACATGTTTAAAGATAGTAAAAGTGGTGTGAAAAGAACAATGAGATAAGTGACACCACTGAGGGGCCAGCTTAGAGCCCAGACAGCTGCACTGTGGGGCCCACATGTTTGACAGCCCTGTTGTACCACTCCCTGTCAAAGGGATGGAAAGACCGACATGTGCATGCTCATTGCTGAAGGCTAGAAACAACTCCGTTATCTGGCTTTCCTAAAGTCCTGTATATCATATTTCAGGGAGGAAAAAAATTTTCTTTTAAATTGTGGCAAAATGGCCTTGAACTTCTGATGCTGTGCCTCTGCCTCCAGAATGTTGGGATTACAGATGTAAATTCTCATGCCTGTTTTTGGTTTTGGTTTTGGTTTTGCTTTTTCGAGACAGGGTTTCTCTGTATTGCTCTGGAACCTTTCCTGGAACTTGCTCTGTAGACCAGGCTGACCTCAAACTCACAGAGATTTGCCTGCCTCTGCTTCCCAAGTACTGGGATTACAGGCGTGTGCCACCACCGCCCAGCCCCATGCCTGGTTTTTATCGATGCCTGGGACTAAGCTGTAGGCTTCATGCGTGCGAGTCAAGCACTCTACAAGCTGATTCACAGGCTCAGCCCACTTTTGTTCATTTGTTTGTAAAGCCATGCCTCCTGGCTGGTAGTGTGCCAGCTGTTACAGGCACAGATCGAAGTTCAGGGAGTACCTGCTAGGGTTTCCGGCTTCTTCTGTGTGGGAAGGACTGGGGTCAGCAGTACACGGATGGCAGCAAAAATAGAGAGAAACTTCTAAGAGAACACTTCCAGGAGAGGAAATGGGCCACGGGGATGGGAAAGGTAAGCGCAGGGGCCTCACCTTTTGTTTTTCTAACTCACGGGCATCCAAATGTAATGGTAATAACAATAGGGACGTGTAACACATTAAGCAATACATGCCATGTGCTGGGTGTTTGTATGTACTAATGGCTTGAATAGTCATCTAATTTTGTATGCTAGGCATTGGTTTTGTTCCTGTGTATAGATGAGGAAATAAGCCTGGTAAATTAAGCAATACCTTTATTCCTGCATAGCAAGTAAGTGACAGTCAGAGGTTGAAATTGAAAGGCTCCAAAGAGTTCTATCCTCTAGCCCTTGCTGCCCATGCATAACCGATGTATTACCTACAGTCCTTTGTTTCATTAAATTCTTTTGATGTTGCATACAGCCAACAGCATATTTTAATTTCCTTATAAATAAATTCCATTCATTTCTCATCTAGCTTTTCTCTCCCTCCAAATAGCCATTGGCTCTCTATACTTTTTCTTCAAACGTCAAAATAGTCTGTGAACATAATTCATGATTTTAAAAGAACGAGAAGCATAGTGTTGGATTCTGGTGCCTTGCAAGGAACTATTGGTATGTTTGGGTGACTTAAGTAAAGTTCCCCATTTGGCTGCTGTGTTTATTACATCCCTTAGAGATGGCAACAGAGGCATGAGTGTACCCCAGGCCCTCTGATAACAACCAACAAGGAAACCCATCAGTCAACTCCATATCCATCAGCAAGTGACGAGAGTACTTCCCAATGGTGAGCGAATCTCTAACACTGAGTCTGTAATTAAGTGGCTGTGGGCAAATGATCTCTTTGCTCTTCATTTTCTCCTTTGCAGTCCATGATACCTCCAACATAGGACTGTCGTCAGGATTAGAACTCATCCACACAGTTAAAAATGAACTGGTCTCATTTGTCTATTGTTACATTCCCAGGCATTATCTAAGGCTTCTATTATTACTACTGTATTAGTTAAATAAAATAAGGTTTATAAAGGGCAAACAATTTGGTCAAGGCCTTCACAGAGAGAGGTCACTGCTTTCTCTCCTCAACACACTTGGGTCCTGCTGTACACAGTGTGGAAAGAATGAGGACAGCATTCAAAGTGTTGATGAGCCTGGCTGGCTCCCCAAATGGGAAATGAAGCATCCACAGAAACGCTTTTGAAAAGAATGAATGGAGCGATAGTCCGAAAGACGACAAACAAACCATCAAGCTTGCTACATACATGTCGTTCTAATATCTGCTGCCTTTGTACCCCCATCTGTCCAAACTCTTGGAGCTGCTTTTCTTACCCACTTACGGTTGACTCCAGTTATCCTTCAGGAACTTCACTCTCTGCCTTCCCAGGATCCCTCAGCTTCATTAAGATGTACCTGGACTCCATTCCCTGTGTGTCATATTAACTCAGCATCGCCACTGTCTTCTGGCCTTGACTTCCTGTTCAATTTTCAAAATGCCATCTTCCTCAGAGTTCCAAGGATCCTCTGTATTATCTTACCTTCTTTTCATTTTCAATCTCTCTCTTCAAAACAAAAGTCAGTCAGAGCAAATAAAATAAGCTCAAGTCATATCTCCTTATGAAAGGCCCTGAGATCAAGCAAGGTCGAGGTTTCATTAAGAGAGAAAGCAAGAATCCTGTTCAAAGGGGAATTGGAGAGCAGAGCTTAGAGCTACGGAGCAGCTTGTGTCTTTTTTCTTTCTTTCTTTTTTCTTTTTTCTCAAAAGTCAAAGAAGGACAAGTAATGAGCCATGGGCTGTTCTGTCCCTATGAATTCAAGAAACCTTCACATTAGGTGGCATAGAATATTATTAAGACTAATAAGATGTCTCTAGCACAGGCAAGAGATTGTTTTCCAAGGATGTCAGACCTCACAGTCCTAAAGATCATAATTGCTAAAATTAATGGCGGGCTCCAGTCTGGGATTTGGAGGTGAATAAACACAGCTTAGAGACTATAGAGGCTTCCTGTTTTGATAAGAAAAGCCAGGACATTTGCAAATATTTTTAGATGTGATGTTTATGAAGGGCTGAGAATATCAACCCAAAATGTTAGATTATCCAGCTAAATGTCGGTTTGTACAGTCAAAGTAATTCAGGCTATTGGACAGAGTACCAATCTACTGTAGTTTCCCCCTTCATTTCTTGCCTTAAAAGGGCAATAGTGAGAAAATGACTTTAACCAGCATGTTCAACAAGCATTTATTAAAAACCTGTGGAACGAGAACACTGTGCCAAAGGCATTTATTGTGTACCCAAAGGAAGCAGAAGATGAAACACACACACTTGACAGTTTAGTACATGACAAAAGAATCAAGCTGCAGACCTGGGGAAGCAGATGCTCTTTCCTAGCAACACAAGAGAGCTGTATGCTCACTTGCTCACACCTCCTGGGACTTGGGGAAGTGTGGTGTCTCCAGGGCTACTGTCCCTAGACAATCCCTATCTCAGTTCTTTTCCACATCACCTTCTTAGCTTAACATGCAATTTAGTTGAGCTTGAAAAATCCAAGCTTGGTAAAGATGGCCAATCAATGTGATCAAATACAGCAATGACAACATTAGTTTTGAATTCTAGGCTGACTCTTGCTTCTATTTAGCTTTGTGACTAGAGCAAGACATTTTAACTTTGGTTTATATGGATGTCTGAAGGTGCTGAAACATGTGTGTCTAAATCAGTTTAAATAATTAACACACACACACACAGGAGGATTGTAGGTGGGCTTTTCTATCCTGCCAGCCAGTCCCAAATAACCACACAGAGATTTATTAATTACAAATGCTTGGCCCATTGTGATGTGTACTTTTTCCCCACCAGCCTGGTCCCAGAACAGCATCAGTCCCAAATAACACACAGAAACTCTGTATTAGATATAAAGCTGTTGGCCTGTTACTAGCATTTCTTACTGGCTAGCTCTGTCATAAATATTAACCCATTTCTACCAATCTAAGTGTTTCCACATGGTCTTATCTTAACAGAGAGAGGGGCTAGACCTCTCCCACTCAAGTCTGTACACCTTGAATCTCCTCTACTACATCTCCCAGAATCATCCTTGTCTCCTAGTCCCGCCTATCTTGCCTTCCTATTTGCCAACAGTGCTTTATTCATTAACCAATAAGAGAAACATATTTATGGAACGACATCTCCCATCAGCCCATAGCTTATGCTTATTACTAACTAGGTCTTATAATTTAAATTAACCCATATTTCTTATCTACTCTCTGCCACATAGCAGTACCTTCATTTAGCACATCATATTCATCTCCTGCTTCTCTGCATCTCCTGGGACTCCCCAGACCCCACCCCTCTTCTTTCCAACATTGTCCTTGTCTCGCTCTCCTACCCAGCCTCTTCCTGCCCAGCTATAGGCCAGTCAGCTCGTTATTAACCAATGGGAGTAATATGTATTTACCGTGTGCAACACATTGTGTTGTCATGAAAACTCCTGACAGAAACAGCTTAAGGGAAGAAGGTTATCTTCTGACTCAGGATTCCAGGGGCCTCAGTCCATCATCACTGCAAGGCAGGGAAGAACAGACCACTTCATGGGAGCAGGGGTGAGTGCTGGAGGCTTTCCACACCACAAGAGACCAGAAACCAGAAAACAAAGGAGGTATACAATGTTCAAGGCCCACCCCTAATGACCTATTTCCACCACTAGGCTCCAGCTCCTAAAGTTTCCACTGTCTACCAAAAGTAGAGCCAGAGGTAAGGAACAACATTCAAAACGTAAGACAACAGGAAGATGTTTTGATTCAAACCGCAAAATTTATTGTACTCTTTTCTTGGTCCCTCCTGGCCAAGCCTAAAATAGCAGAGTACGTGGAGGATGCTGAGCACAAGCATCTATGTTGATGGGATATGTTAGGACAGCCTTCAAAAGAGAGGTCCCTCTTTTGCTATTGCTAGGCCACCCTCCTGCTGTCTCTGGGCTCTCAAACACTATTAGAAAAGCTCTCTGGGGCACCTAGCCAAGCCTGCCTGCTCCCAGTGTAGCCCATACTCAGAAATTATGTCTTTCTGTCCTTTGCTCTTGAAGCAAAGAGTCTGCCTCCTCAACCTCCTGCCAGCTAGGACTGGATCCCGATGAGCTAATTCCCTTCAGGGTGGGAATGACAGATTGTTGGCTGGGCAGACCTTTTGTTTCCCTCACCATCTGAGTGAGGTCCCTGGTAGGGAAACTTGGGAGGGTAGAGAACTTCCAAATAGCCAGTGCCTAGAATCTGCCTGAACTTTTCATATGTCAAATTATGTCATCTCCAAGCAGGTAGATGATATTACTCCCTAAGGAGCTGAAGTTTATGAGAGGTAAGAAACAGACAGGCTCAAAAACTTGCTGTATTATCACATTGCCACGATGAATAGATCAGGCTAGAAATAGAATTCTGGAGACTGATGCAGACTTTGGCAGCAGAATTTTGGAGCATGAGGAGAGAAGACTTCTCTGTCTAAGTGAGTCTGTGAACTTACGGGGGACCACCCCTCTTACAATCTCCATTTCCTCATTTGCAAAAGGAGAGATTGTAATAGCAGCTAGCTGTATTCCTGACTTCTTGCTAGGAAATCATTTAGTTGCATAGAACAGTGGTCACCCCTCCAGACCAGGAAGTTGGAAACAACTCTGATTGGGAAACTGTCACTTGGGGGTCTCACATGAGGTTTCAATCAGATGTCAGCTGGCATCTGTACTCCTCTGAATGTCTATTTAGAGCATTCAGGACCTCTTTTAAGGTGATGTGCTCCCACACAGGCTGACTTCTCTCCAGCCTTTCCACAGTGTGCACTTCAACAAAATGGCACCAGCTTCAGCCAGAAAGCAACTCAAGAGATCAAGAGAGCAGAGGCTAACAGTCAGTCACCTCTGGGAAGTGCCATTGCTAAACAAGGCAGCCCCTAATTCTTTTGGGAGGGACCACATAGGGACTTTTGGAAACTTCTCTAAGAGTATTTACAATTGTGGGGAGGAGTGAATGAAACAACCTGTGTTAAGTGCAGTAGTAAACGCCAACGAAATGGTTATTGGCAACACGTTAGCCACCTACCTGTTCTGAGGTTGGTGCCCTGGGTTCTCTTTTATTGGCTTTTAACAAGCAGCTAGCTTGTGAAATACTCAAGTTCACATTAGAAGCCAGCAATAAGAAACCCAAACCCACAAAGTTCAGACAGAGTAACAAACACTAACTCAGGAGTCTCTTGGAGCTAACGGCTCCTGGAGTACTGCATTGCTTGGATCTGGCAGGTTGCACAGTTTACCAGCCCCAGAAACTCTCAGAAACCTTGTTATATACCTGGGAACTGGCAGCCACAGTAACAATGACTGTCCCTTTCCCTATATTCTTATCAGCATGTGTCACTCTTAAATGGTGTCCAGATTATATTCTGCAAGTTGTTTAGAGTTTATACCATGCAAAATGCCAGTGCAAAAAGAATAATAACAAGTTATTTATTTAAAGTTTTTTTCTTAAAGTTTTTATGGTCAAATAATTTTGAAGAGATTGCCTGGTAAACCCTGTTCTGAAGACTTCCAGTGTCTACTGTGTGTTGTGTTAAAGGCTCTTGGAAGTCCAACAATTAGAAGCAAATATCCACGTTTACTGGACTTGAACCTAGCATTTTGCTGCTTCTTAGAGCCTGACACACTCTTTTCTCCATCTGAGGACAAGTGCCATAGGGCTAAATCTAACCCCCTACCTAGATCTGACTTAATCACAGGGAAATCCTTGAACTCTGTGATCCTCTGTCCCTATCATGCCAAGTACACAATGTGCATTTATTGGGCCATGAAGTATTAAATAACAAAGCTATCTAGTCTTGTGTTTGGGTCACATAAGCTGGGCAGGGGTGGTACACACCTTTAATCCCAGCACTCGAGAAACATAGGCAGGCAGATCTCTGAATTTGAGGCCAGCCTGGTGTACAGAACGAGTTCCAGAACAGCTAAGGCTATACAGAGACCCCCTGTTGGGGGTGGGGTAGGAAGGGGGGGATGCTGGACCGGCAGTTTGACTCTTTGGGTTCCAATCCCAATCTTAGTTCTGTCATTAAGGAGCTCTTTGACCTTCTTCAAGCTAGCCTTCCGGGCTCAATTCTCTTGTCTAGGAAACAAGAAGAGTAATTGTGTATCTCATAGCTTTCACAAAGGGATAAAACAAAACTAGGCATGTCCGGTATGGAATATAGGCTCTGCACACTGCAAGAACTCTAATAATTAAAGTTTAGTGTTCAAACTGCTGGGGCCAGAGGTTACTGAGCTAAGTGACAAAGTCTGTGAAGAACAGGCTGACTCAGGTCATTCTGAGAGAAATGACATGTAGGTAGGCGTCTTCAGCACAGTTCGGGAGAGTCCATTGTGGCAGCAGTTGGAGACTGGTGGGTGGGGTCGAGGGAAGATATTTAAAGACAAGGAGGCAGGTGGCTGGGCAGATGGGAGCCACAGGGCTTATGCACTCAGGACAGCCGGGACAATGAGTGGCAGCGGCTGCAAGACTCCAGCTTTGTCCCCACAAAGCAGCAGGTGAAGCCTTAGAGCATCCACAACTCCAGATACCCAGAGAGAGCCCGGCCAGAAGCAAACACTTGGCAGGGATGGGAGGCCACATTTGAAAATCTGTGTCATCACCCCTGCCCTAAGCAATGAGCACACAGATAATGGTCTCACTTCTGACTCCTCCTCCGCCCTCCAGCAGCCAGAGGAAGCACCACACTCAGTCACAGGGAAATGTATTTGATTCTGGGACTTGGCTTTCTACTTTGCCTTCATGGCAGACCCGCTTGGGTTTTGTGTGCCAGCCAAGTGCTTCCCATATTTTCCACGTCACTCAAAAGTCTCTGCTGCCTGGAGCAGGTTTAAGGAACAATCAGATTTCTTTCTGAATAAGCATTTAGTTGTACTTTGTTTTTGCTCTTCTTGGTTACGGAAGAGAAACAGTGACAGAAAGCAAACGCTGGTAACGCTTTGTGCAGAGTCGTACAAACAACTACCGTGGTGACTGTGCAAATAAAAGTTACATTGTCAGGCACACAAGAGTCTCATTGAGAAAATCCTTACTCAGACTAGTAACAGGTTGATACTTTATGCTCAGTTTAATCAAGGAAAATCCCTCGAAACTCTGCCCAAGGTGACCTGGATTTGCCCTAAGAGCCAGTGCCAACCACAGATCCCAGGTTGTGAGAAATGGAGAGCCAACAAAGAAAAGCAGAGGGGTAAACCAGAGCAGAGGGGAAGAGAAACCTGGATAGAGCTGAGCTTTGTTTGTGGGAAAAATCTCAGTGTAACTGTCTCGGATAGTGTTACTCTGTTTCAATCTCCATTCTCATCCTTAGTCCCTTGAAAGCTGAAAGGTTTTTTTGTTTTGTTTTGTTTTGTTTTGTTTTGTTTTGTTTTGTTTTGTTTAAGGAAATGTAAAATGTAGTTTACACCTGTGCAGTATCTTCCTTGTGAAGGATGGTATCCTAAGGAAAATCCCCTCAGCAGAAATGTAAAGGACTGAATACACAGAGTGAGTCCCCATCAGTCTCTTCCTGTGAGCCTTGGCAGGTTGCATGTGGGCAAAGCCTATCTGTCATTCCTTGCTTAGAGTTGCCAGCTTCAGTAAATAAAAATTTAGGGCAAAAGAAAGCAAGGAAAGTAAGCAAGCAAAAGTAAAAAGAGATGCCAGTTAAAGGGAATTTCAGAAGAATTGCAGAAAATTCTTAACAAAGCTATCTTTCAAGAATTCAGAGGGACCTACTCAAAATTACATTTTTGTCTGAAATGCTCTGTCTTCTTTTTCATATGACAGTATTATCTGTTTTTTCTCTTACTTCTCACCTGGGACGATGCTTTTTGTCACTCACTTAGAGACCTGGCTCATCTCTGCCTCCAAATTACTTCATGCACCCATATACTGCTTCTGCCCCTGAGGCAGACATTACAAAATTCTTTCAGGTTTAAGATTAGTAAATAAAGTGCCAACAGAAGTGCTGGGGCTGGCAAACCCCCACAAACTATTTAAGTGGGAAAGGACATGGGTGAGAGGTAGTTGTGAGGGCATTCTGGATGTGGCTTGGTGAATAGATATCTTGCCCAGCATGTGCGAGGTTCTGGGTTCAGTTCCTAGCACTAGAGACAGGAGGGGGTGGGGTTGGAAAGCCTGAAGAGATCTGTAGGTGTCTGTCTTTCAGTGGTCGAGTACTTGTCTACTATGAACAGTGGCCTAGGATCCCAACACTATCACCAATTAACTGATTGATTATTGAAGTGATTTATCATCCAGGGCATGGTGGAACGGGCCCTGCCTTGGGAGGGAGTTTATGGATGTAGGACACTGAGATACCTATTGAAGGCATGTGAGTTCAAGAGTGGGCCTTTTGTCCATCTCATCAGTTCTATCCTACAACTCTTCACAGAGGGCATGCATTGCTTTGGGACTCACCAACTATCTTAGTACTGCCGCAGATTGGGTCTCGAATGTCTTCCAGAGATAGCTCAGGGCAGCAGATACAATACTCAAGGGGGACTCATATGTGAGCGTCCTCTAAAACTATCCAAATATTATTATCTACTACCTATGGGATGTATGTGTGAGTGTGTAATGTGTGTGTGTGTGTGTGTGTGTGTGTGTGTGTGTGTGTGTGTGATTGTAGCCAGGCTAGCCTCAACCTGGATACAGTAAAATTAGGTCCTGTGCCCACCATGCCTAGCTTCTCTGATGCTTTTATTACACTCACTTCGCAGTGGATTTAAAAGTAAGCGGTGAGGCCAGCTGTCCTTACTAATCTTTCCTTATACAGAAAATTTTCACTCAGAATGAAGTAGAAACTTCCAACAAATAATGTTGTGTTAGCCTACTCTTACAAAGAATATAATGGCATATAGATACAGAAATATGATTATAAAGTGTATTAAATGCAAAAGCAAGATGCTCTCAAGTCAATTGTTGAGATTATTGGCCCAATGGATTCAAAAACATTTTCCCCACAGTCTATATACAGACCACCACCCCCTACTCCCACCTGAAACAGGATTTCTCTGTGCAACAGAACCCTGGCTGCCCTGGAACTCACTTTGTAGACCAGGCTGGCCCCTGACTGACTGCCTCTGCCTTCAAATGCTGGGATTAAAGGCATGTGCCACCACTACTCTGTATACTGACTTTTTATAAAGAAATAGTTGTGTGTAGCTCAGATGCTATAGCTTGCTTTTGTCTCATAGAGAGTATTTGTTTTGGAGTTATTATTCTTGTTTAATATTCTCTTGGCAATTTTTGATTTTTTTTTTTTTTTTTTTGGCCTTTTCCTTTACCAGGTTCTAGTGGGATTTTTTTTTTTTTTTTTTTTACTTGATTCAGTAACATTTCTCTATTAAATGGGGAAAGATTTTATTTCCATGATGTTTTTCCAATCCAGAATTTGGAATGTGTCTCTAGTTATTCAGAATAGGCTCTATTTCCTATAACAAAATTTTAATACTTTCCTCAGACAGATCCTAAGCTTTTGTGGGTTTTTTAGTTTAATTTTTTTTTTTTTAAAGACAGGGTTTTTCTGTGTAGCTCTGGCTATCTTGGCATTCTCTGTTGACCAGGCTGGCCTTGAACTTATGGAGAAGCTCCTGTCTCTCCCTCTCAAGTGCTGGGATTAAAGGTGTGTGCCACCATTACCCAACTACGTTTGTTTTGTTTCTTTCTAAACTTTTCCTATTAAATTTGCTCATGATACTATTTTAAAGCATTTTATAATTTCTATGTACACATATTACTCACATAAAGGCAATTTGTTGTTTTAAAAAATGACTATCTTGCCAGATGGCAGCGTTACTCAGCTTTAATTCCAGCACACGGGAGGCAAAGGCTGTCAGATCTCTGTGAGTTCATGGAGGCCAGCCTGGTCTACAGAAAGAGTTTCAGGCCTGACTTTATAGCTGCTGGGAAACCCTGTCTCAAAAACAAAAAATTTATCCTCATTGGTACAAGCTCTAGTGTGTGGGGGTTTTTTTTGTTTGTTTTTGTTTTTTTGGGTTTTTTTGGGGTTTTTTTTTTTTTTTTTTTCTTCCATTTTTCAAGACAGGGTTTCTCTGTATTGTTTTGGAGCCTGTCCTGGAACTAACTCTGTAGACCAGGCTGGCCTCAAGCTCACAAGAGATCCGCCTGTCTCTGCCTCCCGAGTGCTGGAATTAAAAGCATGCAACACCACTACCAGGCCGGCTCTAGAATTCTTAATTAAGTCACTTGAGTTTTCAGTCATAATCAAGTAATAGTAGCATCCCTTTTCTTTTATACTTCTTTATTGGTAGGGGGACCTGTATGGTGTTCAGAGGACAGCCCATGGGAGTTGGTCCTCTCCTTCCACCATATGGGTTCCAGGGAGCAGACTTAAGGCAGGCTTGGCAGCAAGTGCCTTACCCACTGACCACCTCACTCCCCTGTGTTGTCTTTTTCCATCTTTTAAATCCTAATTTACTTTTCCTGCCTTATTACATAGTTAGTACCCCATAAGGCAGAATGATAATGGTGACATTTGTTTACCCAGTATGGAAGCTAGGAGTGTTTGCTCTTGAAAATCTGTAACTAATACAAAGCACTGTCTATACAAAAGAAAAAGCTTTATCGTTTGGGGATGTAACAATACTCACTCTTAGTATGTATGATAGTGAAGAATGCCTTGAAACAGAGATTTTAAGAACTTTTCATCTCTTGCATTCTTATGAAAGTCGTGGGCTAGGGGAGCCGGGAAGCTAATGTATCCATAATAGCAGATTAAGAGTTCAAAGATTAAGAACAGCTGGGGGAAAGCAAGCAAGCAGGGATCAGCAAGTAGGATTTTCTTGGGCAAAAGCCAGAAACCCCAGCTGGGAGGTAACCATGGGAAGCAGTGGTAGGAAAGAGCTCTGAGGAGCCATGACATGCAGCTTCTAGACAGTCCTCCAAGTGTCCAAAACAGCGGCCACCCTCTGGAGGGAAGCGGAGTTTATTACCTAGGACAATGCCTTGCAACAGCAGTGAATAGTCAATGAATACATTGTTGCATGAAGAACCGAGACAGTCAGGGGGCACAGGCTCTCCAGGGGCCAAAGGAAACCGGCAAAGTCTAATGTCAAAACAGATGATTTCAAATGTCCTCTTGAACATTTGAAATGTTCAAACATTGAATGGTAACCTGCATGCAGAAAAGTGTTCAAATCGCAGAGGCTTCTACCCACCTCACCCCCTTAAAAGCTCAAACACAAGAACACCAAAGGATAAGCTCTTAGCTACTTTTAATCTCTAAAAGTGGAGTAGCGTAGTATATACTTGTTTGCATCCCGTTTCTTTTGTTCGGGGTAAGGTTGACCAATTTTTTTGTGGGCTTCCTTCTTGTCATCTTGGGAAGTGGAAGTTGGTTTTTCTTACCCTGCAGGATGTTCAGTCCTGTGATTATATCACATCTTATTTATACACTGCCAGACGTTGCATTACCAGTGGGCTCTCAGGGCTCTCAAGAGGCAGAGAGGCAGAGAGAGAGGCAGAGAGGCAGAGGCAGAGGCAGAGGCAGAGGCAGAGGCAGAGGCAGAGAGGCAGAGAGGCAGAGAGGCAGAGAGGCAGAGAGGCAGAGAGGCAGAGAGGCAGAGAGGCAGAGAGGCAGAGAGGCAGAGAGGCAGAGAGGCAGAGGCAAAAGCAGAAGCAGAGGCAGGATCTCTGTGAGGTCAGCCTATTCTACAGAGCAAGTTCCAGGACAGCCATAGCTATGTCTGGAAAAACAAAACAAAACAAAACAAAACAAACAAACAAACCAGAATGACATTGGTGGGACACGGGTCTTTCTGTGTTCAGCTATCGTGGCTATCACTGGTTTTCCCAGTTTATGGTCTGTGGGGACTCAGCTGTTCTGTCTCCTCACTAACTTTGGTCTGTCCTTTGCGTTCAGACATTCTGGCAGATATGGAGGGCTAACATGTTGGAAATCCTTCTCCTTCTCCTTCTCCTCCTCCTCCTCCTCCTCCTTCTTTTCTTATTGTGGGAAGGAGCTCATGCCACAGTGATTGGCAGAGGTGAGGTCAGAGGACAACTTTGCATAGTTGTCCTCTCTGACCACCTTTACGTAGGTTGTGGCGATCAAAACTGGGTCACTGGGCTTGCACAGCAGGAAGCCATTTTGCCAGCCCTTACATTGCTGCTCTCAGTTTCTTTTCTCCATGACTGGAGTGGGAAAGTGAGTTTTGGAGGGGCAACAGAATGAAAGCATGCCCACGTTGCAAAACCTAATAACACAAATGTACCAAAAATGAAGGTCACAAATGTTGAGTTCCTAAGCCTATTCCAACACAGTATTTAAGAATAGACAGCTTATAAAAACAGACACTTGTTCATGATCTCACAGTTCTGGACACTAAAAACCTGAAATCAAGTTGTTAGTGGAGCCATGCTTCTGAGACCTTAGGAAGCCCTTCCTTGCTCCACTTGGCTTAGGCAGAACTTCTGGCAACCCCGGACTTTGTTTATTAACACATCAGTCCCCTCCTCCTCATCTCGTGGCACTATCCCGTTTGTTTCTCCTCTCACAAGGCTATGCTATCTTACAGATAGACGCCATCATGGAGTAGAAACCTTCCCCATCCCAGAACGAGCTCATAACAACTTATACTCCCATAGTCGTTATCACATTCTGACGGGTGTGACCGTCAAGTTTAACTATCAATTTGGCACTACAGAGAGTCACCTAAAAAGAGCCTCACTCAATGAAGGGTCGTTTGCATCGGATTAGCATGTGGGTGTGTCTGTACAGGAAAGTCTTTTTGTTTGTTTTTGTTTCTCTCTGTGTAGCCCTGGCTGTACAGGAACTCACTCTATAGCCCAGGCTGGCCTCAAACTCAGAGTTCTGCCCGCCTCTGCCTCCCAAGTATTGGGACTAAAGGTGTGTGCTGCTACTGCCCAACTGAGGGAAATTTTAATTAAGTTAATTAATGTGAGAAAACTCAGCCCATTGTGGGTGACACCATCCCCTAGGGAGGGACCTCCCCTGAAACATCAACAAGCAAGCAAGAAGCATGCATGTATTCATTTTCCTTCACTCTCGACTGTGGGTGTGATGGGACTGGCTGCTTCGTGGCCCTGCTGCTGTGACTTTCCTGCTAGAGTGGGCCATAACCTGGGAGTGGAAATGAATTCCTTCTCCCTCAGGTTGTTTTAGCATAGCAACAGGAATGAAACTAGGGCAGGGGTTAGATTACACCTTTCATGTAGTGGGGGTGTGGGTTCAGCTCCTAGCACCCTCTTTCACTACTTAACAAGGAAGACTGTATCCTACAGATATACATTTACTAATGTATACATGTAATTTGCAGACATGTGGCGGTTATATATATATATATATATGTGTGTGTGTGTGTGTGTGTGTGTGTGTGTGTGTGTGTGTGTGTGTGTTGCAGCAGGGCAGTGGTGGTGAACACCTTTAATCCCAGCACTTGGGAGGCAGAGGCAGGAAGATCTCTGTGAGTTCGAGACCAGCCTGATCTACAAAGTTAGTTCCAGGACAGGCTCAAAGCCACAGAGAAATCCTGTCTGGAAAAGACAAAAAATAAATAGATAAATAAATAAATAAATAAATAAATATTGCTTCATTTTTCCTCTTTACTGTAATAAAATATATTTAGCATCAGATTTTATGCTTTTATTTGTGCAATTCAGTGACATTTATTATATCTGTAATGGACAGCCCTCTCCAGTCCTTCCAAATTTATTTGCCATTGCAAACAGAAACTCTATATCCATTAATCAGGAACTGCCAATTCTCCTTGTCCCTGGCTCTCAGTATTCTCTATGTTGTGTCCCTCTCTATACATCTAACATTTAGTTTTGCATGCCTCATAGAAGTGTGTATGCATTGTTCACCCTCTGCCTGCCTTATTTCCCTTTCCCTGGTGTTCAAGGCTCATCTTTTTCTTGGCTGACTAATATTCCATCGTGTGCATATGCCACATTTTGTTTATGCATTTATTTGGTGATGGATATTTGGGCTGTTTTCAGGTTTCAGCTACGATTCGTGAAGCTGATATAAATAACTGTAGACAAGGATCTCTTGGAGTCCTGTTGCTAACCCTTGCATGTGTCTTTTACCCCTTAGTAGATGTTGGCATCGTTTCAAGCCAGTATTAAAAAAAAAAAAAAAAAGTTAATGTATTCATGTATTCTTTGAGCTAATTGCTTTGTGCTCCATGGTGATATGAGGGAGACATCCCATGACGAGGAATCTTCCCTCCCTCGAACCTCAGACTATTTATTTAGCGTTAAGTGCAACTTTTCTCAAAATGGAGTTTGTTAAACCAGGTGGTAACATAGATTTGCAGGGCAACAAGTTTTCCTCACAAAATAAAAACTTTTTAGCACTCTTGGGATCTTAAAGATACAGTTACCACAGTTAACTGGGTCAGCTGAATGAGCGGGCACTAGTGAACCTGGTGTTGGAACCAACATTGGCCGTTGTGAGGTTTTCTTCGCTTGTTTTGGGTCGGTCTCTACCCAAGAGGGAACACAAAAGAATTGTGTCAGATAATATGTCTGAGTAGTTTCAGACCAAGTGATATCACACTGGCCGTAGGAATGAAACCTTGTAAGCAGATAGAGGAGAGAAAAGTGGTGGTGAAATGGGAAACCTATGCGATGGCACTTGCTGTCCATGCATGAGACTCAAGATCGAATCCCCAGCTCTGTCAAAAAGTAATGAGAGGAGAGGAGGAAGAGGAGGAGGAGAGAGGAAGGAAGGAAAAAAAAAGCATTGTACTAGGACGCCACACCCACATAAAAGCCAGGAGTTGTAGTGCAAGTCTACAGCCTTGACACTGGTGGGGAATAGGGAGGGTGACACTGGCTGAACCCAGGGTTAGCTGGCCAGCCTTCTAGCCAAAAGGGTAAGTTCCAGGATCAGTGGGAGACCCTGTCTTAAAACATATGCAAAGAGGGTGACAGAGGAAGGCACCCAACATTGATCTCCAGCATCAGCACACTCAAGGAAGCACACATACGCATTCAGACACACACACACACACACACACACACACACACACACACACACACACACACAAATCACAAGCAAACCCCATGTAATGGAGAAGTCAGTGACGTCAGCACAGGATCATGGGTCACCTTTCAGAAGGACTACACTACTTGTCTACAAAATTCCTGTAGATTTTAGCAATTTTGTGTGAATGTAATTAAAAAGAAAATGTGTTGTTTCTGCATTGCCTGGTTTAAAACCATAAGCATAAGGAATTTCTAAACAGTTTGTGTTCATTCATTTTAAAGTTAAATTCTTTGAAGACTTACTGAGTTTATTTATTTTTTATTTATTTATTATTTTCATTGGAGAGTTTCGGGCATTGCTCAATCTAAGAAACACCCAGTCAAGGCAGAAAGTCCAAACCAGGGTCATCATGATGGGAAAATGACAGCATGAGCAGCCGGAAGCTCACTTGGCTAGAGCACATCCGATTTTGGACTCGAGTGTGAATTCATATATAAATATGTCTTTCCACCAAAGTCAGCCATGACCAGGTCATAAAAAAGGGCACATTAGAAAGACAGGACCTCAGTGCAAGGCTTGGTTGTTTTCCTGCCTTGGCCCTGCTAGCTGTGGCCTTCAGCTGCCTTTTCTCTAGGGGTTAATAACAAAGCCAAGCTTGCATGTTTGCTATAAGGATTACATCTGACATATTTAAAGCATCTGGGACGTCTTGGGAGTATTCAGTGACAGCCACTGATGGTACAGGGACATTTGAGCTGGAGGTTCTTGGCGTGTTCCCTGAGTTCTATGTCATGCTTAATATTTTTCCACATTTGGGGAAATATTCTGGGCTGGATAACTCAGGATGGTGCATGGAATCACAGCACGCGTTGCCAAACTACAAATGAAACACAAGTCTGACTCTTAGATTAGGCTCTCGCTCGCTGAATGGTTTAACTAATATTTCTGCCTAGTTAAAATTGTTGAGAACAGCCATTTCAATCTTTGACACAGAAACTGTTCTCCAATCTTTCTGCTTTACTTTTTATAGACTGTATTTTGTTGATCAGATTCCACATCGTCGGTTATGATTTAAAAAGAAACCATTAAAATGTGACCATGTGTGGAGAAAGAAGTAAACAAGGCATCTATATGAGAAACTGACCCACTTCTACACTGACTTCAGGGAGTAAATTGAAAGCTGGTCTTTGAGTTTTATGAAAATGATGAAATCTGTTGTTTTTTGTAATTATTTTTCTACCAACAGTGTGATAAGGGTAATGATCCCTTATTTGCAAACAGGAACCATATTTTAAGCAGTCACTTGGCCTAAAACAATACAAAATGATTATAATCATGTTTTAAAGGTCTTGGAAATCTGTTTTCTTTATAAATCACCCTTACGCCCCTTAGCAGGAGCAGTGAGTCCCAGGGTTGAGGACATGTCAACTGTGTCTTCCTTGAATATTGGAGACCGTCCCTTTCTCCCCACCTCTCTGCAGTAGTGCCTCATGTGCACGGTACAACAGTATCCTAGCTGGCCTCCCTGCTTCCACTCTAGAATTTTCTAACCCATCCTCCACACAATAGTTAAGATTGGGTTTTTGTAATCATAAATGAAATCATGCCATTTATTGCCTGGTCACAGCTCTCCAATGGCCTCTAAAGCATGCAGAGCAAAATCCACAACGGCTGCAGTCTGTACACCCAGAAGGCCTAGGCCATGCCTTCCCATCTTACCTCTGTCCAAACCGCCATTTTCTTCACAGGCAGACATACTCTCTTCAAACACTCCAAATATGTTCCCACTTGAGACTCCCACAGTCTCTACCCAGAAAGCTCTGTGTTTCCCAGCCTTGCCAAAGTAGTTTTCTGTCGTGGCCCTGTTGGTTCCTCAGAGAAGCCCTCATTTCCTGCACAGACCATGCTGTGTCTCATACTGATTGATTTGCTTCAGTACATTCAGAATTTGTACTCCATCTTTGTCACATGGCTTGTGCTGTAGCCATGTCCCCCTAGAAGGCAGGCAGGCTTCTGGAAACGTCATGCCACTTGGTGGCTTGACACCTGCAGAAAGCAGGCTTGCAAACTTTGCTTCTGTGCACGACTGAGTGTAAACTAACTGTGCTCTAGTCCTGGCTTGGTTATTAGCAGGGTAACCTCTTGCAAGTAATCAGTTTTCTTGAACCTTGGTTTCTCTTATGAGTGGTTACTGTGTAAGCGAGACTCCATGGTCTTTAAGAGTCCTTCTTATTTTACATTCCATGGCTCGTAGCGCTCCAGCCCCCTCTCCTCATCCCATGCATAGCTCTAAACCAGTTAGAGATATTTTCTTCATAAACATGGAGATTCTAAGGATGTGTGATGGTCTCTAGACGCTGAAATGTCATCAAAACCACATGTTGTAGTGTTTATTTTCCCTCACTTGGCCAAGCCCACTGAAACCACACCCTCCGCTGCCAAGCCACAGCCCAATTCTGCTTTTGGAAGTAAAAGTGGGGTAGAAGGATCTCTGGCAGCAGAAATGTAAAAATCAATCAATCACCAATCAATCAATCAATAAATAAACAAGCTCCTTGGACCCCTGACTAGCACCTCATTTATGGAGAAATTGGGGTATGATCGATAGGACTGATGAGATGCTATCATATGCAAAAGTTCATGAAGATAATAGGGAAAAGTAATATGAAATTTTAGAGACAGTAGTTCTGTGCTTATCTGGGGTTTTGCTTTCCAGGGTTTCAGTTACTCACAGCCAACCACAGACAAAAATATTATATGGAAAATTCCAGAAAGGAACAATTCATAAGTTTTAGATTTTTAAACTGTCCTGAGTAGCATGATGCAATCTTGTGCCACACACCTCCATCTTGCCTGGGGAGTGAGTGAATCATCTCTGTCAGTGAACCCCTGCTGGTGCTGTATACAATACCCTCCTGCTAATAGCTAGTCTGGTTATCAGATGGACATTTAGTGCTGTCAGAGCACTGATGTTCCAGTAACCCCTAGCCTACTTCACAGGGCCCCACAAGAGTGATGACACAGGGAAGGACAAATTAACGGGAGCTTAGTGGCAGCACTGTGGGCATATAAGGAAAAAAAAAAAACTTGAAGGTTATATACAGGGTTCAGGAACCTCTGGGGCTTCAGGCATCCATAGCAATCTTGACATACATTCCTGTCAAAGAGGGGGAGTTCTTTCACTGACAGACAATTTCTAAACTCTTATATCCAGCCCATACATAATTAAAATAATACCCTTGTACTTGCTCAACTTTTAGCTCTTAAGTTTAGCACATGCCAGAAATATACATTTAGAAATAGTTTAGCAAGGCTGTGATTACAGTGACTTTAACCCATGTGAGCACCTGTGAAAAATTGCCTCAGGAAATAGAAAGGAAATCTCCTTCATGGTCAGAAAAGTTGAAGTCGGTTTTCATTGCAAGAACAGACTTTAATTTTCTCTTAAATGCATATTGATGAACCAACGTTTTAAAATGTAACGCTAAACCAAGTTGATAGCTCATAGCTGTAATTCCTACACTTAAGAGGCTGAGGCAGGAGGGATTATCGTGAGTTTGAAGCCAGCCTGAGCTACACAGTGGGTTCCAGACCAGCCTGGGCTACAGAGTGAGAGCCTATCACAAAAACATCACCTTTTAATAATGATAAAAATTAAAGCTAGTGGTGGAGCATGACTTCAGCCCCAGCACTTGGGAGGCAGAGGCAGGCAGATCTCTGAGTTTGAGGCCGGTCTGGTCTATGGAGCAAGTACCAGGACAGCATAGTAGCTCCAGGGCTACACAGAGGAAACCTGTCTCAAAAACCGGTGTGTGTGTGTGTGTGTGTGTGTGTGTGTGTGTGTGTGTGTGTGTGTGTGTGTGCAGCAATTGATTAAATGAAAAACAAACCAATTAAAAACATAACAGCAATATCAATGTGAGCACGAGGACAAGGCCTTGGTTTAACAGTGAGAAAGCTAGAACTCAGGGATCAAATGGTCAGGTCAAGATCACATCTCTCTTTTATGTTAACTCAGAGCTGAACCTCTCTGCCTTCCAGCCTGGCAGTTTCATGCCGTCTTCCTTGCCCTTCCTAGAGCCCATGGGTATCAGCAGCTTCCCATCACATGGGCCAGCTATGGTGGGAAGTGGCCGGTTTAAAAAGCATGACTGGGTTAAGATCCATGAGGCTGACTAGCCAGTTGGAACTTCATGTCTATGGAGAGTTGGAATGGATCAGATTCCTAGCCAAAATCCTCAGCCCTCACCAGTCATTCATTGCCCATCTCTGACTATTGACCTTTCTACTATGGGGTAAAATCTTTGGAATGTACTAACCTGGCAGACCAGTGTCTCCCACCGACACAAAGGCTAAGCAGGCCATCGGGCAGCAACTGGGACTCAGTCAGCCATTTCCTCAGTTGTGCTCTAAGCTGCCAGCCTGACACTCTCACCAATGCATCTGGGAAATGCCCCGATTTGTCACAGCTTTTGTTCTGTGGCTATAAACGCTCATGTACATACTTCCACATTGGAACACGTTACTCACGGCAGCCCTAGTCTGTGTTCCCAGGCTATCATCTCCCGTATCTGGCTCAAGATGAGTTGTAAAGTGAGCTGTGTTCTGTGTTGACATAATACAGTGTCAGAACACGGCAGGCCACAGTAGAGTGTGATCAAGCCATCCTCTGAGAAGTATTTTGCGTGTTAGCCATCAGGAAGATGTAATTGTTATTTTTTTTTCTGGTGCTGAAGATTGAACCCATGGCCTCACATATGCCAGGCTTACTCTCTAACACCTATCCACATCACTGGTAATTTTTTTACGTGTCAGATATTATACGGCGTGTGTTAATCCCATTGTTCTGTGTAATACCTACAGTAATTCTTTTTTTGTTTGTTCTGTTTTTTGAGACAGGGTTTTACTATGTAGCCATGGCTGCCCTAGAACTCACACTGTAGGCCAGGCTGTCCTTGAATTCAGAGATCCACCTGCCTCTGCCTCCCAGGTGCTGGGATTAAAGGCATGGCCCACCACGGCCCGGCTACTTACAGTTGTTCTCAGGGGTAGGTTATTTTGTGACAGGCACTTGTCTTAGTCTACTACATCTACTGTTATTAATCCCCAGAAGCAATAATACACAGCTAGCAATAATTCCCTGCATGACCTGCTGTCGCAGCACTAGCTGCTGTAGACAGGAAAACCAAAGAGAAGAAAAGAGCCGGCCAGGAGCCAGCTGCAACCCAAGGGACCTGGAATGTCCGAGATTTGACTCTGATATATCTGGCTTTGAGGGGGTTACCAGATACAGACTGGCAAGAAAAGATAATCTGTAAAGCACTCTGAATTCAGTTCTTATCAAAGAAGAGCAGAGACACGCTTGTGTGAGGAGTTGGTGGGAAAGTGAGGAAGCATAGCCAAGCCTTAGGATCAGCCTTCATTTCCCTTCATTGTATGTCATATATGTCCTGTGACAGCTCTGGCCATTCATCCCATGTCATATATGTTCTGTGACAGCTCTGGCCATTCATCCCATGTCTTATATGTCCTGTGATAGCTCTGGCCATTCATCCCATGTCATATATGTCCTGTGACAGCTCTGGCCATTCATCCCATGTCATATATGTCCTGTGACAGCTCTGGCCATTCATCCCATGTCATATATGTCCTGTGATAGCTCTGGCCATTCATCCCATGTCATATATGTCCTGTGACAGCTCTGGCCATTCATCCCATGTCATAAATGTCCTGTGACAGCTCTGGCCATTCATCCAATGTCATATATGTCCTGTGACAGCTCTGGCCATTCATCCGATGTCATATATGTCCTGTGATAGTTCTGGCCATTCATCCCGTAAGCTCTAGTTGTCTACACAGTTGTCTCCTCTACCTACCTCTTACCTTTCAGCGTCATCAATTAGCTTCTTTCTCTTTTTTCCTTCTCTTCTTCCTCCTCCTCTTCCTGCTCCTCCTCTTCTCCCACCCCCTTTCTTCCCTGCTTGTGTCTGCTCCCCACCCCTGCTCCTTCCTGCAAGGCTCACAGGCTGATACTATTGCACAGATAGGATCTGTCTGGGTACATAACTCGCTGTATGTTCTCCATGGGGAGCACCTTCCTGTCAGGTCATCTCACGCTTCCGGGAAGGATGCCTTCCTTCTACCTCTAGAGGAAAGAACACTCATGGTTCTTTAGCTGTGGCCAAAGGTCTTCTAGAACATACGTTACTGTTGTATCCAAAAATGAACCAAAAATGAGTGTCCAAGCACATGGTGGAGTTCGTCTGCACAAATACTATTTTATGTGTTATCTTCTAACAGCCCCAGTCTTATTTAAAAAGAAGCTTGAGGGTAAAACTTTAAATAAAAGTCCTGTCAGCTCTTCTCTCATTAGAGATGTTGCCCATGTAGATTATTCAGTACTAAACATCATAAACTCTCTTGTTTTAAGTTTTTTTTTGTTTTTTTTTTGTTTTTGTTTTTTTTTTTTTGACACAGGGTTTTTCTGTGTAACCCTGACTGTCCTGGAACTCACTCTGTAGACCAGGCTGGCCTGGAACTCACAGAGATCCGCTGGAATTAAAGTTGTGTGTCACCACTGCTGGGCTGGCATCTTAAATTCTTCATCCTTCTCCACCTTCTTAGTGAACCAGTACTTACAGATTTTATTATTTTTGGCTGACTCAAGAGTATGAAGAGGAACAATCCATGCTGCTGTCACTCAGAAGCTCAGATTGTTGTGCCTGTTGTGCCCAGACTCTGAATCTCCCAAAACCACCATGAGACCAGATCTGACACAAAAACAAAGAGTCATTATAATTGCCGAGTTAACTCGAGTCCTCTGTCTGTCCGACACATCGGGCAGGGCAGGGAATATATTGGGGTAGAGCAAGGGAGTGTCTCAGGGTCTGCTGGTTGCTTGGCAGCAGTCTCAGGATTGGTACACCTCCAGGCCTGGGCAACCTGTCCTGAGTGGATTGGTTAGCTGCAGCTGCAGAAAGGTTGCTATGCCAAGAGACCATCCCAGGGCAGCTGCTATGCTAGGCATTCCATTATTACCATTAAAGCACATCCAGAGCCCACCAGATAACCTCTGATTGGTTTCTTGCCACATGGAGGTTATCCTAGTGATTAGGGCAAGGTCGGGAGCTCAGCACACGTTGCTGAGTCAGAGGCTTATATCTTGCTGGGTCTTTCTGCAGCTGGATGAGGGTCTGGGCCCTTCAAGATAATTTGACATTTTAAAATAACCAGACAGCAGTTGTATGGAGCTGATATATATATAGTTTTCAAGTCAATAGAAAAAAACCCTTTGGTTCTTTCAAAAGCACTTCTCCTTAAAATATTACTTTTTCTACCTTTGTATTCCCCCTGGGGCCCTGAAAATACTTAGTCATCCTCCCGGGTCTCCCCTCTTCTCCACAGAGCCTCCAGGGTTTCTCAGATGTACCTCAGATGTACCTTTTCCTTTGGGAAAAGTCACCACCACTCCTTGTTGTCATTTGCACACCTGCTCTCTGTGCTTGTTTTTAGGAAAAGTTACCATTTTACAACTTGAGGGCAGAGAAAATCCCCATGTCTTCTTCCTTGAACGAGTTAAGATAATATCTTGCACATAAATGGTAAGAGAAAAAGGGAAGGGGTTTAGACCAGAAAAGTCATTGTCTTGCCCACCCTGCCGATGTACCACCGGGAGAGTGAAGGAAACATTAGGTGAATTTGTACCCTGGAGAAAATTATAGTGGGCACAATAGCAAAGAAAGAAGTTATCCTAAGGTACAGAGAAACTAACAATGAGAAAATAAACCCCAAAAGAATAAGATAAAGTCAAGCAGGAGAAATAAAGATCCATCGATAGGAGATGAGATAAACAGAGAAACAACAACAACAACAAAAAAAAAAAACAGTTTGGGGTTGTTCTGTTTGTTTTGTTGGGTTTGTTCTTTTGTTTTGTTTTAAGGGAGAGGGGATAAAGGCAGAAGAAAGGGCCAAAAAGGCATTTTTATAATCCCCTTAAGTAAATATGTTATGCCAACCAGAAGCACTAATTTGGGCTTTGGGAAGTAGAGAATGGGGAAACAACCCCAAGGCCAAAGGTAAGAGAACTGAGAAAAATAAATAGTGCAGAAAGGGGAAGAGGAGAGGGAAGCGGCCGGATCCTTTTTTGGTTATTGAAATGATTCCAGATGCCATCAGCTTTCAACAACTTTGCAGAATCAAAGGGAAAAGAGAAAACCACAGAGAAGGGGCTAGGAGTGCACATTATGTTTGTGTTGTTACAATGTTACTCTGCTTGCAAGTCACTTCTGCTCTCTGCTTTACCCGATGGCAGGCAGCACAGACCCAAACAGCACCCGGAGGTGCTGAACACTCTTGTCACACTAGGTGTGAGACACAGGGACTGAGTGCAAACTCACATCCGAAGCTGGAAATGCAGCCCAAAGGCAGGGATGGGGCTTGCCTGGCATGTGGGAGGCCCCAGGTTCGAGCCCCAGCACTGTTTAATAAGGAAAAGGGGGAAAGTAGAGCTTGGATTGTTTAAGCTATAATTTGTAAATATGTCATCATGTAAGAACTTTTCAATCACTTTTTGTTTGTTTGTCTGTTTTTCGAGACAGGGTTTCTCTGTGTAGCTTTGGAGCCTGTCCTGGAGCTAGCTCTGTTGACCAGGCTGGCCCGGAACTCACAGAGATCCACCTGCTTCTGCCTCCCCAGTGCTGGGATTAAAGGCGTGCACCACCACCACCAGGCTAAACCTGAACTTTGTGTGACAAACCTATCGATGTCTTATGACCACCCTCAGCTTTTCCCACCCCAGAATCCTTCCTCTTATTCAACAAACTCCACAGAAGCTTTTCTTCTTTTGCCTAAGTTAAAACTACACATTGAGGTGTGTGGCTTCTTTTCCTTGACCTTTTAGACCGCCGTTCTCAATCAATTCTCCCTGGCTCCCCCTGAGCTTTCTTTGAAAATGTAGTTTTCTAGACTGTTTGCCTGCAGTGGCATTGCATGGGAGTCTATTCTGGACTCGCTGCTTTCTGAAGTGTCACTATTCAAGGGAGCATACCCTCTCTCTCCCTTGCTGTAATGATTACCCAGTGGGCAGATGACCCCCCAGGCTCTACAAAAATTTTCCTCTCTATGGAGCCTCGCATTTCAACATCTCCTGCACTGTCCCGGTCCTCATAAGCTACACTTGTCCAAATGAGCTCACTGCCTTCCCCTCAAAACGTGCTCTCCTATGCTCCCATGCCAGCATTACCAATCACTGGGTTCCCCAGGATCCTCTAAGGCATCTTTAAGTTCTCCTTCGAACACATACCTAGTTCTCTTTCCCCAGAGTCTCCTTGTTAGATGCGTCTTGCCCTGTCCACTTTTTTTGATCCCCGTTAAGTGCTACCATCTGTCTTCAGAATGTCCTAGAGAAACTGTTTTGACTTTGTTTCCTCAGATCATGTCAGGTCCCTCAAGTTGGTGATTTTTTGTTTTGTTTTGTTTTTTGTTTGAAAACCTGGGCATCTCTTTTGTGATACGTATGTATGTGAATTACTCACATATCATATATGTTGATGGGCAAGCAAAGCTGATTAAAGCAAACAGGTGAAACACAGACCAAAGTGGCTCATCTAACACTCTACTGTTAGGGCATCATTTATCTGTTCAGCTTCCCTCCCCAGGTACAGGGTGAGCCCAGATTCTTCCCAGATCATCACCCCACTGCAACATAGGCTGAGAAACACAGTGCAATTGCCTATCTGAGCCAAGAAACAAGCAGAGTATGAGGGAAGCAATCTCTCCTTCACAGCTCCAATGATGGCTGTACTTTCCTATTTATTTGTGCCATTGTACCATTAATGTCCCATCATATGTTAAACGTTGTGGGGACAAATGCAGTTTTATTCAGTCTTGTACCAGTGAAGTTCAACAAATCTGTGTTTAATTAGTTAGTGAGGTTTTTATGATCTGTCTGTGAGTGGGGACAGAAGGTAGAGTGGCCTTCCTGCTTCTGCTGCTTTCTCAAATGCCAGGGTTCCAGGCTTTGAGGTCATTTGTCCCAAACCCATCGGGAGATGAATGCATTCAGGGGAGTGAGAGCTGATGCCACTGAGTTCATGGTCAGGTACCACTGGTGGCATCTGCTAAGAAAACTGCGATGGAAGCAGAATTCCCGGGTCAAATGTGTGAACGGCAGCCGTGCTTGTTATCAAGGGCATTTCCCAGGGTCTTTGCACAATCTGAATGTCTCAATCAGCTCTTACTGCAGAAAGACCAGTGGAGATTCTCCAGTAGCCTTAAGCCTGGTGCTGCTTTCTGAAAACTTAAATGGTAATGATCTCTTCTCTGAGAAGCTCAAGGCAGAGCTGAAACAGGGAGCAGCATATTCCAAGGCCTTAGTAGGATTCAATGGAGCTCTAGGTCAACCCAGTGAAGAAGACTTCATCCCACCCCTTTGTGTGTGTGTGTGTGTCCATCTTGATAGCCTGAATAACAAACTCTTCCAGTTCAGGATCTGCCTTGGGTTGTCAGAATCATCCCTTTATTCCTTTCAATGTCTTTAATGCGTCTAAAGAATTAACACACTTTGCATATAACTGTAATATGCACAATTTATTAATGCATACATTCAATATATGTAACTGTACATAGCTGTACTCTATCACCTAACGCTATCTGAGTGTTAGGTCTCAAATGGCTAACAGAGGCACCTATATCATACCAAACCAGATCCTGTTCACCATCTTCTCTCAACATTGCCTTGTTGGGGAGACATCCTGGCTGGCATACCCTGACCCCAGGGACTGGGCTAGGTTTCCCATCCCCCAGCCTTGGCTTCTTGGTCACTTGCTCCAAGGCTCCTCTCTGGCCACTGCCTCATGCCCCTCTTCTCTTTCTCTCTTGCCCCCCTCCCTAGCCCCCATGGCCCAGTTCACTCTGTACTCTTCCAGATGCCATTGCCTGTGATCCCTCTTATATCTATAACAAAAATCTCAACCTCTTAGGGGCAGTCTCCTCCCCACCCCCCTCTTTTCATTTACTGAGCAAGAACAAAAAAATTTGAGTGCATCCTATTGCTGGAGGTAGAGGAATGAGCTTCCTAAGGCATGTCAATGTGTGGAACTATGATTTCAACGGAGGAGTAATAGTTGTTTATAGAAGTCAAAGTGAAAAGGTCTCCCAATCACACACACACACACACACACACACACACACACACACACAGAGAGAGAGAGAGAGAGAGAGAGAGAGAGAGAGAGAGAGAGAGAGAGAGAGAGAGAGAGAGAGCTTCAAAAAGGATACACTCCTGAAAAATCACTACATCATATTCCAAGAACTTTGGGGGAATCTGGAGGTGCTAGGGCACATACAGAGAGGAGCAGGGAGAAGTAGGTACATTAGGATCTGGCTTGACCTTTCTTCTTGGTTTTATTGTGGGCCCAGTGAGAAAGTAAGTTTGTTTCTCTGCTCCTGTATTCCCCTTCCTTTCCTGGGTGAGGTTATGGACTGAAATAATCAGTATTGGAAATCTCTCTAATTTGCTTTTTTTTCTGGGCCCTGAGTCATTCTCCCCAACACCAGGGTACCCTAAGGGAAGAGTCGGAGGAAATGATGTCACTCTCCTTGGTCTTTTTGCGAGCTTTGGGCTTTTTCTTTGGGCCCAAACTTTAACAGATCTGTTTTCTAATTAGCTCGCAAAGAGTACGGGGGAAATAAGACGTGTGCCTGTCCTCTGCTTCCCCTTTCTCCTCAGTCAAAGCATGGCAGGTGACTCCATGAGAATCCATTTGTAAATCTCAACTTCTTATCAAAAGCTGGAGGCTCTTGCTTGCTGATGTTTGTTCAGGGTTAGTTTTTAGAGACAGTCTCTCCTTTAGTACAGACTCATCTCAAATCACTCGGTAGCTGGGGATGACCTTGAACTCCTGATCCTCTGGGATACTCAGCCTGTTATCACTCATCATACCTGGCTTAGAATCTTTTTCAAATTTTTCTTTCTTTGGAGTAAGAAACCAAAAAACAGAGTGTCTTATCCAAAGTCAAGCAGGGCTAAAGAGGAGGAGACAGCAGCCAGGTGGAGGAGGGGGGCCATGCCAGGGGTAGAGCACTCAAGAGGTATGGCCATTCAGGTAAATGTACCCAACTCTTCCGCTTCATCCATTAAGTAAAGCTCTTCCTATGCAAATAAGTAAAACAAAAAGCCCACATTTGGGAATTATACCTTTGGCAGATTTCATGCATTTACTTGATGAATATATGTTTAATCCTTGGATTTGTGTTATTGTTGTTTGGTTGGTTGGTTGGTTGATTGGTTTTTATGGAGACAGGGTTTCTCTCTGTAGCCCTGGCTGTCTTGGAACTCACTCTGTAGAACAGGCTGGTCTTGAATTCAGTGGTCTGTCTGCCTCTGCCTCTTGAATGCTGGGATTAAAGATGTGGATCACCACCTCCCAGCTAATCCTTGGACATTTTAAACACTGCCATTTCAACTCTGCTTTTGCTTCCGGTCCCCCTATCCCCAAGATATTCAGCTTTTCAGAGTCTTCTAGGAGTAAATCGGTACTTGCAAAGTTAACCATGGTCTTGTTGATGAGGGTTGGGAGTAGGGTGCTCTGGAAGACCCTGAGCATCCTGGGCCAAGCAGCTGGACTAAAGACCCACACCTCAGTCATGTAGGTGACAATGGCTCTCCCTGCTAGAGATCCACAGCCCATCTCGCCTTGACTCCAACCAACCAGACTTCAGGGAAGCCTCATTCAAGACAAAGGCTCTGTTTTAAGCTGCATGGCTGGTGCTTATCCTTAGGAAGGACCCAGACCCTCCATAGGGAAGGACACATTGCCAAAGGCTAAACTGAGCATGCTTGGAAAGAGGAAGACTCTGACCCTAATACATACTACTACTGTTCCTTGGCCTACATAAGCCTGGGATGTCCATTAAAATCCCCACCTGCTCCCAACTCTACTTTGGACACCTGACTCAGAATCTTTGGAGTGGGACCTCTGAGATTCCTTTTTAAACAAATATTAAGACACTAGACTTTGGCAAACCTGACCTCATTCCTTTTGAGCACACCTTAATCCTCTTATCACACCCAGGAGCAATCGGTATGGGATGATTTATCTAAAACCTGGTACCCTTTGTGAAAGTCGTCCTTTTCAATCTGGAAAAGTCTAGGAGCCTTCAACACACAAGCTGTGATGTACAGTCGCATATTCTGTGTAGGCACACTGCTGTACAATGTGCAAACACATGCACACATATGCACAGATGAACACAGGCACAATGGGCATTTGCCTCTGACTGTATACATGCACCTACAGTAGATTCCAGGTCCCTGTGTGCTGGTGTCTGGGGTCATTTGCTTTGATCCTTGAAATGTTTTCTGACTAGGGCAGCCCTGACAGGACTGAGTCTAGAAAGCAGGTAGAAGGAACAATAGGGAGTAGGGATGGAAGCTGTCAGGGCAAAAATAACAACAAAAAACAAACAAAACAAAATTAAAAACTATTTTTTAAATCAAACTCTTTCTTTAATGTAAGTGTTTGTGTTGGAGCGTGTGTGTATGATATGTGAGTATGTATGCTTGTGTATGTACAGTGGCTGGAAATCAATGTTGCGTGTCTTCCTCCAGCATTCTGCTTTTCTTTCTGTAAGGATGTGATGCATGTTTGCATGCTCATACATGTAAACTCAGGTCCACATGTGCCTCAGCACACAGGTGATCAGACAACAACCTCCACCCTCACCTTCCACCTCCTCATTGAAGACAGGGTTTCTTTTTTTTTTTTTTTTTTTTTTGGTTGTTTGTTTTGTTTCCTGTGTCCATCCGACTTCCACAGGATTCTCCTGCCTCCGCCTCTTATCTCTCCACAGCAGCACCGAGATTACAGGCGCTCACACTGTACTTCTGGCTTTCGTGTGGGTCCTGGGGATTCCAACTAGGTCCTCACACACATATGGCAAGCATGTGTACCCACTCAGCCGGGTCTCCAGTCACTCACCTTTTTTTTTTTTTTTTTTTTTTAGGACAGGGTTTCACTATGTAACCCTGAGACTTGTTATAAACTGGCCTTGAACTCACATAGATCCACCTGCCTCAGCTTCCCCCAGGTCGGGATTAAATACCTTATATTTTAGACAGGGATTCTCACTGAACCAGGGCTTGCAAAGTTGGCTAGACTAGCTTGGTCAGGCGAGGCCCAGGGATCCTCCTGTCTCTGCCTTGTGGTGCTGAGATCACAGGCATCAGCCACCACAGCCAGGTTCCTAGGCAAGATGGTCAAGATCCTAGTTCGGATCTTCATGTCTGCACATCAAGCCCTTCCCCCACTGGAACCTCTCCCCAGCCCCTCTTAGGATGAAATTGCTTCTGCTGAATTCTGTTTCTAGGTAAAATGAGTAGATGTTAGTCAGGAAGAGAAAATGAAAAGGGCTAATTTTATTTTCTAACACCCATTACTGATTGGGTAACAGATAAAGCTGTGGTTTGGCTCCATTTTTTTTTTTTTTTTTTTTTTTTTTTATTCTCAAAATGATTCATTCAGTCCGGTTTCTCAACCCACCTGCTTAGTAACAGGGCGTTCTTTCCTGTTCTTACAGCATGACAGCCATGTTTGAAACCATGAAGCATGGAACAATACCAGGCCCAATACCGGGAGAAAGGTGATGGTCAGATATCCTAATCATGATGTACTCAGTGTGGTCATAGTTTAAAACCATCCAATGCACAGCAAGCTTCAGGCAGATTGGTGATAATAAGGCAGGGCTCCCCACACAACCAACCAAGAGAACAAGTCCCAATGTCCACAGTGGATTGAGCGTGCCGGGCTAGAGGTTCCTGTTTCCTTTCCTGAAGACATCACTACGTTCAAGATTTGCTTTTCTGTGGTTTTACAAAGCAAGTCTGCCGTCGAAAGGGAAGCTTCTCCCAGAAAAATGTACATGATGTGAAAATCAGCCTGCCTGTTCCCTTCTAGCCCACTGCCTCTCTCTCTCTCTAAGTTCCCTGTCAGTTAATTCACGTTTCCTGATTTGGCAAACCCCTGACTCCCACCGCTTTTTCTTGGGTAAAACTTCCTGAGTTGACATTAAAGGGAACTCTTGCTTCACCAAAGTTTTAGGGGGTAAATCGGCATTTAGGTATAATTACTTAAAGACCACAGCAGTTACCACTTTCTAAGTGTCGAGTGACCTTTCCCCAAAGCTCCTTGCTTACAGAGAGGTTGGCCAGAGACCTGGGGGGGGGGGTGTTGAGATAACATCTAGAGAAGCAAAAGGACCTTGGCTGGAACCAGGAACACCCTGCTTGATTTTTTTTTTTTTTTTTTTCTTCCCAAGACAGGATTCCCTCTGTAGTTTGGAGCCTATCCTGGAACTCACTCTGTAGACCAGGCTGTCCTCGAACTCACAGAGATCTGCCTGCCTCTGCCTCCCGAGTGCTGGGGAGCAGTTTTTTCAGGCCTAGTGATGGAAAAGAAGCTGATAGCAGAGAGAGGCGGAGATCTCCGAGGCCATTTCATGAGTTATGAAAAAGAGGGCCGGAGTGACATCAGCCTAGGGTTCTAGTTTCATTTCTGTGGCTATAATAAAATATCCTAACAAAAGCCAATTTAGGGGAGAAAGGGCTTATTTTCAGCTCACAAGCTTAAGTTACAGTGAAGTCAAGGCGGCAGGGACATGCACGGTCAAGGATGGAGAGAAAGGACACCCTCACTCACTTCCAAGTACTCAGCCCAGGAATCTCCCCTCATAAAATCTGGAACCTCGACCGGGTGGTGGTAGCGCACACCTTTAACCCCAGCACTGAGGCAGGCTGATCTCTGTGAGTTCGAGACCAGCCTGGTCTACAAGAGCTAGTTCTAGGACAGCCTCTAAAGCCACAGAGAAACCCTGTCTCGAAACAAACAAGATCTGGGACCTCTGGCATAGGGAATGGTACCGCCCACAGTGGTCTGGGTCGTCCCGTATCTATTAACTAATTAAGAAAAGCTTCCTACCCCAGACATGCTCTCAGGGTAAGCCGGTGTGGGCAGTCTTCAGTTGGGACTCTTTTCCTTAGTGTTAACAATGAAAGCTAAGTCCTCTGGAGCTGGTCTGTTCCTGCAATGGCCATCCTTTACAGAAAAACATACATGGTCTAGGCTGGCAGCTCTTTGTACAGCTGTCTCTCCACCTCCCAGGCTTCCAGGGAGACTGGGAAGTGGGCAGGTTGTTTTCAAGAGTCAGACCACAGCCTGTCAATGTTTGGACCACCAATAGTTCTCTGTGAAAACCAAGCGGAGCCCAGACACAAGGTTTCCGTTTGTGTGTTCCTGGGAACCTCTCCCATTTTTCTTCTCTTGGCCATGCTATGTCATCTGTGTTTGTGGGGATGCTATAATATTGGGCGAGGGGGACCTTGGGGGATTTCATGGTGGGCGAGGGACAAACATGTCAGGCAGAAAGAGCTCAAGGGAGAAGTTTTATTAGAAAGCAAAAGGGGTGGGGAAGGAATGAAGAAAAAGAAGGGGGACAGAGAGAAAAAAAAAGAGAGAGGGAAAGTCCTGTCTGCCCCTTCAGAGAACAGTGGGAAAGAGCAAAAGTGGCTGGAGGTTTTTCTTTTAAAGGGTCCTCTGCATCTGCGTGCAGACCACGTAGTGATGTAGCCGCTATGGAACCCTAGGCTGACTAGGGTACTACCTGAGAGCATTCTGCCTGGTAATGGGGGCCAGCCAGCATAATGCCTGAATCCTTAGGGGGGGGGTATTTCTTCTCAGTCTACTCCACCATCCATGGGTCTTTACTTAGATGTAACATTTCCTACTCACGCACAGACCCATCACGGTTGTATACTATTCCCTTTCTCTGATTTATTTTCCTGGAGTCTTTGCCATCTCCTAACTTTCTGTCTATGTGCATTTACATGTTTCTTTGTGGCTTCTGCCCCCTGTCCTACCTACCTTGCATACAAAACTCTGCTTTTAAAATAGAAGCCTCAAGAGAAGGAATGTGGATTGCTGCATTCTTAGCTCCTAGAAAAAGGTGTGCAATATGGTTCTGTAGGTATTTTTTAGACAATGGAGGAAATTGGGAACAGACTCAAGGAAGAAGATATGGGGAGGTTTTGTTTTATTTTTTTTTAACATTTATTTATTTATTGTGCACTGGTGTTTTGCCTGTATATACTGTGTGAGGGTATCAGAGCCCCTGGAACTGGAGTTACAGACAGTTGTGAGCTGCCATGTGGGTGTTGGGAATTGAACCACGGTCCTCTGGAAGAACAACCAGTGCTCTTAACCACTGAGCCATCTCTCCAGGCCAGATATGGGGAGTTTTTGTTATCCAAAAGAGGGTTCTTCTAAAGTACTTTTTAAAAGGGGTGAGAAGTAGGCAGGGAGAATGGCACTTGGGGGGGTGGGGAAACAATCAAATTGCCAATTGATTTACAACTAACCAGTGAGTTAGATGCCATCACTGATATTTCACTGGAAGAAACTGAGACCAAAGACCAAACAAAGAAAAGGTGACCTCTAGCATGGCTGTGTGACGCCTCCCTCTTCCCACAGCCAGTCTCTGTGACGTGTGTGGAGAATTTTGGCATCCTAAGTAGAATCTGCTGAAACATTCAAGACTAGGCCTGGCATGGCAGTGTGCCCCTCAGCACTCATAAGGCTGAGGCAGGAAGGCTGCAATGTCTAGACAAGCTTGGGGCAGAGGGAACCCCTTTCTCAGCAAAGAGAGGAAAATGAATGCAAGAACTACATTCAAATCTCAGCCCTGCCTTCAAATCCCAAACCTCATTGACAGGATGAGAGTAGGCTTTCTGTAGGACTCTGCTTTCCCTAGAGATGGCACCGAGCATTCTAAGGCTGTTCCTACTCCCCACAGTCTGGCAAGGTAGTAAGAGGAATAGTGTTCATGATTCTGAGGAAAAGATGAGGATTCATCAGAGGTTAAGCAGCAAGGCATGTCAGCCTGAAGGAAAACCACCCAGGCAGGAGGTGTCTTCACAGATGACAGATGTCACCGCTTCTTCTAACCACAGTTTGTGTGGTCTCCAAGCTCAGTAGTAGGTGTATGCTTAACTCAGCTTAACCCATAAAGGCCTGGGTTCAAGTCCCAGCAGTAATAGTAGTTCCAACAACTCCTAAAGTCATGAACTTAAAACCATTTTCCTTCAGATGACAGAAATGAAGCTCTAGAAAGCAAGGGATGCCATGTGGCCTCTGGAGGTTCTGCGTCCTTGCCCAGGTGGGGCTGTCAGGATGTGAGTATGGATGCCACATCATCTGGTGAGATTACCTCCGTGAAGTAGCACAATGCACAGGAATGTACAGAGACTATCTGTGGGAAGCCTGCTGTGCCTGGGGGTTCCAGATTCACACTCATTTAAACACGTTAAAATTGTTGATTTCCCACCCATGGGCTTGCTGATTAGGAGAATAGAATAACCTAAGTGAGAAAATAAAATGCTTGTCTTCTGTGTACTAGGCATTTGATTGACGTTTCTCGAGGCTACGGTTTGAATGAGAACGGCTCTCACAGGCTCATTGGTGCCTCAGGGAGAGGCACCTTTTGAAAGGATTAGGAGGTGTGGCCTTGCTGGAGTAGGCGTGGCCTTTTCAGAGGACTGGTGTCACTGGGGGTGGGCTTTGGGGTATCAGAAGCCTGAGCCAGGTCCAGTAGCTCTCTCTTTTCTGGCTGCCTGAAGATCCAAATGTAGAACTAGCCCTCAGTTCCTTCTCCAGCAGCATGTCTGCCTGCACGCCAGCTTGCCGTGCTTCCCGTCATTCCGATGGTGGACTAAACGTCAAACTGTAAGCAAGCCCCAATCAAACGCTTTCCATTATAAGAGTTGGAGTGATCGTGGTGTCTCTTCCCATCAATGGAACATTGAGTAAGACAACTGAGCACACTATAATATAGTGGGGACTGGGGGTGTAGAGCGCTTGCATGGTCCCTGGGTTCCACACACAGCAGCGCATAAACTGTACGTGGTGATACATGTCTGTGATCCATACACTATGGAGGAGGAAACAGGAGAATAGCACATTTAAGGCCATCCTGGGTTTCTATAGCAAGTTATATGCTTGCCATGCAAGTTTAAGACCACCCTGATTAACATAAAACCCTAGTTTAAAAAAAAAAAAAAAAAAAAAAGCAATGACAAGAAAACTTTACTATGCAAACAAGGAGTTAGGCTTCGTGCCCCTGCTTGTGCCTTTAGAGAAGCCCCGCTCCCTTTGCTACGAAGGTGGTCAGATAGCTCTGTCCTCCCTCAGTCTATGAAACAGGGTGTGATTTATCTTCCTAGTCAGTGCGCTACTTTTCTTTGGTATATCATTTTCTGTAAGAAGTCATACTTGACAAAAGTTTGTTCTGGTCCCCCTCTGTAATGCTAACCGTTACGAAAACCAGCCACTGATGGTTGAAAAGTTTATGACTCATTGATTTCTGCCAGGCTGCCTAACCCAACCAGACACGAGCCTCTCTCCTCCCCTGGGACCAGTATTGGGCTTTAAGCCTGAGGGCCGTGGGCCAGGCCTCTCCAATAGCTGGCCTTTGTGGGTTTCTCCTGGGAGCTGTGAAGGTCAAGTGCCAGCCTGGCCAAGACACGAGTTCCCAAGAAAGTCAGGCCCACGCCATGGAAAATGGAAAATGTGATGTGCAGCACGTGCAGCCTTAAAGGGCACGGGAGGCCTGTCCTCCACAGGAATTAATGCTATCTGGGTGACAATAATGAAGGCAGGAGCAGTCAGTGTCAAGAAGTGCTGTTTATCCTTACTGGCTCTTGCTTCTCCCCTCAAAGACATGCCCTCTTGACCCTCATTCCCACAGCCCAGAGGAAGGTCTAAGCAGGCACCAGTAGTCTTTTTAAAGTTGTAAATGTATTCCTTTCCCAGTAAGGCTTTCAAAAGTTGGAGTCAGGACTGGTTTAACTTTCCAAGTTATATTTTCATTGATGTCTTTATGTTATTCTCCCTAGTTGAGAGAGAGAGAGAGAGAGAGAGAGAGAGAGAGAGAGAGAGAGAGAGAGAGAGAGAGAGAGAGAGAGAAAATGTTTGTCTTGGTTTCCAACTGAGTTTTCCTTCACAGAATATCTACTTGTTCTAGTGGAAGCCTCACTCCAGCCCCTAGCATCCATATTCCTGAAGAGTCTAGAATGTTATGGTGGAAGCTCCACCCAAGTCCCCTCCATCTTTCTCCAAAACCTGCTGCATCTCAGAAAGCCTTGCCAAATGATACCCCTCCCCAGAGATGCTCAAGACCACTCCCACAGGGCAATTAGACGCCCCCCCCCCCCAGAACAGTCTCATGGTTTTCCGGTCTGTTTTTCCTGTCTCCTCTCTGGGGGGCTGGAAGGCCATCCGGGAATGTTGTATCAATTAAATATGGGCTTTTCCTAATTCAGTTTGATTTGGTCTGATTTGGATTGCTGCATTGGCGGAGAGGCTTATCCAGGTGTTGAGGGTTTTCCCTATTGAGTGCCTATTTCATGCTAGGGACTGAATATAAATAAGACTGCCACAGCATCAACATTCTAAACAGGAATCCCTAGGTATTTTATCACATATGCTTTACATGTTCAACTTTTCATCAAAAGATGGGCTACTAGGTCTAATTTTCAAGAAGTAAAATCACAAGTCTCTCACAAATATGGAAATGAATGAAAAAGAACTCATCCATCTCGCTAATTCCTGAGCAACCCAGCAATTCTGGGGACATTGTGGAGAACAGATGTACACATATGCATGAAATCAGCAATGCTGAGAGGAATTATCGTGATACATGACACGTTGGCTAATGCGGAGCAAAGTGGGTAAGGTTTCAAGTACTCTGCCCAAAACAATGAGATGAAATGCATGTGTGTTTCCAGAACAAGACTCATAGAAATTGCTACCGACAGGACATGCCTGCACTCTTAGTATTCTCTTCAATTTAACTTTTCCCTCCTAAAAAATTATTAAAAATAAGGCAGTCTGTCCAAGACAACCAGAGGAGTGCACCTTCATAGGGAAACAAGCCTCAGGAAGTCTATGTCACAGCACGCCCAAGGCTTCCTGGGGGCTTTTCCCAACTCTTGGTTGTTTTCGTGATGGACTTTACAAAGAGAAAATTCCACTCTGTTCCTGTCAGTCTCATGGAGCTTGTGTGTATTAGGCATACACCCCATCACTGAGCTGCAATCCCCAGCAACACTCCCCTTATAATTTATTTCTCCTCCTCCTCCTTCTCCTTATTTTCCATTTACCTTTGAGGGAGAATCTCAGTAAATTGCTTGGGACTACAACTGAATTCACTCTTCAATCTGGCTGAGACTTGAATCTGGGACCCTCCCAGCTGAAGCCTCCTGAAACTGGGTTCACAGGCCTGTGCCAAAAGGCACAGCTGGTTTGTATTGCCATTAAATGGTCTCTTTGGGCAGCTTCATTTACATGACAACCAGTAGACTTCAAAAAGTTTGGAGGGTGGGATTGATATACAATCTCCACAATAGAACTCTGCTTCTAGCGCCACCAGGGTGTGGCGGGGCACGCCTTTAGTCCCAGCACGCGGGAGGCAGAGGCTGGCAAATTTCCGATTCCAAGCCATCCTGGTTTGCACAGGGAGTTCCCGGACAGCCAGGACTACACAGAGAAACAGTCTTGAAAAACAGAAACAAATAACAACAACAAAAAAGGAGGGGGTAGTATGGGCGTGTGTGCATGCCCATGCGTGTGGAAGGCAGAAGATAAATTCTGGGGAGATGGGGTTCTCCTCCCACTGTGTGTGTTCTAGAGATCAAGGTCAGGTCGTCAGGCTTGGTGGCAAATGCCTTCTCCAGATGAGTCGTCTCACCAGACCCCACCGACAGGTTCTTATGCAAACTTCATACACAGTTGCATCAAACAAGAGTTCTTCAAGATGTAAATAATTACCTTCATCATATCCTTCCTCTCCCCCCACTCCCCAATGTAACCTCTACCTATGAGTCATCTAAAAAGGAGCTGGCAGTGGACAGGATCATGTCACTGACAGAAAGAAAGCCTTGAAAAGAAACATGTCTGAGTCCGGTGAGTTTACTTCTAGAATAAACTTTCCTCCCTGAGCCAAAATCCTCCTGCCCCTGAGATCACACTTGAGTATTAAATTCCATCATAAAATTAAGTTTGTAGACTAGACATACTTAAAAAAAAAAAGAGAGAGAGATGAGAGATAAGAGAGGAGTGACACATCTTCAATTCAAATAAGTATTTAAAAAATATAAATTACTTTGGCGTGGTGGCACGCACCTTTGATCCCAGCACTCTTTGGGAGGCAGAGGCAGGTGGATCTCTTTGAGTTTGAGGACAATCTAGTGAGTTTCGAGTGAGTTCCTAGACAGCCAGAGCTATGTAGAGAGGCCCTGCCTTGAAACAATCTCCCCTCCAAAATATTTCAAATTATGACATATAAAATAAACTTTATATAATGTTTTATATTAGAAGTAAATATTTTCAGAATATAAATTCTTCTCTTTTTCTTCTTGGGTTGTTTGTTTGTTTTTGAAACAGGGTTTCTCTATGTATCCTTTACTGTCCTGGAACTCACTTTGTAGACCAGGCTGGCCTCAAACTCACAGAGATCCACCTGCCTCTGCCTCCCAAGTGCTGGGATTAAAGGCATGCTCCAGCACTGCCCTCTTTTTCTTTTTAAAGACATGCTTTTTACCCATGGAATTTCTTTGTGTGTGTATGTCTGTGTGTGTGTGAGTGTCTGTGTGTCTGTCTGTCTGTGTGAGTGTGTGTGTGTCTGTGTGAGTGTGTATGTGAGTGTGTGTGTCTGTGTGAGTGTGTGTGTGTGTCTGTGTGTCTGTCTGTCTGTGTGAGTGTGTGTGTGTCTGTGTGAGTGTGTATGTGAGTGTGTGTGTCTGTGAGTGTGTGTGTGTGTCTGTGTGTCTGTCTGTCTGTGTGAGTGTGTGTGTGTCTGAGTGTGTGAGTGTGTATGAGTGTGTGAGTGTGTGAGTGTGTGTGTCTGTGTGAGTGTGTGTGTGAGTGTGTGTGTCTGTCTGTCTGTGTGAGTGTGTGTGTGTGAGTGTGTGTGTGTGAGTGTGTGTGTCTGTCTGTGTGTGTGTGAGTGTGTGTGTGTCTGTCTGTGTGTGTGAGTGTGTGTGTGTGTGTGTGTGTGTGTCCGTCCGTGTCCGTGTCCACGCATGTGGAGATCAAAGGACAACTTGTGGGAGGTGGTGGTTCTCCATACTCTTTGCTAGTCAGAAACTCACCAGCCTCCTGGATGACAGCCTTGTGCCTCTTGTTCTTGTTTTCTTTGTGTTGCTTCCATAAAACACCATGACCAAGTGTGAGGAGGAAAGGATTTCTACAGCTTACACTTCCACAGTGGGGAAGAGTTTGTGAACCTAACCTACCTCTCTGCCCATTGTGTAAGTTTAGACCAGGTCAGCCTCACCCTCACCAGGAATGAGAGGCGCTAACAAACAATTCCTGAGCAGCCCCGCTCAGCCATTATTTCCCTACTTAGGGAATCAATGGCATTAACATCTCCATTTAGAAGGAGGAAATGGGATCAGGTGCCTTTTGTCAAGACTTTCAGCAAATTGTTTCTTAAGGCAGGGTCTCTGTAGCCCAAGCTGATCCGGAATTTACTACCTAGTCCGCATTAGCCTGGAACTTGTGGTATCTGCTCAACTCAGCTTTCCAAATGCTGGCCTGTAGGTAAGAACCACCACACCTTTTTAATTTGAATCTTTATTTTCACCTTCTAAAACCTTGATGGGGGGAGGGGAGTCGAATAGCAGATATCCTGCACATCAGATGTTTACATTACGATTCAGAACGGTTGCAGAATGACAGGTATACGTATCGGTGAAAATAAATTTGTGGTTGGGGGCCACCGCAACATGAGGAGCTGTGTTGACGGGTGGCATCATTAGGAAGGTGGGGAACTGCTTCTCTAAAACTACTTGGGACAGTTTATAAGCTTTCATGTGAACAATGGGAAGAGTGGGCATCAGAGCTGATCCGATTACTACACTTGGTGGTCGTGAATTTGGTTCCTATTATTTTCTGACAGTGAAGGTGGAGAAGTAAACAGTGGTATGTGACAGATTTCACTTTCTTTTGAGCAAGCAAGAGCAGCATAGGATCGATTGGTCCTTGCCTGGATCAAGTGTCAACAGGAACCTCGTGGCAGGGGATACGAGTAGTAACAATGGCATTTGACCGTTTAGTCTGCTTCTTCAGTCATGCTTCCGGTAGGAGACATCTTATACCAACCTGGAACATTACCACAGACAGTATGCTTTGCCTATAGTTTGGTGGATAGGTTTGAGCAAGAGATTGAGAAATACAGTCTGTGCCCCTTGTCTTCTAATTGCTTTCTAAATTGAGAAGTTTGAGAGAATACATCTGAATGAGTAGTTAATCTGTCTGCCAGACCATCTCAAGTAACAAAGAGAGAGCCCTTGAATGAACTGGTAGGCCTTATTTATTTAACTTGGCACCCTTATGGGAACCTCTATTTCAAATGTTCTGTATCACCCCTTTAATTGAGGGCTTTGGATATTTGCTCTCACGGAGCAAGGAAAACTAGTGTAATGTTATAGGAAAATGTAAAATTATAAGCTGGACCACACGAATCCTAATGTAATTAGAATTCTAATTTGTATATATATATAATATATGTGTATATATATTATAATATATGCTATGATTTTGCAATTTGAAGAATGAGACACCATTGTACCCTTTTACTTCATCCTACTTTGGCCTGCTGTGAGAAGCAATGCTATGCTAAAGCCTTAGCCAACTTTTTCCCCTTAAAAGGAATTTCAAATATATCCAAGCTTCTGTGCCAGTGACTACTTGAAACCACAGCTTTATGTCACATGTCACAGGACCCTGGAATTAGATAACGTTAGGCTGAAAACGAAGGGAAGGCAGGTGCAAACAGCTGTCCCGTTTTACCAGAAAAGAAATGCAGCTCTGGAAATAATGCCCTCTCTGTAATACCCCCGTTCTGTCAGTTTCTTTCCACTCCACCAAAATGTGCACTCTAGGTCATCCCGAAAAGTAGATGATTTTATGTGTTTTCATTTAGATATTACAGTGACTGCAAATGTTCCTATTTATCTTGGAATCTCCTTTGTTCGGAATAGAATTCTAAATGAAAAACATAAATACCGGTAGCTCTCGTTTCTGTTTGAGGCCAGTTGGGCATCTTCCAAGGATGTAGAAAGATAGTAAAGAAAATAGTCCTTTTTTAAAAAACAAGACATCCCCCTGAATACAGTTTGTCTTGAGCAAATAAGTATTTGCTTTAAAGACTTTGCTTTCTGCTTATTACTTCTTTGTTGGTAATATATGATTGTGAAGTGTTGCAGAGAAGCAAATGGATGCATATGGAAAAGGCAGAAAATGCACGTGAATCTGTCTGCAAAAATTCAGAGTCCAGGAGCCATGGGTGATGGTGGGGGTGGGGGAGCTGATGTGGAGAGGCACCGTGTTCTAATTCTTGTCTGGGCTGTGGGTTAATTAATGTACAGCTAACAGACTTGTTCAATATGAGCTTTTAAAAAACGATTTGTTTTTTTCACAATTTCACTCATGTGTACAATGATCAAACACTTAAACATTAACCTCTCTTATTTCCTCCTCCATCCAGCTGGACCTCTCTGCTCCCCAGCAAACCTCTTTCCAAACTGGTTGTCTTTCTGTTTTATGCGGCCCCCCCCCCCCGTATTTAATCAGGGTAGCTTAATGAGTTGAGCATGGTGTTATTTACTTGAGCAAGAGCAATTTACAGGTGACTGTCCTAAGAAACTCTGGTCTCTTAGCAACCATTAAACCATTCACTGCCTGTAGCTTCCCCAGGAGGGGTGGGGCTTCATGAGCCATTCTTTCCCTCTACGATAGAATGTTGATCCGCCCATCTTGTGCAGCAAGAACAGTTGCCCTGAATTCATGTTTGCAAAGTCCATGTCTTGCCCAGAAGACGGAGTTTCATAGCACCACCCTCAGGCTCTTAAGTTCTTCCTGTCCCCTCTTGTGTGATAGTCCCTGAACCTTGCTTGGATGAGCTGATGTGACGTTCCATTTAGGGCTGAGTACCCAACAGCCATTTGTTCTCAACACTTGACGCTGGTTATGAGTCTTCGCGTTAAAATGTCACCCATTGCACACTGGAGCTTCTCTGACTAAGGCTGGGAGCAGCACTTATCTATGTGTCAACCCCTCCACACACACTCACACACATTCCTTTTCCCTGCCTGTGGAAAACTGTAAAAGTTACAAAAGATGTTGAAGGATGTGGCAAAGTTGTCATTTAGAAGTAAGAAATACTTTTAGTTCCTGTACTAGCTCTAGGCTTGCAAGTTGTGGCTCAATAGTAGCATTCTTGGGTTTGATGTGTTTTTAAATGTACAAACTTCAACTGCAGTGGGGAAATATATTCTGAGGAATTCAATGAATTGAGTAGTCGTTGGGAAGACAAGCTGGCTAAAGTCCTCCATTCAGAGGAAATAGACATATAGGCACTCCTACATGTGTGGTTGGAAGTTTTATGGGTTTTTCGTTTGTTTGTTTGTTTGTTTGTTTGTTTGTTTTGAGAGAGGGTTTCTCTGGTAGTCTGGGTTTCCCTGAAACTCTGTCACCTTTCAGTCACTGTTTTTGTGGCACTGATGACAGTTTCTCTTTATGCTCTTAGCAAATTCCCAGTGCACAGCACAGAACATTTAACTATGGTTGCTGTGCTATACCTTACACCTCGAGAGCACAGAACATTTAACTATGGCTGCTGTGCTATACCTCACACCTCGAGAGCACAGAACATTTAACTATGGCTGCTGTGCTATACCTCACACCTCGAGAGCACAGAACATTTAACTATGGCTGCTGTGCTATACCTCACACCTCGAGAGCACAGAACATTTAACTATGGTTGCTGTGCTATACCTCACACCTCGAGAGCACAGAACATTTAACTATGGCTGCTGTGCTATACCTTACACCTCGAGAGCACAGAACATTTAACTATGGCTGCTGTGCTATACCTCACACCTCGAGAGCACAGAACATTTAACTATGGCTGCAGTGCTATACCTTACACCTCGAGAGCACAGAACATTTAACTATGGTTGCTGTGCTATACCTCACACCTCGAGAGCACAGAACATTTAACTATGGTTGCTGTGCTATACCTCACACCTCGAGAGCACAGAACATTTAACTATGGCTGCTGTGCTATACCTTACACCTCGAGAGCACAGAACATTTAACTATGGCTGCAGTGCTATACCTTACACCTCGAGAGCACAGAACATTTAACTATGGCTGCAGTGCTATACCTCACACCTCGAGAGCACAGAACATTTAACTATGGCTGCTGTGCTATACCTCACACCTCGAGAGCACAGAACATTTAACTATGGCTGCTGTGCTATACCTCACACCTCGAGAGCACAGAACATTTAACTATGGCTGCAGTGCTATACCTCACACCTCGAGAGCACAGAACATTTAACTATGGCTGCTGTGCTATACCTTACACCTCGAGAACTTGCTCATTTCCTTTTCTGTTTTTTGTTTGTTTTTTGTCATTGTTTTGGTTTTTGCTTTATCTTTGAGATCTGCCTGCCTCTGCCTCCTGAGTGCTGGGATTAAAGTCACGTGCCACAACTGCCAGTTTGAGATTGTGATTTATATATTTATTTTGGCATTTTTTAAAAGTTGAGCTATAATTTTTCCCCACTCACCTTTGCTCCTCCCCTCTCCTTCTACCCTTCCCGCTACCCCCCCATGCTCCCAATTTACGCAGCAGATTTGTGAGCCTGTGATTTAATTAAAACCTTTTTCCACTCCTTTCCTCCCTCCCTATACACCCACTCTCTTATCCTCCCTTCCCACTTCACCCCATCTTCAAATTCACAGCCTCTTTTTTCGTTAATTAATTAACTTCCATTACTTCTTGTTTGTTGTCTAAGTGAGTGTGTATCTTTTGTAGCATCTCTCCCAAGCCCTCAGCCCTTCCCACTGCTGTTTTACCCTCTGCTTCTGAGTCTGATATTTTAGATTCCCCAAGGAAATACCAGTTGGACAATACTTGCTTTCCTCTACCCATTTTATTTATTTATTTACTGCTGTTGTTTTGGATGTAAGGTCTCATGGATGGGCTGTCCTTGAACCCCTGACCTTCCCACCTCCATCTCCTGAGTGTTGGGCTTACAGGTGGGTGCCACCATTCACTTAGTATAATGCTTTCAAGGTTTGTCTTTGTTATTCCTTTCTTTTTGTTTCTTTGTTTTGAGACGGTGTTTTTCTGTGTAGCCGTGGCTGTCCGGTAACTTGCTCTGTAGACCAGGCTGGCCTTGAACTCAGAGAGAACTGCCTGACTCTGCCCTCTGAGGGCTGGGGATCACAGGTGTGTGCTACACTGAGCCATCTTTGTTAGTTCAATGTTAGGATCTACTGATTGTATTGTTTGTTAGCATTTATTTTGTTTGTTTTTGATACAGGGCCTCACTCTGAATCCCAGTCTCAAATGGAAACTGCTATGTAGCTCAGGCTGGCGTGGAGCTTAGAATGATGCTTTCACCTCTGCCTTCTAAGAGGCAGGCATGCGCCCCTCATGTCCTGAGTGTTACAGAAAAATAATACTCTACTGTGTTTGCCATATCTCTCTCTGCACAAAGACTTACATAGTAAGATAAAGAAACCAAACAATGAACCCAGGACTTTGTGTGCGCTTAGGTTAAGCTATCTCTCACTGGCTACATCCCCAGTCCATATTCTCGATTCCTTTGTCCAATCTTCAATGACACTGTTTGTAGGTCTTGACTACCATGGACCACACAACAGTGAACTCAGACAGGAGCGTGACTCCTTGAGATACTGTTTTTATTTCCTTGGAATACACAGCCAGGAGTGGGCAAGCTGAGTCCTATGGCACACAGAACATTTGGATAGTCTTCTGGATATTTGGTGGGGTCAGAGCATAAACTACCAGGAGGAGAGTGAACAAGAGACGGGAGGCTGCAGAGGGGGCCAGAAACCACAGCTTGAAGGGCCTCATAGGCTCTTAAGGTCTTCTGCACCCCCCCACCCCACCCCCACCCCCGGCACCAGTTGCTTCTGAACAGTCTCCTGTTTTCCCTGGCCACAGATGCCCAGGCTGCTCAGTCTCCCCTTAGCCAGCTGTCATGATCCACCCTATCTCTGGCATCTGGAAACATGCCCTAGGCTCCCAGCCTCTTTGTTTCCTGAGAGAATGCACATGGCCTTTTTGTTAACAGATTTTCAATGCTAGCTTTATGATGGCACAATGCTTGGGAGATGGCAAAATAATAGGCATGTGTATGAGAAGTTTTAACATGAATCTGGTATTCTCTCTCTGTCTCTGTGTCTCTCTGTGTCTCTCTCTGTGTCTCTCTCTGTCTCTCTGTGTGTCTCTCTGTCTCTCTCTGTCTGTCTCTCTCTGTCTGTCTCTCTGTCTCTCTCTGTATCTCTCTGTCTCTCTGTCTCTGTCTCTCTCTCTCTCTCTCTCTCTCTCTCTCTCTCTCTCTCTCTTGTGTCCTGGCTGTCCTGAAAACCAGGCTGGCCTCAAACTCACAGGGATCCTCTTGCCTCTGCCTCCCGAGTGCTGGGATTAAAGGCGTGTGCCACCACTGTCATCTGTCCTTCTTTCAAGCTTCCAGGCAGTGCAAGCCCTTGGAGGTCATGCCAACCATAAACTCTACTTCCCTCTCAATGTAATCAAATTCATTGTCAGACCGGGAAATATGTTTGAGACAGTTTTTCTTAAGGACAATGCTGGCCCCAACAGCAACAGCAGAAGAGTAGACGTCAGTGCTGAATTCTTAGGACACAACCTGCTTCTAAGTGTATGGGACCTTTCCATGCTGTCTTCACTACCTTCCCCCCAAAAAACAAGATTTATTTTTATTTCATGTGCATATGAGTTTTATCTGTATGTGTGGGCCTCACACACATGCCTGGTGCTCAAGGAAGCTAGAAGAGGGTCTCAAGATTTCCTGCAACTGTAGCTACAGATGGTGTCAGTGACAACTGGGTGCTGGGAACCAAACCCAGGTCCTCTGAAAGAGCAGCCAGTGCTCTTAATTTCTAAGCTACCCCTCCAGCCCCTTACTACCTCTGTCTAAATGTCAGGTCAGATCCACAACTAGCCCTTTTGGAATAGATGGATAATTGGCCATACCAATGAGTTTACTATTGAGCTCAGTTTAGTACCTAGTACCTAGCTCCAAGCCTAATCAGTGCCAGCAGCTAAGCTATTGGGATGACATTCTAGTCATTTTCATGGGGCCACCTGCCATCTTTTAAGGGGCAGTGATATCTTAGACCATGGTTATGAATGCCTCTATGATGCCAAAATTGTCATGGATGACTGGCTGGAAATGTTAAGAAATTGGTGGTGCAAACACAGTACTGGTAATTATGAGGGATTGAGGGCAACTTGTTCTTGTCTCAGAACTGGACATTAGCAAAGGGGCAGGCTCCACACTTTCAAATGAGAGCTGCCTTCTCCATGGTAACAAAAACATCAGAGGTCCTCCAATGTATTCAGCATGGTCTCCCTCCCAATTGATGAAGGCTTAAAAGACACCTATGAATTTCCCATGACTTCCTATTTTCAGCCTTGGCTCTGCCGTTATAGTCAAGGGTGGCATCATAGTAGACTATTACATCATGAAATTGAGATCAATTAAGGACCACCAATGGCCACAATGTCCCCTCTGGTGCAGTTACAGCAGTGCTGGTGTCGGCTGGCTCCCCTTCTGAACAAATCTGTTTCTATGTACTTGAGCATGTGCACAGCGTAACAACACGAGAAGATACTGCTGTCTGTCAAACAGGGAGTGGTGATGGGACATGCACGGTTTACTTTTTTAAAGGTTCTCGTTCCAGATGTCCCGAGGAGCCGGGAATAGTGACACATACCTGTAATACTGGAACTGGGAAACTGAAGTAGGAGAACTGAGTTTCAGGCTAGTCTGGGCTGTGAGACCCTGCTTCCAAAAGACTAAAACAAAGAAGCAAAAACAGGCACACTATGGAAGAAGAGAGTGGAAGGGTCAGAACCCCCTAGTAGGTCTATGTTCAAGTTGTGATGCTGTCCCATGGTGTTGTGAGTTGCTCATGGTGTGTGTGGAACCCGAGGAATGGTATAAGCCTATAAGGACAGTAGCTCATTTCACCACTGCATTGCTTATCAGACGAGGGCAATTGAGAAAACGGGTACTTCCCACTTAGACCCGTTATCAGAGCATCTGAATTAATGAGTCCACTAAGTCCAGAAAGACAAATGGGGGATGCTGCTCCTTCTTCCTTCACAGAGGTTTTTCCTTTGGATGTGTTGAAAGCTTGAGTTTACAGGAACTGTTCTGAGCCCTCGAATTGACAGTTTCAGTAACTACCTTTAGAACAGAAAATGTGAGTAATATTCAGCACATTGATCTCCCACTGCAGTTACAGGAATGCAAGGCAGTCACATCCTACCTACCTTGATTCTGTCAGTGCCCCCTGCCCCACTTTTACAGCATTAAGTAGCTGAGAGGAAACCTTAGCATAAACCCCACAGTTGAAGACTGGAGTTGTGGATGGTGTTCTTATTTTGGGACTGTATTAAGCTCAAAACTAGCCAACAGTTTAGCAAAGAAGGGTAGTATATCTTTTCTAATGTTTTAAAAAAGCTGCAAGGAGCTTGTCACAGATGAAGAGTTAAATATCTCCATCTGATACCAAATTTTTTTTTAGGTTTTCTTTGTACCTAAGACAAACTTGGCATTTGCAGTTGGTTCCCTACCACACCCTCTCTGATGATGAAGGTCAACAATAAAATAAACCCTTAATTCAGAGGCTGTAACTCATTCTCTTAACAAGAAACAGCCATTGAAAAGAGGCCTTCCAGATTGGGTTGTTATTCAGGCAGAGACTCAACGCGATCGCTTTCTTGGCGGACTCCACAGCCCAAACGTAAGATGTGTTCTGTGGGCAACAGTCTGCTTATTTTCTTTCCTAGACAAGTGGTTAGCCCATGTTGGATATCCTGTGTTTATGGAATTCCAGAAAGGCTATGTCATAGAGATCGCTGGTGTGCGCGTGCGAACGTGCACACGATTTATGGAGAGAAAGTAAAGGGAAACAGCTTGTGGAGAAATTCACCCACTAGTGGAGGCCGAGGTGTTCTCTGAAGATGCTGGCCCCCATTTCCAAGTGCTTCTTCGGCTGTCTACTTCATCAGTATCAGAAAGTAAACAGTAGATCCAAGTGTCAAAGGCCGAGGGGCGGGGACAGAAGAATCATGAAAGCCAGATATGCCAGTTTATTGTCTATCATTCGTAACGTTAAAAAAGAAAAAAGAAAATCTTGAAGCTGTAATTAAGCGTAAGAAATCTTAATTTATATTTAAAAGTTCACTGTTTCCCAGAAAATCTCAGAGGGTTTCCAAATTAGCATCAACTTAGAAAATAAACAAGGACCACAAGGGAAAAGCCTAGAATTTAATAGAAAGAAAGAGTTCTATAAAAGATTTATACTTTCAATTTTTTTTTTTTTTTAACTTTCCAAAAAGTTCTGTGCTACTGATCATTTCAATGAACTTGACTTTGTGTGAGGAGTCACGCTCTTAGAGTTCCAGGGTTTTGTCTGTGATTTTTGACATCACAATTCACACGAGCACTAAAGAAACTGTTTGTTCTGCTTTCCATAAATCCACTTAATGCTTTAATCCACCTGAACCAACAACTGACTGCTACAGGCCATTTTGAAACAACTTTCCCTAAGTATTAAAGGTAGCATGTGCTTCTCATATTCTTTCAAATACTGGTCCTTGAAACAAAAACAAAAACATACCTTCCCCTGTTTTCTATTCACTGTTCACCGTTGTAATGTAAGTAGGGCCTCTTTGGAGGGAAAAAATGCAAAATGAAGTTTAACCCGCAATTGAGTCTTACATCCTGTGGTCTTGGAATTTTAAAATTTCATTCAAAACACACATTATAAACAAACTCTCCCAAATGACCATCTAGACAAGAATGTGGCAGGAATCCAGAAACAATTGTAATATTTGGACCGAGCATGAGCACAAATAGTCAGTGTGTGTTTTCATGGGGGGGGGATTATGGTTTGCTGTTTCACAAACCATACAGGGATTTGTAGATGGGCAGAGCTAAATTCCACTCAGGGCCAGTGTCTCCAGAACAAAACAACCCCTTGACAGGGAAGAAGAGCTTAGAAAAGGACCTTCTTTGTTGGTTGGAAGCCACTCCAGGGGGTGAAACTCAGGGTCTTACGTTTGCTAGGTGAACATCCCACTATGGAGCCACATTCCCAACCCCCAAATAATCTTTTTAAACAACTCATATTTGTTGACTACAAACATCGGAGGAAACTTCGTGGCCTGCAAATGCCCATAACCTCAAGCTCAAAGCTGTTATGTCCTTATATCTATCTTTAGCACAACAGTGGAGGTGATTCAGGGGAGAAGGAAGGGTGCTGGAGAAAGGACCGCAGACATTCTTACACCACTGAGCCAGGGACATCCAGCTGTAGGAGCAGGGACACCAGCAGCCGTGTCATCAAGATCCCACCAAGCAGCATTCAGGAGGGTGGGTGCTGAAGATGATTTCAGGGCAGATGAAGTCCAGCTGTGTAGAAGAGGTGGGATGAAGAAGCTGCAGAGAACCTAATTAAGTGTGTACACTGTCCCCTGGGACCAGTTCATCTCTATCTGTCCCTGAAAAAAGGAAAGCGGCATTAAAACACACACACACACACACACACACACACACACACACACACACACACACCAGCAGCAGCAGCAGCAGGAGAGGGAAGGGCAAGTAAGAAGTGTAAATCATCTCAAAATGGCCCCAACTCTATATCCCAGTAGAGTTTATCTCTCACGATAAACTCTACTGGGAGATTCAACTGGTGTTGAATTAATTCAGTCCTCCAAGACCTGTTTAGAAGAATAACTTTATCTAGAGAGTTGCCCCCAAATCCTGTGCTCATTTTTAATAGCATCAACACTCAGAATAGCTAGCTCCTCAGGAACTGATGGAACCATCTACTTTGTAATGAACTGCCTGTGAGTCGACCTTGCCACCTCCATGATGTTTCAGTTTCCATTTTAATACTCGGTTCTGAGAAGCCTGGGTGGACTAATATAGCATCATAGGCCGTCTGGGTTTTAATCATTACGAAAATGCATCATATCGCCAGGAGGGACAGAGGAAAATAGAGGTTCTTCTTAGGAGCCCCATGAAGCTTGCCAGGCACAAGCAGGAAACAGTGAGCAGCTTCTCAGAAGATACAGACAAGGTTGCTTTAGAATGATCTGACACTCATCATGAGAATGATAATAATCTCTGAATATTAGCACTGATGATGTGTAACCTATGAGGCATAGTGGAGTGGGGCTTCCATGCAATTGAGTTTGAACCAGGGCAAAGCTGTTCTACCAAAACTCCTTCACATGTCCAACTCCCTGTGCTGTATCTCTTCATTCATTTTTATATAGGTTGCTTAGTGCAAAGGCAGGGTTTGGGAAGCCCAAAATGGCACAAAAGGGTTTGGGGATCAGGGAGACGATGGGTTCTCTGTTCTCTGTCCTTTCCTCTCTCCTCTCTGAGGTCTCGGGGCTAGAACCCAGGACCTTATCTCCCATCAAGGAGCTAGCTCTGCACAGATCCATCCTTCATCCCAGCCATGATTCTGTCTGCATCTGAACTGGGTGTCCTGGGGACAAATCAGCTGAGTTTGGGGGTTCTCATTTCACCTTTCAGTCAGGGTGTGTGTACACATGCAAGGAGCCTGTATTATTAATGCTAATGGTTGGTCTTGAGGCACATAGCATTTCTTTCCTTTTTCCACATAGCTTCACCAGAGAACAGTAGAAATACCTGAATCTATACTTCTGAAAGGGTCTGGTATCTACCAAGTGTCGGAGTTTGCTGGGTGACCTGGAAATTGAGGGCTATTGTTTTCTGTTTATGTATTTGCTACTGTTCCTATTGGAATTCAGACATAAAAGTACTTGGTCGTATTAACTGAGTCAAATTCACTATTACGTAAAAGAAATGTTTATGACGAGGCCAATGGCTTCATGAAGTGAGTTTCCCTCTCTCCCTAGTGTCTGCCATTGTTGTTTAATTGTTTGCCAGGCTCTTATTGCCACTGAAAATCCCTTACACATGCTGCTCTTCATTTTCTCTCTTCATACTTGAATTCTTAATGCAGGTTCCCCAATGACAGCCTCACCTCTGCTTCAGCCCTGCCTCCCCAGTTCCTGGCTCATAGTAGATGTTCAGCAAATATTATTTTCAAGTTAACGAATGGCAGGGGAAAATTCAGTAAGAGGAAAGGGAGGTAAGCTAAATGAAGCCTTAAAGTTCTTGGGAATGTCTAGTCTTTCCAGACCACCTGCGCAAGAAACCCCGTCCCAACCCTCAGTGAAGACCATGTTCAAACCCTTTTTAGAAGACAGTGTAACTTGTGCCAGTACCAAACATGCTTTCTCACCAGCAAGGGATGTGGCCACCGGCCCCGTGACCACCAGATATAAGCTTTTTGACTTACTTGAATTTATGTTTTCCTAGATTACAGCCCCAATTATTCCCAAATCAAAGAACATTACTTTGATCTCAACTAGGCTGGTCTTGAAGCTCTGGGGGGGGGGGAAATAGACAAACCAAACCAAACCAAAACAAAACAAAAACTTCATCAAAGACGCACACAATGTCTATTGAAGTTCAAATGTGTGTCTTGTGCTTTTATTTGCTAAATCTAGCAAACATGTAGGTTCTCTTCTATAAATTTAATTTTTTTGTCCCCTGTGTACATATTGACCATTTAAAATTAATTGAGATTCAAATGAAGTTTTGTGGGGTGTCCCCCCACCCCCCATAACCATGGTGTTCTTAGAAGCAACATTATCATAGGACTGGAACTCAATGAACTAAGCTGAAATTAAAGGTTAATTTAAAAAATAAGCATCAAAGGACTAAGTTTGCAAAGACGACTTTTAGAAACACTTGTCCAGGCAGAGGGTACAGCAAAGAAGAGAAACTTGGATAATATATACCTCCCGAGAAAACTGTAGTCAAGGGAATTCCCTGCATTCTCTTTGAGCCTGGAGCTTCTAGAAGACAAAGGTCTCTGGAGTCCAGAATATTTAACTTCCAGGCCCAATCTTAAAAGCATGGTTGATTCCAGCTTCCTTTTCTTACCTATCATATTTAAAAATACAAGAGTTCCGTTTCCCATACCGTTTCTGATGTCATTCCTTCCTTCCTTTTTTTTTTTTTTTTTTTTTCCCCTCCCTGATTCCCAGAAGCAACCACGTCCAGGAGTAGCTTGGACATGGTCTTCAAGGGAACATTAGCACGACTGTGTAATTCCCCCTGCCCCAGCCTTGGGCTATAATAAAAGGTAGGAAAGAGAAAGGCTAGAGCACAGCATTCAAACCGGAGCTATCTGGAATCATTTGTGAGAGTTTAGGAAACCTTACTTAATTTCTCAGGGTCACAGCTTCCTTCCTTAATTTCTCTGGAGCCATAACTTCCTTAAAAGGGGCTGCAGAAGTCCTGGGGATGAAGAAGGAGCCACAAAGATCAGGTCGATTAAATCTAATAAAATTAGGTTGGTGCTTTATATTTCCACCCATTAATTTCTCCTCTTAAAATAAGCTGTGGAGACAGCTCAGTCACTAATGTGCTTGCCAGGAGAGCTTGAGGACCTGAATTCTACCGCAAGCATGCCCTCGGGAAGAAGCCGGGTGCCCCAGTGGGTGACCCACACCTGTAATTCCAGAGCTGGGGAGGCAGAGAAGGAAGGAAGGCTCTCTGGGGCTTGATAACCAGCAGGTCTATTCCAAATCAGTGAGCTCTGTGCTGAGTAACAGACTGTCTCAGAAAATTACATGGAGACCAATTGAGAAAGACCCCTGAAGTCAGCCTCCAACTCCACCTGTGTGCGCATGCGCGCACCCAAGCACGCCCATACCACTTGAGAAAGTTAAAGAATGTATCCGGAAAACAACCTCAGTTTTAGTGTGAGATCAACAAAACGATGACTGTTTCTGTTTTTTTTGTGGAATTCATTTCATTGTTTATTGTCCCTACTTGGACATTTGTATCCACACAAGTCTCACCAAGGCAAGGCTCAAGGTGACATTGGAAATCATTTAATTGAATGCAGTGTGACTAACCCACTCCCTTTCCCTTCCTCTTTTCCTCTTAACTGTATTAAGATATACAAGCTATGTATATCTTGAATGGTTTAAACTGCATATCCAGGACTCAGTTCACAGAGTCTTCCCTTAGCACTCATAAAGCCCAAGTTCAAACCCAGCCCCGCATAACCTGGGCGTGGTGGCTCTGAAGATGGAGGTAGGAAGTTCAGGCCAAGTCAGGTTCAGGCACATGGAGAGTTCCAGGCCAGCCTGGGATTCGTGAAGCACTGTTTCATAAGACAGGACAGACAAAACAGAAGTGCACACTCAGTGCATCTTAGTTTGGACACTTGTGATCACAGCCAGTTTTCATTACTCCCCCAACCCCCACTCACGTCTTGCACAATTACCATCTATGTGTACACTCCTCAGGTCTAGACGGCCGGTCTTCTGTCTGTGTCAACAGAGTTCTCTTCTTCTGGACATTAGGATCATATTGTACAGCGTCCTATTGCAAATTACTTTTTACAATTTAGTATGGTTTTAAAGTTTGTAACGACTATCAGAAGTCACTTTTTTTTTTTTTTTAATAACCGAAGAGTTTGTTTCTGGACATACCACACTCAGTTTATGCACTCGTTGGCTGATGCGCATTTCCAGTTTCACACTTTTAGACATTACCAAGAACCCGACAGTGCTGCCATGAACACTTACGCTTCTGCATGGACACACGTTTTCAGTTCTCCTCGCTTGCATACCTAAGCGTGAACTCCGTGAGTCATTTGGAAAGTCTGTCTTAGCCTTTTGAGGAACCTGTCAGTGCTTTTGAAAATGGCTGCATCGCTTTCCATCCCTATCAGCTGGGTATGGGGGTTTCAATCCTTGCTAGCCTTTGGTGCCTGCAGTCATCTCCGTTTTCTTCGTTGCTTTATTAGTAGGCATGAAGTGGGTGTGGTTTTGGTTCCTATTTCACTGGTGATGTTGCCGACGGAATTTATACTTAAAAATATGTTTAATGGTTATTTGCATGTTTTTCTTTTTTTTTTTTCTTTTTCTTTTTTGCAAGAATTTCTAGTCACGTCCTTTTGTTTTGAGGTGCTAGGAATTCAACCTGAGGCCTTGCATCTGCTGAGCAAGGGCTCTACCTCCCATTACACCTGTAGCTCGACCTTCCTCTTCCTTCTTTCTGCTCCCTCTTCCTTCCGCTCCTCCTCCTTCTCTATAAGGGATTAAAACTTGGGCTTCCTGCATGCTAGGCAAACATTGGAGCAACTAAGCTGTATCTCTAAGCTCTGATTAAATTCTTTTAAAAATGTGTGTGTGTGTGTGTGTGTGTGTGTGTGATGTGTGGTGTGTGATGTGTGTGTGGTGTGTGTGTGTGTGTGTGTGTGTGTGTGTGTGTGTGGTGTGTGATGTATGATGTGAGTGTGTGGTGTGTGTATGTGTGTGTGTGTGTGTGTGTGTGTGGTGTGTGTGTGTGTGATGTGTGTGTGGTGTGTGATGTATGATGTGAGTGTGTGGTGTGTGTATGTGTGTGTGTGTGGTGTGTGTGTGTGTGGTGTGTGTGTGTATGATGTGTGATGTGTGTGATGTGATGTGTGTATGATGTGTGTGATGTGTGTGATGTGTATGTGGTGTGTGTGGTGTATGTGTGTGTGTGGTGTGTGTGTGTGTGTGGTTGTGTGGTGTGTGTGTGGTTGTGTGGTGTGTGTGTGGTGTGTGTGGTGTATGTGTGAGTGTGTGTGGTGTGTGTGTATGTGTGTGTGTGTGTGTGTGTGTGTGTGTGTGTGTGTGTGTGTGTGAGTGTGTGTGTGTGTGCCACAGCACAGATACAGAGGTCAGAGGGCAGCTTGAGGGAGTCCTCCTAGCCGCTGAGACCTGAAAACTACACTCAGGTCTTTGTATTTGGTGGCAGGTGCCTTTCCTCACTGGGCTATCCAACCAGTTTAAGTTATTTGCCTTTTTATTATTATTTGGTTTTAAGAGCTTTTAACTTATTCTCCATACCAGGCTCATATCACATGAATGGTTTGCAAATATCTTCCTTCATTCTGTGAGTTGTGTTTTCACTTTCTACTTATTTCTGACTTTATTTTGTGTGTAGTATGTACATATTTGTGAAGCCTGGAGAATGTCACATGTCTTCTTTAATAGTCCTTCTCCTCCTTTTGTTAATGTGAACTAAAAATGTTGACACATTTATTTTGTGCTGGATTAGTTCTTAGCGTAAGAAAAACCTGAATAACAGTGGCATTATTTTGGCATACTATAAATCATTCTTTATTATACTGTTTTTTGAAATTATAGTATAATCACATCATTCTCTCCCTTTTTTTCCCCCCTTCCAACACCTCCCATTTACTCTTCTCTTTTTCAAGTTCTGGCCTCTTTCTGTTCTCTCTCTCTCTCTCTCTCTCTCTCTCTCTCTCTCTCTCTCTCTCTCTCTCTCTCTCTCTCACACACACACACACACACACACACACACACAAAGTATGTGAATACAACTGCTCAGTCCATATACTTGTATGCGTGTGATTCAGAGCTGACCTCTTGGCATTAAATAACCATTATGAGGGCTCTTCCCTAGGGAAGACTGTTTCTCCTTCTCTCAGCGTTCCTTAGCTGCCTGTAGCTCTCTGTCTAGGGTTGAGACCTCATGAGCTTTCTTCCATGTTTGTATTTTGACTGGTGCCATCCTTGTTCCTGTCTTGCTTAAGCAGCTATGCTGGTAAAGCTTCCAGAGTGTATCTGACCTCATGACCTTTCCCCCTTCCATGTTTGTATGTGGACTGGTGTCATCTTTGTTCCTGTCTTGTTTAAGCAGCCATGCTGGTAAAGGTTCCAGAGTGTAGCTTTCACTAAAATTGGAGCTTGCTCTTTTCAGCTTGGCTCAATCAATCTCCCTGCTGTGCTGGGGTCACACTGATTCGGCTTTTCACCCGGGTGCCAAGTGTAGACTCAGGTCCTCAGGCTTGCCATCGGAAGCAGGTCACCCACTGTCTTGAGAGTGTCCATTGAAGCACAAAAAGATTCTGATTTGGATGAAATCCAATTTATTTTGCTTTTCATTGTCATTGATTGCGCTGTTGTTTTCGTTGTTATGGTTTTTTGTTTTTGAGATAGGGTCTTACAGGCTGGCTATGTAGCCCACGTTGGACTTAAACTCCTGCTCTCTCTTCCCCTGCCTCCTAAGTTCTAGGATGGCATGGTGCCCAGCTTTACTGTTAATACATTTTTCACATCATAGCTATAAAACCATTGCTAATCCAGAGTCCTGAGGGTTTTCTAAATGCTTTCTTCTATGAGTGTGGGAGATTGGGGTTTTGTGTTCACATATGGTCCAGCTTTTAAGACTTATTTTTATTTATGTCTACGTGTGTATGCAATGGTGTGTGTGTGTGTGTGTGTGTGTGTGTGTGCCTGAATGACTGAAGATGCCAGAAGGAGACCTTTGGATCCCCTAGAGCTGGAGTTACAGGTGGTTATGAGTCAGCCAGCATGAAAGCTAGAAACTGAACTTGACCCTCCTCAAGAACAGTAGAGTATTCTCTCCAATCCCCCAGTTTCACTTTGTTGCATTTAGTTTATAATAAAATTATTTACACATCTATAGTCCCTAAATAAAGAACAGTCTTGAGCCATAGTTCTACTTCTAGGAGTATAATGAGCATGGATTATATTTTCTGAGAATAATCTGTGAAAATGGAGAAAGTTCCTTACTCTCAGCATTGTCCTAAGGATTGACCAAAATAATAGATGTCCTTGAGAAGGCCTTAGACAATGACCATGCAATGATATTTATTGAGTTCACAAATTATATATGTAAGCGTGAATTCATTATTTATTGCAGTGTTGGGGGTGGAGCCCAGGCCATGCTTCATACATAACTGGGCATGTGCTCTGCCACTGCCCAGCCATGTGCCTGGCTCTGGCATCTTTTAGAACAGAAAGCAGTTGCAGGTTTGGTATGCATCTTTTTGGAAACCCTTTACTGCGTAAAACCTGTTCTTTAGAAGTTGTCTTTCAGTTTTTACATCCTACTCTTTTTGCCTAAATTCTATGATTATTGCTTATTTTGGGAACTTGGAAAGTACCATGCAAATATAGATAAAGCTATGCTAGTTAAAAATAAAAGACTTAGATTTGCTGGTGAAGGAAAATATGATGCTCTCTGTAGGTATAACTACTTGATGAACACCAGATTTGCATTTCATAAGAACATTTCTGGAGAAATTGAGAGTACACTGAAAACTAGGAGCCAAATGCCTTTCCCAGACGGTAATTTATAACTCTCGGTGAAGTCAAAAGTAATTCTGAGGGTAGAGTTTAGGCCACGTTTTTGGAAAACTGGAAAAAAAAAAAAAAAGGCATGAATAAATTTCCAAATCTTTCCAGAGTACTTAGAAGGGAGGCAATTTGTAGTTATGAGCTTGAGAAATGTTTTTTCCACTGGTGGAGTATTCTTTCCACTTTGGAATAATTTATTTTACCTTTTACGGGATGGTAATCATGATAAAATTTAAATAATCACTTAAGCAGCAAAAATTAGATAGGACCATACCAGTTAAAATCCTAACACGGTCCTTAATGATTCTTTTAAATCGATTCTCTAAGGCATTTTTCGATGACCATATCATTAGTTGTAGCTGAAGCTTTTCAAATACACTTACTATGTAGCAGGATGTCTGTGCTCATAATTTATCCATAGTTCGACTGGAAAATGCGGGAGGCTTTTCCTTTTCTTCTTTTGATTTTTGTTTTTACAAAAGTTTCAAGAGCCCATTTTTAAAAAGTCCCTATTTGTAGGCCAGGTGTGGTGGGGCATGCCTTTAGTTCCAGCAACTCTGGAGGCAGAGGCAGGCGGATCTCTGAGTGTGAGGCCAGCCTGGTCTACAGAGTGAATTTCCAAGATGGCTAGGGCTACGCAGAGAAACCCTGTCTTAAAAAAAAAGCAAACATGGATAAGTAAAAATAGATACCTCTACATGTTGGAGCTGAGGAGATGCTTCAGGTGTTAAGAACACTCACTCTCCTGTGGGCACTGGGCATGTCTTAGTGCATACACGCACAAGCAAGCAAAGCAGTACCCAAAACTAGTGGGATTGTGGTGGCAACTCAAGGTAGATATCTTGAGTTTGAGGTCAGCCTGGTCTACAGAGCAAGTTCCAGGATGCTGGGTCTATGCAGAGAAACCCTGGCTCAAAAAACAAAACAATAATCTAAAAATAATTTTTCAAAATTCCTACATGTTAATGTCATGACAATTTAAAGTAGTTACTGTGTAAAACTGGCATAATGTCAACAGCAACTATTGAAGGTGACAACACACAACTCTGGTAGTGATGTTGGGGGTGGTGGTGATGGGTTACCGAGCTGACTTTGCCAGTGTGAATTTCACAGGAATTGTTTGAAAACTCACTATTTGTTTTTGCTTGAATAGATGGCTTCCAAGATTAAGCTCATTAGTTAGCCTGTTTTGGACACGGATGTTAGTTAGCCACAAAGGTCTCTGCAGGTTGATGCTTATAATTATGAGACAATAAAAAGCATAAAACCTTTCTGGCAGGCTTGCCTTGAAACTGTGAGAGGAGACCACCCTTATGTTCAAGTTAAAAGCCTAGTAGTAACTGTAGCACAAACAATATAATCCCAGAGTCAGATACTGGGATTTAAGGTGAAGTTCAGAAAAGCAAAGCAGCCAGCCACTAGCCCTAACTTGAACCTCAGACTAAAAGGGTGATCATGGCTGCAGGAACCATCATGGTGGCTGGAGACTGAGCTCCTTATATTCTCTCTAGTGCTGGGATTAAAGGTGTGAGCTCCGTTTCTCTTTTCCAGTGATTCACTCTCATACAGCTCTGGGTGGCCTTGAACTCACAGAGATCCATCTGCCTCTGTCTTCTGAGTCCTGGGATTAAAAGTGTGCGCCACCACCATCCAGCTTCTACGGCTGTGGCTGGCTTTGTGTTCTGATCCCCAAGGCAAGCTTTATTAAATCATAAACATTGTATCACCACAAGTAACCCAGTCCAGAAAAGAAAATGTAAGGGTTGTTTTCTATTATAATGATTTACTTTATAAGCACAGCTAACCTTTGAAAAACCCCTTTTCTGTGGACACATGTGATTGTGCCTATGTCTTGGGGGTATATATGTATGTTTGAGTTTGCACATGCATGTGGAAGTCCAATGTTTGTGTCAGGAATCACCTTCTATTACTCTCCCACCATCTTCCTTGGGCGAGTGCTCATCAATAACGGCCAGTCTCCTAGCCAGCTTGCTCTGGGGAGGCCCTTGCTCTGCCTTCAGAAGCTGTTACACATAGTCCACTAGGCCCACCTGCATTTGCATGGGTTTGTGGGGGATCCAAGCTCTGGTTCTCATACTGTGGGGACAAGCACATACCTGCTAAGCCAATGCCTTAGCTCCACAGTAGCCAATTGAAAATTAAACGCTAAACGCGCAACCTGACTTAAGGTTGATTGTTTCTATTTAATTGCAATGATCTAACTTCATGTGTGCCACAAAACACTAATGCGGGTGATAGTTCATCTTAGGATTCAGAAAACAAAATGCCAGTGTGGGGAGAATTTCCCAGGGTGAGAAGCGTCCTGTATTATCTGGTAAATTCAGGTAATATTTTAAATCCTGTGTTCCCCATTTGCAGATTAGAAAAAAAAAAAAAAAAATGAACCTGGCCCAGAGTGGACCAGCTGGTTAGTGGTGAAGGTATTGGCTCCAGCTGTTTCTTCAGACTGAATATTTAACACTGACATAGTGCAAACCCCTTAACTCATGCAATATATGATACATGACCAAGAGGTAAAGTACTGGAGTCAGAATTTTAATATCTGCTTCTGTGAATGGATAACTGGAATTTTATGATTCCCATGGTATTATTTTTGTTTTGTTTAGTGTTAACTGCCTTTATATTATTCATAAAGAAGAATGAAATACATCAGTCACACATGGAAACACTCTCTTCCTATCAATTTGCCGTGAAAACCTGGGGCAGATTATTAGATTTGTGCACACGCTTTGCACCAAGTGCACATTTGGTTCCTTTCATGACGTACTTAGCTGGAGCAAATGGCCCGCTCTTCTACTTCTCCTCCAACATTGCTGCACCTTAGCAAGCTAAGCAAAAAATGCAAACCAGGCCCACAGAAAAGTCAGACTGTTAGGGCCGAAGAATCTTGTAAAAACTCAAAGGTAACTTGAAAGAAATCATGGATATTTGTTTTCCTTTCTCAACTTCGCCCGAAGCCTGTTTCTCAAGTTCATTTTGTGACTGGATTCCAGTGTTCTTATTCTTTGTATTTTCTTTTTTAAAGACAGGATTTCTCTGTGTAGCCCTAGCTACCCTGGAACTCACTCAGTAAACCAGACTGACCTTGAACTCAGAGATCTACCAGCCTCTGCCTTCTGAGTGCTGGGGTTAAAGGTGTGCGCCACCACTACCCAGCTTCCTTATTCTTTTTTTAATCTTGAAGTTAGAGCTCATGTTCATTGTAGAATTGCATCTCCTTATAACATCTTTCATGCTCTTTCAACCTTCTGAAAAATTGACTAATGTACATTAGAATACAACAGAGATGATGATGCTGTAAATACAAGGGAGGTGTGAGAATGAATGAAAAATAGGTTATGTGTACTCGTGTGTGTGTGTGTGTGTGTGTGTGTGTGTGTGTGTGTGTGTTGTGTTCTGTATATGAGTGTGTGTCTTGTGTTTCTGTGTGCTTACTTACAGAGAGTGGTAGAGGTAATGTTGGACATGAAATCTGTATCCTATTGAATAAAATTTTATTTTTAGACTTTTTTTTTAATGTTGTCACCATCCCATATGATTGATGGAAGGATGCCCTATTTTATATACTCAGGTTCACTCTTGCTACAAGTGTTTTTTCTCAATTACTTGAGGCATGTGCACCCTTTTGAAACTAATACTGAATGGGCAATGCTAAAGAAAGAAACTAACACCTGGATATTTGGCTATCTTAAAATAGTTTTTTTTTTTTTTTTTTTTTTTTTGAGACACTCAAGACACTTTGACATGCTTTAGAAGGATTTTGGCAATAATACAAACCTTGGACTTTCTCATTAATAGTGACTTGATCTCATATACAGTGACATGTTTGAATGCACAGAACAACTCTACAAATTGGGCGCTATCACCTACAATTTACCGGCAAGAGACGGGCCTTGAAGGTCAAAGCCATTCTCTAATGGCTTATAGCTAAGAGATCAGTGCCGGGTATGTGGTTCATAATGTGGGAATCTTGATTATCCTTGATTTTAGGTTAAAAACATTAGCCTTGTTGGGAGGCAAAAGCAGGCTCGTGAGATGTTTAAGAGCAGCTCGGTTTACACACTGAGTTCTAGCCAGCCAGGACCCCATATCTCTATATCCTATTGAGATATAAAGAATGAATAAAAGCAGTACTGAATGCTACATGCATTAAAGAACTACGGTTGTCTACTGCACATATGTTCAGGGACTTCCAAACTCATTCCTTTCCTTTCTAAACATTTTATTTATTGGGTTAAAGAAAAACGATATGCTATCACTCCTGGAAGGAAAACCTCTTGGGGGCCAGGAACAGGCCACTGCTTCAGCATACTTGGCTGCTGTATACACCCACCGTGTGGCACAGGCTACTAAATCCACATTTAGAGTTTCAGCGATGCACGCTAAACTTTTTTTTTTTAATGTTTGTAGGTAGTTTGCCTACATGTATGTATGATGGAAGATGTTTTTCTGTATATATGTTTCTCTTATTGGTTGATAAATAAAACACTGTTTGGCCAATAGATGGAGGAAGATAGGTGGAACTAGGAGATGAGGAGAATTCTGGGAAGGGTAGACAGAGAGAGGAACCACAAAAGACGTCATGTAGAGACCAGGAAGACAATACGTGCAGGCCTTCTCTGGTAAGATATGGGCATGTAGAAATACAGAGATTAGTAGTTATGGGTTAATAATTAAGAGAGAGCTAGCCAGTAAGAAGCCTGAGCCATCGACCAACAGTTTATAAACTAATACAGCACCAGTGTGCTTATTTGGGGCTGGAGCAGCAGCAGGACCTGGAGAGACAAGAAAACTCCAGCAACATGTATGTGCACCATTTGTGAGCCTTGTGCCTGTGGAGGCCAGAAGAGGGCGCTGTATCTCCTAGAAATGCAGAAAGTTGTGAGCTGCCATGTGAGTGAGTGTTAAGGGCACTCTGGAAGAGTGCTCTTAAACCCTCAGACCTCTCTCCAGCCCCCTTCCCACACCTTTACAGTTGGAACATTTTAACTTTGGCATAGACAATACTGAGTTCCATTGTGCTGTTTTCAAACAAAGTTTACTTTTGCTAATTTTTCTTCTCCCTTCTCTGTCCTCCCCTTCTCCATGACCTCCCCTCTTTTATGTCATGGTTATCTTATTGCCTGCCCCTCCCTCGCTTCTTCAACTTTTCCTCTTGTCATTTGTTGGTCTCCTTTCCAGTTTCATATTGTGTGTCCACACTTGCACCCACTTACATGCACATGTATAAATACACGCTAGGAACCACAAAAGAAATTCAACATTTGTCACTTAATCTATTTTCCAGACCCATTCATTTTCCTACATATTTAATGGTTTCATTTTTCTTCATCACTGAATAAATTCCATTGTGTGTATGGGCCACAATTCCATTATCCATTCATCTACTGATGGGCATCTCGACAGGTTCTACTTTGAATGCAACATTAATGTGGGTGCACAAGTGTGTCTGATGCAACTCATATTTAAGGACTGAGGTTGTCCTACATCCCTGCGTAGGACCCTGCGTGGATGCTGGGCATTTCTTCTATATCTATATCTAAATCTATATCTATATCTATATCTATATATCTATATATCTGTATCTATATCTATCTATGTATCGGTCCCCCAACTGGAGTTCTCTAACATGTAAGTCTTTTCACTCCTCAGAACTTGATATTTGCTGTCTTTGTGTACTTCTGGCCCCTCTTACTGTTTTACAAAAGGTGAGAGGCAACTAAAGATTATCTCCACAGAGGTTTCCTGCATTAGTCAGTCAAGGGTTAACTCCTCCACCCTGTTCCTGTCCTGTTGGCCCAGGCTTGGTCTCCAGCATTGGTCTGTCAGTGCAGTCTGCTAGCCAGGAGGACCCTGGAGTCCCTCTGTGTCAGCCACTTTTGTAAAAACATCAAAGGTGATGCTTGAGCTCAATAGTAGTGTGCCAAGTGCGTTATGAGTTAGCTCTTCCATTTTAATACGGAGATGGCAGATCACACACATAACTTTTATTAGCAAAGTATTCCAATGAAGTGAACAAAAACTAATCTGGTAAAGAGGAGTTTGTTTTTTTTTTTCCCTTATTGAACACTTATTACATTTTCTTTAAATATATGCCCATGGCCCAATTTTAAAGGATCTAAAGGATCCTTTTAAAGGAGCCTACTTTGAGGAAAGCCTGAACCATTTTAGGTATAAATAAGCCACTAAGTGTACATTTATGAATCACTGTTTCTTTTGTTACAACTATGGGATTCTTCTACATAAGTACACAATAACTAGTTTCTGCTTAGTAGCAGAACACACTATTGCCTTGTTTCCAGAAATAGATATATATTACTGTTATTGAAACTATGAGATCCTTTAACCTAAGTACCTAAAGAGTCATTTTTACTTATAAACAAATACATACTATTACATTCTGTTATTTTTTTCCCTTGATTTAAAACAAAACACTGGACTGAGAAGGCTCAAAGAGTAAAAATAGTTGCTATGTGAGGACCCGAGTTCCAACCCCCCAAACCCACGTTACAGCAGACTCCCACTCCAACCATCTGTAGCCCCAGTGCTCTTACCCGGAAATGGGAGGCAGGGACAAGAGAAATCCTGGATGCTCACAGGTCAGCTTGCGTGGAGTATGAAGGGGAAGAACAACAAAGAGACCCTGCCAAACTACTTGACAGGTGGTCACTGACAATTAATTGTCCCTTGATTTCTATGCACATGCCCGAATTCAGACATACCAACACAGAAAAAACAATTCTGAGACACAGGAGGTTCCCAGTACTTTCTTTCATCACCAGAAGTGCTATAATACATAGGTAGCGTAACAAATGGGTTAGTATACTTGTAGCATAAACTACAGAGCTGTATGGTTAACATGCAGGGACAATACACCCAGTTTCCAGAGACTGTTTCCTACAAGCCACCCATGAAAATACCTATTTCTTTATTGTCCATTAAAAGCATTTTCCTTTTTTGAGGGGCTCATGCAGACAGTAAGAAAACTCTTACAGTTTCATTTACTGTTCTAACTGAAAATGGTTTTCTTCCCTTCCCTGTTTCAATTCATCTTCTTTCCATCATTTAAAATTGGCTCTACTCCGTCCTAATATGAGGGGCTCTCTACCTCTCCTCCATCCCCATGCAAATACTGAGTGTCAGGCAATGTTCCAGGAACTGATGCTTGAAGAATGAGTAAATGAGATGGAACTCTATTTCCAACAGCAGCCATTATAAAGAAGAGTCAAATTGTAAACAATCTGATGTCACATCCGATTGTGATGCCTTGAGAAAAAACAGGATGTAAGGAGAGTGAGGCATGGGAGTCACTCCAGTGAAGGGTGGCCAGAAAAGGTCAGAGTGTGGCATTGACCTAAAGACTTCAGAGGCATCTTCCTGTGTGTGTAAGGGGAGAGCACTGCAGGCCGTGGAAGGGGCACAGGATTGGAGAGTGCTTTACTGTGGCCTGGGAGCTTCACATAAAGAAAGGGAGGGTTGGCTAGAGTCAAAGAGGTCAGGAGAATTTGGCAGTCAGCCCAATGCTAAGTCCCCATAGTCAAATGGGAAAACCAGTGAAGTCTTAGAGGATGATGAGGGATGGTCCACTGAGAAGGCAGGGGGAGATGCAAGCTCAGAAGAAGGAAGTATCATTTAGGAGGCTAGTAGCTAAGGCGGTAGAGAAGGTTAGGACCTAGGTCTGTTTTGAAAGTACACTTCTGTGGTTTGAACACACTTCACCTGGGATCCAAGTGCATGTGTATCTGGGTCTTTGAAGTGGTAACTTGAGAGGTGGTTGCATTTTTAAGTTGGGCCCTGTGGCAGGTAAACAGGGCATTAAGCTTGGCAACCAAAGAATGACCCCTGGAACCCACCAGGAGGTGAGAATGGGTTCAGCAAGTTGTCCCCTGACCTCTGCATGTATGCCATGGCCTGTGCTCACCCACACACATAAAAAAGTGATTCTAGCGACAAGCCTGGTTCTTGTTCTGTCTTTGATTAACACTCTTCCCCTTGATGTGCCCTCCTCTGCATGCACATACTTGTGTTACTGTGACATCATCTGCTAAGGGGGACTCGATACAGCCAAGCAGATGTTAGTTAGTTAGCATTATGCTCCTGCACCCTCCAAAGCTGGAGCAATATTAACTCCATTTCTTTACATTTGAAAATAGACTAATACATATAACTAGCATGATATATTATATTTTTTTCTTGCTGATTCAATTCTGGGCGAGTGAGAAAAGGTAAACGTAATTTCAAGGTCCTCCTCTTAAGTGAGATGGAAGGATTTGCCTCCATTGAGGAAGGAAAACATTGTAGGTGGAGCTGATGGATTGAGATTAGATTTATGACTAACAGGGTTTTCCAGCGTCTTCGATGGCACAGGTCCAACATTGGTGTCACAGACTACACCATGTCTGCAAATCCTTGGGATGACAGTTCTGAGGAAATGTTTAAAAACATTTGCCTTCTGCAGCACTCTTCTGGTCTGGGTGAGACTTGTTTAGACATTGCCTATTAAAAGGCCATACATGTTTCTTCCTCTTCTTTTTTTTTCCCCCAAAGAAAGTGGAACAGGGACATGCAACATGCATTCTTTTTTACATGAAGTAACTTAAATAACCAAAGTAACAGGTAAACCCATACTGTACACCCCTACGAAACTTCAAGACGCAAAAGATTGACTTTTCTGTCCATAGTAGAATCAGATGTCATTAGCTATTAGGGACTGGGGGGGGGGGCTCGGTGTCCTTTAAACATCAAACCCCAGTTCAAGTCTGTTATTTGTGGGTCCATGATGCCAGTACGACACTAGTCAGTCCTACACAGTGCCAGGCCAGAACCAACCTGAACAGTGGCTGACTGAACAATATTCTGACACCTCTTGGGCAGCCGCTAACGTATCATATCCGATGAAATTTACTAACAGTAAGTACCTAAAATGGGACGCTTACGACAGACACATGGAAAGGGGAAGGAAACTGAGCCCGGCATCTTTAAGGGAGGCAGACAGAAGCCGGTGTGTAGGGATTCACTTAAATTTAGGGACAGGTAGGGGAGGGATGCTTTTGAACGTGACCTCCTAAGACAATGCGAACGTGCCATGCAGATCGCCAAGCGCAGCCTTCCTGGAACCTTGCCGGGCTCCCGGGGCCAGCCCAGACACTACAAAGGAAAACCGTGCATTGCTGGGGCAGTGGAGGGGATCCAAAGTTGCAAAGCGAAGTGGAGCGGAGGCCAGGCTAGGTGACTCAGATGCATGAGTCAAAGCCGACCAGGGGCCGCCTGTCACCTCCCGGGGGTGGGGGTGGGGACACCGCACCGCGTCTGGCACAGCTCAGGAAAGTACCAGGCTGTGAACTGCGACAGCAGCGTCCCAGGCTGGTTCGCCCGCCCGCCCCTCCCCGCCACGCGCCCACTGTGGGCCCCTGCCTTCCCCGCCCGGGCACGCGCGCCCCAGCCGCACGAGGCAAGCACCTGTCGGGGCCCGGGGTGGGGTGGGGAGCGCGTTCTCGCGAGGCTTCCTAAATTTCCCACGGCTCGTGTTGTGTCTGAGCCCGGCGGGCGCTGGTAGGCGGTGGCGAGGAGGTGCAGTGTGAGACTCAGGCTGCCCGCGCCGCGCACATGCGCCCTGGCCCTCGCGCCCGCTCGCTTGCTCTAGCTAGCCCGGCTCTCCCCGGCTCGAATCCTGCGGCGCCTCCGAGCGAGCGAGCGGGTTTCGGTCGGTGCACTCCAGTTGTCCGTGTTTTGTGGCTCCCTGCAGGCGGCGGCGGAGCTGGGGGAATCTCTAGGAAAGGAAAAGGGCGGGGAGGGGAAGCGGGGAGGAGAGCAGGTAGCGGAGGGGCGGGGAGGGGGTGTGGCGGGGGCGTGGCTCCGGCGTGCACCTGGTGATTGAGGGCGGTGGGGAGCGCGCGGCGGGGGCCGGGGTCGGGGTCTGGCCGCTCGCACTGGATGCTTTGAATCCAGGGCCGAGAAGGTCGCTACCGAGTGCCTGGAGTGGCGGTTCTGGAGTGGGTTGGGGTCAATGTACTCGGGGCTTGTGGGGAGGGGGACGGTGCATTCGGGGCTGCTGGTGGTAGTGGCGGTGGGGGGGGACGGTGTATTCGGGGCTGGTGGGGAGAGGGATGATGGGGCTGGTGGGGAGAGGAATGATGCATTCGGGGCTGGTGGGGAGGGGGACGATGCACTGGGGCTCTGATGCGAGCGCAGGACACCCGGGGCGCCCTGGCCGGGGGCTGACCTCACGCCGCCCCGGGGGTCTGCGGGTCTGCACCTGACGACACTCCGTTAGCGTAGTTGCAGGGCGGGAGAATGAATGGTGGGCGCCCCGGGGGCTGGCGGCGGGCGTGGAGAACTCCGCCCCCGTTGGCGCGCGGGGCGCTCGCGTTTTTCCCAGGACCCCTCCTCCTGCTACTGCTGCTGCTGCTCCCGGGGCCCGGGCCCCGCCCCGTGACCCCTGCGGCCCCGCTCCCCGTAGTAATCCCCCCATCGGGTGGCTTTCCTCAGTCTCCGCGCGCGACGGCGCATCCCAAAACCCGGACGAGCGGAGCGCTCCGCTCGCCATGGACTGGGCGCACGGCTCGTCCGCGGAGCGGCGGCGTGCGCATGCTCCGTCGCCCGGGTAGGTTTCCCGGGGAGGCGGGCGGGCGCGAGGCGGCAGGCGTGCTCGCGGCGGCGGCGGCGGGGACGGCTGCGCGGGGACCCGGGTGGCGGCGGCGGCCGCGGTCGCGATCGGCGAGGCAGCTGGGCGGGGCAGGGCGGGGCGGGGCGGGGAGAGCAGAGCAGCCGCTCGGCAGCGGGAGACGCGGCGGCGGCGGCAGCGGCAGCGGCGGGGGGAGTCTCGCGAGGGTTGGAGTTTTGGCGAGAGTTTGTGGAAGATGGCGCCTGTTGTGACAGGGTAAGTCCGCGGGGCCGGCGAGCGCCGGGGCCCGGGGAAAGTTGTGGGCGCCTGGCGGCCCGTGGCGGGCGGCGGCCCGGGGTCCGGGGTCGGCGGGGCGCGCCGGGGCTCGAGACGGGGATGCGGGCGGCAGCGGCGCGGGATGGAGCGGCGCGGGGTTCGTCGTGCGTGCCCCGCGGTGGAGCGGGGTCCGGCGCGCGAGGCCGGGCGGGCGCGGTGCGGGCGGGCTCGGAGCGGGCGGGCGGCATGGACCCCGGGCCAGCAACGCAGCGCAGCGCAGCTTTGTTCCCGCCCGGCCGCCCCGCCGCTGTCCCCGGAGCCCCGGGGCTTTGTCTGGCGCTGTTGCTGTCCCCCGCGACTCCGCTGCCCCCCGGCCCTTTGTTCCGCAGCCTGGGGGTGTGGGGTGTGGGATGTGGGAGCCGCCGCGCGCCCCGCGTCCCCTCCGCCGCTCGCCTGCCTGTGCCCCCTTTGTTGTCCGCCTCTGCTCGGGCGCCCGGCTGACCTGCAGCGGCCCAGGCACCGCAGATCCCCGCCTCCTCCGCGTCCCTTCCATTGTCCCCGCTCCTGTGCGTGCCTGTGCCCCTCTCACCGTCCCCTTCTTGCCCCCCGCGGGCTTTGTGTGTGCCCCCTCCACCACCCCACATACCCAGGGGCTCACTGAGCTTGGCATCCCCTTGCTCTCGCGCCCTGCGTGCTTGATTTGTCTATCCTCCGCCCGCTGTGTGTGCTGAACTGTCTGAGCCCCGGGGACTCCTCCATCTGGTGCTTCCAGGCGTGCACACACACTCTCGTCTGTCTGTGCTTTGCTTTTGTTGTTGGAGCCTTCTCGGTAGATAGATAGATGGGTGGATGGATGTTCGGGGGGGGGTACTTAAGTTTGCATCCCCGCGCCCCTGCTTCCCTTTGCACCCCTTTCTCTCGGGGTCACCACGACACCAACACTAGCACACCCCCCACCATCACCACACCTGCCCTCCTGGATTAAAACGGCTCCAGTTTGCTTTACCATCTTTCTGGGCCCATGATTGTTTTGCTTGGTTAACAGTAGCGCTGGAAAAGGAGCTAGGTTCTTGTTGATGGTTATTGCCCTCCGTCACTGGCTTTTGACTGCCCAAGGCCAAGGGCATCCGCACTAGCGGATTGATGGAGAGTGCATTGGAAGAGTGTTAGAAGTAGACGCAAAGGTATTTTTTTCTTCTTCTTCTCCCTTGTTGGTGTTGGAGGATAGTTTCAAATATTCACAGTGGATATTCATTTGGTGTGACTAGGAGGTGAGTGAATTTTGATGTTGAAAACTTACGAATGTTGGGGTGGAGAATTGTATTTTGTTTTTTTTTTCCACCCTGAAATCTAGATCTACAGTTTAATTGTTTTCTTACTCCTGCTTTGTAAGGAAGTGAAGTCACGCTTTTGACATGGTTTTTGATAAAGGGAGTTTGACAAATGGTTTACTTTTTAATTTAAATTGGAGTTTACCATTTATGATTGTTTGAATGTGCAGTTCGTAGTTTTTATTTCTGTTGATGTGTGGCAGGCAGCTCCTGTTCCGACAGCGGGATCAGGTGCCAAAGAGCAGAGGCAGTTTTGGTTTGGTGAATGCTGCTTTTAGCATCTTTGTGGAATACATTAATTACAGGCAATCTAAAGACAGTGATAACTTTTAGTTGGGCTATCTTAAAGATACTTCCTATGTTACAGGAGCTTTAAGCTGTTTTCAGCTCTTATTGTTATGGTAATGTTAAAAGCTTGGGGTGATGGCTAGAGGTTGTGGTGTAGGTTATTGTACACTAATGGCCTGAATTATTGTGCTAAGAATAATGTGTCAGGGTTGTGAATTTGGAATGTATAGCTCAGGAAATTTTTTTCTATTAGTTGATCACTACATTTGGAAAATACCATAGAGTTATGAGCAGCTTCGTATGTTTAGAGTTGTACACAAAAGGCTGTTGCTGAGGACATGGAAAACTTTAAAACTGTGGTGATTAGAATTGATAGGCTGATTTTTTTCCCCCCAGTGGAAATCATATTTTTTATGAACGATACATGGGTGTGTGTGTGTGTGTGTGTGTGTGTGTGTGTGTGTGTGTGTGTATGAGAGAGAGAGCATTTGCATTTGTCTCATACTTAGTACATGACTCTTGAGGTTAAAATCAAGCACGTACTGGTTCTGACCAAAAGCACAATGTGAATGCTGTGTGATAAAGGAGTGTAGTTGCTCTGATTTGTGCATTTAACAGCTGGGCGGTGGGGAGGCAGAGGCAGGTGGATGGATCTCTGTAAGTTCGAGACCAGTCTGGTCTACAGAGTGAGTGCCAGGACAGGCTGCACAGCACAGAGAAACCCTGTCTCGAAAAACAAACAAAACAAAAAAAGAATGATCACAAAAGACCCCACAAAGTGAGTTTTACACTTGAGTTGTGTTGCTTCCAAGACTTTTATACTTTTGATTGATAATGTAAGAATTTTCATGAAATAAAACCGGTGCCTTAACTGACAACAGCTATTTGGAAATGTACGGGATGGACCGTGGCTGGAAAACTGAGTATTGACTATTTTAGCTTTAAATTTATTATCTCTGAGTGTTTGTAGGGAAACTATGAGGCTGGCTTGTATTTTTTAGATTTGTTTTATTACATAGTACTTCTAGGGTATTTATTTGAAACAGTTAAATTTATGTTAAAGTCACTTTTTGCCGTAATACTCAGATTTTCCTACTATCTCTTATGGGTAAGATAAAAAACCAAGGGGGACAGTGCTATTGCCAGATGTAATTCATTAGATAATCTTTGGTATCATGGCTGAGTAAAGCATTAGGGGAAAATGAGTGTTTTAAAGTTCTTACATGTTTTAGTTCTGAGGTTCATTCAAGTTTAGAAATAAGACTTGGCTTGAAAGCATTATTTTGCATTTTACTTCCTCCTAATACTAAATTCATGCTATTTCAGCTAGGGGCAGTATTTTCTCATGGATTGACTAAAAGTTGTTATTTTTGGCATCTGTCTTTGTGATTATTTCCAAGTTATTCTGTTTCCTCTGCCAGTTTCCTAACCCTGTCGAATGGGAATGGAATAACTTGCCACATGTGCAGAGATGCACCCTGGGGTTTTCAGGGCCCTTTTGGACGAACAGTATGCTTAAGATCTAGGAACTGTTATTGAAATGAGCTGATGTGAAGTAGGTCATATTTTATAGGAAGTCAAGTAAGAGGTTATGAACTAAATTCTTGGCAAGTTACAATAGTGACAGTGGAATGAAAAGAATATCCAGCCATGTATTAATTACAGTTTGTATAAAAGATATATCTTTACTATAAATTTAGAGGGTGAGTGTCAGGCGAGACAAGCTTGTGTAAGACTGCAGTGTAATGACACATTGTAAAATCATGGGATGCCTTTATTGATTTCTGCATGTAGTAATAGTTTTTAAAAGATACTAAAGAATGTTTTCCCTGAACTCTTAGCCAGGTCTGTAAACCAGTAATGGACACTTTATATCTGGCTTATATTTTTTTTTTGATGTTTTGTAATATGCTTTCAAGAATATTTTTTGACCAGTAGGACATCATTTTAGCCTTTTGGTTTTAGGGGAGGTCTTCTCCTCCCCCCACCCCCCGTATTGTTTGTTTCTTTGTTTTTTTGCACTTGAGACATTCTGTAGATAACTTGCTGAAACCCATTGCTTCTTTTGGCAGCTGATAGTCAGGTGTCATCTGTCGTTCCCCCCCCTCCCCAAGCAAAATTTGGGCTTCCTCTGTCACTAAACCTTTCCTTCTGAGCCACTGAGAGGAGGTTACACCATATAGCCTAGGCTGGCCTGATGCTTCAGACACTCCTGACCTCAAGTTTCCCCAATGCTGGGATTACATGTGTGCTTTAAAAAAGTCTTTGCTAGTGTTTCATAGAAGGTTCTTCACCCATATTTATTCCCCCTCATCTCTTTTTTCTTTTTGAGACAGTGTTTCTCTGTTTAGCACTGGCTGTCCAGGCACTCACTCTGTAGACCAGGCTGGCCTCAAACTCACTGAGATCTGCCTGCCTCTGCCTTTCAAGTGCTGGGATTAAAGGTGTGCACCACCAGCGCCCAGCTTCAAATCTCATATTTAAGGGCTTGGAGTTCCTACACAGGCCCAGCAAGCAGTTTAACGCCTCCCTAAACTTTTTGAGATTGAGGTCAGAGAATAGTCTGACCAGATACATCAGGCTAAGTTCCATGCCCCCACTATGTGTTATTAAATGATTGGTGTAATTCTCTTGGAAGTATGTTACTTAATTGTAATGTAATCATTACATTCAAATACTGCCAGTTAATTGGTAACACTTATCATTTTCTCCTAATCATTTATATATTATACTCACAAGTGTACCCAGTACTTAATAGGGAGTCAGCAGACGTTTTTAACAGAATACATATATTACTTTGAAACATGAATGTACTATGGCTAGATAGTCTGAATTTAGTACATATAAATTGCTCATGTAATAAGATACCTGTGTATGTCTTGATTACAATTCTATTAAGAAACCGTTGCCGATGGACCCAAAGGAATTGGTGTTCTCAGCCTCTGGCTGTCACATAATATTAGAAAACATAGTGATGCTAGAAAACACTGCTGTTAAGTTGTTCAAGAATGACAAATGTAAACTTCACATTTTGTTTTTATGTGGTTGGCAATCAAGTGGCTCTCAATAGGTTATTTATTTATTTAAAGATGAGATTTTTGGCCTGGGAGCTAGCTTAGATTTTAGTGCTTAGGAAATGAATTTGAGTCCCAACTCTAGGGGAGGTTGAGACAGTGGGCCCCTGGGTCCCCAGAAGGCTCCCCACAGGGTCACCCTAGCCCTCTGGGTAAGTTTCAGGCCAGAGAGAGACCCTATCTGGACAAAAGAAAGAAGTAGTGAGTGGGTGGGCAGTGCGGGAACAATGACATCAGAAGTTGTTCTCTGGCCTCCACACATCTTTCTCTGAAGCTCAGCTGGCCTCAGAGTTAGGATATTCCTGAGTGCTGGGATTATGGATATGCGGTAACCATCATGTCCAGCTGGTTCCATTGTTTTTAGTGTTTCCTCTCCTTCTCAGATGCATGAAAATATTGTATATGAAACATTAGGGCAGTGTACTGCTTTGTATTTGATCCATGTGTACAGAATCAAATTAATGATCCACAGGAAAATCATCTTTAGGAAAGCGTATTTACTGATAATTTCTTCATCAGATTCTTTCTGTATAAAGTAGGGAGTTATGCTTTCATTGTATTTATCTGCCCAGTACATTGTGACTTTGTTATAAGTGAAATTATAAATCACCAGTAAAACAAGGTGTGAGTGATTTGTAAATAGTAAAGTATGGAGTTGTTTTCCTGTCAGTTTCCTTGGTAAGCTCTCATGGGCGGCTGAAGATGCACTTTCCTATTGCATCCTGTGGTCTGTGGGTCATGTTGAGGAGAGCAGCACTGTGTTTAGTGCATAGGACCGCAGCCCCTGAGCTTTGCGCTTTGACATTCTGAGCAGGCATGTGTGGTGAATTCTTGCTTCACCAGGATGTTGTCATTGACTTGGGGGTTTACTCCTTGCTGTTCATGGATCTGCTTGGATGACAAGCACAGCAGTAAAGGGGTGCTGACTGTCCAGTGGTTGCTGTCTTTCAGACACTCCCTCATTAGGCCCGCTGCTGCTTTGGTGACTGGAATGTTAGTCAGTGTATTTCAAACATACATAACGTTTATGGGGATGGAAGAAGTATTAAGTGGTGGTAATTGTCTTATCTGTGTAAATATTTGGTTTTTTGAATATTTGCTTTGGTTTTTCAAGAGGGGGTTTTTCTGTGTAAAAGCTCTGGCTGCCCTGGACCTTTGTCTGTAGACCAGGCTGCCCTCGAACTCACAAAGATCACTCTTTATCTCTACCTCCTGGAAAACATGTGCCACCACACCTGGCCTGTATAATGTATAAATATTTGTGTAAATTTGTTGGGTTGAGAAAATGCACAGAGGTACACATATAGCATCTGTTTAGTCAGATTGGTGAAGTCTCTGGCAGTACTGGGATTAGTTAAACTGTTTTAGGCTTATATATAAGAAGAAAAGAAGAAACCATTTTTTTGAGGTGTTGTAAGTTGCAGTGACTTGAACTGAAAGTGCTGCCTACTAGGGTGTGAGATAGAATACACTAGAACACCCCTCTGCTATGATTCCTGTATTCCCTTAGTGTGTTTGGTTGGCACTAGAGCTAATTTGCATTGTTAATTAGATAATGCTCTGAATTGTTAAAATAGTTTTTCATAAAATTGTTCTATGAAAGTGTTACTCTGTGAACATATTAGACAATGTAATAGCAGTATAGAGTTATAGGGGCTTATAAATTATAAACAGCTTTGCTTTGGACACATCTTAATTTATTCAGGATTCCAGGACATACTAGCTTTAGACTGGTTTGCATTGGAACAAAGCATTTTCCTCCTTTTCTGTAAACTCATGAAGGCCTTCTGCAGGGGTATTTGTTCAAATTGTAGTTTTGGTTCTAAATGTGAAAATAGTGTCTGTGCCCTGAACCAGTTAATTCTGTTCCTAATCTTTACACCAGTTGGAGTAAGCAAAGACATGGAAGTCCCAAGATTCGAAGAGAGTAACTTCAGAGAAAAGAGGCTGCCTTCCCTTAGTATATTTTCTTAGTTGTGTAGTGAAGAGACAGTTGAGCACTCCTAAGAAAAGAACTCCACTGTGACAGTCTCTTACAAATGTCCAACATGCTGTGTTGGCCCTGCTTTAGTGGAAAGTTTAGATAATTCAGAGAAACCGTGGTAAGTGCTGAGACACATGTATAGTGTTGGTAGGGACACTGGTATCATTTGATTATGTTCAACTGAAGGGGTGTTTGTAGTAAAGATGGGTTGATAGTAGGGAGTTTTAATTACGCCAGAAATGTGGTTTGGAGATCTGGAGAAACTTGTCAAGCTAAGTCAGGGATGCATAGAGAGTACAGGCAGATTTTAATTGATCCAAGGCTGGCAGTAAGTGGTAACATAGATTGGAATTGGTCTTGATCGTAAGAGAAACATAATAGAGGTCCATTTTGGGGGTAGGCCTAGGAATCTAAAGGCAATTTTTTTTTTTTTTTTTTTTTTTTTTGAGCTAGAGTACTGTTGGAAACTGGAATCAGTGTGCTGTATGTCACTAAAGTAGATCTTTGGTAATGGGCATGTTAGTTAATCTAAGTCTTCATGGTGTTGATGTGCAGATGGAACACAGTAAGTAAGGGAAGTAGTTTTGTAATTAGTAGGTGCTTACATAGTTTACTGTCCCCCCTTTTGTACTGAGAAGTTTTCAGATAATGAGAGGGGATATGGAAAAGAAGGGAGCACAAATCTAAACGTTTGAATGTTGACATAATGGCAGAGTCTGAAGTAAATAAATGTAAGAGTACATATCAAAATGTCCTAGTTATTTAATAAATACCAAAATATTTACATGTGTGTAGATAGCTGCTGTGACAGTTAACCTTGTTCTACAATTGTGGATTTGTCTAATCTTTCTGTGAACTCCCAAAGCACCAGAGCCAATGTATTTGTCCGTAATAATTACATAGACCATCTCCCAGATTGCTGCTTGCTTGACCAGTGGCTGTGCCTGAAAAGGGTTTAATAGTATGTAACACTTGCCACTAGGTGGCACTTGTCTTAAGTGATAAATCTGACATTCTGCATATAGTGGGTTTTCTGCTTCCTTATGGCCCACGTAGAAACTAACTCTGGGATTAGATTCATCATTCTGCATTTCTAGACTGTATTGTTTGAAGTGGAATGCAAAAATTAATTAGATAGAAAACCCAGAGTGTTAAAAAGGAGAAAACTGAACAGTCTTATTATAGGAGAGTTTTTTTTCTTGGTAAGACAACATTAGTAAGGTTTCTTTAGAAGAGAGTGGCAGTGTGTTTCTTAGAGGATTTGTTGTTGACAGATGGTGAAATGTGGTCTGTCCTGACAATCAGGCATGACCCCCCCCCCCCCCACACACACACACACACACACACACACACACACACACCTTGTCCCACTTTCTTACTTCCAGCTCTGAATTCTCATTACTGCTGTGTCCTGGGCTGTACACAACACAATGTATATAGAGTCCATTAGATTCAGGGAACTTATTAAGAAAAGAACTTAGTAATTTCATGTTCTAAAATCCTTACTCATTTTAATTGGCACAGGCAGGTTAGATAGTTCACAGGTTGTAAGATTGATCTTCAGCTACTGGATCCTTTTTCTTTTCTTTGAGGGGGGAGTATATGTTTGTGCTCTTTTCAGTGTATTTATGCCAATTGGCCATCTGTTACCATGTTCAGCCTTCCTTTGTGTGGACCAAGAAGAATTCTGCAAGCAAGTTCTTTAGCTGCTCAGGCCCTGTGGATTGCCTCTGCCCCCATCACTGTACAGTTGGGAGTCTCCCTCCTTTGCTGCCATTCTCCTTTTGTTTTTATTTCTAGTTTTTGAAAATGGGTCTCAATGTGTAGTCCAAGTTGGCCTTGAATTGATTATTTAGCCCAGGCTGCCTCAAATCCACTGCATCTGCCTACTTCAGCCTCCCACTTTGTGGGATCACACTCCTGTACCCACTATACCTTGTTTTTGTATGAGACCCAATGGAATTTACTATGTAGCTTTGGCTGGCTGTGAATTGCTATGTAGCAGTCTCGTCTCCACTTATCCTCCTGCCAGTATCAGGGTTATAGGCACTAATCACCATATCCAACTGAGATATTATTGATATTACTTACAGTGCATTGTCTGTTTCTGACATGGAAAAAATGCTATAGCTTTAAATTTTATGCTGAAATGCTGCCTGACTTATAAACTTGATGATGAGCTTGCAGCTTTGTTCTGGTCCATATGCTAAGACAATACTCTTCACTATGGAGTTCTGGTCCATATGCTAAGACAATACTCTTAACTGTGGAGTTATTAAATTTTTGTGTTTGTCATTTCTGCTTCAAATGTCAAGGAAGTGAATTAAATTCATTTTGGCATTCAAAGATAGTAGTGGTAGCATTTGGTTGTTCACTTACAGCTTAATAATGAATGCTATTATTTGACTAAATGAATTGTGTTCCTTGTAAGGGTTATTTCAATTTATTGTTTAACCTAGCCTTCTCAGTTATATTCAGTGTACAGAGCTTCGTGAAACATCTTCTATTTAAATCTATAGTTTCTCAGTTTTATCTCCTGGAAATTGTCAGTTGGTAAATTAGGTACTTGTTAAATTATATAAGAATTCACTGTGGACCAGGCTGGTTTGGGACTCTGAGATCCACCTGCCTCTGCCTCCTGAGTGCTGGGCCTAAACCCATCAGTGCCTGCCACCCCCACCACCATGTGGCTGACTTTAAGCCCACATTTGGCTGGAAGTTGTGCCTTGGCTCTTCCCATAGTTACTTTGTGTATCGGAAACGTTCCTTCCTTTCAAACCCCCTGGCTTTGTACCTGTAAGGCAAGCATTCTATAGGCTACATTCCCTAGCCATGGAAGTTTTTCTTAAGGGTTAATGTCACATTAGTATGTACTTGATTCTTTTTCTGATTGGAAAAATGTTACAAACATATAAAAACTTACATTAATGTAACTTATAAAGAAAGCCATTGTAGCAAGAATTAACTATTGTTAATATTTGTAAGTATATTCTTTATAAATGCAATTGTTAACATTTTGTTGTATATTAAAAATGTCAACAGATAGCCAGTAATATTAAAAAAGATGGGGTTGGGGAGCTGGACAGATGACTCAGTGGTCAAGAGTACTTGTTATTGCTCTAGACCTGGGTTTGTGTTTTATTCCCAGCATCCATAGGTGGTCCACAAACATCTATACACCCAGTTCTAGGGGTCCATGCCCTCTTCTGACCTCATTTGCACCAGGTACAAGTGATACACAGTCAGCCATACCTGCAGAGAGATACCCATACAGTGCGGTGCAGTGACAATGAAAAGGCGGGCAGTTGTTAGAGCCCTCGAACAAAGGCAGTGTTCACACACAGGTGGCATCTCTGTCTCAGGGAGGTTTGAAGGTCAGAGTCCTTTAACTTCAAGCTCTGCTTTGACTCTGCATTTGGGCTGTCCTTCCCCACCCTGTACCAACTTGCTTTGTATTTGTCTTTCCACTTGGATGCTTTCATGCTGCTATTAGGGGCAAGGCAGTTCCTGGTTAAGTCAATGTGGTAGGATACTTTAAGGAAGGGCGATAGTGTTCTTTTCTATTTGATCACTGTAAAAGTAAACATTTCTAGAAATGCATATAAAGTTATATTTGACTAGTTTATACTAAAAGTTTTGAAGTAACAGAGTTCATCTTTAAATTTCTATTTAAAAAATTTTAAAGTAGACTTGCCTTGTGACTATATTTTTTTCCACCTGGGAAATGGAGAAAAAGCAGACTTTTTGGGAGGACCAGACACATCGCAAAGGGCCTGCAACAAGAGGCTGGCCCCGAGGAACTGGTTATGTCCATCTCTTTTCATTTCTTATTTCAGCTCAAGCAGCTGCTGCTCTTTTTCTTTAAGGAACCTTGTGGCATGGTGGTCTCCTTTTTATACTCCCTGCTTGTTAGGAGTTAACAGTGTGTATATGATGTAGCTCAGGCTAGCCACAGATTTATTTGCCACTATGCCTGTCTATCATTGATTCTCTCTGTTACACTAAAGTGCTTTTAGTTGTAGTTGCATCTAAAACTGTTTTATACATGTCATTTTAAAGTCTGGTTGCTTCACCAAGACAGCAGCTGTGGATGTGGCTTAAAAACTGATGAGCCCCTGTAGCGCCAGCCTTTGTGGAACATGAAAGGCTCCTTACAAACCAGCCACAGCTGCAGTGAATGCCGCGCTTGTGGGTTTGAGTTGGGTAGGGGGCACTAAGCAAGCGAGCGCTTCTGCCCAGGTCATCTTAATGCTGCTCTTCTCTTTCTTTGCCTTTGAGAGAATTAGGAACATTTTTGCTTGATTATCTAATGATTTTTTTCCTCTAGGCTACAGTATCTTTAAGACATTTTATGCAATTCTGTCTTTCACTGGTAGTAGCACTCAGTTAGTTGCCTTTATAGGTGACAAACACTACCTGTGTCCACTGTGCAAAGTTATGAACATGGAGTTATTTAGAGCTGAGTATTTCTCTATTTGAAAAGAGACGGAAAGATTGGAGTTTCATCATGATTTTTCAATCAAAGTAGTTACTGTTACTTATATTTATGTCAAAGTAGAAGACAGTTTTCCTAAATTAAAAGAATCCTAAAATTTATTTTATTATCTATGTAGTCATCTATCTGTTTTTGAGAGAGGGCTTTTATTGTATAGTCCTGGCTGGGCTGGAACTCACTATGAAGACTAGGCTGGCCTTGAATTTACAGACATCTGATTGTGTCTCTGCCTTCAGAGTGCTGGAATCAAAAGTTTGTGCTACCATACCTATCTACCCTTCTTCTAGAAAACACACACACACACACACACACACACACACACACACACACACACACACCACACGTGTTTACAGGTTGTGAAAGGTTTAGATCATACATAAAGCTTAACATGATTTTATACTGTAAAACATTGAGTATTGGAGATAATCTGAGAACATATAAAGGAAAAAAGAAAGTATAGTTACCTAAATATCTACTTTAACTTAATTTTTATGTGCTTGGCCTTGAACCCAGGGTCTTGCACATGCTAGGCAAGTACTCTAACCATCCTCACTTTTCTTTCTTTTTAAATAAATAAAATTTGTCTTACTTTCCTAGTAGTTAAAGTGTTTGGGCAGTGACTAGCATTTGATGTTTCATTATGTGGGATGAGATTACAGAAGGATTTTTAATTCCTTTAAAATGAACATTTTTGTGAATTGTATTTGTTAACCATACTTTTGGATACAAAAGCATTCCCAGTGAGTTACTTCTGATTCGTTAGCAAGTTATAACAGTGGCTATAGACTAGCCGTGAGAATAATTAGCCAGAAAATAATATAAGGGCAGAGATCCCTTTGTGTAACATTTAACTTTAATTTCCTGGCCAGTTTACGTGAATAATTACAAATTTGAAGCAGTTAGGATTGTGCTATTGTGGGAAGCTGAAATGCTGTTTCAAACACCAAGCAGATGACTTTGCTATCTATAGCTGTCCCTGAGAAGTACCTCCTGAAGTTCACGTTTGTGTTGGGTGACTTCCCAGTCACACCTACTCAGTGTACTTTGGAGTGACCATGCCTGGTAACAGAATATGATGTAGATATGTGCTTCCCACAGTTGGGATTGTGAATGCTTAATCATGCTTTAGGGGAAGAAGGAGCACTTCCTGTACCTAATGGATGAGTATTCTTCTCCAATTCTAGGTAATTTATTCTTTCTTTCTTTCCAGTTACCCTTTCATGAATTCCTTAGCTGCTTGTTCACCCTTTTTACTTTCACCAACACCCTGCCCCCCCTCATTATTTTAGACAGGGTCTTCCTGATAGCCTCAGGTTGGCTTTGAATTTGGGATGGTCGTGCCTCAGTACCCTGAGTGCTGGGATGATGGGCCTATTGCTGTTTGATTTCAGTAGTCCCAGGGTGGCTTATAATAGAATTACAGATTTCATTGTACTGGGGAAGGCTTTCAGCATACATCCATGCTATGGTATACAATTACAGAACCATCTTCTTTTCAGTTAGCTCCATAGGAAGCTTTGCTTGAGACTTTACTTGCTCATAATAGGGTAACTTTCCCTAATTTTCCATGTGCTTGACTTTTCTTCTCTCATGGGAAACTTTAAAAAAGTAGAAATTTGGGATATCCATACACACTTGTGCTCTTGAAAAATCACTAAGATTCTAAAGACTTTGTAGACTCTAGTTGAAATAGCAAGAAATGTTCAGTCTAAATAAAGTCCTTTCTTTATGATATCTAAAAGTGATCCAGTGACATTTTGAAATAGTGTGAGGATGAACTGTGTCTTGGGGAGAGAGGGTAAGGTTTTATTTCTCCGATATAACTAGTTCTAAGAGTGAGTAGAGTTAAAGAACTCTTGAAACTTTGTCAAGGAGAGGGGAGATATTGATGTTACATGTGTTCTAAGGGAACATTGGTGACATTTATTAGGATGAGGTGACACTGAAGTACATGGACAGTAGAGGGGTTTAATTATGTTGGAAGAAGTTTTGGGTTAGTTGACCAAGAGTTGAGTTGATTTGAAGGCTGATTCAAGAGAGCTAGATGAAGGTATTCAGTAGTCAGTCATGTATGGGATTCCAGCTCAAGAGGTCAAGATTTGAAAAACACACTTGAAGATTAGGACTAGCAGGTGGTAATTAGGGCAAGTTCCTGTGGAGAACTGAGCGCCAGGAATGAGTAGAAGTGGGTGGGGTAAAGCAGTTCTAAGAGCAGTTGTCCTCAACAGTGCAGGACTCCCACTCCAGAAATGAACAGAGAACCTGGTCACTAGATCAGACACCGCACAGAGCACAAGTCTAATAACACCTTAGAGTTAGGAGTTGCAAGAACCTGTCAAAACAGTTGTAGTGAACTGGTGGGAACTGCAGTGTTCTGTCCAAGTTGAGCTGGGCTGGAAGAAGTAGACAGTAATGGCCCTGAGCATGGAGGATAAAAGCTGTAAATGGAAGCTGCAATGGAACTTTGAAAAAGCAAACAAACCGTAATTTATGTTGGGAACATTTATTCATTTGTATACACATTTGGTTTTTGCTGCTTTCAGATATCTTGTATGCCTTGGTAACTTCATCATATACTTTATACCAGATGGTGGTGTGCGTGTGCATGTGTGTGTTCATGTGAAGGCAGAGGACAACACCCCTCCTCCCTCCCAGTGTTGTTCCTCAGGTAACATCTGTTCTTTTGGTTTTTGTTTCTGAGACAGTGTCTCTCACTGGCCTGGAACTGGACGAGTAAGCTAGGCTAGCTGGCCAGTGATCCCCAAGGATCTACCTATCTCTGTTTCCCAGCACTAGGATTATAAGCATTTGCCACCATGCTCAGATTTTAGGTCCTTGTACTAATTTTACTCACTGAACTGTCTCCAGCCCCCATTTCTATTTTTACGACTTCATCAATGGAACTCTTAAAGGTGGTTTTTAAAGGCCTGACCAGGTTGATGCTTGTTAAAGGGACAAACAGGGAGGAATTGAAGCCCCTCCCCCCATGCCAATGTTGAACCCAGATGTTTCTTCATGCTGGGTAACTCTGAGTGAGTTGTCCCTATTCCAGAACTTGACTTTTTTCCCAGTGCTCTTCCCTTTCAATTAGAAGAGTGCCTGACACATGAAAGACATAAACTTACTGTGGAAAAACTAAAGGTGAGATCTGTTTTTCTTCAGGTATTTCCTTAGCTGTTTTTATTTCATTAATAAAGGTGCAATGTATTGGAAAATCCACTTGTATTACCAACTTCATGGCAGATTTCTTATGTGTAGTGCAGTAATTTGATTGTGTGTGTGTGTATGTATGTATGTATGTATGTATGTATGTATGTATTATGTATGCATAAAAATGGGTGGGAATACCATGTATACTGTGGCCTCGGAGGCCAGAGGAGGTTATGGATCCCCTAGGACTGGTATTACATATAGTTGTAAGTTACCATGTGGTTGTTGGGGATCAAACCTGGTCCTCCGGAAGAGCAGCCATCTCTCCAGCCCCAGCAAGTAGTACTTGAAACTTTGTTTGTGAGGAAAAGTGCCCTAGCTCTGGAGATGATGGTACAAGTCACACTATTACATAAGTCTGGCATTATGCAATTGCACAGATCTTTTAAAGTATAGTATGTATGTGGAGTGAGATTATTGTTGATAGTCAATATTTTTTTAAGCAGTCATGGTTGTTATTGCTCTTACTGTATTGTGTACCAGAAGGTCTTACTGTGATAGTTTGAAAGTGGGACCTTTAGGAAGTGTGGTCAAGAGGTACATGTATGTGTGTGAAAAGAACTTTCTATCAGGAAGAAACAGCACATACAAAGACCCCAAGGTTGTGGGTGTCTGTGCTTGATAATATGTAAAGTGAAGGTATGAGCCAAAGTTGACTCCATGGATTAGATTAGGCCTGTACAACCAGTGGTAATTTCAGGGTTCCGTCATCCAATAAGGGAAACATTTTCTGGAATGAAATCCCAAGATGGGCATGTATGTAAGTGGTCTGTTTTTATAGCTTCTGATTATTACTTGGTGACATGAAAAAAAATACCTCAAGCTAGTCAACTGTTGGTATGCATGATTTATTTACTCTTTACTTAGGGAAGATGCTCTAAGTAAACAATTATAAAGAACCAGCTGGTTAGGTGGTTAGGCGGGTAAAGATGCTTTCCATCAAGGCTGATGAGGACTTGAGTTTGAAACCTGGAACCCAGTGAGTTGTCAGGGACTGAGGAGATAGATGGCTTGGTGGTTAAGAGCATTAGCTGCTTTTAGAGGGGATCTGGGCTCAATTTCCAGCATTCACATGGTAGCTCATAACCCTTGAAACTTCAGTCAGTCCAAAGGGATCAGGCACCTCCTGACCTGTGGGCACCAGACACGCCAGTGGTATATAGACATACATGCTGGCAAAACACCCTGTTCTGACCCAAACTAAAGTCATCTGAAAGGAGGCAACCTCAGTTAAGAAAATGGCTCCGTAAGATCCAGCTGTAAGGCATTTTCTTAGTGGTTGGTGGGGGAGAACTTCGCCCTTGGTGAATGGTACTGTCCTGGGCTGGTGGCCTGGGTTCTATAAGAAAGCTGCCTGAGCAAAGCCATTAAACAGAACCCTTCATGTCCTCTGTATCAGCTCCTGCATTCAGGTTCCTGCCCTCTTTGAGTTCTGTTCTGATTTGCTTCACGAACAGTGCTGTGGAAGGGTAAGCCAAATGAATTCTTTCCTCCCTAAGTTTCTTTGGTGTTTCATGGTGGGTTTTTGTTTGTTTATTTTTGTTTTGTTTTGTTCTTGTTTTTTTTTTTTAACAGCATTAAGACACACCCATATATGAAATTTTAAAAAAGGAAAAAAGAAACTTTATGGATTAACATGTATACTAATTTTGAGTTACTTAGGGAAATTAGTTATATATTTCTTTGCACAACATGTCCTGCCATTCTGTTGCTTAAAAAGTAAATCTGGGGGCATTTATGTAGATCAGTAAAACACAATATTTAGATAGGGAAAGGGGGTTAGAGAGTTGTAAAGTAAAAGGCCAGTATTAAACAACCTTAGGTCTCTAGAAATTGCCTGAGTCAGTTTGTTTGAAAATGCTTTATATTGAAAGCAGTTAATACTGGTCAACAGTCTGTTTCAACGTCTTTGCTTTCTGTAACTTTCCTCACTATGTTTCCGGTGTGTTTTAAGGCGAATGTGATGTATGCAGGCATGTTCATGTGTGTGTAAGCAGTTAGGTTTGCCTGTACTCGATGTGTGCAGTCATGTTCATGTATGTGTAAGTAGTTACGTGTGCCTGTACTCAGTGTGTTAGGGCAAGAGGCAGACACTGGGCGTCCTCTGTCACTCTGTACCTGGTGTCTTGAGACAGTTTTTCACAGAACTAGGCTGGCCTGTGAGTACTGGAGTTACAGACCTGTGCTTCTGTGCCCATTTCTCATGGTTGCTAGGGTCATTTAATAGATTATAGTCACTCTAGTGACCTTATTCTTGCCTTGTTCTGTTAGGAGACAGTGTGTGCTAAGAACTGCTTTATGTATGTGAGTAGAGTGTGGGAGCTCTTCCTCTCTTTTGTTAGGGTCACAGTAAATTAATCTTTTATGTCTGAGTTATTTTGATTCAGAGTAGCTCTATTCCTGAATTTGTGTCTTAATGGTAGACATTTTTATTAATTTTATAAGTAGAGTTGGAGTTAGCTTCACTGTCCTAGTCTACTGGGCTACCATAACAGAACTCCATAAACAACTGTATAATCAACAGGCATTTGTCATATATTGAGTCTGGAAATTCTGGGTCAAGAAACTAGTAGATTCCGTGTCTGGTGATGTCTCGATATCTGGTTCAGACCATGCCTACAGTGCAAAAGCTCTAGAACCTCTCTTGTGAGGGTACTAATTTTATTCATGACCTCTCTGTCCTCAGCAATTAATATCCTGCTACCCACCCCACTTCATCACCTCTCTTAGTCCCCACCCCTACCCTGCCTTGTGGGTGAGGGTTTCACTAATATATTTGGAGGAAATACTCAGATCAAAGCACTCACACCATGTAAAGAAAAAATAAGCAAAACTGAATAAAATCAAGGAAAAAATAAAAACTTTCCCTGGCATTCTAGTTACAGCATAGAAAGCTAGTGATTGTTTTATCTAATGGGAATAGGAAGAAACCAAACCCTGAGTTCTATAAAAGTTGTCAATAAAAGTCAAGGCTGATGAGGGAAAAATGAATGGGGTAAACTCAAAAGTCCATGTAATCTCACTCAGTAGCTAAAAAACCAGTGAAAATTGTAGTGGAAGACTGGCATTTGTACCACCTTACAGCCAGTCCTCAGTCTTCCTCTTTGGTGGCTAAGTCATGGAAGGACATTAACCCTAAAAGGCTATCTTCAGCCAGGCCGTGGTGGCATACCCCTTTAATCCCAGCACTCTGGAGGCAGAGGCAGGCAGGTCTCTGTGAGTTCGAGGCTAGCCTGGTCTAAAAAGCTATACAGATAAACCCGTCACAAGGGAAAAGACAAAACAAGACGAAGCTGTCTTCACTAAAATTACATCAGGTTTGGGGGTGTATGTAGGTCAGATAGAGCTTATTTAACGTGAAGCTCTGGGTGTAATCCCTAGCACCAACAAGAAATTCTGAAGTATTCCATGGTGATAACACTGGAGGACAAGGTCTCTCTCTGTACATTCTTGCCGCTCAATGATGTCTTCTCCGTACCGTGGAATCTTCAAGATGCTTCCACATCTGTAGTCTGTGCAACCGTTCTTTCTGTGTGGAGGTGATTGCAGATGTGTAACGTAGTTTTAGTTCCTTTCATCTCTTGTGCAGACTTGGGTTTTTCAGTTGTTTACTCATTTGATTATTTTAGTGATTAGAGTGAATTACGTTGTTACTGAAGAGTGATGGATGCATTCTGTTTGGTAAAACTAAACTGTGTGGTCTTAAGGTTATTTGTTGGAAAATATATTTATCGTGGGGGTGATATGGAAGATCATAAAGCACAACTCAAATATATATTGATCATTAGTAGAAAAGGGGCCTAAAATGGGCAGGCTGTGACTACCCATCTGTGGTCAGAGGTACAGCGTAAAGTTAGCTAGGCTTGGGAGACCTGGAATCTTTTATTCATTCACTTCTTGTGATGATTAACTAGTATTCCTGGTGACGTCTCTTAGTGATGTGAGTGTTGTCAGATAGAGATGGGCTTGTTACCGAGTTAGTATTACCTATACCAGTTGTGAAACTCTCAAGCCTAATAATCTGATGTTTATGTTTCTAAGTTATAATGAAAAGGTGACCTAAGAAGAAGTATCTGGGGGTGTCCTTAAGTTTGTCACTACCGAGAGGTCACATCCACTTTCAGAGTTATGTACACCTCGTGGCTGTTAGGCAGTTAGAGTTCTACCTATAGCTGAGACTGATTTCTGTCAGTGTACTCCATTCCATCCCATCTCAGAAAGTGGGTTGTGTTCTTGGACTTGGGCAAGACTTTCCTTGATGTTCTTTTCCTGTGAGTACCCACAGGATACTGCTGCGCACCATCAGTTTTGAGAATTGGCAATGGGAAGTTGAAAAGCATGAGAGGACACAAAATAAGCGTGGAAAAAGATAATCAGAAATTGAAACAACACATGGAGATAAGCCCCTGGAGGTTTTTAAAATAGCTTTCTACCACAGCTCTTCAGCTTTTTTTATGTTTTCTTTCTCTCAGCCTCAGTGTATGGCTGGTGCTGGAGAAAGCACACAGGCTGCTGTTCTAGAGATTCTGAGTTCAATTCCCAGCAACCACATGGTGGCTCACAACCCTCTATAATGAGATCTGGTGCCCTCTTTGAGTAGGCATACTTCCATACAGAACACTGTTTACATAATAAATAAATCTTAAAAAAAAAAAGAAAAATCAAGGTAATGGAAGGCACCAGATCATTGAAAGGGAAGTTTAGTCTGTGGAAGCATTCCATAAATGTTACTCATAAGATTTATTATTTCTAGGGCAGTGGTGGTGCATACCTTAATCCTAGTACTTGGGAAGCAGATACAGGTGGATCTCTTGAGTTTGAGGCTAGCCTGATCCACAAAGTGAGTTCCAGAACATCCAGGGCTACACAGAGAAACCCTATCTCAGACCTCCCCCAAACAAATAAATAGTGTTATTTCTGATCTATATGTTTGAGACAGTAGGGTATTTTGGTTAATGACTTCAGGTGAAATTGTTATTTTGCTTGAATATTAACTAATATTAAGTTAGCCTGTAGAATATAGTGAAAAATCAAATCAACTCAAAATGTGTGGAATTTCTTTCCCTTCATCAAGTTAACAACCCATTCTGTTATGGACACCAGCTGGGCATCCTCCAGTTAATCTCGGTCTAAAAAGGTAACAACCAGGCCTGGGAGTATAGACCTGAAATCTCAGCTATTTGGGAGACAGATGTAGGAAGATTGCAAGTTGAAGGCTTGCCTGGATTACCGAGTGAGTTTAAGGCCAGCCTCAACACTTTACTGAGACTGAGTTTTTCCTTTTGATGGGTTTTAAGAAGACTGGACATATAGTTCATTGGTGAGAACCTGCTTATTGTGCCCCGGGTTTAGTCCCTAGCACTGCGAGGGGGAGGGGCATTTCAGACCCCCGTTTTGATTTGTATGTGTATTTGGTTTTGATTTTTGAGACAGCATCTCAGTAGCCCAGGCTGACCTAGAACATAATTAGCCAAGGCTAGCCTTGAGCTTATGAGATCACCTTGTTCACCTTCTGAGTACCTAAATGATAGCATTCATTTTTTATTTATCATACGATTTTCTGTATACTTTTTTGGATGTAGTATTCACGATCTTGCTCTGTAACCTAGGCAGGCTTCAGACTTGAAACTTTTGCCTCAGTTTATGTATTGCTGAGATTACAGTAATGTGCCACCATGCCCATCTCTTAGCACCTTTTAATGGTCTTTAAAGAAAGAATGTTTTATATTGAAGCTCATGATGATTGAAGAATGAAGATAAAATTTGAAAGAATAAAAAATTTATTTCTATATAAGAGGCAAGATTTTGTATAGTATTATCTGACCATAGTTACTTGCTTTAGTGGTTAAATTTCCTTGCCCTTTATAAAGAAAAAATATGATCAAAAGATAAGAATCTTATTTTTTACTTTTACTGGTTTAAACAGTCTACATTTAAATAATCCCATGACCTATATTAATGTATATCAATCAGAGTAGTATGGATTGGGTTGTGATGCACACAATTGTGGATGGATATAGTAAGCACAGACTAAATATTTTCTCATATTTAAAATCTTTTATTTTTCAAATGATGTGTTGTGTGTGCAAGCATGTGCATATGAGTGTGCACACTCAATTCAGAGGCCAGATGTGCTGGATCCCCTGGAGTTTGAGTCCCGAGTGTGCTGGGTTAAATGTGGGTCTTGAACCCCTGAGCCACCTCTCCAGTCCTATTCTAAAATATCTTCATCCTGATAGGTCAGTTTTCATTTTCAGACACAAAATTCTCAGATTTAAAGAGGGCCGGTTGCAACCAAAATTCAGTTGTCAAAAATGATGTCTTATTTATTTGCCCTATTATCTCTTAAAAACTATATTATCCTGACATTTCACCACATCGAGTCTTTATGTGTACAAATATATATAAAGTTGTTCATTGTAAATAAGTATCAGTACAGTTAAACATAATCTCCAAGATAAAATCTCCCAAGTGAGTTAATTTTTAAAAAATGGAAAATTGGATGTGCCAGCCTACCATTGTAGAGTCTTAATATCTCTCTTGGCAATGAGTGTTCTCCCCATCCCTCCTAAAAGATCATTGCTGAATGTTTTCCATCAGTTTAGCAGATACTTGGGTGTCCACCGTGTTTTAGGTAGAGTATATCACATATGCTCAGCATCACATAGCTGTCACTCGTGTGTTTAGAATGAACACTACATTTCCACTTGGTGCTTACTGTGTTCTAGACTTCGTTCAACAGCAGGTTTATGCGAATAACACCAAAAGAAGGATGGAAAACCCAGCAGGAAGATGTATGTCTGTTTCTTCTGCTGAAGGAGGAAGATGAAGGGAAACACCATGTGGACATTTATGTGGGCTCTTTCCTACTTAGTAATTTTACAAGTGGAGGGTTAGTTAAGGCTGGGGATTTCCTACAGACATCCTCTTTACTGTGCTGTTTTGGACTGGAGGCTTTTTCAGTGAGCTTTGCCTAAGGTATGCTGTTTTTAGTCAAGTATCTTGTTTTGTTTTTGAGACAGAGTCTAACCACGTATCCTGGTTGGCCTGGAAACTAGAGATCTGCCTGCTTTTGCTCTGCCTCCTCACTGCTGAGATCAAAGGTGTGTATCACTGGACTGGCTGAGGGAAGATACTTAAAATGATCTTTTAATTTTCTTGTAACCAACCCTTGATTGTGATAATTCTGCAAGATTGTTTCAGCTGTTATGGGAAAATGGTGGTTGTCCAGTTTGTTACCAACATTGGCATAGTTAAGTTTCTTGGGGTTTTTGATGAGTGGATGCTTCTTTTCAGATCTTGAAGTTGCTTAGCAGTTTCCTGGAGTTAATTTGAGAGGTTTTTTTTTTGCCAATACCTGTGTTGTTCTTTTAGTGTAATCACTATCTAAAGGCCTGTGTTTGCTCCCCATTTTGTCATCTCTGTAACCCAAGGATAGCTTCGCCTCTCATATTGATTTCCCCTGAAAAAATAGGACTTGACTATTAGATAAGCTGAGGAAAATGTGTCTATACATACATCTGTGGACACTGCCGTTCATGGTCACTTTTGATTTGACAGCTAAAATTTACACAGGCAAAAGCTACACCGTTTAAACATTTTCAGGTTTATTATTTTATATGTATGATTGTCTGCCTGTATTTATGTTGTATGTATGTATGTATGTATGTATGTATGTATGTATGTATGTGCACCATGTGCATGTAAGAGCTTGGTGCCTATCGAGGTCAAAGAGGGCATTGGTTCCCCTGGACTGGGGCTCTGGTTGTGAGCTGTCATGTGGTTGCAGGGAATCAAACCCAGATCCTCTACAAGAACAACAAGTGTCCTTAACCCTGAACCAACTTTTCATTCCAAACCACATAGTTCAAAGCTGTGATTCCCTGAGAAAACTGGACTTCATGTGTAGGTGCACAGCTCCTGATGTGATTAAACATGATTGCTGTTATTCTGGTGGCTTATTAAATAGCATACAGCCCCTTGGTATGATGTAGCTTATGAGCTGTTTATATGGTTTTAAGTACAAGACTGATCAAGTTTTGAATGAGACAAATTTATATAATGTTATCACCACAACAAATTTATTAACTTCACTTGGTTTTTTCTAGTTATTTCTAGAGGAAAAATTGGTATAGCAGTGGTAAGGTAGGTTTTATATTTGGGCTTTAGATACATACAATGTCTGTCCACTACTTTAGTTTTTTCTAAGATTCAGAAGCTGTTAATAAATTGAAGATGTCATCAGAGAACACTAGAGTGTATGGAAGATGTGTTAAGGGATGGAGACACAGCACTTAGTCTTGGATTAGTTTGATCAAGAATGAGCTCAAGTTTGAATTCTCTCCCCATATCTTCTGCCCAAACTGTAGTATGTAGTTACTTACCTGTTTGTTTTATGAGTCTGCGCTTCCCTGAACTGTCTGATGTGTCACTGTCCCCATTGCGGACCCTCACACATCTTGAACAGCGCAGAAAACATGCATAAGGAAAGGATGAACTTTTTATCAGAGCTTTACACGGGAAGAGACATTACTGACCCCAAACTGACCCAGAAGCACTTAAAAAAGCAAACATAACTAAAAATACATTTTCAAGCTATCCACAAGTTGCTTTCCAACAAGAATGACGATATTTGTTGTTTAAGGTAGCTTCCAGCCTGTAGGCTGCTTTCAGTAAATGATCACCACCCCCCCCACACACACACACATACCACAGACACAGAGATGGAGGGAGGGAGGGTCATGAAAGAGTACATAATTTAAGATGAAAGATGCATTAGCTTAGGTTATCAAGGGCATAGCAAGCCCCCCCTTTTTTTTGTTTTTGTTTTTGCTCCTATGACAGGGTTTCTCTGTGTAACAGCCCAGGCTGTCCTGGAACTCACTTTGTAGAGCAGGCTGATGTGAAATTCACAGAGCTCTCTCTCCCTGTCTCTGCCTCCTGGGTGCTGGTATTAAGGGTGTGTGCCACCACTCTTGGCTCTAGTAAGGTTCTTTTAAAGGTAGTTTAAACGTAAACCAGCTGAGTAAGTAAACAGTAGGATAGCAGGTTATGTACATACCTTAAGTGATCTCAAGCTATAGTATTAACTTTCCTTTCAACTGTGACCTCAGGAGTTCTGTTTTGGGGATCAAGAGGTATTTTCATAAAACTGTATTTGCAAGCAACTGACCTACACACACATCTCAGAGTCCTGGTCCCTCACCTGTCAGGAGGGTTAGGGTGGAGTGGAATGCGGTGAAGTGTTTAGCATGTTTTGGGACAATGTGGCAGCACTGGAGCTTCTGTCCCTTAGCAGGAGGGTGCAGCAGTTTTGTAGTAGGAACACTCTGATATTCTAGGTGGAGGATCCACTTTAATTTCCAATTCTTTGGTACACTGCGTGGGTTTTCTTTAGGCCAGTCCTTTGAGTACAGATGCTGTCTCCAGTAGAACAGGGCTCTTCTAATTGGATGAGTCCATGAGTAAGTCCCAGTAGAGCTATACTTTTGTTCTCTGATGTACTCGTGCGTTTGCTTGCTTTCCCCTGACTCCCCACCTCCCAGCCCCCCTTTTTTCTCCTGTGTGGAAGAGGGACTGTGTAGAAGCATTCATCTAGTATGGTACCCTGTGTGTAGGACGAGTTTTTTTGCAGGGGCATAGTGAGGAAACAGTATAGCATCCTTCCAGGAAGGAACAGACATGTGGGTGTGCACATAAACACACACTACTAATTTGTTTTGAGCAGAAGTGGGAGGGCCTGGGGACCATTAACAGGAATTTCATTGGGCCAGGTCCTTTGGTTCTATTTGCATTAGTTTCCTTTACGCTGGTCAAGCTTTCTTACATGTAGCTCTGCCATCATTGTCAGCTTTCGGTAGAGTAATCTCAGAAATGTGTTGTCATCTGACACTGGACTGGGAATGTATTCAAACAGGGATAGTTTCACTTTGTCCTTAGCACAGACTGCAGCCCTGTTCTGTCTTTCACCAGGCCTTCTTCATATGCACAGTCTTAACCGTCTGTCTTTCTCTCTGTAGAAACTTGCTTTATGGACTAGCTTCATTAATACAAGTTTCCTGGTCTATCATGTTAAAATAATTTAAATTTCTTTATGACAGAAAATGTATATATTCATTGATGTTATTCTATTTTGTGCAGTACAAACATTCTATATTAAAATTGCATAAAAGATTGTGGTTCTTAGATATAAAACTGCAGTATATGAACTTATCACTATATCTTCATTATGAAAGTTTTTAATGTTTCCTATTTTTGAAAAGTGGGTCAGGGTGAAGAGAGAAGGCCATATGTCTTCCAGGGCGCTCACAGAGCAGCAGTGAACCCATTCTGAGGAGTAGGTTTTCTCTTGATCTTACAGCACTTACTAGAAGACCTCTGGGATTGTGCTCCACCTCCATACAAGCAAGCAAACAGATGGTTTCTGTCCACCTGGGTGTTGTGGTTCAGTCTGTTTTGACACTAGACCACAGTGTTAGACCACAGGTTGAGGGTACAGTCTCCAAGACTGCGGTGTCCCCTCAGTCTCTGGGCACAAGCTCTGGGTCATTTTACCTGTACTTCAGATAGCTTGGATGTGGAGTACATTTCCCACAGGATGTGGGGAGCGATAAATACTGCTTTCAGGTTGATTATGAGGGGCATTGCAAAGAATACTGACAAGTCAGATGGAGAGATGACTAGGAAGAAACGATTAAGGTACACATTTGTGGGAACTGTTAGAGAAACGTCTGTGTAAATAAAGCAAGTGCTGACAGTTGACTGTGGCAGCAGTGGCTTCTCGTTTTTCTGAGTCGTAGCGACACAGTGCACTAGTGCCTTACTAGACCAACACTTAAGTCCTTGTTTATTCTTTGTTTTTGTTTTTAAGTTATTGAAATTATGAGACTATCAATTCAAATGGAAGCATTTAGTTCTTCGGAACCATTATGATCTCAAAAGCAAAGGAGAATGTACAGATACACGGGCTGAGGTGTTGTGAGGTGCTTCGAAGTTCCAGTGTGGCTTACCTTAACATGTTCTTGAAGTACTATGGCGTGGATTAAAAGGTATGCTTTCAGAAATCTCTCAGTGGTCCAGAGGTTCTAGGTGGAATCGACACTTAATAATTCTTTTTTCATATGTTAGCATACTTTAGCGCTTAGATCACAGTCATGGTTATGGATGTATCATGGGCTTTTTGGTGTTAAAATCATAAGCTTTATGCCAGAGGGTTTCCCCCCTTCCCTCTTATGATACAAGTTTGTGGGAGACACCAGAGTAGATGCTCTCATTACACTAATTGTAAGAGGCTATACTTTGTTTTATCAGATGGTGTGGAGACACACTACTGATGATGTTATGTATTATTTCTGTGACTGTGCTATCACAGACTAGCTCTTTGTAGTGCTGTCCTCTCATGGTGTCCTGAACAAAAACAGTTGTATAAGTTCTTCACTTAGGGTATTAATGTGATTAGTAACATGATTGTTTGTACTGTAAACAATATTATTGTGTTGTAAACAAACAGTATTGTCCTTTGTGGCATATGAGTGAGATATATATATATATATACATATATATATATATATATATATATACACATATGTGTGTATATATATATATATATATATATATAATATAGTGAGTTCATGGGTGTGAGAATGCAGTTAATCATACATATATTCATAATATATAGTCTTGTAACTTGTGGCTACCAGGAGTGGTAAGTCTAGGCTCTGCAACATCTACCTGTCCATGCTCATAAAATTTTCCTTTCATGATGTAAAATTCTGTCATCATTTGAAATCTCGGAACCTAGTTTTTGTGCTATGGTTGCTCCTGAGTTGTTTTGTACATAGAAGTGAATGGATCTGGGCTGCACTTACCTCATTAATGTTCTATCATATTTAGAATTGTTTGTCTTTTACAGCTTGAAGGAAAGTGTGTTCATTGGAAGGATGAAAGTGTAAGCTACAGATCAACAGGTTGAATTGGGCTGCATATATACTGGATCCTCTGGCATGTCAGTAAATATGTTGTTACCGAATTTAGTTGTTGAAGCCAGGACAACACTGTTTCATATTAAAATGTAGTCGGTGATGACAGTGATGAAATCGTGTTCCCAAGTGGAGTTTATGAGCCAAGGCAGTCATTCATTTCAATCCCAAAGTTGATATCTGATGGCAAACAAAACTACCTTCCAAAAAGATGCGTTTTCCCATGATGGTGCTCAGTACATTGTTTACAAAATAGGATTCTCTATGAGACTTGCTACTTCAAGTTTTAAGTTTTACTTCTGGGTTGCACTTTGGCCTCCATTTGCTTTGTTTGAAATCCAGATAGGATTTTAGTGCTCTGGCAAAGTTGGCAATTTTTGTTCTTGGTGGAAGAGTTACGGCTTTATTTTAAGAAATTTGGAGTCTGTTTTCCTAAGTTTCATACTGACTTTTTTTTGTTATCTTGACAGGTTGTAAGAATGACTTGGAAAGCACAAATTTATATATTAAAAAGGTGTATAGATATATAGTATAATTTACATTTGATGTTTAAATGATTGCATGCATATGAAGGGTTTGGTAATAAGAATCAATGGTAGTTAGTGACCGTGATAATTAGTAATGTGAAATCTGGACTTCAGGGTGCAGTTATCTGTCCTATCCTGAAACTTGCATTTTTCCCAGTGACTTCCTACAGCTAAAACCCATCATCGAAGTGCTGTTTTCTGTTTGACTTTCTGTTCTGGCACTGAAAGTTGACCACTAAGGACTGATGTTCTTACTTTGCTAGGATAACTTTTGTGTTTCCTGAGGTTCTGTGTTTTGAATTGTCAGTTTCAGCCTATTTATTAGTGGGTCAAAAAAGTCAGTGGGTTATGACCATCATTGGAAAAATATTGTATGGCAAAAATAAGGAGTCCACTGAATAAAGAAGGATATATTAATATTAAAAATTATTTCAGTTTTTAAAATGTAAAAATGAAAGTATGTACACATCTGGATCTGTGGTCAGTATTAGCTCTAGTTGTTCTATAGCCACAAAGTCCTTATGGGTAGTACTGGGTTTACATGGCCTTGCTTTGGTGGAAAGATGTTTGCTTGTGGCTTTTATTGGTACGGATGCTGTATTCTCTATATTGTCTGCAGGTTCCCTTTACATATATGTGTCATATAAGTAAGTTATAGGTGCCTGTGGGGTGTAGAATAGGAAAACAGGGTAACAGTGGCTCTTGATGTGTTCTCTCTTTCTACAGCCCTTCCCTTCCCCACTGGACGGATGGACACGGACACACACACACACACACCCTCACACCCTCCCTCTCTTGTGTGTGGAGATAGATGACAACTTTGTCTAGTCAGTGGTACCCTTGTGCTACAACATGGGTCCAAGATATGCAACTCAAATTGTCAGGTTTGGCAGCAAGCACCCTTATCTGAGCATCTCATTGGCTCTTGTCAAACTTCTGTTTCAAGGGCATAAATAGTTTCTGGATTATAGAAGCCTGAGTTTTTGTAATGTTAGGCCAGGGAGCTGATGAAAGTCTGGCTGTTTGTTGCCAAGCTGCTATCAGGCTCCAAAGCTTGCAAGTATCTCAGGCAGGTATTAGTGAACCCATGTTTCATCTGGAACACGTTACATGTTAACTAGAAGACCATGATTTGTTCCCTTTTGTGGGTTATGTCTGTCCCAGTAAATATTCAGAGGTTCAGCATATAGGACATTTACAATATTTACTAGTTATAATTTGCTCTTGCTTTTTATTTATGTAAATGGAACACATACTTGAAAATCAAAGAAACCCTCATAGCTTATTTTTTATGATATGTAATGAATTGTTCATTTAACAGATGTTTCTTTAGTGTTTAAAAAGATGTCAGTGTTAAGAGTGTTTGAGATGTGAGAATTTCTGTTTCTGTTAGGGTTTATATGACATTTACACATTTTCCTTGGGCTAATATGTACCTGTGCCTTACCACAGTATCTTCATAAAAAGCAGATATTTGCTTTATAGATAGATTGCGAATATTGGTAAAGATTTTTTTAAGTAAATAATGCTTCAAAGTAAATAAATGTCAGCATAAGTACATTTTACCTTGTTTCTAAAATAAAATTATGCTTTGTAGAAAACAGTGAACAGTGAGGATGAAAACTTCTGGTGAGTTGTTTTACAGTAATGAAATGTATGCATTAGTTTTTTGTACTGGGGAGCTGAACAAAAAAAGGAATGCTTCTTTGTCAGAAGAAGAGGGCAAAGATGATTAGCACAATTCATCTTTCTCTTCAAATTCTTAGAAATTGAGCTAAAAGATATGGTTTCTTTTCTGAATTGTGTGTGATGTACTCCTTAGGAATGCTGTTTTGAAATTGTAGAAGCGTACGTGGTTTCCCAGGCAGTGGATTAGTTGCTCTGTAAATGGCGGTGGTTGTGGAATGCTGGCCTCTAAGCTCTAGCAGCCGTCGTTGTCATCAGTACAGCTGGACTGCTTTCAAGTGACTCTCAAGATGCGGGGAAGGCTATTGATTAGAAACTAACCCGAGACTTAGCTATTCCTCCCTCCACCTCGCTCCCCCTGCTTGTGTCTTAAAGCCTGGGAGCTAGAGCAATAGAGGGTGGAAGGCTGTCTGGAGGGGATGCCATCTGTGCCGCTGTGGAAATGTTATCCATACTGGGGCTAGACTTCCTGTTATACAGCTGTTTTGGGGACATTCCATCTTGTAAGTCACCACTGACCCATGCTTTATAGGTACGCCCAAGAAACCCACGGACTCACCAAGTTGCACTTTGGACTTAACATTTTTTTTGCTTATATTTTTTGTTCTTACATCCCAACCACAGATTTCCCTCTCTCCCCTCCTCCCCAATTCTCCCTCCCATCTCCTCTCCCCCTCAGAAAAAAAAATAATTTTTAAGATAAAGAAACTTAAAGAATTCTGAGTAAGTGATGATACTGTCATTAAGCACAGTTTTGACTGTGCTGAATTTCATTACTTTGAAAACTAGTACTATTTTGGATGTGTGCGGATATGGGATAGCTCAAAAGAAGAGTACTTCATAAAACCTAGCTGAGAAAGTAGAATATGTTGTGTCAGGTCATTTTCTGTGAGGAAAATCAGGGGACAAGGAAAAATGGCCCTTTTGAAAAATATTCAGTGAAGGCACTTTGTTTTTCTGTGTGCCATGACACTGCTGGGACACAAGGAAGGGACAGGTGGATGGGAAGATGTGCTTGTGCTATTCGCAGTACCAGCCTCTAGCAAGTACAGTTTCCATTAGTGATGCAGTCCAGTTCTCATTCAGCCAGAGGGTGGGAGGGAGGGCCATGGGGTTCTCATTCAGCCAGACTTTCTGTAGCCCATTTTGGAGAAGCTGCAAGGAAATAGGATGAGGTGTCAGGTGGCATTGCTTTAACAGCTGTTGTGTTAATATAGATTTTTAAAAGCTGTGACTGTAAGCATGCCACACTGGAAAACAGTCTCTCTCTCTCTCTCTCTCTCTCTCTCTCTCTCTCTCTCTCTCTCTCTCTCTCTCTCTCTCTCTCTCTCTCTCTGTCTGCTGAGAGTTCTGGGACAACTGGGGTGGGAAGGTGAGATAAACTGAGGGCTATGTGTGTGGTCTGTCACAATCTTGGTGATGGAGGTGATGGTAGTAGCCGTTAAGCAACTACATTAACTACACTTAGCTTTATTAGGACTCCTGTGTTGAAATTCCAGTGGAAAAGCTGGTGGGTGAGAGTTCTAACTCCAGTCAGTGACACAATAGAGGCAGGCGCCCATAGGAAGTTGAGTGGGGCAAGTAGATCCATGGAAAGCACTCACATTTGAACATTTCACTAGCTCCCACTTCAGCAAGGCAGTTTAATCCTAGCCCTGCTTCCCAAACGTATTCTGTACTCCACTAACAGTTCCTTCCCTGGTGAGTAAGTGCTTATAGACTAAAACGTTTTTTTAATGGTGGGTAAGTTTTTAAGATAAACACCTATCTTGTCATGGGTTAAGAGTCCATGTTCTCATTTGCTTAATGCTTGATGTACAGATTGAATGACAAAATATTCAGAGGGTTTTTTTTGTTTTTGAAACAGTCTTTGTCTCTGCAAATGCATCATTTTTCTGAGTTAGATATTGATACTGATACGTCTAAAGCAGCAGTTCTTAACCTGGGGTGCAGACTGCCCTTTCACAGGGGTCACCTAAGGCCATTGGAAACCAGATATTACATTACCCTTCATAACTACCAAAATTACAGTTATGAAGTAACAATGAGAACAATTTTGTGGCTGGGCTCATCACAACATGAACACCTACCTGTGTTTAAGGATCACAACATCAGGAATTTGAGAACCACTGGTCTGAAGGTAGAAGTGTGCTCCTGTTAAGTGTGTTGCCTTCGTTAGCCCACGTGTCACAGACTGAAGTTAGAGAGCAGCTGAAGGCACCGGGAAAATGGGCTTTTTCTCACAGTGAAAAGATAGTGAAGTTTAAGATTATTTATAGGGAAACCGATCTCTTTCACATCTCACAGAAGAAACACTGTACGCACCTCAAACATCTCCATATTTGGGATGACCAGATTTGGTTTGTTAGGAGGTGGACAGTTGCCCTTTTATGGTTCTCCATTACTCTTCTGCTTCCTTTGACTGGTGACTCTGACACTCCCCAACGCAGTTTTTTCTCTTGTCTTCTGTTGCTGCTCTCCTGGCTCTGTGTAGTGCTCCGTTTTCTTTCCTCTGTCTTCTCTTTGTACTCCCCAGCCTCACCCAACACCACTACTTGCAATTTAAACAAACAAAAATCTTTGCTCTGAATTTTTCCTGTAGATTAATACTGTGAACACTGACTGAGGTCAACTTTTGTGTCACAGAACCAGTCAGGTCAAATAAGAAGTTACTAAACCAACAAGAAAGAGTCAGTCTTGAGGATGCTAGGAAATAACCATAAACCTTTAATCCTAACGGATTGCCCCAGGCCAGACAAAACCTCTCCTTCAGAATAAGGAGCCTGTTGGCTTCTTGATACTTCTTTTGGCACAAGCTGTCTTGGTTTGTCATTTGCAACACTGTAGAAAGAGGAAGCTGAGAATCCATCTCCTCCCAATGAGGCCTTGTGCCTGCTCAGTCTTCATGGGGAGAAGGCAGATGGGCTGGGCTGCTTGGCTAATAGGATTGATTCTTCAGCTATACCAGAACCAAACAAGGTACCAATGGAATGTCTTGGTTTATTTTTGACATTTTGACATATGTGTTTCAGTAAATGAGGTTAAGACAACCTAATAATACTGTCAGTTTGTGTTAGTGTACATGTCTGCCATAAAATTTGGCCAGCATAAAAGGAAAGCCTAAGGTTCCTTTATGTAAGCTGGCTTATTGTGGGATAGTATTGTCTTTGTTTCTAGGCTTCTTGAAATCATTTAGAATCTGTATTTGACTAACTCTTAGACCCATTACCACAGACACACACACACACACACACACACACACACACACACACACACACACACACACACACGTTTAATCATATGCTAGTCTTCATATTTTCTGGTTGGTTTACTATAATATTTGATCCTTAGAATGTAGTTTTCACTTACAGATAAATACTTGAATTTGTTAAGAAGAGCTCCCTCCCTCCTCTCCCTGAAAAATTAAACATGACACGCCTGGTGGTTGGTAAAATGGGAAAAGCAAATGAGCATTATCACAAAGAGGAAAGGGCATTTTGGGGCAGGAAAACCAGGAGAAACAAAGAGCATGACTTCCTTGCAGATTTTATGTGGGTTTTTCTCAGTGTCCTGGCATGGTTTTGGGGGTATAAGTAGAAGTTAGGGGTAGAGATGGTTCCGTGGTTAGAAGCACTTGCTCCTGAAGAAGGTAGAGCTTTGGTCCCAGCACCCACATTGAGTGGCTCACACCTGCCTATAAATTAGAGAATTAGATCCCCTCTTCTGGCCCCTTTGGGTACCAGGTAACATGGTGCATATATACACACATACATACAAAATGCTCATACACATAAATTAAAAAGACGAAGGGGAAGGCTCTACTTTAAAAGTTAAAAGTACTACCAACTTTGAGGAATGTTGATAAAGTTTCAGTGAGAGCACATGTAAGATAGATTCTCTGTTGCTTTTCTGTTTACTCTGCTGCAAGAGGCCAAGTTAAAAAACCCTGGGAGATAACAAGACACATTTCATCTAATTTTATGGCATTGAAGAATGGAAATATATCAATGAATTTCTGTAGTAGAAGCTAAGAGTTACAGAAGAGGTCTCTGATATTGTAGAGCAGAGAGACTTCCCATGTACTTAGCAAACATATGAGAAGGAATATTAAGAATTAAGTGACTGTAATGGAACTTAGCCCTAAAGAAAAACTATTGTGTATATTTTTTAGTAATAAATCTGGCTAGTAGGTTAACTAACAACAGATTTGCAGTTTGAATAATTTAAATTTGTTGAACAACGATGTAACAGGAATGAGCTAAACTGTAAAAGTCTGGTGAGCAACCACAGAGGCCTTATCCTTATCTTACTTAGTGCCACTTAAGCCTGCTGAGCAGTGTGCAGTGTGCAGGAACTTATTCCTCAAGCAGCCAAGTGTGCTGATTGGGGAGCAAGTCTCAAGCGTACTGCTGGCACTGGTGTTTCTGATGGCGAAGTAAAACATTCAGATCATCTCCCGAGCCACAGCTGTGCTCTCTGCCTTCAGAATCCTGTGGCCTCTGAGGTTTATATGGGCAAGTATGAGGTCCTGGGCTCTTCACTGTCTCAAACCGGGCATGAAGGCAGACTGACAGCTTAATGCCTCAGATCCACTTTGCACTGTGGTTAAGACCACTTGTTCTGTCTCTTTCCTCTCTCTGTGTGTCTTTACTACAAATGTAGATTTGTTCATTAATGATGTATGTGGTAACAGAGAGCATAATTGCCTATATTTCAGAGGAAATGTGTTGATTGGGTGTTAGCACTAAAGACCTCTTTCATGAAGTCACAGGAAAAGCTTAGTTAAGCTGATTTGAAAATAAGGATTTTGAGCCTCATCATTTTGTTTTACTCCTGGGTTAGAGTTAGGTATTCATTGTGCACTTTTTATGTCCTGAAAATAGGAGTCCTCCTTCCAGCCCCTCATCCCCCAATAGAGTCAGGCTTTTTTGAAAGCTCTTAACCTTTCATCCTAGGACTTGGTTTGTAACTGTAAAAAGTCATTTAGTTTTGGGAGTTAGGCTTGAACCATGCCCCTTACCTACTACTTCTTACTCTGTGGAGTTAGGCCAGGTTTCCAGTTGCCCTGTTTTTTTTAATCTTAGAATGGAATTCTGTTGTTTGAAAGTGTCTTAGGGTTCTATTGCTCGGAAAAGACTATGACCAAGGCAACTCTAACCCCTCCCACTCAAAAAAGAAAGGGAACAGTTGGGAGTTTGTGCAAAGGTTCATCAGAGGGTTGGGTCATTATCATCCCGAGGGGAGCATGGCAGCACACTTGGTGTTTGAGCAGTAGCTGAGTTACACCCATCTCCCTGGGCAGAGACACAGACAGACAGACAGACAGACAGACAGACAGACACACACACACACACACACACACACACACACACACACACACACACACACACACACACACACGGCATGGGCGTTTGCAACCTCAGAGCCCACTTGCAGTAACATGCCACACCTCCTAATCTTTCTAATCTTTCCCAACAGTGCCACTCCCTGGCCACTAAGCATTCCAATATATGAGCCTATGGGGGCATTCTTATTCAGAGCAGCACAGAGAGCTAAGTTGCTCAATGAATGGCCATCTCTGTACTGTATTTGCAGTGATGAGTTAATCAGTGAACCCACAAGAGCTGGAATAAGAAGATATGAAAGATTTATTAGGGAACACTCGCGATTAACAACAAGGTAGAGAGCCCCACTGCCTTCCATTCTGCCTTGGGGTCAATGGAAGCAGAGATCCAAGAAGGGGGCTTGTGACTGCCCCCCCACTTCTTTTAAAGGGGTTACATCAGCAGTCAAGCCATGCCTAAGGCCAGTACCCCAAACCTGTTGGCAGGATGAATTCCCACAACACCTGATAGAACTTACAGCATGATGATAGGGTTGGAAAGAATTTAGTGTTTTGCTAGTCATAAGTGTATTTTACAGAAGCTGTTGTATTCAAGAATATGAACACATTCATCAGACATTTGTGAATTATCTTCTGACCACAGGCACATGTAACCCTTACAATCACAGTTTTGCTTTCTGTCGTTGAATTTGATTGCTCTAGGAATTTTAATACTATTTGTTAAGTTTTAGGTCTGATTTATTTCACTTTGCATTTCTTCAAGGCTCGTGTATGTAGTATATGCCAGCATTATCTTCCTTTAGGCTGAGTAGTACCTCTTTATATATCTGGCATTCTGTTTGTCCATCTTATTGTCAGTGTGTGTGGGGATCCTTTCCATTTCTCAAGCTGTTGTGAATAATGTGCTATGTCAATGCTGTACCTCTAAGTATGTGCTTTCTCTTGTTTTGAGTTTGTGCTTGGAAGTGGAATTGTATTATGGATCATATAGTGATTCTGTTTCATGTTTTGATAAATCATATTGTCTTGTATAGCTATTGCAGTATTTTATATTCTTGTGTTTTTTATTTTTTTATAACTTACTATCTTTATTTGTGTTGGTGTTTTGCCTACATGTATGTCTGTGTGAGGATGTCTGAGCTTGGAGTTACAGACAGTTGTGAGCTGCTATGTAGGTACTGGGAATTGAACCCACATCCCCTGGAAGAGCAGTCAGTACTCTTAACTGCTAAGCCATCTCTCCAGCCTCTTGTACGTTTCTTATTAGCCATCCTAACAGGTATGTCAGGGTATCTTATTGTGGCTTTGATTATTTTCTTTCTTAGTGATGTAAGACATATTTTCATAGTATATTGCTCATTTGTTTACCTTACAGAGATGTCTATATATCCTTTTTCATTAGGCTTTCGGCTGAGTTGTAGGAATTCTTTGTGTATTCTGGATGTTAACCCATGTGTTATGGCTGCATAGTTGTCAATATGATTACATCTGCCTGTCTTTGCCTCCTTAGCTGGGATTAACAAGCTAGTATCTACAGCAGTTAGTACATAACTGAGCTAATAACATAAAGGCTGTGGCTAAAACTAGTTACAAGGCCTGCTATGTACCATCTCTATGAATGATTTCTGACATTGATTGGTGTTTTCAACACCAATTCTGTATTCAGAATTGAATGGAAAGGTGATTGCTTCTCAGCCTGGCCTTTTATTCTGCTGTTACACCAGCTTCTCTGAGTAGTCTCAAAATTATTACAGTAGTCAGTGAATACCACAAAGAGAACATTGACCATATTTACATTATTCCTCTCTCTCTCTGTGTGTGTGTGTGTGTGTGTGTGTGTGTGTGTGTGTGTGTGTGTGTGTGTGTGTCTGTCTGTCTGTCTGTCTGTCTGTCTGTCTGTCTACACATACATAATGATGGGCACACACAGATGATCCTTTACCTTTGAATCATTTGAAGATGAGATGTCAGCGTCATTTTTCTCTTAAACTACAGTATTTCTAGAAGTGAGAACATTCCCCTACACAGCTACTGTATAATAATCAAAATTAGGAAATTAAAATAGATTTGATCTGTTTTATGCAGATACTGCAGTTGAAGTACATTGTAAATCACGTTGCATGGTCTTGTTTTTGTGTCTTTAACTAAGTCAGTTTCTTATTTTGTCTGTTTTACATATTGAATTTGATTCTTACATTTGGATTCAGTCTCTACATTTGCATCATAGCATTATAAAAATGATATTATTTCTTAGTGCTTTGTGTAAGTGGCATTTCTATGATTTAACTCAGTTCCATTCCATCTCTCTCTTCCTTATCTTAAGGGGAACTGGGTTTCTGGGGATGAACCCCGGGTCTACCACTCACCTGACTCAGTGACACATGCAATTGGAGTAGTTTGTTCAATGTGATTATACTTCTTTTTGAGGTTACAAATTTAAAGATTTTCATTGTGGGGCCATAATTTTTTTTAAGCACCTGCTCACCCACCCCTGGCACAACAACTTCCACTAGCCTCTCACAGAGTAACTTGAAAAGCCAAGTGCAGAGTGCAGTTGGAGATGGTAGTCTTAGTCATGTATATCTTCTACTCCAGTGCATTGACACAGATTGCTGGCAGGTTGTTAAAAGGTAATTTTGTTGTTTTAGATTCAAAGAGAAAAAATAGAAGACTTTTAAAATGAAGAAAAAGAAGTACTTTTTAAATGTTTCTACACAGTATGCATAATTGCAAGTGGGGACATGTCTTCATCTTTTGGGGTCTACTACTTGTCTTTGACATTAGCTCAGGGGACATTTGCTCTATTGGAAATGTGCTTATTAAATGTGCTGGTCCAGGAGGACCTTGATCATATTTGTCACATTACCCAGAACCAGTGGTTATACTGAGCCAAAATCTAGCACTAGCACTGTTGCTTTTAAATTGGCTTTAGGGTAAGACCTATTTCAGAATTTGAAAAAGGCTGGCATACTCTTTAGTTGAAGCCTAGGATCAGATACCCAGGGTATTGAGCTCTCCCACTGAGCTCCGGGTGAGTGTCCTTTTCAAAGTATACACGACTTCATGGGCTGTTTTCTGCATTTGTAGATTTTAAAAATGAGTGAACTGTTTATAGATAAATCATATGTTTACTTCAAAATGTATTTTCAAGGCTGAGGATATCAACTAGTTGGTAGAATACTTAGGACACAAGGACATTTTTACTTCTGTAAATTGTGAATGTGAATACACTAAGTATCTCCCTGTCCCTTTGCATAGGTTCCTGTAAGGGCACAAATTTATACCGTAAGCTCATTTGATGTTTGGACATACTTGTAGTTGGTCTCTAGTAGTTACTAGAGTAACCGGTGAGGGACAAATCTGTGCAGACATTATGTGGGCTGATGTTGGTGAGCCTGCTGTGGTTTTCCACTAGTTACCAAGCACTTTCCCAGTCAGTCCCAATTGCATTTGTGTTATCACAGAATGTATGCTGATGCATATCATGTAGTCAGTTTCTCTCTTGAAGGTATGAGTTAGGCAACTCTGTCTAGCACTTGCTTTCTCTCAGTCATTGTTCAGAAACCCCAGTGCTTTATTATAGCTAAATACTGTTTATAGAAGTTGGGTTGTTAATGTTTTCTTTTCTACTTTCTCCTGCAAATAGCTCATTGATGTTGCTTGACTTGAATTCTTTTTAATCCCCTTTAACATGGAGCAGACAATTAGTAACATTAAGAATTACTGTAAGCTCTTACGGTTGCAGTGACAGAGATTTCCCCATGTTTCGATCCTTTTTTCCCAATTCATTAGTGTGCTTCCAAAACCAGGACCTATTGTCCAACATTAGAGGAAGAGTGGGTCACCTTTTCTTTGGCCTAGTGGTGTGATTACTGATTTGTCCTGTACTCACAACATTTTTTTTCTGTTTTGGGGTGGGGGGGGTTGGTTGTTTGTCTTTTTTTTCCTACCCTTTCTTGTTTTGATATTTAAATTGGTTGGGTTTTTGTTGTTGTTGTTGTTGTTGTTCTTTAATTATCTTTTGGCCAGAAAAATGTTAAGATACTGAAATGTAAATGTTAAGATAACATTTTGTATGTTTGTGATTATACATTTCCTGAATACACTGGTGAATATAAAAAGAAAGGGATCTGGTGTGGGAGGAAATCTCTTACCGCTCTTCTCCAGAAGCAAGTGCTTTTAACTGCTCAGCATCTCTGGCCCCACCACTATTATTTTTAAAAACTTTGTATTGTGCATTTGTTATTTCTGGGCACAGATGATTGTTGGGGGATTTCTCTCTTCACTGTTCATCAAGAATGACAAGTCATAAGGGATACTTTATAGTGCCTCGTAGCTTATTGTGGTATTTATCAGACAACTTTCTTACTTTATTTAAATCTTTCTTTTTTTAGGAAGTTTGGTGAGCGGCCTCCACCTAAACGACTCACTAGGTAAGCATTATACTAGCCAATCAAACAGTGACTGTGTGTGTAGACACTGTCTGTTACTGTAGACACTAACGTGAATGGTTCTTAGAAATTGTTCACATATAGTAATTAATCTTGAGCTTATTCCCACCCTTCCATTTCCTTCTATCCTAAGGGGAAAAATAGGACTAAAAGGATATACTTTAAGAATGAAAAGAGTGAAGTATTTTCAAAATCTCATCTTAAATAAATAGATTGTGAAAATAACCACAACTGTGTTTGGCCAGTCACTCTTTGATGATTAAGGGGAAGATGAGATTTAGTAGATGCTTTTTGAAATGAATATTGAAATATTACTTCTCCCATTCTAAAGAAAGCCTAATTTTATTCACTTTCATGATAATATAATGTTTTAACTGTAAGTTAACTTCTCAATCATATATTTCAAAGAATTGATTTTAAAACTTATAAATTTTGTCGGGTTGTAAAATACAGAAACTTAGTGATCTTACACCCAGTGGTCTTGGCATTTTCAGCCCTCCGTGTTGGCCTTAGTCTTTTAAGAAGGAGGTGTGTGTGTGTGTGGGGGGGTGGATGTGTTTTATTTTGAACATACTGGGATCCTACTTTATTGTTGTGCATTATTTAACTCCACAATGGATTATATTACTTTAGACTTCAGAATTCTCTGTAATAGTTTAATGGTATTATAATAGCCACATCCTTCTTGGTTCACATTGATGACTGTTAAGGCTGTTATCAAATAATTACTATTAAAATATTTATTAAAAACCATTGTGGACTGGGCATGGTGGTACACACTTTTGTTCCATACTGTGCCTAGGAGGCAGAGGCAGCTAGATCTCTGTGAGCCAAATTGATGTATGTAGTGAGTCCCATGCCATCCAAGGCTACACAGTGAGATCCTGTCTCAAGAAAGGAGGGAGAGAAATTGTACTTAAGAGTGATAAACACAAGGCCAGTCAATGTTGCACATGCCTTTTTAGCCTAGCACTTGGAGGCAGAGGAAGTTATGACTAAAATTATAGGAAGAAATAATACCTGAAAATATTTTGTTGGAAATGTTTGAACCATAGATCCAAGAAACTCAGTTAAGTGTAAAAGTATGTTGAAGCAGACCCCAGTCTAAAGCTGGGGACCAGCATTGGACCAAACCAAGCCTTCTCAATGCTGGTATCATTTAGGAGGCCTGGGCAGTCTATGGGACCTCTGACGGTGGAACCAGTGTTTATCCCTAGTGCACAAATGGACTTTGGGAGCCCATTCCCCGACCAAACCAAGCCTTCTCAATGCTGGTATCATTTAGGAGGCCTGGGCAGTCTATGGGACCTCTGACGGTGGAACCAGTGTTTATCCCTAGTGCACAAATGGACTTTGGGAGCCCATTCCCCATAGAGGGATACTCTCTCAGCCTAGATACATGGCCCTTCCCCAAATGATTTGACAGACTTTGATGATTCCCCAATGGAAGGCCTCTCCCTCCTTAGGGAATGGATGGGGAGTGGGATGGGAGAATGGGAGGGAGAGAGAACTGGGGTTTATGTAAAATAAGATTGTTTCTAAATTAAATTTTAAAAAAGTATGTTGAAGCATGTCATTGTCAAATTGATTACTGGTGGTAAAGAGAAAAAAAATTAAAAACAAGGGACAAAGATGGATTTCAAAAGAACAAAGATAAAGATCACAGCAGATTTTTAATCTGAAATTTACACAGTTAAGACAGCTTTAAAGTTAATTCAAAGGGGTGCAAATAGAGACTTTAAACATTAAAAATATCATAAACAGACCTGAAGAAAGAAATTCTTCCAAGCATAAAGACAATTTTGACCAGAAAACTGATTCTAATTTACTGGTCCAAGAACAAGAAGGAGACCATTACTGCAGACCCTACAGATGCCAAAGGGTAATAAGCAAATACAACTCCTAGTCCATTTAGTAACTTCTAAAGAAATGCTTAAGTATCTTAAACTAACAGTCTAAGCTTGTTCAGGAAGAGGTCGACAACCCAAATAGCCTTATCTAAAGAAACTGTATTAAAAGCTTTCCAACAAAGAAACTGCAGGCATAGGCTGGCTTCACTGCTGAATTATACAGAGTGCTTAAGGAAGAAAATGCCACTAGACAACCTTTCTAAAAGTGAGGAGAGAGGCTGTAATTCCTAGTTAGTTCATTCTATAAGGACAGACTACTCAGCTAAGGTAGACAATGCTTGTAACATTACTTACTAACAACATTATGAGAAAGAAAAACTGTAGGCTAACATCTCATGAGCACAGATTTCTATTTTGAGGTCAGACTACAAGAAAGTAAAACTATAGACTAACGTACCATATGAGCAAAGATTTCTATTCAGAAGTTCAGAAAAGGATTGCGGTCTACATGCACAAATCCTAGAAAATGCAAGCTGCTCTTCCTGACAGAATAAAGGATTTCAGAGTCTCAGAAGGACAGCTTTGGGCAACTGAGAACCTCTTGTGGTGGTGGTATAGTGTACTCGTGCTAAAGCCACCATGAGGTATGCCAATTAGATCTCAAAAAAAAAAAAAAACTTTCAACATTTTAGTTAGTAACCTTTTTACATCTGAGATAACCTGGGAGACTGCTGGGGGAAAATTCTACTAAGCTTTATTTCTCTCAAAAACAAAAGTAGATGCTTTCATTGCCAGTGCAAACTTAGCAAAGCCAGTCTCAAATTGAAAACCAGTAACCCATTTTGCGGTAATTAGTTTTATTGAGTACAAACTTAGAATTGGGATATTTTTCTCATTAATTTTTATACTAAATTTAGTACCACCTAATACTTGGACATTGTATTTTTCTGTTTCTCCTTGGAAGTGATTCTACTTTAGACAAGCAATTTCTTACTTGGCCGTCTTCTCTTTTAAGTAACTGTCAAGTTCTGCCCCAAGCTGTTCTTTCTCACTTCTGTTTCCATAGTAAATAGTGTGGGTGGGAGAGTCTCTCATTGGAGATGGGGGCTTTTTTCTACACTATTTACATTTTAATTAAAAGCACTTCAGCATAACTGAAATGACTGAATTTTTTTTTTAAAGAATCACACTTATTGTGTATGTATATATACGTGTGTGTATATGTTACACTGTGCTTGTGGAAGTGGGAAGTCAGCTTGAGAAAGGAGAATGCTCTCAGTTTCCACAGGTGGGTCCTAGGGATAGAAATCTACACATTGTTTCAGAGATCAGCTTTGTTAATTTACTCCTCATAACTGCAGACTAGTAGCAGCTAACTCATGATCTTGCTAGGATTTGTTTAGTAGCAGAGGAGTTCCTTTGTAAGGTTTACCATCACTTTAAAATTTGTGTGACTGTTAGAATGATGTTTTGTTGTTCTCTCACTCAGAATATCTTATGTTATTAGGAGTAAAGCTTTTCAGAGAGCCTGTCTTTGTCTTCTCTTGCTCTTAAGAAGACACCACTCTGTTCTTAAAAGTCCCATGTGTGAGACACATAAACCATGTATTTTTGTAGACTCAAGCTATGTAGTAGGATGTTTTAAGGCATTAATTCTCTTATTAGGTAAGACAATCCTGTATAAATGTAATTATAAACTTGATAGGTATTGCTGTGTATGGTTGATGAAATATCTCTCACCTCAAAGGAATTAAAAAAAAAAAGGCAAGTTTAATCAGCAGCAAAATGTGAGTGACCATGGCCCAGAACATTTATGTAGGTCTTTCCAAATATACCGTTCCAGTGAGGAAGCAGTTTCATGGAGTTTTTATGGTAACAGAACAAAGTTATAAATCAAGGGATTTTAAAAAGACATTGATGGAGCCAAGCAGTGGTGGCACACATCTGTAATACTAGCATTTGGGAGTCAGAGGCAAGTAAATCTCTAGCGTTCGAGGCCAGGCTGGTTTACAGAGCTAGTTCCAGGATGGCCAAGGCTGCACAGAGAAGCCCTGTCTCATAAAAGCCAACCAAAAAACATGAAAACTCAAAAAAATACATTGATGGAACATCAGAGAAACAGGTTGCAGCAAGATGGGGAGGTAGGCTCTGTATGCTATCTTAGTCTTTTTGGTGGAAAACTAAGGTTTTGTTGAGTTAATACATTCTAAAAGATTTTTATGGTTGTTGGAGTGTCCGGTCTGGCTTGACACATTTAGTAGACTTAAGATCGCCCCAAGTGGATTGTAATTGGGCTTTGAAACAGCCACATCTTTGGTTCCATCAGCTTGTGCAGATAACTTCCCAAAAATTCTTGTTCACAAGTACATTGAGGCTTACATTGAAACATCAAGTCAATATGCTACATTCGTGATAAACAGTTTCCATCTTTCCTGATGCTGTAACTCTTGAATAGTTCATGTTGTGATGACCCCCAACCATAAAATTCTTTTTTCCCAGTTTCTCTCTTCTGTCCACTAAAAACTCATGTAGGATAAAGGGACATTTTGACTTTTTTAGAGCAGAAATGAAGTGAGATGTCTTACTAGGATCAGATACTCCAATCTCTTCAGCTTTGGTGACCAAGGGTGCTAGGTTGTTAGTTTACTATTAGTACTATCCCTATACTGTCAGCATCAAAATTAGCCCTTGAGGAAAGTTGTACACACAAACAAGCCTCCCTTAAGGAAAAAGATTTTGGTTTCATCTGCAAGAGGCCATTTGGCAAATCCCTGTTGCAGAGAACGATTACTAACGGCTAGTGCCAGACTCTACTTACTGTTCTGTTTTTACTAAGTGAACGGAACAAGGAGACTGAAGCTGCCACATGCAGCCATAACACCATGAGGAAATAACTCTGAATAGTTGCTTCTAGTACTACACACTAGTACAGTGCCAGGCATCTAGAATGCAGTAGCCATCAGTAAGTCATAGATGGGAAGATGGATGTATGTGCTATCAGAGGCCATGCTGCCCAAGTTTGATAAAATGGCCAGTAACACCCTTAGTCCTTTATCCAGCATGCCTGCAAAGCTTTTATGGAAGTCCCCATCCCCGTTCTTTCCTGCAGCCTGTGTAGTTAAGAGCTGGGAGTGATACCTCTTGGCATGAGCTACTTGTCAGTAGGGGTTTAACTGACTTTGCCGTATTCCCCCTCCCCCCAGAGTTAAGATTGAGACCCTTGTGTTTCATGGCAAAGCTGTGGCTTAGCCGTTATACTTGCAGTAAGTAGTATAGCTTTGTCTTTGAGGTAGCTCAATTACTCCACCTCGCATCCTGACTCTTCTGTGTCATTTCAGGAGTCCACCTTTCCCTGTTTCTAACATGTGCTTGGTCATATGCCATCCTCAGGGCTGTTGGTTGTATTAATGCTTGCTTAGAAAAATAACTAGCATGACCTCACCGCTCAGTGTCAGTCTTCCAATAGTGACATTATCTTTGTAGAAAGAATCTGTTCCTGTCTCAAGTTCTTTTACTTGAAGCCTCTATAGTCTGACTGGGAAGATAGGCATACATGTTGGTAGAATTTCGTTTGGGAAATACGCTTACAATTAAAACTTTCCAAGTACATAGCTGCTTCTCAAGTTTCCTATGTGGGACTTTTGTACAAATTTTGACAAAGTGTTGGCTTTCTCTTGACTTTTTGTTTTTATCTTGTTTTATTTGTTTATGCTTTTGTCCTTTTTTTCATGTGTACTAGGGAATCTTCACCAATCTCTCTTTATTCTGTTGAGCCAGTCTTTTAAATAAATCCAGAACTTGCTAGTATAGCTGGTCTTGCTCCAGGGATCTCTTGGCTCTTTCAAGGCTGTAATTACACATGGGTTGCCACATTAACCTGGCATTTAACTGAGTTCTGGGAACCCAGCCTTCTTGCAAAGGTTTTAACCACTTAGCCGTGTTCCCAGCCCTCTTGCTTTATGTTTTAGCACCCCTCACCCCCCGCCCCAGTCTTATTCTCCCTATTCCCTGACCTAGAAAGACACTGTCTCAGGGCTTTCTGTGCAAAACGTTGCTTCATTCTGTTCTGTTCCATTTGGTGGTAGAGGCTCAATCTCTCCGCATACACTGTGGTATCACTTTCAAGTGTCTTGCAGCTAAAAGATTTTTTTCTCAGTAAGAACACATGTCATTTATGTTATTTAATTTGACCCATTTAGCCACCCTGAGCTAAGCGGGTTGTGTTAGCGCCCAATTTTCAGATCTGAAAATAAAAGCTAGGTGAGAGGCTCACTGGTTTGTCCAGGTCCTTTAGTGACAAGAAGTCTATAATTTCCTACATTTAATAGCTTTTGACAGCTGACAGCTTATCACTGTGGTTTGAGTATACGTCTCTGTAATGTGTTTATTTTTATCTGCAGTGTAAATAGAGGAATTAAAGTTTAGTAAGATCTTGACTATCCTAAGTTAATTTTTTTGTTTGTTTGTTTGTTTTTTCGAGATGTGGTTTATCTGCATAGCCCTGGCTGTCCTAGAATTTATAGATCGGTGTCTTAGTGTTTGTTTCCATTGCTGTGAAGAGACATCATGACTACAGCAACTTTTATAAAGTCAGCATTTGATTGGCTTACATTTTCAGGTCTTTAGTCTGCTGTTGGCATGTAATAAGCAGACATGGTGCTGGACACTGAGCAGAAATTCTTACTTCGTGACTTGCAGGCAACTTGAAGTGGGTTGTGTCTTGAGGATAGGAGACTTCAAAGCTCCCTCCCACAATGACACATTTCCTCCAGCAAGGCCACACCCACTATAAGGCCACACCTTTAATAGCAACAGTCCCTTTGGGGACATTTTTCCTCAAACCACCACAACCAGGCTGGCCTCAAACTCAGATATCTGCCAGCCCTGCCTTCCAGAGTGCTGAGTGCAAAGACATGTGTCACCACCTCCAGAGCACTTAGTGCAAAGACAAGTGTCACCACCTCCAGAGTACCGAGTGCAAAGACAAGTGTCACCACCACCCACCGACACTTAAATTTTGTGATGTGTAAAACATCTCCAGAATTGAGATTCTGCTTAAACCTATAAGAGTCCCGTGTCCTCTCTCCCCTTCCCCCCATGTGTGGCACTTAGCTCTGGCAGGATGATTGAGTGAATAAATATGCATTGAAGTGCACCACCATAACCCAGCTGTACGTTAATTTGTAACAACAATGCAGAGTGAACGTGGGTGTGTATTGTCCTTTGTACACGATTTTTAAGGTGCCTCATGCACTTGTTTGTTTTCATTTGCTTATTTAAAAAATGTTCATAAGTGCTCCTCTAGTCACAGAAACAGTAAAAGATTTCGTCAAAATATCATCCCTACAATAATAATATTTATATTTGATTTCAGGGAAGCTATGCGAAATTATTTAAAAGAACGAGGGGATCAAACAGTACTCATTCTTCATGCAAAAGTTGCACAGAAGTCATATGGAAATGAAAAACGGTAAGATTATTGGGGATTTTTGAGCAAATAGGTACTTACTGTACAATTTACATATGATTTATATTTGTGTCTGGGGCTATATTTATTACTGCACTTATTTGCATAGTAGAAAATGAAGAGGAGACTTATCTCTTAAAAGGGAGAAACACTGAACTGTGGTATGTTCAAGTCAGAAAAATTTAGTAATTCTACAAAATTATGTCTGTTTTTCTTTGGGGCTGTGTTCCAAGAACCTCAGTGACACATTAGCGCACTTGCAAAGTAGTTTTCCTTTGGGGATAAAATGTAATTTGATAAACAACTGCAACCTCCCTTCCCCCTGGTGCCCTTTAAAGAAGGAAGATACAGTTGTGACACAATTCTGTAATCCTTCACACTGGAGATGCTGCGGCCAGGAGGATGGCAAGTTCAAACCTGCTCTGGGTTACAGAATGAGTGTCAGCCCCGAGAAGTCTAGGGATGGGCTGGAGAGATGACCCAGTGGTCAAGAGCATCTGCTGCTCTTCCAGGGAGCCTCTAAAGCTCATGTCTCCATGGCCTCCATGGCGTGCACACACACACACGCAATCTTCTTTTGGGGGGGCAGGGGGAGTTCAAGACAGGGTTTCTCTGTATTTAGCTTTGGAGCCTGCCCTGGAACTTGTTCTGTAGACCAGGCTGGCCTCAAACTCACAGATCCACCTGCCTCTGCCTTCCAAGCTGTGATTAAAGACGTGTGCCACCAACGCCTGGCTCACAAATCTTTTTTAAAGGATCTGGGGATACAGCTCAGTGATAGAGGGAGAGGGTATGCCAGTATGCACAGGGCTCTGGGTTCAGTTCCCAGTGCCACGACAGGTAGGTAGGTAGGCAGGCAGGCAGATTTTGTACAGATAATACATAATACATAGTAAAGGCTAAAAGATTGTAACTGTACCTGTGTCTTGAGGGCAGTTTAAATTAAGCTGTGGAGTCATTGTACAGAGCTCCCAACTTCCTTAACTCTCTACGTGGTAGTTGAGAAAGCTCACCTATCACATGCATATGGCAGCCGTGTGCATCGATAGGCCCACCCACCTGCTTTGGAGGCCAGGTCAGGAGGGCAACTTGAGCCCAAGAATTTCTGGGCCACATTGCAAGGTCCATCTAAGAAAAAGAAAGACAGTTCCTTCATATGCAAACCTAAATGGCCACTACAGAAATTACCTGTAAAGGTGATTATCACTGTTATTTCTGTGTGATCTCTTTCATGAAAACTCATATATCTCACTGTGTTTGGTTTAATTGTGGATTTGTTGTTCTGGGGTTGTTGTTGTTGTTTTTATTAATTGGTGTTAGAGATCAAGCCCAGGGCTTTGGTCACATCCTCAGTTCAACAGTCACAGTTCAGTATGCCCACTCAACTACAGTTGTCACGGAGTGGAGCGGTGGCAGTGTCCAGAACCTGGCCTGCTGTCTCAGAACCTCATCTCTGCTGATTTCACTTGGTTTCAAAAGTTGTAAGGTAGCGTCTTTCTGACAGCATGCTTTGTTAAGCTTTTATGGGTAAAGGTAGCGTGCTTACTAGGGGCTAGGGTATCAGAAGTTTTGGGATTGGCCAGGGAGGGTTCCTAACTGTAGCAGAAGGGGTGAAAATGTGAGTTTGGAGACTGAGTTAAAAGAGTGAGAGAAAGCATAGAAAGTGTGGCAAAGGAAGTGGCGCATGAGCAAAGTAGGGAAATATGGATTGCAGTGGCTTATCAAGTTGTTGTAAGCATTTTGATGATTGCCTTTTATTGCAGTAGCCTGTTTCCACCTTCTATTATTTGACTATGGCTTAGTTAGTCCTTAACCACAATTAAATACCTGAAGAACCTAAGCTTTTGACCTATCCCCCCCCCAACAACAGCAGCAAAACCAACTTGATGTTATAGTAACTACTCTCCATTATCTTGAATCATGTGTACTGTTGATGTTTCCAAGGTAAAGATGCTACTTTACAGGGAGAACCCATTGGCTTACTTTCTATATGTAAGGCATTAAGGTCCTCCTTAGTGCTTTAGAGGATAGGACATAATCAGGAAGCCTCTGAGATGAAAAGAAAGTAAAGCTTTTGAATTTATAATTATTCTCAAAGAGGGTGAATAGTGGAAACAGTATCTAGGATCTGTACATCCTACTGTGACAGTTACTATTCACCTTTTCTAACTTTGCTGCACAGGTGGGGGTGGGATGGACTCACAGGCCTTTCTCATATGAAGTAAGCTCTCTAATGAGTACAAACCCAGCCCTGTTTTTGTTTTAAGTGACATGTGAAACTTGGTCACTGAGTCGTAGGTAGCTAACTGTCGTTTTGTTGATGAAGTTGGCACTAGATATTCAGGTATGGGTATCTCTCTTTGTTATTTATTCATTTGTTTTTTGAGACAAGGTTTCTATGTGTAGCTTTGGCTGCCCTGGAACTTGCTCTGTAGACCAGGCTGGTCTTGAATTGGCCATGTTTGAGTTTTTAAATAGTTGTGTAGTGTTTATCACAAAACAGTTCTTACCTTAATTCTAGAGCCAAGTGTGAATGGTCGTGGCTCAGGAACACAGATTTAGGATGCCTCAAATGTTATGTTCTAGTGTGAATGTGGTTTGTCATGTTTTATAGCTACAGAACAAAAAGTCACAAATGGAAACTTCATGGGTAGGTGGATTAGAGCAAAGGCTATGCTGCTGTCTGATGACATTCTTAGCGATGATTGGTGAAAGGTAGTGTCTGATAGCAGATTTTACATGACTGTCAGTCACAAAGCTCATAGTCAGCCACTGGTAGGCAGTGAATGGTTGTCCAAGAGTCTGAAGGTAGCTCAAGAGCCCTGGGTCTGTAGCATTCCAACTGCCCACAGCCATTGCATCCTAATAAGTTAGTTAGCCAGCCTTGGTGCATGGGTGTGACCTTTTCCTGGGAACTTCACTTCACACTGGCCAGTTGCTGTCTAAGGAAAACAGGAGTGCTTCTCGCTGCTAAAGAAAAGCTGTGCAAGGCCAGTTGTGCTTTTTGACAGGAAATGGAGAGCTTGCCTAGCAGCTCCAATATTGAACCAGAGAAGCCTTCTGCCAAAGTTAGGATGGAAGCATTTAAGAGAAATGAAGATAAGGGACTCTGAACATGCCTATGCTTCCATTGCTTAGCTATCCTTGATGCCAGAATTGGAATTCTTACAACTTCATCTAATTCTACAGTTTTTAAATTTTATTTCTGTAGTTAAGGAAAAATGGAAATTCACATTTTTATTTCCCATTAAGTGAAATTCCAAAGGAATATGCTATCACCTGGATTCAGTGTTGATGCTGACTTAACATCTTATTGGTTGGCAACAGCAGGGTGTCAGGGTGAAAGAATTAAAGATGCTGGGAAGGGAGTAATCCTTGTGAACTTCACCAAGCCTCATCCCATCCTCTCCTCCCCTTGATTAGAGGAGAGCAGTCTAGCCCTCACTGAAGCATGGGTCAAACTTGTTAATCACACGGCTGCAAACATGGGGAGTACTGCTTTGGCTTTTCAGCACCTGCAGTTTTGACAAAGCACCATACCAATCAGGCTAGTTGCTTCATTTATCCCTTTTTTAGAAAATTATTTGTTAGGTGCTAGTGCAAGGAGACCCATAAAAAGATCAGTTGTGGTATTTAATTTTATGATGGATGGCTGAGACCTAGTGAAGTAATAAAAGGATTTGTTACTCACTGTAAGTATGGGGCCACAAGACTGCAATGACTTAGCAAGTTATTGTAAATGTTTTAGATTGCCTTTTATTACAGTAGCCTGTTTTCATCTCCTTTTATTTGACTACAGCTTAGTCAGTCCATAGCCCCAGTTAAACACTCGGAAGAATCTTAGTTTTTTTACTACCCCCCCCCATAAGTTAATTAAAAGAATGGAAAAAAACCACCTTGCTGTTACAGCAACTACTTTCCAATATTTTTTGAATCATGTGTATTGTTAGTATTTTCAAGGTAAACACACTGCTTTACAATACAGTTAGAACCCTGTTGGTGTGTGTGTGCATGCATGTGTGTGTGAGAGAGAGAGAGACAGAAAGAGAGAGAGACAGAGACATCTGTCCTCCTGTGACTGGCTCCTTCCGCTGAGGTTTCCTTGTAGATTAAAAAGAGGTGATGGGTCTGGTGTCCACTCTGGAAAGAGGAAGGTTCATCCTCCTTGTTGGTCCAGGCTCAGGCTCTTTTAAAGAGTTGTTAAAGCATAAGGCATGAGGTAATCTGGGGACACAACCACAGACACTTTGGCCATGTCTTTGCCATAAAGAAATAATTCCAGTGACTAATGCTAAATATATCGGCCAGGAAATTCCATTTAAAAGGCTGAAATTATTCTTTGTATTAGCATCTGTGCCTCATATTTAGTACACATATTGATAGTATTCATCTATTTTACTTTTTATTAAACATCAGTAGTATGGTTTTTAAAAGATCAAACCTCGTAGAAAGATTGTTTTCTTTCTCTAGAGGCTGTGTTGATTTGCCTTTTGTTGTTAATACTCAGTGTTGTCTCCTGGTGAGCAGGCAGTTATAGGGGTGCTCTGGGTGTAATTACTAACTACACTCAGACTCTGATTCTAAAGTCACACTTAGGACTGTGTTAACAATGTACCAGGGACTCCCACATAGATGTTACTTCAGAGGTCAGATGATGACAGTGACAAGTCTGGGTTTTGTCTAACCAAATTTAATAGTTAAATAAAAGCGTTTTGTCTAACCAAATTAAATAGTTAAATAAAATCCCCTTTTAAAATGTATAGTTTCTTCCCCCAATGTGTGTTCTCAAGATTTGAGAGTGGGAAAAAAAAATGTTAAATCATTCACTAAAAGATTGGATTTTAAAATGAATAAAATCTTAAATGTATACCTACCGCCACCAAGTGGGAGAGAGCAGCATTGCTTATCAGTTGAGAGATGCCGAAAATGAGAAGAAAAAGAAAGGCCACATTTGTTTCGAAGGATTCATTTTATAGCAGCCCTTAAAAGTCAGTATCAAACACAGAAATGCACCTTAATTTTTCTTTGGTTAACTATTTGGGTGTTTATTCCACACTCCCTTCAATTTCCTTTTTCTTAATTTTTGTGTATATATTTATATTTTATCTGATTATTACTTCAGTTAATTTACTTTTAGGAGTAACAGTTTGGGGACATTAAAGCTGTGATTTCATCTGTATTTTACAAAAGAATTGTTTCAGTTCTGATGGATTTGTTATTTTCTTGTCTTAGTTATTTTGAGTAATTCTAGTAGCTATAGAAAAAAACAGGACATTGTCTCAAAGAAAGAAAGAAAGAAAGAAACAGGGCTAGCTCATAGGCTATTGAAGAGCCTTCATTTTTCTTATATTTACTGTAAGCTTGAAAAACTTTTGCTGGGCTGAGGTGGTGCACGACTTTAATCTCAGCACTTGGGAGGCAGAGGCAGATCTCTGTGAGTTTGAGGCCATTGTTGTCTTGGGGGATGTTGTTTTGAGACAGAGTCTCCCCCTATAGCATTGGCTATTCTGTCCTGGAACTCACTACAGAGACCAGGCTGACCTTGGACTCAGCAGATCTGCTTGCCTCTGCCTATGAATGTCTGGATTAAAGGTGTAGACCACTGTTTTAGTCAGTGTTCCTTTGCTGTGAAGAGACACCATGACAACAGCAGCTCTTACAGAGATTTAATTGAATGGCTTACAGTTCAGAGGTTTAATTATTATCATGGTACCTTACAGGGGGACTTGGTGCTGGGGGAGCTGAGAGTTGTACTGTTTTGTTTTGTTTTGTTTTGTCTTTTTGAGACAGTTTCTCTGTGTATAGTCCTGGTGTCTGCTTTGTAGATCAGGCTGGCTCAAGCTCACCACAGGCAGCAGCAGGAGACTGTGCTGCGCTGGGCATAGTTTGAGCACATGAAACCTCAAAGCTGCCCCCACAGTAGCACACATCTCCTAATGATGCCACTCCCCACGGCCTAAGCATTCAGACACTCGAGTCTGTGGTGGACATTCCTACTCAAACACCACAGCCACAATGCCTGCATCTGATTAGTGTTTATATGAACTTTAGTGTTTGAGTCCAAGTCCTGGGTGCCCAGCCTGTTGGGCTAATGTTACGCCATGAGTTTCCTATGTTTTGTTGCAGTGCTCCCATGTGCACCTAAACATTCGTTCCTTTATCTTTTCACTGTTCCTATCATCTCCAGATGTGAAATTAAAGTACACTTTGTGGTGATTCATAGAACTTGACTACTAACTACATTTGGTATATTCTCTAAAAGCATAGCCATTTAAATTTGATAATATCCACTCACCAAGGAGTTTTTTAAAAATAATAATTAGAGTCCAATAAAATAATAACAAGGGATGAAGTTCCTAAAAGTGCATTAGCCTAGGTAGTTGAGATTTGTCAACCCATGCATTTGGTGGCCAGTGCCATTCAGGGCCTGGAAGACCCCTGGTATAGACATAAACGGAAACAGTTGTAAAGCATGCTCTGCCAGTATTGACATCCCTCCAGACCGGAGGTCCAGCAGTGCCTTGGCTGTGTGACCTTGGCATCTGTGGTCTCAAGTGTGAGCATGCAGGCTTGAGGGCTCCTCATGTACTGTTCATTAGATTTCACAGAGACACTCACTACAGTGGTCCCTTCCCTGGCTGACCCCCTTCTAACCAGCCACTGCCTCTGTGTTTCCTCTTCCTTCCCTTTAGGTGCTGCAAAGTCACCTCCTTAGGGACGTTCTCCGTGGCCACCCCAGCAGCCCACAGTTTAGCACCCTACCCTGGCTTCAGTTTCCTAAGGACTTACTGCTAGCTAACTAACAAGAGTCTTTATTTTAAACTCGTTTCCCCCCTCCACCCCCCTGTCTTTCCTATTAGAGTGTAAGTTCCATGATGATAGGAACTGTGTTTTATTTTATTTTTTATGACTATATTCCTGGTACTGGAGGATTTACTAAGTAATTTGGAGAATAACAGATACTGAATAATCTCTGCTCAATTCTTGTAAGTTACATATGTCACTTATTTGGAAAGTCATCTGCTTAGGGTTGACAAAAGGTGCCAGTACATTTGGAGGTTGTTCAGTACATGCTAATGTTGCTTTGCTCAAGAGGAAGCCAACTGCTCACACCCTCACACCCCCACGCACCTGAAACTGTATGCATAGGCACATACTTTCTTTTCTGTTTCATTTTGGATTTTGGTTTTGATTTTAGTTTTGTGTTTGGTTTTTGTTTGAGACGGGGTCTCACTATATAGTTCAGGCTGTCCTGGAACTCATGATGTAGATAGGCCAGGCTGGCCTTGAACTCACAGAGATGTGCTGGTCTCTGCCTCCTGGGTGCCGGGAATAAAGGCGTGTGCCACTATGCCTGCCCAGCGACATAATTTATTTTCTTTAGTCTGGGTTCCAGTTGACTGGAAGATGTCTCTGGCCAGTAGGAGGCCCACATGCTTGAAAGGTGCATATATCCACATGCCTCTTATAGCTGGGCTTGGCACAGGCAGGTTGTTATTTATTACACTTAGGCTGCTCTGCTTACAGTGAGATTAACAAAATCAGACATTTTTCTATATTCATAACTGCACCAAAAGTGGGAATTGCTACAAGGGCCTTTTGTTTTAAGAAAGAGGAGAAGGAAGCTAGTTATTTAGGTGAAAGATATTTCCTGCCTCTTAATTATATACCTGGTTCATTCATTTATGCTGTTTTCCTAGCTACTATAGTCATTTGAGTTTTCAGGCCCCTTAAAGAGACAGGTCACAAACACTTTAAGGTATGTACATTTCAATGGGTATCATTCAGCAAAAGTATATTATATCATTGGGCAAGTACATTATGCTCTATATAAGAAATGAATTCATAGTTTGAACTCTGCTTTTTGATGGTTAGGTTAAGACAGTATTTTATGTGGAGAGAACTTGGGAAGTCGTGGTTTTTGGGCATACAACAAGGCAAATCTGGTAGTAGTCATGGGCTGAAAGAATACAGTGTATTGTTCATTTGGCCCAAGATGTTTCTCAGTCATTCATTCCAGGTGTGCAGGCGCTAAGACGCATAAAAACATGGACTTGTTGTAAAACTCATATCAAGTAGCCTATTTTCTCTTTTTCCTTGGTTGCCTCACTTGAGGTGTTGCTTTAATGCTATTTTCCAGGTGAATTGACAAATAAAGTTAAATATAATATACTGAGAATAGTATTAAAATTAATGATGCTGTTATCTTGACTTGAACTTAATTAGTAATCAGATTCTGTGGCAATATCTTATGTTTTACTGAATTCCAATAGAGCCTTGAGCTGTGAGAAATCAAAGGGAAGCTTTTTGAAGCAGGACTAATCTAACTGAAGGTGTAATGCTCAGATTTTATTAGAACAGAAAAAAAGTTTGTATTTCAGTCTTTTTGACATGATTATTCACTTTATAGATGACTTCACCAAAATGCTTTGTTAGGAACAAACTTAGTACATTGAAATATGATTTTTGAATTAATTAATATATTTTAAAAAATTAAGTATGATCTTGAATTTAACTTTTTTCCTGGCATTCCCCACCCCACACTTTTCTTTTCTTTACAGATTTTTTTGCCCTCCTCCTTGTGTGTATCTTATGGGCAGTGGTTGGAAGAAAAAAAAAGAACAAATGGAGCGAGATGGTTGTTCAGAACAAGAGTCTCAACCCTGTGCATTTATTGGAATAGGAAATAGTGATCAAGAAATGCAGCAGCTGAACTTGGAAGGGAAGGTAAATTCAAAAATGTATATTTATGCATTCATTTTTTGCAGTATTTACTTTAGTTTTTTTTCTCATCAGTGTTTATCGTGTTTTTTAAAATGCTTTTAGTAACAATTGTTTAAATGTGTGTATCAGGATCAAAAGTGTACCTGCAGGACAGCTATGTCTGGTGACTCATGGAGCTTGTGTGTTAGCATCTACAGGCAGCACTGGGACGCTTTTCCACCTTCTTGACTGCCTTAGCTGTAAGTCACATTGGAGTCTAATAGCTTAGGAAACACATCCCTCGTTTTCTGACTGGCAGGATTGTAATGCTCAGATACTAGTGAAACTACATTCCTCAGCTTTGGTTTGTTCTATCCTTCTAATTTCCCGCACTTGTGAAATGGCTGCTGACACGGGGTAGATAGAGCATGGATCTGTGCTGACCCGTGTCTGACCACACGGCAGCAGTGCAGAACACAGATTATCCAGAGAACAGTCTATCTACTGCTTTGCTGGCAGTAACAGTCAGTATACAGCTTTAATTCAAGAAGGTGGCGTGTTCCATTTATTATACTTCCTTATGTTCACTATTTTCCCTTAATATTTAGAAAATGGTTCTGATCTCAGTGACCACCTAATATTTTAAGTATTATGTAAAGCTGTTTTCTTAGTAATAACTCTGTTGGCTAGCTTGGCGTTTATAATTTTTATGACTCTGTGATAGGATGGTCTATAATGTTAAGGGTGGTGAGATAGTACTTAGCATTCTTAATTGCATTTAGTCATGTTTAGAGAGTACTAAGAAGCCATAAAGCTAACCTTCAAATCTGGCTATTTATATGCCATTATGTTCTGTAGTTTTTAATCAATAAAGTAGGTGAATGCTTATTGTAAAATAGAGTGGTAAAACCATTTTAAATTGTAACTGTTGAGCCTAAGAAAATACTTTACAGACGGTTTGATCTATTCTTCTGTTGTTATAATTTCTGTAGTTACATAGAGCATACTCTACCCCTAGATACTCAATTCTTTAATGAGTAGAAAAGTAGGTAGTAAATAGCCAAGGGTGTAGCTACCAGTATGTGTAACTGTGTTGATTGAACTTCATTCTTAATTTAATTAGTTCTAGCTTTCAGTCATTTTACATCCCAGCAAGATAATACTACTAAAGCAAACAACCAACCAACCAACCAACCAATAGCGTCATTGATATTGTCTCCCTGGATACTGGTACTAAGCTCCTTGGGGGCTGCGTCAGGTCAGATAGAAGAAGTCCTTCCTTCTATCATCCTATGTTAGACGTGTCACTCAGTCCTGCACACTGGGATGTTAGCACACATGTGGATATGGGGGTAAAGGACCACTCAGAGGAGTCACTGTTCTCTCCTGCCCTGTAGGACCGGGGTGACGTGAAGGCTTGGCAGCAAGCGCCTTTACTCAGAGCTGTCAGCAGCTCGTGTCCACCCATTTATTCATGCTGGATAGTATCTCCTCATTCTTGACACAGATCATACCCGGTCACGTTAGCACGCAAAGTAAGCGAGCTTTTCTTAGGTTTTCCCACTGACATGATGATGTAGTTCCTGTGTTTAGATACACTTTCCATCTTTTTTCCGTGACTATCTGCTTTGGTATATTGACTATGTACATCCTATGTTCTAAAGCAGAACAGTTCCAAATTTGACCTTTAGTTAGTATTTAAAAAAAAAAAAAAATATGGCTTATGTATGAATTCAGAGATGGCATGTCACAGTACATAAGAGACACGGCAAAGGACTGTTGTATTTCTCTTTTATTACTGTTGTCTTATTTTACCTTTTACCCGGCAAGGCCTTTCACAATTTAGAAAATTCGGGATCACATTTAGATTTTCTTATGTACCTGTGTTATGGAGACAAACTGCACCACTATTTTCATCTGTTACTAGTAGTGCACATTAGTAAATTGTAAGGATAAGAGCCTAGAATTCATTAAGTACTTTTTGGAGAGTAGCAGTCATTTTGGTAGGTACACATTTTAAAAGGAGCACACAGTAGTAGCTGGAATAAATTTCAACAGTAAAAGAAGTCAGTGTTTTGGCTCAGACCCCCACGGTTCACGGTGATCAAGAGTTCCAGGACCATTACATACAGGTGAAACAGCAGCATTTCAGGGTATTGCTGCTTTTGGGCAAGTGAGTGTTTTCTCTCGTACCTTTAAGCTTGGTTCTGATGGTAATGGTGTGATAAACGAAGTTTATCTGTTTTTAAAATAGTTCTTTAGTATATCCTTGAAGATATCTAAGATGATTAATGGTCCCATTCACTCTAGCATTGTTACCACAACATTCAGTCATATAAATTATGAGAAACATAATATGAGCTACTGTGAAAACTGCAACCAAAAGTTTTCACACAATTCTACTAAGTTATGATAGTCTTAATTATTTTTATATAGCTATAACATGGAATGTTGATTCTGTGGAACATGTAAAGCTATATAAAACAAAGACTTTAAAGAGTAGATGTGGACGATAGGCATTTTTTCCTAGAGTAAATGTAGTCATTTTTGTATAGAACTAAAGAGGTATTGAAATTAATGCTTTTGCTGGTAAGCGTTATGTAGATACCTGGAAGAGTCTCGGCCTATGTTGCATGTTCTGCTGCCCTTGGCCCAGATGGACTTGGAGGAGCCAGCCAAATCCATCCCATGGATCCTCACCCACAGTTACACTTGGGAAGACCAAGTCCTCAAGAATCACTTTCTTTGTCCATAGCTGTCAGAGCTTGGTTCCTAGACATTTGGCTATTTTTATACTGCTTCTTTTGAGTTGACTTAGGCAGTGCTTTTCCTGCTACCTGTACTAAGTGGACTTGTGTAAGCTGAGGAACTGGATGATGGATGTAATAGTTTCCTGACCGCCCTGAGGACAGCTTTGTTAATGGCTGTAATGCTCAGCTCCCACCCCTGAACACAGATGCTTTCACATCATCTCCAGCTTGGGAAGAGTCTAGGAGATGCTGGCTCAACAAACACAGCTCTCTAACTAAGCTTACTCTTCTTTTCCTTGCCCGTTGTTTGTTCTGAAAACTGAGAGGTTTCTCTTTAGAGAGCAATGTGAACAGTTCATTGGGTGATCCATGCCGGGGCAGACGTAGCCACACCACCCTGAGCGGACGGTGCGTAACCACAAGGGTTGCTATTAACACCGCTGCTTTTCTTTCCCAGAACTACTGCACAGCCAAAACATTGTACATATCTGACTCAGACAAGAGAAAACACTTCATGCTGTCTGTAAAGATGTTCTATGGCAACAGTGATGACATTGGCGTGTTCCTCAGCAAGCGGATAAAAGTCATCTCCAAACCTTCCAAAAAGAAGCAGTCATTGAAAAATGCCGACTGTATGTATGCTCAGGTTTTCTTATCTGTTCCCAATTATCACGTTTCATTAATGAGGCAAACTTTTCAAAACGTACATCCATTGCTTAACCATCCATCCATCCATCCATCCATCCATCCATCCATCCATCCATCCATCCATCCATCCATTTGGCCTGAATGTGTTTTAAATTTAAGTGTAAATAAGGAGTATGACTTAATGAAGTGATTGGTTCTCAATTCGTGTTCTGAGAATCTGTTACTTCATTAGGATTACCTTAGAGTGGTTTCTTACTGTTCCAGGGAAATGGAGGGAATTTTCTCCTTTGGTGTCATTGGCTGGGAGGGAAGATGAATGCTATGGGCCAGTGATAATAAAATGTCCTACTGTGCCCAAGGTAGTTCCCATTCCAAAAGAGCCTACCCTTCCAGAACGGCACAAGTACCCATTTCCAAACATCTTACTGTGCCCTGGGAAGCCAGGTAAGGCACTAAACCAAATGTCTAAAGGGCTCTGTAGCAGGAGCTGCTGTCCCCTTGGCAGATTGTTAAACTACCAAGGTTGTCTGGGTATTGTCTGTCAGCCTACACTTCAGCATGTTTGAGATTGGTTGGCTGGCTTTTATGGTTTTTTTTGTTGTGTCAACTTTTAAATTTATGTAAAAGGAAAACAGTAGCCTGAGGCAGCAATCTCCCCAACCTCAGTAATTTTACTCATTCTGTTTTGTGTTGGTCACCAACAGCACCTCTTCCCTTTCTAACTTCTGGAATATTTTGATGTACATCTCCAGCATCCTAAACTTTCAATTAACATTTCTGTAGTACTGACTCTTCTTAATGCATGGCCTTTTTGTATGTTTTGTTTTAAAGCACCATACCTCATAAAGTTGACAGGCGTTTAATGTCATTTAATATTCCATGAGTACATTAGTCATATGTCTCAGCAGTCTTTTTTTTATATACAGTTTGTTGTTGTTATGTTGTGTTCCATTTTTAGTTGGCTTGTTCAAACATAGAATTAAGTAAGGCCCATACATTTCAATCTGTGGTAGATTTTCTGTTCTTTCCCTCCCTGCTTTGATATGTTACTTATTGAAGAAACTGGGTCATTTTCCATGGAATTTTTTTCATACTCTGAATTTGACTCATCCCTTGTTCCTTTTCCTTAGTTTTTCTATGGCCTGGTGATTAAAGACTTTTAAAATTAGCTGGTCGTTCTCACTTTGAAATAATAGAATATCTGGCTAGCCCCTCCTTTTTGTCACATTGAGACTGTAGTAACGGGCTGGAGAGGTGGCTTGGAGGGTAGGAGCACTGGCTGCTCTTCCAGAGGTCCCGAGTTCAATTCCCAGCAACCACATCTGTAATGAGATCTAATGCCCTCTTCCGGTCTTCTGGCATGCATGCAGACAGAATACTGTATATGTAATAAATAAATAAATCAAAAAAAAGAAAGAAAGAAAGAAAGAAAGAAAGAAAGAAAGAAAGAAAAAAGCACTGTAGTAAGTTCAGCAGTTTAAGTTTCTCCTAAGGCTCCTGAGAAACCTGCAAACCAGTGCTTTAGTGACCTTTACTTCATCGAGGTATACAAAGTACTGATGTTCTAATCCTTTTATAGAACTTCCACATACTTAGATGTATTTTACTCAATGCAGACTTCATTCCTATCGTTACTTAATATGGGAAATTCCACATACTCTGAAGCAAACAGGATTACATAATAAATGGAAATCCTAACTTCAATAGTGACCTAATTTCAGGCCAGTCTTATTTCATCATAATTCATTATTCTGGCTCAGTCTACTTTCAGATATTTGCTGCATATATAAATTTTATATAAAACAGATAGAATTTCTTATTTTTTAGTAGTATAATACCGTGATCATAAGAAAATGTCACACAAAGCAAGCATAAGTAGAAATGTTTCCACTGCCCTGTCAGGGTTCAAATTTTGAATGGTCTAAAATAATTGAATTCAAGTGAGTCAGAATTGAAATTCACTGGATGTTGCAATAGATAGACAACATTGACATCTACGTAGGTATTCTTAATCTATGTACCATGCAGTTTACCTGAGGCATTAGGAATTTCTGCATTTAGATTTGTTAAGTTCACTCTTTTGGTATAGTTCAGTGTATGCTCTATAAATTGGTAATGTTTAGAAGAAACAGCTGACACAGTGAACAGCGGGAAGACAGACTTCCTTTAGTGCTATTTCAGGAGGAGAAACTGTAGTATAGAGTCATGCTCACTTTCGTATAACAAAGGCAAATTCAGTTTTCAGTCAGGAGGAAAATGAGAGCCCAATGGATGGAACAATTACTAAGGAGGGGAAAAAATAAAAAAATAAAAAAATAAACCAAACAGGAAACAGGGGCGTTTTTGCTAAAGCAGCTTTATAGGAGCCCTGATCATGACAGCCAGAGTGATTCCTGTATCAAGGGAAGGGTGTGACTGAGTCGCTACAGCGGACTTAGAAGGTGTTGATGGGGTAGCAGGTGAGAACAGACAGGAAGGAATTGGGAGGGGCCTCTGAAGTTTGTTCAAGAGGACATGCTTGTCATGGCCAGATCTAAGTGTTCTTTCTGTTCAGGTAGTCCTCATTGATGGCCACGTGCTCTTGTGCACCAGGCTTGCCTGACATCTTGTCTTGTATTCGGGCAGTTTCCAGTACAGATTGCAGAGGGCTGAGGTTTAGTTTGGGGCAGGTATTTTTATTTTAACTTCTTTAATTATGTGTCTGTATTGATAGTTTTGTAATGAAAGGAATGTATTTCACTTTAGAGTATTTTCTTAAGTAGATGTGTTTTTCACATCTAAGGTACATCTTTATTTTTAAATTTTACAAATTATAAAGCAGATATTGTTTTTCATGCAGTACACTATGGTATTTGGGAGATCGCAGAATTCGCTAACGTCATAATGCAGTGGCACTGGTTGTCTGGTCTGGTAAACACTCTTCCAGAGACCTTTCTGCACATACTTTACAGGGTTAATGAAAGCCTACAGAGCTCTCCTATGCACACACAGAAATGTGTATTTTGCTTAGTAGGTCCACAGTATATAGAGTGTCTTAAAATTGGCCTTTTCATTCATAATATTCCAGAAATTTATGTAGGCATAATTGAAATAGGTGAATATTACTATAATCAATTTAATCAAGTATCTACCGTTAGATATTTGTTGTTTTTAAAATAATTTCCCAACTGATATTTGTCATTATATTAAGTGTATTGTGTAATGCTTTCTGAGTGAGATGTTGACAGCTGAGTGAAGGGTACAAGATGGTTCTTTGCATTATTCTTTTTTTTTTTTTATGTCTGCTTTTTGTAAAGCCCATACTAAATTTAAAAATGAAATTAATGAAAAAGAAATGAAAGTAGCTGGCAGTGATGGCTAAACACAGTACTCAGGAGGCAGAGGCAGGGAGATCTCTGAGTTTGAGGTTAGCCTGTTCTATAGAGCAAGATCCAGGACAGACAGTGCTACAGGAGAAACCCTGTCTGAAAAATCAAACAAAACAAAGACCTGAAACTAGTTTTATTGTGAAGTAGACCTTGTTTTCTTTTGCTGTTCCCTGTCTTAGAAGGCTAAATAAAATATTTGCCACCAGAATCTGTTCATTATTTGTGTTATTGTGAAAATATAATTTGCTAAGCAGAAGTCCTATTGTGTAAACCCCCTGCCTCAGTCATGCAAACAGGAACCTTTTTGTCATTGCAGTGTGCATTGCCTCAGGAACAAAGGTGGCGTTGTTTAACCGACTTCGATCCCAGACAGTTAGCACCAGATACCTACATGTAGAAGGAGGAAATTTCCACGCTAGTTCACAACAGTGGGGAGCATTTTACATTCATCTCTGTGAGTACAAAAATGTACATTTGATATTTTCAGTGTGAAAATGGTATATTCTCTTTAGGGGGATAAAATGTATGAATACAGTCATTTTGTTGTTTTCGTAAGCATGTACTAAATTTTAAAAGATAGCAATTTTGTCTATTTTGTACCTGCTATAGTGGATGACGATGAGTCAGAAGGAGAGGAATTCACAGTTCGAGATGGTTACATCCACTATGGACAGACTGTTAAACTTGTGTGCTCAGTTACTGGCATGGCACTCCCAAGATTGGTAAGACTTGGCTGTATGAGAAAGAAAGAACCAGGAGAGAGAGAAAAATGTGGTGCAGTTTTTAATACTTTTAAACGTTAAAATGTAATGTCCAGTTACCCCCTACTAGCCATTGTCTCAATTCATAAGGTCCCTTCAAAAGTTAGTCTGCTATGAGTGCATTGCTGAGGTCAGTCTCTTAGGCCAGTTTTAAATGAAGTTGCTGTTGGTTCCCTTTTTGATTGTGTGTCTGTTATTTTTTCTTTAATGTTGCAGATGTACTGTATTCCTTTGTGTGTGTTACCTGCTGTATCTGAATGTAGGCCCAAGTTTTCAAAAGCCTAGATATATACACATAATTTTTGTTGGGCTACTTGAGTGAAACATTTGTTTAAAATTCAGTAGTTTGTATTTCTTGCTTTAGGAACATTGCACAGGATTTGGGCATTTTTGTTCATTAGGTCGTAAAACTATAAAGACACTATTTTCCCCTTAAGTTGAAAAAAAATAAGAAATTCTGCTTTCCAGAGCCGTAAGTTAAGATGTCTGTTAAATATCATTAAGTGGGAGTGTTGACTAGGTGTGACATGTGTAAGGCGCTGTAAAGGTCCTGTTAGAGCAGGTGTGGCTCTGGGAAGATTGTCCGAATCAGGTGCTTCTGAGGCTCTGAAGTACTGTGGAGAAGAAATGCCTGAGGGTCGCCTGTCGGGAGGTTCTTGGTGGCCTTGATAAACAGCTAACAGTGGAAACTTTGACAGGTTATGGGGCAGTAGTTCTCAGTCTGTGTTTTGTGACCTCTTTAGGGATCACATTGCGATTTGTCACAGTATCAGAATTACAGTTATGAAGTGGTGATAAATTATTTTATGGTTGGAGGGCACCACAAGGTCTCAGCATTAGGGAGTTTGAGAACCCCTGTTATGGAGGCTTCTGGAGACTGGACTGTGAGGATGGTGTCTTTCTTTCTCAAGGAACACTGAGAAACAGGCTTAGGGGGAGGGAAGGACGAGGCTTACTGAATATGTAAGTGCTTATGTTGTGTTTGTATACTGCTGGGAACAAGCAGCAGTTTCTCTCCATGGAAGTTGGTGACTAGGTGTTGTGCCATGTGTCATTTAAAGTTTGCCAGCACAGTCTTTCATGTACCCATACTGGTTCTATAGTTGTCTAGACTGGTGGTTCTCAGCCTGTGTGTTTCCACCGCCAGGGGTTGTTGAGTGACTGTCATAGGGGTCACCTAAGATCGTCAGAAAACACAGCATTTACATTATGATTCACAGCAGTAGAAAATGCAGTTATGAAATAGCAATGAAAGTAATTTTATGGTTGGGGGTCACATCACCACAATGCTTACTGTATTAAAGGGTCGCACCATTGGGAAGGTTGAGAAGCACTATCTAGTAGCTTACTGTAGGTGCTTCCTCGTACTTTAAACTTACATATTATTGAAAAGATCACCAGAAGCCGACAGTGAAAGTCCGTGTGTCTATTAGCAGCATTCACAACACCAGTGTGTTCCAAGTGCAGAGCCCTGGGCCCCAAATAAGTCAATGGTGGGTTAAGCATTTTCAGTCGAGAACTCCAGACAACTCCCGTGTATGTTAATGTTTAAAAAGCACCAGTCTGAACAGCAAGTGACTGCTTCCCTTGTTTCTTAGTGTATTCTTTTAAGGGGTGATTCCCAGTTAGCAAGCATCTAATACATTTATCATGGCTTTTTACTCCTAACCTTGTTGCTTACAAGTGTCTGATGGGGGTATGAGGCAAGTGACTGATGCATCATTACGTAGTGTGTTCCATGACTGTGACAGTGTTTTCAAATTGTTGAAACAGATAATTAGGAAAGTTGATAAGCAGACCGCATTGCTGGACGCAGACGACCCTGTTTCACAACTCCACAAATGTGCATTTTACCTTAAGGATACAGAAAGAATGTACTTGTGCCTTTCTCAAGAAAGAATAATACAGTTTCAGGTATGTCATAAAGTGACAGGTGAAGTCCAAGCTATACAAATGGGGGAGGGGGAGCAAGAGGGTGCTCAGTGACAAACCCTGCCCAGCACTGTGTTCAGTGCCCAGTGTTGTATGTCGGTAGTGACTGAAGAAATGTGCCGACAGACCATTGGATTAACAGTTTACCAGCTCACAGAGACATACTTCTCACTGGCTGTTAATTATGTCCACGTGCAAGAAGCTGGGTTCATATTTAACTTAGGCCACTGGTCCTTAACACACACGCTGTTTTCAGGCATGCCCATGAACCTCTAAATAACAAAACTAGAGAGGTTCTTAATCTGGCGTTCAGAGAGGCTCAGGGTCTCTTGATAGTAGAGCATTGGTGTTCAGTGACGCCTCCAGAGTGATACATAGAGACGCACACACACACTGCATTCAGCAAGAGGGTTCAGACTTTATCTGCTTTAGAGTGAGCCTCCCAGTAGTGATGCTGGCGAGATCTGAGTGCTAATGTTCCATTACACTTACTCAGAAACGTTTGGGAAGACACTTAGGACATGGATTGGTGCTGTAGGATAGCTGTGGTTTCATGCTGAACTCCCCTTTACACCACTGTTGCAGAGGCCAGCTCTGTACTGCACTAATGGGGACACTGGGTCCCAGGCCAGGGTTCGGGACTGCTAGTTCTCAGACTTGGTTTCTTCCCGCTGGAAGTGTTATAGCTCCTAATAGTGTTCCCTGTCTTTGGGAGTCTACTTATATTTTGCATCACAGGTATGATCTGCTAATGAAATTTTATAATAATGAGCCGCATGCTGGTGGTGGTGCAGATGTTTAATCCTAGCACTCATGAGGCAGAAGCAGGTGGATCTCCGAGTTTGAGGCCAGCCTCATCTACAGAGAAAGTTCTAGGATAGCCAGGAAACCCTGTTTTGAAAAACAAAACAAAACAACAACAAAAAAGAAATTAACTGTGGGACACTCTTGAGTGATTGTGACTCATTACTTAATGTATCTCTCAAGTGTTGGCATTCTAACAAAAACTACTGCCTGTGGGCCTTCATACTAACATTCTGTTCACATTTATGTAGGGATGTAGAGATTAAGTGTATTATTAGAATGTTCCAAGATTTTTTTTCTCTTAATTTTCTCCTTGTGAACTCGTCTGTGAATGTTACTTGGTAAATTCTCTTATACTGCTATGTATATAAAAACTCAGTGTATGAACATTTGTTTTTCTTAAGGCCACTCCATGTCCGAAAGAACCAAATAAAGAAATGATAAATGATGGAGCTTCCTGGACAATCATTAGCACAGACAAGGCAGAGTACACATTCTATGAGGGAATGGGCCCTGTCCTTGCCCCTGTCACTCCTGTGCCTGTCGTAGAAAGTCTTCAGGTGAGAACACGTAGTCACAAGGCAGCTTTAGCCTCTCTTGACTGCTGTCCTTAGCTGTGATCTGCCATAAACTTCACTGAGATACTGATTTTTCCGTAAATGTTATATGAGATTTTGGGGTCTTACCACATATACTATTGATAGGAAATAAAAATTGAAGCAACATGTTTATGTGGAAGAAAGTTTAAATGGCAGTGAATGTTAACTTGAAATAGCTTCAGCTAGCTTTGAAGTTGTGTCATTTAACAGAAATGTGTTATGAATTTGAACTTACATTAACCTTCCTGAAAATGGAAGTAAGTATAACCCAAGCTGTGTTCTTTGGTGGAGAGCAAAAAACTGTCTCAATATTGTGCTTTCTCTGAATTGCAGTTGAATGGTGGCGGGGACGTAGCGATGCTTGAACTTACAGGACAGAATTTTACTCCAAACTTACGAGTGTGGTTTGGGGATGTAGAAGCCGAAACTATGTACAGGTACGGGTAGGAACTGTTCTGTCACCTGGGAGTAGGGAGGACTCGGGGGTGGGGAGGCTGTAGTCGCTGCAGAACTGTGCTTTGCTTTGAAAATGCTTCTAACTGGTGTGTGTTTTCCTCCTCAGATGTGGAGAGAGCATGCTCTGTGTGGTCCCAGACATTTCCGCATTCCGAGAAGGTTGGAGATGGGTCAGGCAGCCAGTCCAGGTTCCAGTAACTTTGGTCCGTAATGATGGAATCATTTACTCCACCAGCCTTACCTTTACCTACACACCGGAACCAGGGCCGAGGCCACACTGCAGCGCAGCAGGAGCCATCCTCAGAGCCAACTCCAGCCAAGTGCCCACCAACGAATCAAACAGCAACAGCGAGGGCAGTTACACAAACGCCAGCGCAAATTCTACCAGTGTCACATCATCCACGGCAACCGTACTGTCCTAACTACCGTCTTTTTGCTAGGACTTCAACTGACTTGAATGTGGCAAAAAGTTGACAAAAAAAAGGAAAAAAAAAAGGCAAGGATAAAATGAACACTCTTTTGTGGTTTCTTGGGAAAACTTTTCATACCAGGTGATCTATTCAGAACCACATAACCGGCAAGTGCTGATGTGAACGCAGAAGCCACAGTAAAATGAAAAACATCCACATGTACAAACCGTTGGAAATCCAGGTTTGCACCTATCTCTCTCACGCACACCCCTTTTTGGTTGGTTTTTGTTTGGTGTTGATTAAACGGTCAAGAAGTAGATATGTGGCTGGAGTACAGGCTAAGCTAGAAGACACAAATCTGACATCATTTGTGTGGACCAAGGGACTTGCATAAGCTTTAGTAAAAGGTACATTTTCACCATGCCTTTTTTTTGTATCACAGTATGTAGTACACCTTGTTACCGCTAGGTTGCACTCTTCACCCCTTTGAGCCTTGGCTCTAAAGTACATTCAGGTTCAAGCCTGACCATGTTTGTTCGTTCAATCTGAGTACCGAACACTTCCAGGCTCTTTCGGTCTAAGGCTGGAACTTTTTTTTAAGCTGAAGTCTTATGACTTTTTCATAAGTTGGAATTATTTTGATTTCAGCAAGTCAAATTTTGTAAAGGCCTGCATATTTTTTTTTAAGATTATATGAAGTCTGTGCAAAAGCTTTAAAAAATGCCTCTGCCTTGCCTGCAATACATGCAATGTATGTTAACTTAGTCTATTCTCAGATACTGTTAGTAGTTATTTCTGTTTTCCTTTTTTTTTTAATGTATTTATAGTGGTAATCCAAGAGATCCTAACATTTATGTGGAGTTTCGTGTGGCCATTTAGTCGTTTCTAAGTTAATGGCACAGAACGTCACCATTTGAAGGTTTGCTCCTCTTTGCCTGTTCATCAGTTTGTCTGTGTTCCAGGGTTTGTTCAGGTGTCCCTCCTCCCCCAAATCTTGTACATAACTTGTATTATGTGTAAGTTAAACATTTTATCTTTAACTTGGAATGTTCCCGGTGATTACATTTAACAGGGTGTTTCCCACCTTGTTGGCAAATGACAAAAAAGAAAAAAAAAAAAGAAAGAGAAAAAAAAATGTATCATGAAAATTATTTGCTGCCAAGATGGTACCCTTAGGGTAAAATGAGGAAAGTCTCTGCAGGAAAGATGACCTATTGTATTTCATTTCCCTTTGTTTAGCCTAGGCCAGAACATCATTATAATTCTAAATATAAGATCACAAGATGGCTCCTTTTTAGATGATAACTAAGTAAATAAAATAGCCAGAAGACAGTACCTTAGAGAAGATAGTTTAAGTTTATGAAAATACAAATGTAACTTATATTTCCATTTCCCCCTTTGCCCTTTGTTTTTCCCCAGTAGAAATGTTCTGTCCATTTTTTTGTTTTTGTTTTTTTCTTTTTACTTCCCTTTTCTCTTAAACTTTGGTTGCATTCGGGCTTGTGTTTCAGCCTTGTGTGCTAATGTTGCCAGTTTTTCCTTTGTTTCCATTCCTGCACTTTGGTAATGCCTTGTTCGGTTTCTTAGGAATTGCAGCACTCATCGGGCTACGTTTAGTACAGGAAGCACATGTGTGATATTGAGGGACACAGTCTAGTAATGCCATCCTCCTTTGTAGAGTAAAAACTACCTCTAGATTGTGGTTAGCTTTTATTGTCCCTTAAAACAGGAGCCATGAGTACCTTCTGATGCAAACTGTCATTTCTGTGGCATTTTTGGTGTCTTCCTGACTCCCTGGACTTGTGAAAGTTTTCCTGTAGACTCGTTAAGAACCCTTTGTCAGGAGTATTGTTTTCCACTCTCACTGCTTTGTCTTGTTGGTCACCATTTCCCGGAGACGGTGCCACTGTAAATGCCACTTTGAACATCAATCTGTAAACTGCCTCCTCCTCAGTCTTTCAAGGGGGATCGTCTGTAAAACATGTGCTGGTTAAATCTGTTGCTGCAGCTTCCCTTACCGCCAGGCTGCGCTGCACTAGCTATCAGCCATTTCTCTTCAGATCTGCTGCAGACAGTGTCTTCTTCCCCCCCCCCCCAAATCCTGTCATTCGGTGGCCAAGGGCAGAGCTCACTGTGGCCTTACCTATCTTTGCAGTAACTGTCCTCGCCTTTCCTTCAGAGCTGCTTCTTCCCAAGCACCACTCAGTTGCCATTGAAGCAGGATTCTGCAGCCTGTTCAGCGCCTGAGTGGTCCCAGCTGCTGGCTGTGCTTCCCCAGGACACAGGTCTCCTCTTCCTAGATTTGGGATTTAGTTAAGAGATCATTAAGTTAACCGAGAACAGGCGAGATGCTTTTGAAGAACAAACAATTCCTTACCCAGCATTGTAGCTTAAAGTAACTGTTCAAGTTCATGGCTTTATTAAAATGAACTTTGACTTTTAATGTTTATATCTATTTCGGTTCTTCTGTTTATTTGAATAAGAATTGAAATAACTAGATTATAAGTCGTTTTTCTGTTTTTTCTTTTTTTACAAAGTCCAAGAATGTAACAATAAAGGCATCTTTCCTATGGTTCTATGCCGGAGGCCTACCACAGTATAGGATGAACTGATTTGTCTGTTTACCATTTATTGATAGTTCTTTTGTCAGCTGCTTTTATTAAAAGTCCTTTCTGTGGATTTGTAAATCATTTTCAGTACGTAATGTATAGGAGTCTGTCCGCCGTTCACTCGGAATGTTTCCTCCAGATGCTGCTGCTGCAGATGCTGGGCGTTGACTGTCTCGAAGACTTCTTAGAACTGATTTCTTCAGTTGCAGTGCGTGGTTCTGTGTTTCCATTCCCTTTAGAATGAATCTGCACAGCTTCTCCAAACATGCCTAGGTGTAGAACCCGAGACCCAGCATGGTTTTTAACCCCTTGAGTTTGTGCAGAGGTTGGAAGGCAGTCCAGAAGCTGAGAATGTGGGGTGCCCTGTGCATGATTGCTGCTGACCACTCTTAAACTATGGCAACCTCCTTGTGTACAATTAACCAGTGGGCTCATCCCTCATACTTACTGCCATCATCTTTTACAATTTTGTATCCTAATTTTTTATGTGGCGTTGGGGTCGAATCCAGAGCCTCAAGCACATTTGCTGAGGCTTTTTGTTTGTCTTTTTTTTTTTTCATGAGGTAGTCCATGTAGCCCCTCAGGCCATTCTTGAGCTTTCCTGCCTTAGCCTCTCTTGGTGCTGGGATACTGGGGATGCTCGGGATGGTGGGATGCCTCCACTGTTTTTTTCTTTAGAGAGTCTGGTCTATCTGTCCAACTACAGAGAAATTCCAGTGTGATTTTCATTAACCCCAGCAGTTATTTAATCAGAAAATCTGTTGGCGGGGGCATTCCTATTTGAAAGAAGATGCTATTTGATTGTTAACCAAGTTAATGGACATTGTTTTCCAAAGCAGCTGTGTTTCTGGTGAGTACTGAGCAAACGTGTGATTTTTCTGTATCACTTGATTTATTTTTCAAGCACTGTAACTTGGGACGGATGGTTAGAAACGATAATATATTAGGGTTTCCACTTAACCCTTTCAGGACTGAGCTGTGTCTCCCATTAATTTCTCCCTGTGTTGTGATCAATGTTTGCCAGCATTCAGTACTGTGTCGGTCCCAATGTAGGTTTATGTAAACGCTCAGTTAGCTTATTTCTTGTACCTTACAGCATGCTCTACACATTCAGTCCTCAAGGGGTTACATTACAAACTGTGCGCCTGTAAGGGTTATTAGCAATAAGATAGAAAATTGAGCAAGTTTATACCATAATTTTGTAGAAAAAAAAAAAAGAATCTGCTCAATTCCATATTTCATCCATGAAAAATCTGCAATACGGGCAGTTTCTAGGAATAAATAAAAAAGAAATGTAAACCATTGTAAATGTCTTCTGTGGGCTGTGCCTGATGCATGTATCATCGTCTTTGATTTCAGAATACTTCATAAAGATAAAATTAAATTCCATATTACAGCTTGTGGACTTAAAATCTTACCTTGTCTTTTAGATGACATTGAAGTAATAATTACATTACAATAAGTTAGTTTCCTTTTCAGTGTTTCAAAATGATTTTCTTGTGTTTGGAGGTTACTACTCAAAGGGCATATCTCCCAAGCAATCCCCAACAAAACTCGATTTTTAGCAATGGGTTACTTTTCTAGTATAGAGTTGTCATTTTGCATAGAATACCAAAGAAACATAACAGCAGATTATTTATGCCTTTAGGAGGATCCCCAAAATAGGGCTGAGCATACTTCATGTAATATTGAGGCAAATATAAAGGGAAACAATTACACCATTTCTGATCCCAGGTTAGTGCTTCCCTTACCTTCAGAACCTTGGTAGGAAGAGATGATAGCCTATCTTGCAAGAAGCGATTTAGTTGAAAATTGTTTTGTGGGGTCCATAAAGATTGAGACTGTCAGTGGGTTGTTTATAATTTAGAATGACAAGCTTGTAGTCCATACCGTATGTGATCTTTTCAGGAGCAGTCTTGAAATCAATTGATTTTAATACATTGCAGAAGGCAAGGTGTGTTACATTGCACATGCAATAACATGAGTGGTCGGTCATAGAGGGAAATCTCAAAAAAAAAATTAAATAACATACAAATTATACACCACAAAAGAGCCCCTTAAAAAAGTTTTTTTTTTTAATAGAAACAACTGATAAAGACAAATGAAACTGTTACATATAAAATGCCCATGAGGTGGCTGACTCACTCCAACCTGGGTTAGAAAAGACCCGAGATACTGTTGGATTGGGTTAAGAGTAGGATCACTGACATTCCTGAAGAAAGAATAATGAGTGCTGCTCTGTAGATGTAGGAAACATGTGAATCTTCATTTCTTAACCAAGAACTGCAGCTAAGCCGTAATACAAGAGGAGGGTGTGAGAGTAACATGCATGCTAAATGCAACTGTTGGAACTAGCGTTGGCTTTGGGGAATTGACAATTGAAATTCCATGCATGCTCTGAACATTTATTGTAAATGTGAGTGAGAGGTAGGTGAGCATTGAGTGAGGCCTTTCTGGCTCAATGAAAGTGGCTCGTGTTTATCACCCTCTGTGTGCACACACTTCTCGCTCCAGACATCATGCTTTCTACCAGTGCTGGGCAGAGTTGTTGATCTCTCTCTCTCTCTCTCTCTCTCTCTCTCTCTCTCTCTCTCTCTCTGTCTCTCTTTCCCTCCCTTTGTCCCCCCCCCCCCACAGGGAGGCGTGTGTGTGGCCTCCTCCTTTACAAATTCTCAATGTGGTGTCTAGATATTTCAATGGTGTAATGAAGTTTGGGGACAGTTGAACCATTACAACTGAGGGACAGGTGCTCTGTTCTTGGTAGTTATTGTCCTGAGAGCAGGGAGTGTGTTGGTGGCTGATAGATCCCGAAGGCACAAATGGTGTGATGCTTGGGAAGGGTCTCAGAGAAAGGGTAAGGGAAAGAATGTGTACCCATTTATCAGAAGTTTGGGTATTTTTTTTTAATTGATGTTTATGTTTGGGGGTCTCATATAGCCCAGATTAGTCTCCTGTCTTGTAGTTGGGGATGGGCTTAAACTCCTGGCCCTTGTGCCACCTGTAAGATTACTGAACTGTGCTACCATACCTGGCCTCTCGGTATGAAGACTTACCTTCTAGTAACCAGGAGTTTAGACTCTGTTAGGACGAGACTGGGACCTTTAAATGTTCTGTAACATTCCAGGCCCAGACCTGAACTAGAGTGCATTCCTCTGAAGAGGACTCTAAAATACTGCTGATGTGACATAGTCCCATAGACTGGTGTCAGTGGTTGACGATGGTTCTCAAAGCTTTGGAAGCTGGAAACCCAACATCAAGGAGTCACTCAGCACAGTCTGGATTCTGGCTTTCAGATTGCTAGTTTCACCATGCTCTTACCCCAGAGGGAGAACAGTCGTAGGCTCCACCCCATAGGGCCTCATTTAACTGTAGTTTCTTCCAGGACCCTTGCCCCAGATACACACGTTAAGCTGTTTAAATAACAAATTATCTGTCTGCTGCTGCTATTTGTTTCCTGTACATAAAATGATGTATGAACTTGGGCCAAGGGGAGAAAAGTGGAGATGCAGTACAGTAGCAGACGGCTTCCCTAGCACGCGCTAGTACAACAGGAAAATGGTGGTGGGGCATGTCGGGTTCATTAACACTTGTAAACTGGGAAGTTACTTTCCTAACTTTAGAGAGGACTGATGGGGGGACTGATGGGGACTTTTCCCAAGGCCAGATTGAAGTTAGCTGGAGTATCTAGAGACAGCCTCCTAAGTATCTATCACACTAGGTTTTCCCCACTGTAACCATCGTAGCTAGGAACCCAGAGGGTGATGGTGATGGATGGTGTTGTGATGAGCGTTGTCTTTATGGAACTAGCTGTTGTGTTTCACATGTCACCATGAGGAAACAGGCCTGGAGAAGTTGATCTGTGCCCCTTTGTGGAATGTTCAAAACTGCTCACTTGTGGAGTGTGGCCTCTGCCACTGCCTTTAGTCCCCTGTCCAAGTCTTACACATACGCATGTGGTACACACTAGAGAGTCATGTCAGCACATCTCTGTCCTTGGTGGTAGAGCAGGTTTTGTCAGAAAACAGGTACGAACTGCAGGTAGGTGTCTCGTGTTCCTGAACCTCGTGATGGCTTTAGGAAGACCAGGACACTGGTCAGACTATGAAGTAATATCTTTGTGTTCAAGAAAAACAAAACCCTACCATTCTGCTATTTCTACCATTCACCTAGGGTATGAATTCGGGTTTAGTCACTCCAGACTAAACATAAGTTTTGTCTTATGGAGATGGAGGACCTCTGGCTGGGTTTAAATTCTGTTTGAGTTGGGTCTTCCGGGGCAGTGTGACTCTGAGGGCAGATGTCTGCTGTTTTAGTTTTTCCTCTCGAAGAAAAGAATGATAATGTTAGTTTTGCATGTGATACTGCAGGGGTTTTATGTGTTTTTTGTTTGTTTTTTCATGCACAGATCACTTGAAATCACAAATGTCCCTTCCCCAAGTCAGGCCTTTTGCAGCCCTGGCATGCATCCCCCAACCCCATTGCAGCTGGTAGATCAGTAAGCAGAGATTCAGAAGGAAATGTCACAGGAAGAATGCCAGACAGCAGAGAGCCTTCCCAATTCCGACTTGTGTCCCAGGCTCTGTGTTGTTCCTTGGGAGGCTTTTACTGTGTAAGATTCCTGATCTTTGCCACCTACGTGGCATGGATGGCTACTTGTAGACCTGATTTATTTTTAAGCAGTACCACAGGCGGGCACTGCTGGTCCAGCCAGCAGTACAGCAGGCCCCTGCCTGACACAGAGAAACAGGAGGCGCATAACTGAACAGCTGCAGTCACCTAGCGGGGTATAGAGGAGAAAAAGAAAAGGTTACAGTTTGGACCCTATATTGCCTGGCAAGAGAAGACTACTCCAGCATGTGTGGAGGAGTCCCCAGAGGGGACAACTGTCTGCAGATTCTCAGCAATGAAAAACCTAGTGGTCCCAGGCAGACACAGGACTGAGTGACAGAACAAAGGAAACCCTTCACTGTCCAATGGTTTCAAGTAACATTTTCCAAATCACTGGAATTAAGTTTCTCTTCACACCAGAGAATGCCTTCGTGTCTAATCACAGCTTAGCTAGTCCACCTCCAGGGCTATGAATGTGGCCTGCCTAAAATTGCCACTTCCCATGCATGACCAGAGTTAGGTGATGGAGTGTCTAGCTACCCACAGCTGTTTAGCATCCAAATAGAAAGTATTCAGAAGTTAGAGAAGCTTTGAAAATCTTTGGCTTGAAACCAAAGCACCATCTCCATTGTAATTGGGTTCCTTTTTCATGAGAGCAGTTTTTACTAATTTAGAGCATAATTAGGGGGAAAAAAAACTAATGAGCATTATATGTGGTAGGATTACATTGGCTGAGCCTGTGTGCTAGGCAGGGATACGATTGCTATGGGAAGGTACCGTGACCCAAGAAATCAGCTTGAGGAAAAGGTTTATTTTCCTTCCCCGAGGTCTTTTCTTAATTGAGGTTTTCTTTTCTCTCTGATGACTTTAGCTTGTGTCATGTTCTCTTAAAAGTAGCCAGAAGAGCATGGCCATCTGTCTGCTACAGGGTGGGGGTGGGGTGGGGACTGCACAGAGTTCCACCTACAGCTCAGTGCTTAGAAGATCACATGTGTTCCTCTCCCCACAGAAGTAACTGAACATCTAGATGACAAGAGATGCCAGAACCTTCTCAGTGGGTATATAGATGCTTGATGAGCTGAGAAGCAGTTTAGGTAAAGGGGCTGAGGGAAGGGAACTGAATTGGAGAATACAGAAACATGCACACATCCACACCGGTGCATGTCCCAGAGGCCTGCTCTGCGTATGAACAGAACTAGGGTGTCCTTGGGAACGCAATGTTGACCTCTTCCATTACGTGGTTTGAACACCGACTTCTCACTCACTCACAGAAAGATAGCCTGGCAGGTGCTGATGTTGGAGCCCAGAGCACCTCAACTGCTGCTTTTGTAACTTCTCCTTCTTAACATTTTAAATAAAGGTATTTTTGGAGACAGGCATATTAAGGTGTGTGTACTTTATGCTTTTGAAGTAGCTGGATTGTGGGGGGAGGGGTTGCAAGCTCCTGATGTGGTAGCCAATCGAGTAACTTGTTACAGAAGTAATTTGATGTTCTGACTTGCCTGACAGCTCACTGTGACACTTCCACCACTCCCCGGTCCTGGGCACATTCTCAGCCTTTCCACTTCTAACAGCCCGCACAGCCCATTCTCCCTCAGCAACCCTGCCCCTAAAACTACCCCTCTCTGAGCTACCCAGGTCCTGCCCAGGTACCTCCATTGCTGGAGCGTTCCCCTAGTGAGACAACAATGGGTGGTAAAGGGGAGATGAACTGCTCCAGAGACTGTCAGGGAACAGCGTTTGCTTTACTGTGCATGAACAACCACTCCCATAGTGGAAGCCTAACCACTGGGACCCGTTAGCCGTTTACCTTGCGTCCGACAGTGAGCGCTCACACCACCAGGATCTTTGTGGAAGAAGCAGTAAGAGGAGACTTGGAGAGTGCAGGCTCATCATCAGGCCTGCTAAGGGACTACTCCTGCTACTCCAGAATCCGGTGTTCCGGCACAGTACCTGTCACCAACATCTTAAAGACGAGGAGTTACTTGGTTCCTGGTGTGTTGCCCTTGGCCGTGTTGATTTGATGCCCATGTTGAAGAAGCATCATGGCAGTTCAGAGTGTGAAGAGGAAGAGACTTGTTCACTGGCAAGCTGGATGGAAGCAGAGAGAAGGGGATGGCTTGGCTTAGGCGCCTTCACTCCCTTTCAGTCAGGACTCCTAGCCTATGGGATGGTGCTACCCACAATCAGGAAGTCCCCACACACCCACCCCCGCCAGAAGCAGCCTCAGACACACCCAGAGGTTCTCTTGACATCAGTCTGCTATGTCACCAAGTTCTTCCACAGGCTTTTCACCCTATCTAGGACCCCAACTTCCCAGTTCTCACCTTCCATTCTCTTCCCAGGTTGACTAGTCTCTAGGCATGTGGACTCTGGTGTCCTCCGTTGAACTCAGCAAACAAACTCTCATTTGGGCCATCTGTGTCTGCTGTGTCCTAGTCTTGAACACTTGCTGTGGTATTCTCAAGTCTGCCACTCCCTCTCTGGGCACCTACAAAACATTTCCATACCCTTCTGCCCCTGTTTGTACCCTTGAGCTGATTTCTCATAGCGTTTGCTTCGCCTGACCTTATATGTCTTTACTTGGGTTGTTTCTCTCCTGCAATCAGCATGAAGCTTCTTGGGACTGGAAACATCATTTTGTCCCTCATGTCTCCAGACTCCAACATGGTAAATGGCACATGGCAGATGCACCATAAATACCACACCAACATGAGGAGCACATGTGTCCAGGAGGTGGGGGTTCATCAGATGTGATGATCCATTTCACTTTATTTCTTAATAAAGTGAAACCTTACTCCATAGTGATTCAGGACCAGAACCATGTATTTGTGTCACCAGTCACCCAAGCTCAAGAAGACAGAGCTGACAGACAAGCATATAAATACTGGGAGTGAAGGGATTCTCATCTGTCAAGAATGTTGGAACCCTTGGTGGTTGTGGCAGTGGGGATGTCTGGATTAAGTGAGAGGCAGGCAGGAGTTCCCGTGCCTGGAGGGATAGTTGACTAAAGCACTGATGGCCTCATTCTTTCCTGGGTAATTTCCAGTTAGTATATGGAAGGAAGTACGGTTTGTGGGTGTTTTCAGAGAAGACAGTCTGTTTTCGGTAGGGCTTGCTAGAGCAACGGAACTGTTGAATTCATGAAAAAAGAATGTATTAGGTTGGCTAACCCAGGGGCTGGGTAGCCCAGCAATGGGCTGTCTCCACACTGGAGAGTCAGAGGACCCAGTATCTTCCTGTGCCATTCCGGAGGTTGAGACCTCAGTTGTCCTAATCTGGTGCTGAAGGCCTGGAGCATTTCTAGAAATAGAAAGCTTGGGTGACTCATGGCAATGGAGGATGGCAGGCGTGGTGAAATTAGGCAGACAACACCCCCATGTCGAGCAAGTTAGGCCCACTTGTAACCCCAACTCAAGGGACCAGACATGTCATCCCGCCTCCAAGAGCACCTGCACATGCGCAGATATCAACAATACATTTTTTCCTTTAAAAGAAATTCTACGTTGCATATTAATGGAGATGCTTGTTTATTCTTACAGAAGTAATTAAACATCTGAACACTTGATACTGTAGGATGCGGAGCATCACCCAGGCTTCTCAGGCCTGATTGATGTTTTGATACGATCATCAGTGCTGAGAACATTGCTTTACATAAATACGTAGTACAAATAGCAGAAGCATTTCAGAAAGCATTGGAAATTGTTGTGTCCCAAGCACAAGTCAAAAGTTACTTAATGATTTCTTTTTTATGAAACTCAAGCCAGCAGCTCAAACGGTGATTATTTTTTAAGCACATGTTCATCTTGTATGTAGGTATGTGGCAGCCAGGTTGGTTGGGGGAGGGGGGAGAGTTCATAGCCACACCATAAGTGTGGAGATCAGAGAACAACTCACAGGAGTTGATCCCCCTCACCCCACCCCTTCCATCATGTGGACTTCAGGGATTGAACTCACATTATTGGATTTGGTGGCGAGTAAGTGCTTTTGCCTTCAGAGCCGTCTTTGGGACTCTACAAACACCAATGTTTAAAATCAAGCATTCTGTCTAACATAATAAAATCCAAAGATATGTTAGTTTGACACTTCTGTGTTGAGGAATGGTGCTAGAAAAATATTGGGCCTTTGTTCCCCATAATTAAATGTTGAAGTGAGCAGAAACCCTTGCACACACAGTAAAAACACTGCAGCTCCTAGTGCACAGCAGCCTCTGGTCTGAGGCAGGGTTTTCAGTTTGTTGGCCTCATGTGGTATTGATGGCATGCACAGGGCTAAGTTTGCACGTTGCGTGTTCAGGAACACAGCTGCAGAAGCAACACAGAAACACCCAGATTCGTTACACGTTTGATTTTGAATTGAGTTTTGCTTTTTGCACAGTCAGAAACCTTTTACTGTTGCCAAATTTTTCACAACCCCCACATGCAGTTTTACTACCCCGTAGGAACTGCCACTCAGGGTTAACTGATTGCATCCTAGATCCTGTCTGTATGTGTGCCCCATTCACCTGTCACAGTAACAAATGGCAGTCCTCCTTGCCTCTGCCCTTGTCCCCATTCCTCTCCTTCCTTTTCCTCGTGGTTAGGTCATCAAAGTCCACATTCTGGTGCGTTTGTCCCACTGTTCATTCTCTATAGTACAGAAGACAGTCATTCAAACACTGAAAACGTCACAATAAAATTAAGGGGATACTTTTTTTTTTAAGGTATTGGGGTAGGCATAAGCATGGTGGAATAAGAACAAAAAACTCTTTGCTTTTGCATTGGGGGAAAGTAAAAACTTAATAAATAGAAGAGAAATTAGCCCCAAGTATCAACAGATGGGACTGTATGAAAACAAAAGGTTTCTGCTGGGCGGTGGTGGCACATAGTTTTATTCCCAGCACTCGGGAGGCAGAGGCAGGTGGATCTCTGTGAGTTTGAAGCCAGCCTGGTCTACAGAGCAAGTTCCAGGACATCCAGGACTACACAGGGAAACCATGTCTCTCAAAACATACAAACAAGCAAGTAAATAAACACGGTTCTTGCACAGCAAAGGAAACAATCAGCAGAGCAGATAGCCCACAAAAGGGAGACGATCTTCACCAGCTACACTTGAGACCAGACTCATGCCTAGAATTTACAAAGAATTACAGAAATGAAATACCAAGGGAATAAAATGGCCAACAACTGGGGAAATGAGCTGAATAGGCAACATTCAAAACTGGAAAGACAAATGGTCAATGACTCTCTTAAGAAGTGTGGAACATCCTGGGTCATCAGGGGAATGCAAACGGAACCTACTTTGAGATTACCACTTCACCCCAGTCAGAATGGCTGCCATCAACAAATCTGAGAGGAATGGTAGAGAGGACATGGAGAGAAAGGAATCCTACTTACTGCAGGTTAGGGAAATCAATTTGAAATTTTCTCAAAAAATTAGAAGTAGAACTAACTTATGACATAGCTATTTCACTCCTTGGCATGTGTCCAGGGAACCCCATACCCCAGCACAGAGATATTTGTACCTCATGTTTGTTGCTATGTTATTGGAAAGAATTAGAATCAACTTCACTGCCCATCAACAGATGGGTGAAGGAATAACAAACTTTTTGTGTATATATTTGTAATTTATATAATTACATTAAGTGATACAAGCATATACTATACATGAATTTATTATATGAGTATTATATGTGTATATATGAACACCACTCCACTCTAAAGAAAATGAAGTTTAACAGTTTGTAAGGAAACGCCGCAGTCTTAGAATGTATAAGGTCACAATCTCAGAAATGAATCTACGTGTCCTTTTACACATGCAGAATCTGGCCAATACCATGTGCATATGTGTGAACAAATGTTCACATGGCTGGAGTAGAACATGAAGAACAAGAAAGTCTAAATGTAAAGAGTGAGTTAGGACCGCTGATTATTTTTATAGTTCTAAGTCTATCATGGTTTTTTTTCTTTTGGGGGTGGGTAAGTGCATAAATAGATTTGATGCTGGGAGTATAAAATTCAATGTGAAGCCTCACAGCTCCCACTTTTTCTTCTTTTACTTTTATTCTTTCATGCATTACATACAGACTGCAGTTTCCCCTCCCTCCCCTCTCCCCAGCACCCCCCTCCCCACCTCTCTTTTCCCCTTGTCCACTCCCCTCTCAGAAAAGAGCAGGCCTCCCAGGGACATCAACCGAACATGGCACACCAGACCACCAAAGAGTCAGAGACAGCCCTGGCTCCCACTGTTGGGAGTCACTAAGAACACCAAGCTACTCAGCCATAACATAACTGCAGAGGGCCGAGGCCAGGCCCCTACAGGCAATCATCTCTGAGCCCCTGTGAGTCCCTGTCAGTTGATTTGTAGGCCGTGTCTTCGAGGTGCCCTGATACCTCTGGTTCCTCTGACCCTTCCTGCCAACGTCTCCTCAGGATTCCCCGAACTGCACCTAATGTTTGGCTGTGGGACTCTGCGTCTGCTCCCATCAGTTGCTGGATGTGGTCTGTCTGGTCTCTGTGAATCTTCAATCCCAAACCACTCCGCAGGCAGGACATACTGTTGCTGGAAGGCTTTGTGGCTGGATTGGTGTTCCAATCCCCCCACTTAAGGCCTTTCCTGGTTACAGAAGATGGCCAATTCAGCCTCTATGTCCCCCATTACTAGGAGTCTTTCTCTGACAGTATTCAAAGAAAACAAAATAGCATATAATGTACACTGTGATTCACCACCACCACCACCTTTTCTTTTTTCTTTTTTCTTTTTATTTTATTTTATTTTATTTTTTTATTTTCAGACAGGGTTTCTCTGTTACTTTGGAGCCTGTCCTGGAACTCTCTCTGTAGACCAGGCTGGACTCGAACTCACAGAGATCTGCCTGCCTCTGCCATCCTGAGTACTGGGACTAAAGGCGTGCGCTACCACCACCCCACCTAGATTGCCCCTTTAAAGAACGTTTTGCTTTTCCTGAAGTTCCAGATGCACTGCTTTCCCTACTCCCACTTTCTTCACATCCAACTCTTTATCTCAGAGTGCTTCGTCAGACCCAGAACTCCAAGTTATGAGTCTGACACAGTTCTTAGTGCTGGAGATCAGTAATGAACAACTTAACACTTGGTTAAAGGTCTATCAAAGCCACTTTCCAAATATTTAGGTGAATACCCAGGAATCATTGCGTATGTTTTTCTTCTTTCCCTTATACAAAATCTTCCTCCCAGAGCCCCTGATTTGCTGTTCTGCACTCAGTGGCTTTTGCTTTCTTCTTACAGTTTTCTCCCTTGTTTCTATTTGCATTCTTCTCTGGAAGATTTTAGGGTGTGTGTGTGTGTGTGTGTGTGTGTGTGTGTGTGTGTGTGTGTGTGTGTGTAGTGATATAGATTATCTATGTTTCTATGAATCCCACTCCTAACACAGGCCCCAACAGTCACCAGGAGCATGAGGCCTTCAGTGGTGGGACCTCTTCTTGCTTCCCTGAAGGATTCTTCTTTTCTCTCTCTGGACTGCCTGCCCCCCAGCCCCTCCAACCTGGGTTAAGGCTTTTATTTCTCATCTTCCTCATGCCTTCCATTTCTTTTTCCTTTGCATTCCATGTCTGAAGAATTTTATTTTCCTTTAATAGTTTTTAGATGCCACCCGTTCCATTTTTCACTGGTCTCTCCTACATTTCCAGAGTATGGAAGGGCTGGGTGAGGCTTGGTTTACTGAAGCCCGTCTGGGTTTACTGACTGCTGCTACCAGAAGGACATGGAGATGGGAACCCCATTTCAGGTGTCCACTGGAACAAATTTCCACAGCCTTGACTCTGCCTCACCAGGCGCTGTGTGAGGAAGGTCAGTCTAAGGCTGTGGCCTTGAATGGCTAGAAAACTGCTAGTGTTCGCTCAGCTCCATGCAGGCCAATGGGAGGCCTGGGGGAGAAGACAGTTGCGGGATTGGCTAAGGGTTGGCTCAAATAGAGTCTTTGTCACGCTCATGTAACCCTTGACTGTTGCTGGCAGCTGTGCGTGTACCTCATTCCCTACCTCTCCACATCTCTGTGACCCTTTAGTGTCACAAGCAACCAGGGAACATACATTTTAAATAAAGCCCAAAGTCAGAGATTTGGGGTGACATTTTTGTAAGAAAAAAAATGGCAGAAAATTTAATTAGTGGGCACAGCCTCAGAGGAAAGGACTTGGCCCAGTATAAAAAGATCAAGAAATTAACAACTACATGTTTATGTTAATTAAAATCTTACATTTCACTAAAAAGATTTTCTCCCACCTTAATTCATTTTTTTCTTCCTCAATGATCCTGGTTGAGGTTTGATTGACAAGGAACACAGGACTCGCCTGGAGTGATAGTGTGTTGCCCATGTCCTAAGGATTAGGCTCTGGTGGGAGTTGCAGATGCCGCCCTCCTCAACCCCCTGAGCAGCAGGAGCACGTACCTCTCCTCTCCTTTGCACGGGGAAAGCAGTGCCTTGAGTGCCTTCTTGCAGATGCTGCAGCATAGATATAGTGGGACTGACACCCACCACTGGTGTAGTGCAGACCCAGGCTGGTATACTTCAAAATCCGTTGCTTCCCTTAAACTGATGTGCTCATTTGTACAGGTGTGAGGCCAGAAGTCAACACCCATGTCTTCCTCATTAACACTCCACCTTATTTTTGGATAAGAGTCTCTCATTGAACCTGGACCTTGCAATTTGGGCCACACTGGCTGGCTGGCTAGTCCCAGGGATCCGTCTCGTCCCTGCCTCCCCAGTGCTGAGCTTGTCGTCATGTGCCCATGGCTATTAATTAATTTTCCTTCTTGGGTGAGTGGTGGGGATAGCCAGGTCAAGTTGCCCTGTAGGTTTGTTCAGTCCATAATTGTGCTATGTTAGGATGGACACCTGCACCCCAACAGGAGTCATCAAATCCCTGTACAGGGCTCGGGTCTTGAGCACGAAACGACTTCAGAAATAGCACACTCTGTTCTGGACGGGGTCATTGAGTCCAGGCGGGCTATCCTCGCTTTCACACGACTATCTGCTGCCTCCCTGTGGACTGTAGTGGGAATGGCTGTCCTTGTGCTGTGCTGTGCTGAGCAGGGATTCAGGAATGTCGCAACCTGTCAATGACTCCACATTGAGTGTGGGTGGAATGGAGAGCTTGGGCACAGAGACCAGATACTTGCCCACACTTGCCTTAGGCTGTTATCAGACCAGACTGGCCTTGAACTCAGCTCCACCTGCCTCTGCCTGCTGAGTGCTGGGGTTAAAGGTGTGCTCCACCACTGCAGGGGTGAGGCATTTTTTTTGATAAATGGTTGACTTGGAAGAGTCCACTGGCGGTGGTCACACCCCTGACCTGGCTGAGTAAGAAAGCAGGCTGAGCAGGTCATTGAGAGCAAGCCAGTAAGCAGCACCCTTCATGGCTTCTGTTTAAGTTCCTGCCTTCACTCAGAGATGGACAGTGATGTGGACACATTAGCCAAATAGACCCTTTCCTCCTCAGGTTGATTTTGGCCATGGTGCTTCATGACAGGAATAGCAACCAAACTAAAACACACATGCATGTTCACGCTCGTGTGCGCACGCGCGCGCACGCACGCGTGAGCACACACACACACACACACTCACACCGACACACACACACTCACACAGACACACACACACTCACACACACACTCACACACACAGTCACACAGACACACATACTCACACACACACTCACACACAGACACACACACACTCACACAGACACACACACTCACACACACAGGCACACACACACACACACACAGAGACACAGACTCACTCACACAGAGACACACACACAGACACACATTCACACACACACAGACACACATTCACACACACACACAGACACACACAGACACACATACACACACACGTACAAGTTCCACATATGATAGAAAATATGCCTTTTGTCCCTGTGGGCCTATCTTGTTTTTGGTTCTATCTATGTCCCTGTAAATGCTCAAGTTCATTTTCTTTGCACTACATAGATTCCATATGCCACATTGTCATTGTCTATTGATGGACAGCTTGGCTGGGACCACTCCCCTGGCCATTATGAATATGCAGTTAGAGACACTATATATGATGTGAAAATGTCTCTATACTGACCCAGAATCCTCCAGCTATTTGATATAGTACCCGAGGAGTGGTATAAATGGGTCATATAGTAGTTTTATTTTTTTAGGATTTTAAAAAATGAGCCTCTCTGAAAATATGAACAAAGGAGTCAAGACCGTGATGGAGAAACACATACAATCAGCTGACCTGAGCTAGTGAGAGATCACTGACTCAGGTCTGACAAATGGGGAACCTGCATAAGATGAACTAGATTCCTGTTATGAGTAGGTTTGTCCCACCTGCCGGTCTTGTACCTCTGCCGTACCAGCCCCAAATAGCACACCGAGACTCTGTATCAGATCTAATTCTGTTGGCCAGTTACTAGTATTTCTTAGCAGCTAGCTCCATCTTAAATATTAACCCATTTCTATTGATCTAAGTATTTCCACGAGGCCTCATCTTACCAGAGAGAGGGGCTGGCGTTCTGCTCTCTCCGTCTTCCATCTTGAATTCCTCCCTACTACTTCCTCTCTCCACCTTGTCTCCTAGCCCTGCCTATCTTGCTTCCCTATTGGCCAACAGTGTTTTACTCATTAACCAATAAGAGAAACATATTTACAGAATGTCATCTCCCATCAGACTTTCTTAATATAGGTGACAATGGTGTGACTGGTGGTGGGTTTAATATCTAACACTAATTCACAAACTGACTTAGCAGAGCCTTTCTATATGGAGAAATACCTTGCTCAGCCGAGACACAGGGTTTTGGGAAGGAGAGAGGTGCCTTGGTCCTGCCTCAATGAGATGATGGGAGAGACTTAGTAGACTTCCAGGAGGCCTGGCCCTCTCCATGGAGCAGGGGAGTGGAGGGAGTGGGAGGAGAAGAGGGGAAACTGGGGTTGGAAGGTAAAAACTAAATTAATAAAAAAAATAAAATAAATGAGCCTCTTTAGTGGCTGCACCACAGAGATCACCTGCAGAGGCAGAGGCAGAGGCAGAGGCAGGTGATCTCCATGAGTTCCAGGACTGTCAGGGTTACATAGAGAGACCCTGTCTGGAGAAGCCACAACACATGGAGAAGAGTTCCTCTGTTTTCTTCATCCTCTCCAGAATTTGTTGTCATTTGTTTACTGAGTGACAGCTCTTCCATCTTGGGGGGGGGGTGGGTGGAATTTCAAGTCTGTTTTAATTTGAATCTCCCAATGGCTAATGATATTAAACATTTTTTCCCCAAACATTTCCTGGCTATTGCATTTCCTTTGAGGGTTGTCTGTTTAACTCCTTGGTTGTTTTGTTTGTTTGTTTTATGGTTTTTTGGTGACTAACTTTTGCCATTCCTTATATATGTGGGTACTTGCTCCCTGTCCACTGTGCGGGTGACAAATGGCTTCCCTGGCTGCAGGCTATCTCTCCACACTGCTGACTGTTTCTTTCGCCATGCAGAAGCTGGGACGACCTTGACTATGTGATTGGAGAGAGTGAGCATTGATGTGGGAGCCCCGTGTTTCAGACCCAACCTTCACTATTGCTTTTTCTGACCAGAGGACGGGTCTGGCACAGAGACTGTAAACGCTGAGCACTAGGGAAAGAGGACAGGCACGCCCTCTCTGGTGTAGACACACAATCTGCTCCCAGAAAGATGTGCTGTAGAACAATACAAATGTCACCCCACAGATACCCATCAGTGGGAGTTTTTCCGTGGAGGGATTGAGTCCTGGGGGCTGAGGGGGGCAGGATGTGAGGCAGAATTTCCAGGGGAGTGCAGTCCAGATACAGGCTGAGTTACTGCTCTTGATAAAGCTCAATGGTCAAAGACACAGAATGTCTAGTGCCTTGGAGTCCATAACAAGAAGAGGACAAGGCAACCCCCTAGGCCCCTTCCCCTCCGTGGGAGCCTTCCACCTACAGTGAAGGAGACCACCTTCCCAGGGGAACAGGTGAGGTGACAAGCAGCCACTTAAACAATGGTGTTGTTGGCTTCATCATCTGGAACTCAGAGGTGTGCTAGCTGGAGTGAGATAAGGCACAGGTGCATAAGATCTCACCAAGGCAGAACAGTTAAGAGTTCAGGCCCTGCATGCGGTGGTTCTCACACAGGGCAAGGACTCAAGAGGCAAATAACAGCAAAGATAAGTTTTCAAAGAGTTCAAAAAGCAAATGTTGACATTAGTCAGATTCCTTTGAACCAACAGGAGGAAGTACACAGCCAATTACAGGGTTTCTGCAAGTCTGCTGGGCATCCAAAGACACTGGACATATTGATTGTTCATTGCTTTTTTTTCCTTAGATAGATAGGTCACATTTTGATCATAGATTTCATGGCAATGAGCAGAGCCTTAAATATGGGGATGAGGAGTTGAAGTTCCGTAAATCGGTACCTGAGAATGCAAGGAGAGAGGAAACATCCTAACATCATCCTCTGGTGCCTGGACCACATAGGTATTCTAGCGTCCAGGAGAAACATCCTAACATCACCCTCTGGTGCCTGGACCACATAGGTATTCTAGCACCCAGGAGAACCATCCTAACGTCAACCTCTGGTGCCTGGACCACATAGGTATTCTAGTATCCAGGAGAAACACTCTAATGTCATCTTTGGTCCCTGGACCAGGATCTGGGAAAGTGGTGTGTTATATTCCTAGAGACACCTGCACATCATGTCTTAATGGCCAGCATCCTCCCTATGAGGTACTTTCTTGAGCTGCCATAAATGGTCCAGCCCTGTCACTTCTAGGTACCAGTGCAGGTCCATGACAGTCGTACAACTGCTAGTTAAAGGTAGAGCATTTCTGAACCTGCCTGGCTATCCCGTTGAGCTGTGTTCTGAACATTTCTTGTCTCTGTCTCTGGCTGTCTTTTTCTGAGGCGGCTGGCATCCTGGCCTCCAGCACTTCCTCCATCCATTCCCCATGCTTCTCTTGGCCAGTTTTCCCTCACGAGCTCTGGTTTTCCATACAAACCAATGGGATGTTAAAAGTAGTGCCCTCTCTCTCTCTCTCTCTCTCTCTCTCTCTCTCTCTCTCTCTCTCTCTCTCTCTCTCTCTCCCTCCCTCCCTCCCTCCCTCCCTCCCTCCCTCCCTCCCTCCCTCCCTCCCTCTCTCTCTCTCTCTCTCTCTCTCTCTCTCTCTCTCTCTCCCTCTCCCTCTCCCCCAAAAGTTGTCCTCTGAGCTTGGTGGTGGTGGTAGCTCATGCCTTTAATCCCAGCGCTCGGGAGGCAGAGGCAGGTGGATCTCTGTGAGTTCGAGGCCAGCCTGGTCTACAGAACAAGTTCCTGGACAGCCAACCAGTTAACACAGAAAGTACCAGTCTCAAAAAACTAAACACCAATCCAAACAAACAAAAGTACAATTATCTTCTGACATCCATGTAAACAACACACACACACACACACACACACACACACACACACACACACACACACTCCCCACCGCCCCTCCCCCTCCCTGCAGTTTAAAAAAAAAATGTAAAGCGTTTTCCAGGGCTGAGTAATTGTCAGAACTCAAGTATAAACCACCAATGTTTTTATACAGCTAGGGAAGTCCTGCAGACCCAGCCCTACTCCCCAAAGCCTCTTCCATCTCCTGGCTCCTTTCCTCTCCCTGTCTGCACCCCTACCTGCCCCTGCCAATTCCTCTTCTATCTCTTTTGTGTCCTCAGCCTTGTCCTTTGCTTCTGTCTGAAATGCCTTTTTCTCAATGCTGTCATCTTTAATCCAGCATGATCTACTGAGGTTGACCCAAATGTCACATCCCCTGCAATCCCCTGACTGCCTCTCTGACGCCCAGTATCTCTCCAACTCTCCTGCTCTTTCCTCACATGCCTTTCCTAAGATGGAGGCGTGTGATTTGTTTGATTTCTGATTTCGGTGAGTCTCCACTGCATAGAATGGGCAGGCATTGTGGAAGGTCTTGGACCTTCTGCTTTCAAACTGCAGTGTCTGCAACAGGGACTAGTGGAGAGGTGAGCACTGTGGGGAGGGGTGAGCTCGTGAACGAACCATGCTCTACCCATCTGGGAGTACAGCTCCAGGGTTCAGTGGGAAAGAACCACCCAACAGAGCAGCTTGCTCCAAGCCTGCCCAGCACCCAGCTGATGGCTAGGGACACCCGGGACCAGGAGCCACGGAACTTTCATATCCCTGGAGTTATGGGCATCTTTGGCCCTCACCCACTCTTCTGGGCAGGGAGTGCTTAGGCTTCCAGCAAGGGATCCTGGCAGAATCCCCAATGTGCCACAAGATGCACTCACTGAAGGCTGTTTCGTCAGACCAGGGAGGGCAGGAAACAGAGATGACTCAGAAACAGAGCTTTAAAATTGCTGTCCAAGGTAAAAAGGCTAAGAAAAAGCAAGAATCTGCTTTCAGGTGGGGAGGGGTCTGTTTTATCTGTAGCTTAATGGCTTTGTTTTAATTTTTCTGCTTGAGACAGGATCTAGCTTTGCAAGCAAGGGGGTGTTGAGCTCATGATGTCCCAGCCCCAGTCGCCCTACTACCAGGAGCAAGCACTAGCTATCACACCTGGCTCAGGAGTAGGTATTTCTTCCAATGATCGCTGCTTGTTTTCTTTCCTCTAAAAGTCAAACTGCAGTGCCCACTGTGAACCTCTATCCTCAGAGGATAAAGGAGCAATACAGGCTGTTTCCCCACAAGCAAGCCACCTAGAAAGCGCATCAATGTAACAAAACTCCCGAGATCGACCTAACAAGAGGAAGAGAGCTTAGTTGGGTTTATACTAGTAAAGGCTTTATTTAGGCCATGGCTGGCTAGACCCACAGGGCCTATGGTAAGATACAGCATCATGGAGCCAGCATGGGGCTCAGAGCATGGGGCTTAGGAAGCCCGATCACTCACGGCCAAATGTGGAAAAATAGAGAAAGGAGTCAGTGCCCCCAACAACCCCTCCAAAGGCACAATCATGCTGTGGAACAATCTTCTTTATACACTGTAACTATGTTTTGCTCTCATTGTTAGTAAAAAGCTGATTGGGTGGGGGGCCGGGAGGGGGGGGAGAGGAAAGAGAGGGAACTGAGATTGGTATGCAAAATAAGAAAAGATTAAAAAAAAAAAAATAAAAAGCTGATTGGCTACGCAGGATTTGTGGGTTAGAATGCTGTGAAGAAAGAGGGCGGAGTCAGAGGAGTTGGTAACCAGCCAGAGAGAGGAAAAACAGAAGGTGGAAGATGAAAGAGGGGTAGAGCTTCATGGTAGGGTGTAGGTTAATATGAATGGGTTAATTTAAGTTGTAAGAGCTAGTTAGTAGTATTTGGGCACAGTTGCCAAGATACAGAGAAAAACCTGCCTACAAATGGCGCCCACCAGGCAGCGTCTGGGGAGTCTAGAGCCAGACATGAAAGAAGCAATATGGGAAATTCATAGACGAGGTAAATGACCGTAGGGACAGAACATTAATCGATTAATGCAAATGGGTTAATTTAAGTTGTAAGAGCTGGCTGGAGACGAGCCTAAACTATTAGACAAGCTTTTATAATTAACAGTAAGTCTCAGTGTGGTTTGGGAGCAGCTGCTGGGACACAGAGAAACTGCCTACACAACCCCCAGGGACGTACAGCTTCCCTTTTGTTTGTTTTTTGTTTCTTTTTGAGATGGGTTTCTCTGTGTAACAGCCCTTACTGTCCTGGAACTCACTCTGTAGATTAGGCTGGTCTTGAACTCACAGAGATCCACCGGCCCCTACCTCTTTAGTGCTGGGATCAAAGGTGTGCACCACTACCACCTCCTGACTTATAACCTCCTTATACAGAGCCCCATCCTTGAAAAAATTTACCATCATCTCCCATGGCATCTCAGTCTGGTGACTAATCCTCTAGCACACGGGCCTTGGAAGACTATCTATGGAAGACTGGGAAGGCTGGGAAGGTTCTCCAGAAGCCTGTGGCAGATTCTCTCTGGCCCTCATGCTCTACTGTCTGTGGGGCTTCTCCCACATCTCTGTGAGCACTTACTGCCCTTTTCTTCCACTGGAAGGCAAGCCCCACAGAGAGCAGTGCCTCTCTGTCCCGTCCCCCCCCATCCCACCCCTCCGTTCCCCCCAGCTCCCCAAATAGGATATTTCCAGAGCCCAGAACAACGTCTGTCCAGACTTCATGCAGGCTCATTGGGTGGCTCTAGTTGTCAAATAAGGACCATTAAGTGACTGTCCCCTTCACTGACTCTTGAATGCTCATTCCCAGAGACTTTGCATCTGGTTTTAAGGAGGGAACACATCCCTGCATGGCAGCACAGCCTTCCTGCCTGTTCCTGGCCAGAGAGGATTTTCTGTGGGTCTGAAACAACAGCTAGAATCGCCTGATGAGTATGGGGCTCCTTCGTATGTAAAACCAGAATTATTATTTCTAAATGGCCACTCCTAAGCTGCACCAAGTCTGCAGAGTCTCTGATGTGAAAGTTCTCTCTCTCCCCACTCTGTCTCTGTCTCTCTGTCCCTGTTTCTTTCTCTGTTTTGCTTCTAGGACAGTTAAACTTACTAGATTAGACCTTGCTCTGACCTCTGAAGGGGAGACAGTATGAAAGGAGCTGTTTCTCTGGAAATTTATCCATGACAGTTGCATATGCACACACACACACACACACACACACACACACACACACACACACACACACACACACAAACACTCACAGACACAGTCTTTTTTTGTGGGCATTGAGCCCTCTTGACAAAGGTGCTCTTCTGAATCCTAGGACTTAGATTTGAGCATCCTCAGGACGTTGCCTCTGTGTTTTCATTTGTATTTTGTTTGCTTGTTTGTTTTTTGAGACAGGGGTTGTCTGTGAAGCCCTGGTTGTCCTGGAATTCACTCTGAAAACCATGCTGGCCTTGAACTCGAGAGATCTACCTGCCTCTGCCACCCAAGAGCTAGGACAAAAGTTGAGCACCCCCGCACCACCACCACCACTGGCCTCTGTGTTTTTAACTTTCTTTTTGAGACAAGGTCTGCAGTTCAGGCAGGCCTCAAACAGGGTGACTTTGAACTTCTGAGTTCCACATCTCCAGTGTGAGGATTGCAAATGTGCACCAGCTAGAATGCCTGGCTTTATGCAGCACTGGGGATAAAAAACAAAACAAAACAAAACAAAACCAAAGTTCCATGTAGGCTAGATGAGAATTCCACCAACTGACACGGAGCCTGTGTCTTCCTGGACTTACAGATCCAAAGGTGTGCAAAGCAGCCCAGTGGCAGGTCCCGGGATAAGTGCCAACCGTCATGTGTTGACTGGAGAGTCTTTGAGCCCTAATTTATAATATAAACTTAGAAAAGCATCATTAAGTTTGTGTCCATCCTTTTTAAAAATAGAGTGCCACGGTACATCTGTGGGGAGCCTGCAGTGCTGTAATGTTCGGCAAGGGCATTTATGCTTCACAAATGTTTAAAGTGGAGCCAAGTAGAACTCATGCTATGTTGGCTATGTTTGCCAGCAGATGGCAGCAAACTCGAACTTGACCTAGAAAGTAGATTCTTCTTCTTCTTCTTCTTCTTCTTCTTCTTCTTCTTCTTCTTCTTCTTCTTCTTCTTCTTCTTCTTCTTCTTCTTCTTCTTCTCCTTCTCCTTCTCCTCCTTCTCCTTCTCCTTCTCCTTCTCCTTCTCCTTCTCCTTCTTCTCCTTCTCCTTCTTCTTGTATTTAGAGCATCCAAGTCAGGCCCAGTCCAGTAAGAATGGAAACATGAGCCAGGCCTGGGCATACAGGCCTGTATTCACTATTTGGCATGCTGAGACAGGGGGGTGATAAGTCCTACGTGGGCTACAGGGTAAGTTCAAGACCAGCCTGACAAACTTAGTGAGATCCTGTCTCAAAATACAAAAATGAAAACACAGCCGAAGATGTCAGCTCAGCGGACAAGGTCTTCCCCAGCACGAGTGAGGTGTGGGACCAATCCCAGCACCAAAGCAGATAGTTTGGGATAGAACAAGAATGTCAGTGGCTAGTGGCTTCCTTTCTTAGTCAGGGATCCAACTGCTATGAAGAGACACCATGGCCATGGCAGCTCTTATAAAGGAAAACATGTAATCGGGGCTGGCTTACAGTTCAGAGGATTAGTCCATTGTCATCATGGCGGCAGGCAGGCATGGTGCTGGAGAAGGAGCTGAGAGGGCCACATCGTGATCCATAGGCAGTGGTAGCAGCAGCAGCAGGAGGAGGAGGAGGAGGAGGAGAAAAGCTGTGAGACACTGAGCTTGGGCTTGAGCATGTGATACCTCAAAGCCCACCCCCACAGTGGCACACTTCCACCAACAAGGCCACACCTCTCTAATAGTGCCACTTCCTCTGGGCCAAGCATTCAGACACATGAGTTGTTGGGGGCCACACCTACTCAAAATACCATGCCTCCCACCTTCAGCATAATAGGTTTCTCTCTAAAGTTTGTTCATTGGAAACCTCTGATACTGTGGTCCATAATAGCCCTTTTCCTGCATTTAGTGGGTTATCTCAGGAAGTCTGACAGAGTGACAGAAAGCTGGCTAGCATATGTGCCAGGTAGCAGAATACTGACGCCCATTTGGAAGATAGATTTAAATCTGTTTCTGGAAAGTTTTGTCATAGAAATGAAGAAACAAATTGCTGCTACCTCTTAAGCTCAGAGCAGGTGAACGACTGTGGGTAGTCCCAGGAGATGTTTGGTGGGCTGGGAAGGGTCTGTCCTTACTTCAGCTTTCCACCTTCAGGTTGGTTTTAACTGTCAACTTGGCACAACCTAGAGTCGCCCGGGAAAACAGACTCAGTTGGGGCATCTTTTCTAGACCAGGTTGGCCTATGTCTGTGAGGGGTGGTCCTGATTGTTCACTGATGCAGGGAAACTTAGCTCGTTGTAGCTCATGTCATCCCCAGGGCAGGGTCCCTGCACAGGTGAAAGATAGGTGTCTTTGTTCTTGGCTATGGATGTGATGTAGCTAGCTGCTTCAGCTCCTGTCACTGGGACTTCTCTGCAGTGAGGGAAGTGTAAGCTAATAAACCTTTTCTTCCCGTGTCACTTTTGGTTAAGGTGTCTTTTTCTATTGTTATTTGTTGTTGTTGGAGTTGTTTGCTTTTAGAGACAAGGTCTCTACATAGCCCTGGCTGTCTGACTGTCCTGAAGCTCACTCTGTAGACCATGCTGGCCTCAAACTCACAGAGATCCGCCTATCTCTGCCTCTTGAGGGCTGGGATTAAAGGTGTTTATCCAGGTGTTTTTGTTATAGCAACAGAAATGAAGCTAGGACAGTGGCAGAGTAGGAGGTCTCCAGCCACAGCCAGATCCCTGCTTTATAGGTTTCTCAGGCATAGCAAGTGGGCCATGAGGATGGCTAATAGGAGAAGGCGTGCTGCCAGGAATCAGAGGCACTGGTCAGTGGAGGGCAGGGCACTTTCTGTTCGTATGTGTGATGCTGTTGGACTCTCCTGGGCTCAGCTGGCTGGTGTGTGGGGACATCTGCTGAGAGGCTGTCAAGTTCTCAGGACTCTGATAGCAAATGCCAGGTGTCCAAGGCATGGCAGCTGGATGGGCAGTAATGTATAAAGCATAGAGGGCTGGGGTTCAGGTGCGTAGGACAGTACAAAGGACACGGTGCCTTGAGCTAGCAGAGGCTCAGCCCTGCCCAGCTTTCTCCTTTGTGCTTTGTTTGAGATGACCTCACTACAGTAGCCCAGGCTAGCCTTTAACTCACAGACCTGCTGCTTCAGCCTCCCAAATGCTGGAATTACAGATGTATGCCACCATGCCCAACGTTCAACCTCCTTTTGGTGGTAAGAATGACAGGGAGGTAGGAGAGGAAAGATCAAGGACTTTCCCTTACAAATTCTGCTTCAGTGTGTCTGTGGGTAGATCTGGGTTCAAGTCTAGCCCCCACCTCCTCTATGATCCAGTAGAGCTGGACACTGGACGGCATTTTGAGTAGTAAGACATACCACCCTCCTCACTTTTCAGTTCTACAGTAGGATCTTGTGATTGTAGAGACTCAGGCTTTGCCTGTAGTGAAGGAAATAAAATTGGGATTTCCACAGGATTTGCCCTTTGTCAGCCTCACCCTTGACTCAACACAAGTTGTCCCACTTAAATCTCTCCATGGCAGACCTTTCGAGATGGCCTTGCATCCCCATTGTACATAAGTGATCAGAGAAGCTAAGAGGCTTCCCTGGGGTTGAACACTTAACAAGTGAAGGATTTAGGATTCAAGCCAAGATCAGGCTGGCACAATGCTCAATAATTAGTTATCTAACTTATCATCCCTAAGAGAACTGAATACTGACCCCTGGAGTCGGGACTTTGAAGATAAATGTCTTCCTTATGAGGTGTTGACCAGGGAGCCCCCAGAGGTTTCCCAAACAATGCAGGCTGTTGCTATTGTTCTTGGATGCTTACCAGAATGAGAAGGTCGGTTACTTCAGACAGCGCACACTTTGGACACAGAACACAAAGAAATCACGCTGACACTGAGCTGGAAGCTTCCTCCTTGCAGACCAGTTTTCATAATTCCAGAAGGTGTTAGAGAAGCTGCTGCAGGAGAAAGGTCTTCAACGGTTATCTCTGGCTGTAGACCTGAACACTGAGTTATGGACCTGCCAAGCGAAACACGAACACATATGCAAAGGGGGCGGGGAGACTGCTGACTGTTTGGGGGTTAACCAACCACTTTCTGGCTGGATTTGAGGCCTGCTACTGTAAACCTGGTCAAGAGCCTGTGGTTGGGGAGCTCATGGCTCCCCTGTTAATGTGGGGGACAGGGGGTGGGGTGGTGAATTCTACTACCGATGCTTTGATAAATAGATAAGATATAAAATTCTCTTCTAGACATTTATGTTTGTATGCATAGACTAGTTAATAGCTGTGTGGTATAGACTGAGTTACCTAGCCTCTCTTGCATCAGTGTCCCCTGTAAAGGGGGACGTAAGAGTTCCTGTGGTGGCATGTATTGTGTCTGTCAGACAGCTGCATGAAACATCTCCTTGCTGCCTCTTGATTCTCCCACCTCCTTGGATGTGCTCTTTTGTTAAGAGGAACCACGTCACCCTGTCAACAGACTGCCTGCTGGCACAGCCATGTGCTTTCTGAGCCAGAAGATACAGGGCATTGTCAAAAATTTGTGTGTGATAGCATCTTTACCAAGAGTTAAGTAGAGGTATGCGAGAGTTCTAGGAGTGATGGGCAGACACACTGGGAGTCTCTCTAGCTCTGCTGGGGGCCTTGCCTGGTACACAGTGGTGACCCTGGCACAAGAACCGTGACCTCTGCCTTTGCTGCTAATAGTAATTGATGGACAGGAATGGATGGCTCTATTGGCCAGTGCTGACCTCTTTTCCAGGATTCTGGACCTTCCTGAAAATGAAAGAACCAACCAACAAACAAAGCAACTGTCAGAGGCTTTAAGCCTGTGGGTCAAAGCTTGAAGAACACCTACTTATTCAAGGTTAAGGCAGGCAGTCTGCTTTGGATCTGTAAGTCTGTGTCATACCCTTGACATTATAGTTAAACATGGTTTTCTTGATTTAATAAACAGAAAGGCCCCGAGAGGTTCTCCGGAGTCTTCTGTGAACATTAATCACCTCCCTGAATGCATTCTGCCATTTGGACTGGGAAGCTGGCCAGAGCTGGAGTGGGGACAGGGAGGAGGAGTTCTTATCCTCCAGCTGAGGGTGCCACCATGCTCCCACCTTCTCCCAGCAAACAAGAGTCTGAGAAAGATGCGTGGCATTTGCTGAGTTTTCCTTGCAAGATTTTGAAAACTTCCTAAAAAAAATCAGCTATATATTGGAGTTTGCCTTACCCTGCGAATGTGACATCAAGAGACCCAAGAAAAATGCCTGTACATGTCCATTCTCAGCTGCCTGAAGATGCCTAAAAGTCTAACAGTCAAGTCTTTCTGCACAGACAAGTGGCTTGAAGAATATACACATCTGGGAGGTGAAAGTCTACTGTTGAAATTCCCTCCAAGAGTTAGGTTTGGTTCAAGATGTTTAAACAGGATGGTTCTGATAGGAAGCGTGGGGAACACATACGGAACACAGGAAGGACGACAGTGTACCAGTCAGCTGCTGATGTACTGGTGCAACTTAAGAAAGCAGACGAAGTTTGGAGGTGTATGTCAAGCTTGGCTTTCTCCTTCACGTGTCTGTCAATCAACTTGAATTCAGCAGACCTGTGTTAAAGCTCTGAAGGCTTAGCTTCAAGCAGCAGGTAAAGCCCAGAGCCTTCCCCTCGCTTTTTATCCTAGGAGCAGCTACTCTAACGATGGGTGATGTAGACACTCAAAGCCTCCCCACTTGTCAGCTCCAAACTTGCTGTGTTACCTTTACCTTATTCTTTGGGTCAGAGCAAGCTACACAGTCGCGACATTTATGGAGACCACAGACCGTCTTTAGCAACCTCTGCATGTGTCTCAGATTCTGCTTTCACACTTTCGTGGGTCCTCCTGGTGTTAAGACAATGACTCTCCGAGTTCTGGGCCTTTAGGTCATAGCATCACTCATCCCCAAGCCTCTGCTTATGTAACATAATTTTATTCCCCAAAGGGTTCCCCTTGTCCTCCTCCTCCCCCTCACCTGACCCCCACTGGGGGTGCTGGAGAGCCCAGGACCGTGTGAATATGCTTGAGCCACAAACATCGCAATAGCCAAAAGAAAGTGCAATGTAATTAATGCCCACTACCCCAAATATGCAGTTGAATTTCCTGAATTTGGGGAGGTTTCAGGCGTTGACACACTCGGAGGGCAATGGATGAGCTTCACCGGGAGAAAACAATGTTCCTGATGAGCCTCTCTCTCCTGATAGCTGTCTTCAATGTTTCTCCACTTTCTACTACCTCAAACTCCAGCGTGCTAACCCCACCATGCTAAAACCTGTCAGATCCACTTTTCTCACCATAAAATACCCACTTGTACATACAAGGGGCCAGCTTTTCAGAATCACCTTAAATAAGATTATAGTTCCCACGGGATACTCAATAATAGTGGTTATTTAGCTTTTGCAAGCCGAAAAAAAATGAGACTTTAACAGGACAAAATGGACAGAAGGGAAGCCAAAACCATTTTATTGCATCAGTCCTTTGTGCACATGCGCAGAACCTCTTGCCTTCGGAGCCCATCTTGACATTCGCCCCGTAGCAGAGTTCATATGGGTGAGCCTGCAGCCTGCACCAAGAGATAAAATCCTGGAGTGGGCACCAGTAACAGGCAATGACACAGACTCGCAGAAGCTTTTCTCTTCTGTGTGTGAAGCTCGTTCGCAATTACAGTTGGTGCAAACGGACAACCTCCAGCCTGACTGGCAGCAGGAACCACACGGCATGGATTCTCCCGGTCAGACAGGCAGGCAGTTCTTGATGGCTTGTCAATCCTGAGTCTAGCTTCCGAGAGAGGGCTTCCTGTCCCATGAGGCCTTCCGAACAGAAGGGTTGATTTTATTCCCTGCCCTTGACCTCTTCTTAGTCATGTCTGCAGTGGCCCACAAATAGGGGCGTTGGTGAGGGAAAAGGGAAGTCAAGAATCTGGAAGTCCAGCTGTTGGTTCGGCTGCACCAGGGTGTCACCCCAGGGTTTTTGGTGACAATACGTTTCTCTGAGTCTCACATGAGACCCTCAGGCCAAAGCCGGAGAGTATGAAAGCTCTCCTCGCGTTCTACTGTAAGGTAATGTTTAAGAATGTGCCGGCCCCTCCCCCCCTCCCTTTTCGGACAGAATCCCTGAAAAGCTGCTTGGGTGTGGAGTGTTAGTCACACAGACAGACGCAAAAGCCAGTGGTGTGGCATCTGGAAGTTCAGAATGCTGTCAAACCACATGTGTCAAAACCACACATCTGTGTGTGCGGCCTGAGGGCTGCCTCCCCTGACGTGGCTTCCGTGTCAGCTGTCCCCTGACAGACCATCTTGACCCTCAGCAACCTCACGAGAAGAGTGAGGGCCCAGTCACCTTGCAGAGAACTCAGCTTCTTCCTAGGGGGCATCATTTGGCAAGCATAGACCAACCGAGTCTTGCCCATTTGCCCTTCTTGTGAGGAGGCTAGTGCACTTGGGTCCCCAGCGAGCACCTTCCTGCTCTGCTGTCATTAGGAACATGGCTTTGGGTCTGCAGCTCATTCCTTAAGGTCTCTGCCTCTGTTGAGGTCTGTACTCAACCCCAAAGCCTCAGACATCTTCAGATGCATGTCTGATCTAGATGGAGCAGTCAGGGGGTTGCCTGCACTTGATGGGGTTGCCCCCTTTACTGGATGACACCACAAGTCCCATTGTATGTGGTGGTTCGTGCCTATTTCACAGAAAGCTGGGCAGTTCAGAAACTCTTAAGCTCCAAAGAGATGATTATGGGCCCAGTTTATCTTTCCAAACCCAGTCTGAAGTCCTTAAGCCTTCAGCACCTCAGACTGTGGCCCTCCCTGTTTAGAGATGTCATTTTGCAGTTATCATTGGCTCATTAGGGTGGCCCTAATCTAAGGTGACCATTGTCCTTATATAGAGACATGCACATGGAAGAACACCCCAGGCATCTGGACGCACCTTTGACTACAAGTCAAAGAACACTAAAGATGGCCAACAAACCTCCAGGCCTGGAGCAGGTTCTTCCTCCTAGCCCTCAGAAGGAACCAGACAGCAGATGCTTTATCTTGGACCTTCCAGCTACAGAAATGCAAGACAGATTTCTTCATGTTGAACTGGCCAATCTGTAGTCCTTCATTGTGGCAGTCACAGCAATCTCACCTAGTCACAAAGAGTCATGAACTGTTAGCATATCTACAGGCATCTGTAGATAGGACTGTGGCTGAAGCAACACAAAGCTCATGGCCACACTGGAGTACCTATTGAAAGCACCCTGCGCCATTTGTCAAAGCTAAGTGGAACCTTGCAAGTAGGTTGGAGTTAGCCTTAGTCCACTGGAAATGTCCCCCAGGATCCACAGTCCTGACTTTTTAGGGGTGTGCCAGCTGAGTGTTATCAATTTATTTTAGCTGCAAATCCACATTTCTTCTTTTAATACCCCCCCTTAACCTCTTAAAACCTCAGTGTCTAAAACTTAGAACCTTGCTTTGCCTGCAAGTCCTAGGGACCAGAAACTCCAGTCAAATCCAGCCCCCCCCCCCATTTCAGTAGCCATGACAAAGTAACAGGTGTCACAGGGGAGAAATGCCATGGTAGGCAGACTACTGGGCCACCACAGATGTCGTTGCACCATAACCATAAGATCATGTGATTAAGGTCATTATTCAGGCGATGGAGTAACAAGAATTCTTATAAGCGGAGGTCAGAAGAGCCATTCAGAGAAGGGGATGGGTGATAGAGAGGAAACTTAGTGAGACAGAAACATGGAGAGAGGATGAAATAATTAGAGGAACAGAGGAAACTAAGCAGGGAGAGGATGAGAGGAGAGTTCTGAAGATGCGGCTGGGAGGGCTTTGGAGAAGGAGGAAGAGGCCAAGAGTGGGAGCATGCACTCGTCCTGAAGAAACCAGAAAAGGTGAGAATAAACTGTCCCCTAGAATTTCCTCCTTGTTAACAGTCTGACTCTCAAGAGTACAAGATAGGGAATCAGCACTGCCTTGAGCCACTCTTGTGATGAATCTTCATGGCAGCCATAGGAGATAGAAGAGGCTGAAATCCTTTAATGGGAACAATTGAGGGCAGTAGGCATGGATGGCAGCTGAGACCCGTGACCCCCAGGACAAGCCCTTCCTTCCTTCACAAGTGGCTCAGTGTATGTTGGGCGGTGGTGTCTGCTGTCCCCTCTGTGTGTGCAGCCACCAGGACAGTGCCAGGTCACATTTGTTTTATCTCAGCTCCCTCTCTCCATTCTCTGCGATAACCTACTGAGACGCCCTTGATAGGCCTGTCGACTGGGCAAATAAAACCACATTGCATGGGATATGCTTTAATAGGGTGATCACTGCTGCTTATCTCAGAGTCACATTAGAGACATTCTGTGTTTTATCGGGCAGCTCTAGCCCTGTGCCGGGGAGACGCGTGCTGTTTTAAGGTTCTGAGATCAGATCTGTTGGCTCCATCCCTGGAGATGATTTTAGCTCAACTGAGCCCCATTTGGAAGGAGAAAGGAAGGAAGGGAGGGAGGAAGAGCAGAAAGGAGGGAGGGAGGGAGGGAGGGAGGGAGGGAGGGAGGGATGGAGGAAGGGAGGGAGGAGAGGAAGGAAAGAGGGAGGAAAGAAGGGAGGGAGGGAGGAAGGAAGGACGTCGCATAGTTGTGTTGACACTCCTCCTGCTTCTGTTAGTGGATCTCCAACACTGGGAATGTTTCATGTGGCTGGTCACACTGGCTGTGTGGCAGTCATTCAGTGAGGTATCATGACCCAGATTGAAGCAAGGGCACAGCACATGTGCCCTGTCTGACTTCTCTTCCTGTGCAAGAAGGACATATATTCCACCCTGGCTGTGATTTAAAGGGCTGGGGTGGGTGGGTCGTGTAGCAGTGGGACCCACCCTGGTCTGGGAGAACAACTCTTAGAAACGAGAAAGCTGTGTTTATTTGAGAGAAGTGCCAGGACACCAGACAGGTCAAAGACATTCATTCCCAGAGAGGGAAGTAGCACATTTGGAGGCAAGAGGCAGGGAGTCGGCAGATGCAGCACCAGTCAGGGTGCCCCCATGTGGTTGCCAACAGGGGTTCTGTAGGGAAGCAAATGAAGGGGGTCCCTAGCCGTTGTTTACTTGTATTTCAAGAGTGTTACTAGGCAGGATACACCCATCAGAAGCATGTTGGGTTCTATCCACTCTCTCTACCCACTTAATTCACGAGGGTAAGGAAAAGAGGAGGGAGAACAGAGCAAATGGTCACACATGACAACCTGGGGTGGATGCATGCAGACAGGTAAAGGTCTTGTCAAAGCTCTGCTCTTCTCTCCCAAGAGCGAGCTCCCCCCTTTTGAGGAGCACAGCTGTGCATGGAAAGAGAGACCGCTGGAAGCGTGAGAGGCACCACAGAAGTCAGTCATAGCATTTATTAAACATTCACGGCACGTGGGTTACTAGGCAAAACACAGGAAGAATATACAGTGGAAACCCAGCAGCTGTTTTCACTTAACTCATGAAGATGACATTTTGCTTAAGCAGAGAGAACACTTGTTAAGCATACAGGGGCATGTGCAATGGAACCCTAGACATCCCAGTCACTGCCAGTCACCATGAAGCACATTAGGAGATCTTACCACGGTGTTTGGGGGCACAGGAAGACAAGACACAACTCTCAATTCCAATGCTTCAATGTATTCTGTTGCTGATGAAGGGATGCGGCTACAAGACACCAAAATACTAGTAAATCCATGTATTTGTTTCCTTAACTTGAATTTGTGTTCAAATCAGTGATCTTGTGTAACCCAAGGCCAAGGAAGCTGACTTAACAAAGTGTGAGAACAGCATTATGTGAGAGAGAGAGAGAAAAATCATCAGTAAAAGTAGACCTTTCCAAAGCTCATCACAGATTCTGAAAGTTAATAGCCCCCTACACCCATATCTCGGCTTCCAACAGGTGAGAGACTTCCCAATAAATTAAATCAGTAAAGGCATTTTATTACTGTATGTGTGGGAAATCTTGTTCAAGTTTTTGCCTGCCTTAAAATATTTCAAAAGTAGGGTCGGCAGATAACATATAGGATGTCTTTCAATGTGCGAGATGCACTCAAAACAAAAAATTCATATTTATAAGGGTGTTTCTCAACATGTGGGTCACAACCCCTTGGGGTTGACTGATCCTTTCACAGAAGTCTCTTGAGACCATTGGAAGACAGATATTTACTTTATGATTCCTAGCAGCAAAATTATAGTTATGAAGTAGCAATTCCAATGAGTTTATGGTTGGGGTCATCACAACATGAGGAACTGTACTAAAGGGCCAGGGCATTAGGGAGGTTGAGAACCACTTGTCTATGGCTTATCCAAAAGTATTCACTAGCTGCATTTATGTATTTTTATTAACTAAATCCTAGAATCTTGTTTTTAGGTTAATATACCTTCAGGAAGTCCAGAGGTGCCTAATTTAGACAGGAAACATATGTAGAATATAAGACCCAGTAGTTGTCAAAGACATTTTCATCTCTTATGTCTTACATGATTGCGATTTTAACTCGCCATTTTGACATTGAAACCATTGACTGGGAGGATAGCAATAGATACTCTTTTCTGTTGAAAAGGTCCACATGGACTCTGTTAAGCAGACAACACAATAGTGTTCAAGCAATAGATGAGGGGAAATGAGAGGCAGGGAAGGAAGGAAGCATGGGAGGGGGAGGGAGAGCATGTGTTGTGTCTTGGTAAACTGGATTGGTACATGCTATCTAGAAATGTTCTTCCTGGTGTCTTAGTGTATAACTTATTTCTATTTTTAAACAGAGAGTTCTCAGAGTTAAGTGTTTGCAGTACTAATTTTGCAGAGAAACAAAGTTCACAGGAAACTCCAACTTTTATGGAAGAATGGTAACACTTGCTGAGTTCCAATATCCATGGCTAAGTTTTTAACACACAGAGGACGTAACCACATGTTCAGTACACACACACACACACACACACACACACACACACACACACACACACACACACTCATACACACACACACACACACACACACACACTCACACACACACACACACTGAGCCAGTTATCAAGAGTTACATAGATGGCAGAAGCATACACAGTTGGCATTCAAAGCTATCTGATAACTGAGTCCCAGCATGCCAGTTTTCTTTGGGGCCTGACTACAGTTGTTTCCACCCTTGTCCAGGTATATACATCTCCCCTTCCTGCTTGGAGGAAGTACAGGTGAACAGAGAAATCAAGTTGAGGAGTTGTGGGGTTAGGGTACACAGCACAGATCACCTTCCGGGCTGCAGCTCGACATTGCTGGCAGAAAACATTCCTTCAGGCCACTGGCCATGCACACCTTTTGTAGAAGCAAAAATTCTAAAACCTGTCTTTTAGATATATTCACTTTTTTTTTTGCTTTTCTGATGATGACCTAAACTGAAACCTCTGAGCATTCTTAACTGACCTCAAGATTTAAAAATTGTTCATATTCAGAAGTGGCCAGAGGAGGTGTGCATCACATGCCCTTGGCGGCCTTGAGAAGGGGTGTGGTTGTAGGATGTATGGGAAGTAGCTGTGGGTTCCCTAGGAAGGAAAGTGGTGACTGAAATTCTGCCTGAGTGGATGACACAGCATAGCAGTGTGTCACTATGGAGAGGCCTCTCCTGGGGTGTTCCAGAAAATTCTAAAGCTCATTTTGAACACGGGCTTGGCAGTGACATTTGTAGCATGAGCGCTTTGGGGCTCCTACCCTGGCCTGCTGAGCTTTCCTGCGTGGTGGAAACTGTGGAAAACGTCTTGGCATTTTCTGGAACTCTGTAAAGGATGAAAAGCAGACGTTGACTGATGAGTCCCCATGAGAAGCAGGTCTTCCTTCTGCTTTACTCCCACTTCCTCGTCCTCATTCCCCACTTCCTCCTTGCTCCCTGGTCCCTTCCTTCTTGCTGCAGCCATGGGCCAAGTGTCACACAGCTCACGGGGGTGGAGCAGAGGTGCTCATGTGGCTGTAGGAATACCTGGACAGGGACGCCCCGATGGTCCTCCCGTCTTCCTCCTCTCCCGCCTCTCCTCCTCTCACCCCTAGGGGACCGGGATTGGGGCAACAAGGGAAGGTGGCCATGAAGCCCAAGCGAAACCGTTTGTTCATGAAGCAGTAGATGATGGGGTTAACGCAGGAGGAGGTGTAGGAGAGGAGGAGGATGAAGGAGATAGGGGTCCCCGACAGGTGTCTCTCTGCGGAAGCAGTGTCGTATGCCCGCCAGGCATTGGCACTGAAGATGGGCATCCAGCACAGGAAGAAGAGGACCACGATGACGATGAGCATGCGGATCACGCGCTTCTTGGCAATCAGGTTGGCGGCGGAGCCGCTGCTCCTGATGCGGTTGAGCCTGCCACCACTGCTGCTGGTGGACAGCTGCCGAAGCTCCAGCTTCCTCGGGTGCCTGGACGTCTGCAAGTAACATCCATCACTGTCCTCGTATCGGCTGCCGCCACCGCTCAGCTTCCTCTCTGGATGGGTAAGTGACATCATTTTATTGTTCAGGGCAAGTCATGCAGGAGAGAAGGCAGGCGGCCCCTGACCCCAGCCCCAAGTTCAGGAGGTCAAGTTGGACTTGAACTGGAGAAATGGGCAGGCAGCCTGCCTGGCCTGTACTGGTTTATATCAGCGTCGGTCTGTATGAGTTCTGTCCTTCCAATGAAATATAAATCATATATATATATATATGTATATATATTAATAATAATAGTAATAAAACCCTATACACAGAGATTGCAAGGCTGAAACTTATTACAAAATAAATATTAACACTCTTCTCTGTTCTTTCCTGCTTGCTTGCTGAGTTTTTAGATTGTATTTATTTTAGATTTATTACTTTTATTGTGAGGACTCCAAGTAACAGAGAAAGTCAACAGGAGAGAGGCCTTATCTACATAGCAAGGAACTGAGACAGGAGGTGGGGCGAGAAGGAAAAAGTTATGTCAACACAGGTGTTGGCGACAGGTTCAGTGGGCTCTGGAAGGGAGGAGGATCAAAACTAAGAAATGAGTGGCAGGAAGCTGGGCTTGTAGGCCGTGGATCTAATGTCCTAATGCCACGTGCAGGGCAGACTCACCAGAGGGTGTCTACTAAGTGTCACTACTACAGTAAACCTGGGGACAGGGGCATGTGTGTGCATCTGTGCCATGTGAGCATGCTCTCCACTGAGTCCCCTCAGGACCCCAAGAAGAAATCTCTCCTCATTCTACACACCTGGCTCGTTTTACAGAGCCAGGGTCTCCTGGCTGCCTTGTGGCAGTCTCCAGCACATGCTCTCTGTGTTCTGAGCCCCTCCATTTAACTTATAAAGCACACTTTTGAGCTCATTGGGGAAAACAATCCAGCCCCAAAATAGTTACCTTTAGCAGATTTCTTCTGGCTTGCATCAAATTTTATTCCTTGGTAGAGTTCCAGGGAGATCAGCCCATAGGCCACCACCATCACAATTCCAGGGATGACAAAGAGGATGAGCAGCAGGAATGTTTGCCTAATACAATTAAAAGAAACCTAATCACCAGCGACTCTGGACCTTCAAGTTCTGATGGGCAAGAATGAGGTGGGGGAGATGTTCTGCGTGAGCAGACACATTAATTTCTAGCAATTAACATCCTTGAAAATTCCACGTCTGTAGGTTCCGTCATTAGAATTTGTTTACTTCTTATAAAGTGGCTCTGAAAGACTACTTAAATTGGGAAAACATAGCATCATTCTGTGCTCCTGACCAATGAACATGTTAAAGTCTAACAGCAAAACTGGCAAAATAGTGTGTACTTACAGCCCCAGATACTCAGGAGGCTGAGGCAGGAGGCTTGTTCAAGACCTGGGGGTTTGAGCTTAGCCTGGGTGACTTAGAGAGACCCTTTACAAAAATGAACAATGAACATGAACATAAAAATGAACATGATCAATAAACAAACAATGAGGTCTTTAAAAATAATGGGAATATGTGCATGGCATGTCCGAGGTGTTGAAATAATAAATATGAAATGCTTTTCATCTGATGAGGACTGGTGCTTGGTTGTACAGGTGAGGCTAAGCTCTTTGCACACATGTCACAGTGTGACTCACATAAGAACCTTTGACGCAGCTACTGTTGTCCCAGCACCTACTGCAGAGGTGAAGACCTTGAGCCTTGAAGAGATTAAATGTGTCCAAAGCCACACAGCTAGTCTGAGAGGTGACACTTGAACCTAATGACACGCAGCAGACTACACAACTTGTTGACTCTACAATGGGAGTCTTTAAAATGCTTTGGTCAGAGTTGTGGAAAACCTTTCAATTTTACCAAATGTGGCATTTGCCACCCACAAATCTCCCTAAGTACCATTCTCCATCATGCTGGGAAGCTGGTTTGGTGGTGCACTAAAGCCTTATGCCTGGAAGGACTGAGCTATGCTTTCTCTAAACACGGGGGGTTGGTGAGGACTCACAGCCTCCTGCTCTGTGAGTCTGGCCCCTAAATCACGTTTGCAGTCTGGCATGTGTAAGCTGCAGATTAGACCATAGGGTTGTCAGAGACAAACAGTGGCTGGGCCATTTCTCACTGCAAGTGGACATGTTTTGATAAGCCTTGTATATCTTTCTCTTTTGCAATGTCATGCTGTTTTGTGTGCAAGCTACTTGACTGACATGAAAGGAAGAGGGCAAGGAAGAATGATCCGGGTTTTTTGGCCACTTTGGAATGTCTAGACACTGCTTCTACAACAGCACTATAATTAGTAAACATGTGCCCTCTTTTCATTGAAAGTATTTTTATGGCTTCTTATTTGAATCGTATAGCTAGCTCCCCAATAATGCAGTTTCAGAAAACAAAAAAAAACAAAACAAATATCTATGTATTATTAACTCCTTTAGAGATAAAGGACCCAGTACTTCAAGAGGCTAAGTAAACTTCCCCAAGGCTATTTAGCCAGTAAGCAAATGAACCAGTATTAGAACATCGTCTCTTCTGGAAAGCTATTCTGGGCAAACACAGTGGTTATAAAAACTAAGGATTGGGGTGTCAAGATGGTCCCAGTACTTACCACCAAGCTTGATAACCTGTGTTTAATCTCTGGAACCCACACGATAGAAGTAATCCTTCAAGTTGTCTTCTGACCTCCACACAGTCCCATGACACGTGTGTACCCCCACACATACACATATACACAAAGTAATTAATATTTTTTTAAAAAAACACTAGAAAAGGCTAGGTGAGATTTTGGATACAGGTCTCTCGTCAATTCTTTAGAGAATCATAATTGGGTAAGTCAACCGGTCTGAACTCCCTGGGGACCATGCAGATACCTAAGTATAGTGATTAAGTACTGCGAGAGGCTTTGGCACTTCCTAGCTTTGTGGGTTTGGCCACTGTGGACCTCTAAGTCACAAGTTTCCGTATCTGTGAAATGGACATGCCAACATCTCTTCATCTGTAGTGTTTAGGGTCTCAGTTTCCCGCTGTGTACTCTCTTTGTCAAGCTAGAATGACCCTCCTCGGAGGGGCCTCAGAGGCCCTTGAGGGACCATTGGCCTCTAACTTGCTGGGCTATGTGATATTTCCTTCAGTGGTGTGGCCACTCAGGTAAGATGTCCATACTCCAGTAAATAATGTCTTATTCAGCTCTGTAAGAAGATCTAGTTTAACTCTGTAAGTCACATAGAAGCCGTGAAAGTAGGAAGGGGACTTGTTGAGGAAAGGGGGGCTCAACTGGAGATGGAGGGGAGATGGGGGAGAAGAAAGGGTAAGAGGGAAGACAACTAAACTTCATTATGTAAATGTATGAGTCTGCCAAAGAATAGTAATAAAAAAGGACCCTCCTTAGAAAGCCTCCAGGACACCTGTCCTGTAGTCATTGGCTTCCCTGTCCCTCACATTGCTAACTTAGATGAAGATGTGTGGGTTTCTTTCTTTCTTTGTTTTTGTTTTGTTTTGAGACAGGGTTTCTTTGTGTAGCTTTGGAGGCTGTCCTGGCACTCGCTCTGTAGACCAGGCTGTTCTCGGTTTCACAGAGATCCTCCTGCCCCTGCCTCGAGGGTGCTGGGTGTTAAAAGCTTGCAGCACCGCTGCCCGACAAAGCTGTGTCTTGCACACTAAGCAGACCACTGCCTTACCAGGACTGCTGCAGGGCGTCGCTTGGCAACAAGAAGCGGCACATATTTGCAGTCTGGTTGTTGCGTTTAGTAAAAGGCACCAGGTTGCTGTAAACGGGGTACGGAGTCATGATGGTGAAGGAGAGGCACCAGGTAGCAGCGATGACCTTCAGAGCGTGGGACTTCGTTTGCCAGACCCGGGACTGTAAGGGTCTGCAGATGGCGCCATATCTCTCCAGAGAGATGGCTACCAGGTTGAAGGTGGAGACAGTCACGGAGGTGCCTGCCAAAGGACCAAGAAGGCAGTTAGCTCCTCAGGGGTTGACTCCAAAGTTCGCACAGTAGCTTACGAGTATCGGACTGCAGATTAGTGTCACAGGAAAATGCTCAGGGGTAAAGAAATACTATGTATATTTTTAAAAGACGATTTAGTACTGGCTCTGTATCAAAAAGGACGTAAGGCAGCTAAGCATATGTATTTGCCAACACATCTCAACGACAATTCTCTGATAAGTTTATTGAGCTTTGGTTGCAATCTAACTCCTGCTTGGGCTGGAGGTTACTCATTAATTAATAAACAAGGGGCTAAAAATAAACTGTCATCCCACAGAAGGGCTTTTTGAAAATCTAGAGAAGAGCTCTAATTTTGATCACGAGCATGCGGTTAAATAGACATTAAAAGGCAAAAACTGTCAAGGATTCCGTGTTGCTCAAAGGTCACCGGGGCGCTAAAAACATCTAAAACAATTTAAAAGAGAAAGAGTAGCATTGCAAAATTTAAAGTCTCTGCTGAAAAAAAAAAAATGCATAGTAAGAAAAGGCGGTGGAGAAGAGGCTCTGGGGTGAACCAGCGACTTCTGAGTGGGAGAAGCGCCCAGCGTTCCTGTTGCATAGACAGGGTGTGTTTCCCGATGAGAGTGGGGACTTGAACGGCATCTCTAAAGCAGTCACCTGCACATAGTACAAAAGAGTCCCCACTTCTCCCGGCCCTGCTGGCTGTGTGCGTGCCATGCTCATGGTAATTAATGGCTTAGCCTTTAAGTTCCAAAGCTTTAGAGCCCTCAGCCATGAGAACCGTCACCAGTTAGCTATTACCAACATCCTAAAACATCACTCCTTACCAGGATAGATAGTAACTCTCTAAAACACAAATGCATATTTTTCTAAAACCTTTATGAAAAAGTTTATAATAATAATAATAATAATAATTATTATTATTATTATTATTTTGGAGTGGGATTCACTCGTTGTATTCCACCTGACCTCACTGTGGAGAACCTATGATATGTAAAACTGACAGGATAGCTCTAAAGCCCTTTGAGCATGCTCTGTGCAATGGGTCCACAGTCACTATACACCCACTGTCAATCAACCTGCCTACACACACACACACACACACACACAAATCAGATGTTTGATGGTTGTTGTTAACAGTACTGTTGAAAATATCACAGAATAGAGGGTAGGAACTAAATAATGAGAATCAGAAATTCAACAAGGCCGTGGGCTCTGTGGGGGCATGCCTGTGACTCTATCACTCGGGAGGCAGATGTAGGGGAATGACCTCAAGGTCAAGGCCAGCCTAGCTACACACTAAGTTTCCAGGTCAGCCAAGGATACATACTGAACCCTGTTCAACCCTCACCCTATTCCCCACCTTCAAACCCCAAACCAACCTAAAACCAATACCAAATAACAAGAAAAAGTAAATCTAACCAACTAAGCTATTATGACATTCCAACTCATCCCAGAATTAGTTTGCTGTTTAATTTTGGCTATTAAAACTGTTCCGAGGTGAAATTCACAGAGCACGGACTTGACCACCTCCAGTGGAATGGTTATCTGGCCTTCGGAGCTGTGTGACTGTGTGAGTACTCCCCTTAACCCCCCCCCCCACACACACTCTGGCTGAGACGCTGAGCACCATCAGATGTCAGATGCACATGGATGGGCCTCAGGAGTTAATGAGAAGTAATGCTTCGTTTATCTAACCAAGATCCTTTCCATTTTTTTTTTAAGGCTTTAGAATACGTCCAGGGGAGTTGAACAACGATTACATCCTTGGTGACTAATCTGGGGGCATGAGGGTCAGTGACTCATCATCCTGTCATCTGTTGGATCCTGAACACTAAACTGGGAAAAAAAATCTTTTCAATGCTTTCTGGTCTCTGAAGATTTCCCTAGCCCTCTTCAGTGATGTCTGTTTAACACAGTTTGGGTCAGAATCAAATATCCCCTATAAAAATCAAAACACACACACACACACACACACACACACACACACACACCTCACCCTCTTCTTCCAGTTGGTTCTCAGAACCAAGGGACAAAGCGATGTGACAGGAAGAGAGGACCAGGGACATGTTTGTGTCCTGAGTTAGGAGAACCTCAGCAGCTGGCAAGCAGGGGCATGAGCACACCACTGTGGTGTCTGCTAAGCTAGGTTCAAACCCCAGCCCCTATGCTTCCCATGGCACGTGCTTGGTGAGCCAGGGAAGAATGGATGGTAGCTGTTTACCAGGTGGACGAGAAACAAGATCATGGAAGAGAAAGTGCTTAGCAAAATACCTGGAGCATAGAAAGTTCCAAGAAAGTAGCTTTGTGGGTTTTGTTACAACCATCATTATGTTTGGTATAGGTGGCATGCTATATAGCTCATGCAATCAGGTCTGCTTCATAATCTGTGCTCCCTGGGAACATATTCAGCTTCTTATTAGGGACACCACACACACACACACACACACACACACACACACACACACACACACACACACACACACACCCCTGACCTAAGATGCCCCAGGCTTTAAGAGAACAATCTGCTAGGTGAATCCTGAGAGGAGAAGCTAGATGGAGAGGAAATGGTTTAACATAGCCTCCATTTCTCACAGAACAAGAAACACAACAGCAAAGAACCCTGAGCCTGTGCACCTACTCCATTCCAAGAGACCCTGACCCAAGTTGGGAGTTCCCTGGCATACAGCCCTCTGCCAGCAAAAAGGTATGGAGTGAAGTCACCCATGAGCTCTTGTCCTTCTGCAAAGAGGCGAGTCCGCTCAGTTCCCACTGTTTTACTGTCAACTCCCGACACACACACACTCCCTAGCAAGTAGGACTGATTTGCTGTAAAGAGAGCAGTAGGACTGATTTGCTGTAAAGAGAGCGCCAGTGTCCTTGTACATGGGCCCAGCCAGCCAGATGCTTGGTGGGAACCCAGTGGGGTCCCTCTGCCTGTGACTATCAAGGGGCTGGCAAAAGCCAGGTCTAAACAGGGTTCAGTTGATCAGGCTGAGCGAGAAGAGCCCCATCAACAGCCCCCTGCAGCGGCTCACCCATGAAGTAGGTGGTGGTCTTGCACACAGCACTCCCAAAGATGAAATCCTTGAGCAGGTTGGGGATGAGGTTGAATGGCATGCAGAAGAGACAGAGCATGAGGTCACTGACAGCCAGGGACAGCAGGAAGATGTTGGTGACAGTCCGCATTCTCTTGTTTCGAATCAGCACGGTGATGACCAGAGTGTTCCCCAGCACACTGAGGAGGAATATGAAGGAGTAGAGGAGGATCTGCACCGCAGGCTGCCACTCTGCAGGGGAACGGGGGGGGGGGGGGGGAGAGTTGGTGGGATGGGGGTTAGGAGGGTGCAATGTGAAAACCTTAGCTCTCCCCCAACCAGGAGTGGTCATTTCTGACCATGTCCCCTGTTGGCATGCATCACTGAACCGGAGTATCCCTGCACTGGCTGCATCACACAGACACAAGCCCAGGGAAGCACGGGGCAATTCAATTGTTCTTTAAAGGTTGGTGTGTGTCAAGAAATCGCTGGGGGAAGAAGTTTTTCCTAAGGACAACACTCCTGAATGGTGATGGCTACCGCCCCCCCAGCACCCCTCCCCCTAGACTAAGCATTATTTTGCTTTAATCACTTCATGCTGGGTTTCTCCTAAGAAAAGGCAACCTCTACCCCTGACAGTTTCTTTTCTGTAATGCGTGTGGTCCCAGCTTCCACACTGGGCACCCCCTTTCTGCCCACATCTCTTCTAAGCTTTTGTTATCTTCCCCGAATCCTGCATGAGTTCCCAACTACTGTAGATTTCTCTTACTCTTTTATCCAGACTTCTGAACATACAACTTCATCTAGCCTTGTCACACACACACACACACACACACACACACACACACACACACACACACACACACACACTGTATATACATTTTAGTCAGCATCGCTGTTGCTATCATCTCCCTTAATTCTGTGGTTTCTGAGCTCCGGTCACAGCCTCTAACACCTACCCTTTGAAGGCTGAGGTCGATCCAGGCAGAACAGAGTCTCATTTTCCAGGCCAAGTTCACAGGGGGGAGTAATGTTGCTCCCATTCACGAGAAGGCTGTCGACCACGTCCATGCTGCTGCTCTCTACCAAGTGCTGACGAGCTGGTGGACGGCTCACTCCTGGCTCATTCCTCTAATGACTGGAGAGTCTCCCAAATGCAACCTGCCGTGGAGGGCCAGGGAGGGGGGATTTCCAGGTGTGGGCTTTGCAGCCATTCCTAAAGGCAACTTGAGGTTTCCATTCTCAGGCACGCACTCAGCACTCCTGTGGGGAGAAGGCAGCCTGTGCAAGTCAAGCCTGCTCCACCTTCTAGGCCCACCCCTCCCATTCCTGGGCCAGTCTGAGGCCTTGAGCACAGGCAGCCTGGCTGCATATTAACCCTTCCCAAGTGGGGCCGCACCTACACACACACACACACACACACACACACACACACACACAAGGGGGCGGAGAGAGAAAGAGAGAGACTTCCCAATTACCACCTCTCTTCTCTGCCTGTCATTGCCCCAGACATAGTCAGAGTGAAGATTGGACTGTCAGTGTGAGACAGCATCAATTAACATGGTAACAGATCCGATAATGTGGACCATCAGGACTAAGGGGCACAGAGGGGCTGCGTTCCTATCTCCTTATGTAAAAGCAATTAGTGCCTTTTAGCTTTGGAGCCTTGCCCAGTGATGTGTTTGGAGAGAGCTTCTGGAGGGTTGTTAACGGGTTACCAACCACAGTGCCCTGTCTTGTGGTCTCTGCCCTTGTTAACCAGGAGCAGGGGACTCTTCTGAATGCAGGTTCCTAGGTCCTTATTACTACAGAAATCAGCAAGAGCTCACTTGTTTACTTATAGTTTTGGTTTGTCCATCTACGCCAGACCTGTTCACTAGAGTCAACCATTTGCTGTGCGCTCCTCAAGCATGTCAGGAAATAAAAGACTGCCCCAGAAGCTGCTAAGTGTGTAGAGGGACAAGTGGGAAAAGATTTAGGCCTTCCTGGCTGGGGTGGGGGTTACTAGTGGTGCATGGCCTGAGGTGTAATTGAGAAAGTTTCCAAACAGGAGACAGAATACTTTTTTGCAGAGGTCAGAGCCAGTGCAAAGGGCCTGAGGCAGGAATGAGCTTGGCTTATTTGAAGAACAGAAGGAGTAAGTGAAGGGAACATTGGAAGATGGTTAGTATATGAGAGACCTGTTCAGGGGCTTGGCTTATTCAGGAAGTTGGACAACAGGTCTTAGTTTGAACATCTAAGAAACAGGTAACATTAGGCTCTGTGTTTCTTTCTTGCTTTCTTTTGGGGGGGGTTATAAATTATTTATTTTTTACATCCTGGCTGCAGTTTCCTCTCCCCTCCCCCCCCCAGGCCCTCCCCACCATCACCCCTCTGCTCCCACACCCTATCCACTCTTCTTTCATTTCTGTTCAGGAAAGAGCAGGTCTCCCACAGGTATCAACAAAACATGGCATATTAAGTTGCAGTAAGACTAAACACCTCCCGTGTATTAAGGCTTGGGTGAGGTGACCCAGTATGAGTAGTAGAGTCCAAACGGCCTGTAAAAGAGTGAGAGAGGACCAAGCTAGACAACTGTAACATACGTAGAGTGCCTAGGTGAGTCCCATGCAGGCTCCCTGGTTGTCAGATTCGTCTCTGAGCGCCTGTGAGCCCAGGTTAGTTGATTCTGAGTTTCTTGTGGTGTCCTTGACCCCTCTAGTTCCTACAATCCTTTCTCCTCTTCTTCTGCAGGATTCCCCAAGCTCTGCCTATGTTTGACTTCTTCCATCAGCTGCTGAATGTCACCTCTCTGATGACAATAGGGCTAGGCACCCATCTGGTCACAGGAGATGACCAGTTCAGGCTACGTATCCACTATTGCTAGGCGTCTTAACTGGGGTCATCCTTGTAGATTCCTGGGAGATTCCCTTGTGTCGGGTCTCTACCTGACCCTGAAATTCCCCCCTCCCGTACAGTAGTCTCTCATAGCAGGAGCTATGATAGTCAGAAGGTAGATAAAGAAAGCGTGGTACATTTGCAGTTTGAGACAGGATTTTAGTAGTTGCTCACTGCTGGGCCAGCTGTCTGGTGACCTGAGGGGTGCTCTGTTATCTAGCTGGCATCCCACCACAGGAGTGCTGGGATTACAGACATGCCACTGCATCCAGCTTCTCATAGACTCTGAGCATCAAAGTGAGGTCCTTCCTCTTCCACGCCAGATACTTTCTCTACGGAGCCTTGTTCCTCATTCAACATTCTTTTATCAAATGTCCTCCTGGTCCAGCTCTGCCCTGGATGCTAACGGGAGCCAAATGGCTGGGATTCCTGTCCTTGTACACACTCAGTCCACCGTGGAGATCGCTGGGAAGGGCCCATGGGCACTCTAGAAATGCCCTATGCTCTGATTGGTACCAATTCCAGGTGAATTGATAAAAATTGCCCAAATTGAGTAAGAATGGCTTAAGTGTCTCCCCACACTTAAGAAACACAATAGCAGTTAGGGCTGAGCTTGGGAGCACCATGCAATTTGGAAATCTTTTTTAGAAGCCAGGGCCTTTTCTGCCAAACACTGAACCAGGAGGGGGAAAAAGAAAAGCAATTTTGTTGGGGTTGGTGAGGTCCCAAGATGATTACCTGCTTCTCAAACTCATCTCTGTCTTAAGGATTCTAAACCACCAACAAAAGTTGCATGTGCTATTTTCCTCATTATAACATTAAAGGTGGGCATTAAAAGTAATGAGAGGGGTAGGTACGAAAAAACAGAAGTTTCAGGGCCCAGGCAGGATTGATTCTCAATGCGAAGCCATTTGAAAGGAACACCCTCTAACAGCCAGGAGTTGTTAGCACTGATTGCCAGTGTGAAGACCCAATTCTCAGATAGGGCGGTGTGACATTTCTTAAAACTCTCTGCTCGCTCTCCCCACAGCCACCCCTCCCCCTCTGTTCAGAATGTTAACTGCGTAAATTCCTTATTCTTTCAGTACCTTTCTGTAAGGGGCGGTCCAGTGTTTCCCTGCTTTCTCCCTGTGTGCTGGGTGAGATGGGTACATTCAGGACAGGGAGGGCAGATGACTGAGGCACTATGTACTCCCCCCTCCCCCAAAGTAAGGCCAGCCACTTGGTGGGAGAAGTCACAATGGATACCCCTGTGCCTTACTCCAGGGAGAGGCGAGTCTTTCAGATGAGATTAGTGTTTAGCAAACTGGGTTGGAGGCAGCTTCATGGATAAAGAGCTTCTCACGCCCAAGGAACTGAGTTTGGATCCCCAGCACTTAGATGAGGCTGGCCCGGCAGTGTCCAACTGGAACGCCTGTGGCAGGGGATGGAGACAGGAGGGGCCCCGGCGGCGTTTGCACATTCTGTGAGAGACTTTGCCTCAAAAGAATAAGGTGGAGCGTGATCCAGGAAGAGACTCAAAGACCCTTGGCCTCCGTGTGCCTGTGCCACAGCATGGCCTTGCTGGGAGCAGCATTGTTAATACTTCCTGTAGAATGGGTTCACAGCGATGACACTTACCTCAGAGAGCTGTCAGGGTAACCTTCATCGTGTGTGTGTGTGTGTGTGTGTGTGTGTGTGTGTGTGTGTGATACACAGCAGGGTGCTCGGATGTCACAAGGACCCAGCAGAAGACCATAAGAATGATTTTCCATGGTTTATGTGAAGAAGGAAAATCAAAGCACTCTAGGGCTGCTGCCTCAGGATGGCCTTTGTTAGCGGTTAGGAGGGTGCCCTTCCACCCGACAGGGTTTTCTTTTCTTTCTTTCAATTTTTTAAATTTATTTTTCTTATTTTATATATCTATCCCAGTTCCCTAGCCCTCCCTCCCTCCCGCCCATGCTCCCCACCCCACCCTCCCATCCCACTCCCTCCCCCACTCCACGGGGAGGGTGATGCCTTCCTGGAGGGATCAACAAAAATCTGTCATTTGGAATAGGGACTAGGCCCTCCCACCGGGCAGTTTTTAAAAGCAATTTTGGAGTGATACTCTGTAAGTAGTATCTAAGTGATATTCAATTTCTAAACATGTAATTTTAAAATAATCATTTATATCAAAATGAGAAAAAATGGCTTTTGTAGCATTGGGGGGGGCACAAATGTAATTATTTTTTAAATTTAGTTAAAGAAAAAAAATTGTTAAAAAAAGTTTAAAGAAAAAATAATCCCAATTCCATTATCCAGAATATTTAAAATACATTGTACATAACAGAGGTGATGTGTAAAATGGGACAGCCTTTTGTATTCACTTAGCATAATTCCTTCAGATTTTCTTCCTCGTGTGTGTGTGTGTGTGTGTGTGTGTGTGTGTGTTGTACATGTGTATACACATATGTTCTTGCGTCCTACACATGTATGTGCATACATGTGGAGGTCTGTGGCTGATGTCAGGGATCATTTTCAATCTCTCGTCCACTTTATTTCCTGAGGCAGGGTCTTGCAATCAGGCCCAGAACTCACTGATGTATCCAGTCCTGCTAGTCAGCTTCCTCTAGGGATCGTCTGTCTTGGTCTTCCAAGGCTGGAATTCCAGGCGGGCCAAATGCCCACCCAACACTTATGTGAGGTTCCAGGGATGAGAATCTGAGGAACTCTAGTCTTCGTGCTTGCTGGCCAAGCATTTCAGTGACTGAGCTGTCTCCCCCCCAGCCTCTCCCTCCCTCCTTTACCAAGTATCTGTACTTCTCTGTCATATTTCTAGTGCTGTTTGCTGTTTTGTTAAGAACATGTAAGTCTGCCTTGTGGCACAGGCCTGTAATCACAGGTACTTAGGAGGTTGAACTGCTTACCTTTGTTCATGTGAGAAGGATTAAAAAAAAAATCATTAAGTTTTGACTTCTCTGAAGCTTTCAACCTAATCCTAACTACAGTAATATGAATTAGAGTTTGCGCATTTCATTTTCCGTCTTCTCCCAGACTGTGCTTCAGTGGTATTCAGGATATATCCTGGTAACGTTCACATTGCCACCTTCAATCATACTTCTCCAGCCTGTCTGGCCTGTCTGTAGCGTCCCAGCCTCATCCATCACAAAGCAGCCTTCTCCCATTCACAGCACACATCCATCCGCTTATCCATGTGCTTTTCCTCCATGGCCACAGATCTCACATTAATGAATTCCTGATGGAAGATGTCATTCTGTAAATATCTCTCTCTTATTGGTTAATGAATAAAGCACTATTGGCCAATAGGAAAGCAAGATAGGCGGAACTAGGAGACAAGGAGGATTCTGGGAGATGTAGTAGAGAGGTGTAGATGTAGATTTTTTTAAGGGAAAAAGATGAATAGGAATGGGTTAATATTTACCACTGAGCTAGCCAATAAGAAACCCTAGTAACAGGGCAAGCTTTGTATCACATACAGTGTTTCTGTGTGTTATTTGGGGCTGACACGGCTGTGGGACCAGGCTGGTGGGAAAACTGCTCGTAACAAATTCCTTCTTATCATAGGTCTAAGGTAAGTTAGGGAAACAGATATCTGTTTCCCCAGGGAAACTTCTCACACGAACTGCCTTCCTTAGGCTCCCAAAATCCTCCTTGAAATATATTTGTGTGTTGTTTTTAAAACACTAAATCAGACTGTCATTCCTATGCACTCTTTGGCCCTTCAGCGTGAACCTGAAGAATGCATGATTTGGGTATGGCACAATTGAATCTGAGAACAAAATGGCAAAAACACTTCTTGTGTTTTAAGTAAGCTTGAAGTTTTGTGTTCTATCACATTCACTGCTGTCCTTGGCTGTGTTCGAGCAGCAATCTACACGATAGACATACTTCTGGAAGTAGATGCTATTGTGATTTTCTTGTCAGACAAGGGATATGAGTCTCAAAGAGATTACAGTGTAGAATTACATTCAGTTCCAGGAGGATTGCTACCTGGTACCAATGGCCACAGCATAAAATTTGATCGTAACAATTCCCCAAGTCTTCTAAAGGAGCGAAGGGCAGCAACTGACTCACGCTCCCATCTGGCCCTTGGCAAATTCTGGAGGAAACTTGTCAGCTTTAAGGCTGTCTGCAAATGTGTCAGGCACAGAGAGCTGCTCAGGTGACTCCCTTAGCACAGGAGTCAGCAGGAGACTAAAGTAGAATCAGTATAGTTTCCCCCACCTCCCTTAGGACAACTTCTCCACAAGGGCAACTCAAAGAAACCTGCCTAGAGCCCAGCTTTCATCCTTGTCCATCTCTAGTGATCCGATGGGCTCCCTCATTCATCCGCATCCCTCTACATTTCTGGCTCCTGACCCTTAAAGTACAGACCCCAGTATAAGACCTATGGGCATTCCAGGGAGTCGGTCCATGGTGTATGTGTGTGAAGGCTGCGCACACAGAAGTGATGTGGAGTTAATATAAGCACCCACACTCCATGAGTTCAAACACTCCTCTAGATTCTGACTCTGGTGTGCCCTTTCCTATTCACATAGTTCTCCAAGACATAATGAAGTGGTTCTCCTGTCATTATGAATGGGTATCCTCAAAGTGGCTCCCATGTGCCTTCAAGCCCTCCTCACATATGTGTTATCTTGTGACATCTAGCACTTACCTTCCATCCCGTGGTCAACGTCACCCTTGAAGTCACTGGAATCCCACCAGAAGAGCATCAGGTTCATGGCCAGAACGTTTCCCCACTTTCCCAGGGGAAATACGCAGAAATAAGGACTGAAAACCCAAATAGCCCCTCTCAGTTTTGACCTCAGAGAACTGCTCTGAAAAGTCACATCAACTCTGGCCCTAACCATAACACCCCCCCCCCCCGCAAAAGCTCACTCAGTTTCCATCTGCCTGCTCTTCTGCTAGGCTCCGCAATCCAGAGTCTTGCCACCCTGTGGCAAATTAAGAGGAAGCATTTACCAGCAGAAGAGTTAGGTGTAAAGGGACAGCTGTGACTAATGGGGGTGATAGGGAGGTCTTTATCCCCACTCAGCCAGCCAGGTGCCACACAATCTTACTGTCATCCCTCAGCAGCCAATTCCACTCATGCCAGGACAAGGCCACTGAACACCCCTGGGTCACTAAAACCCTGCAATTGACATGCCTTGGAGGTGCGGGGAGCAACCCAGCATGCTTCCTTTGGGAAAGTGGTCCAGCCACTTGTATCCACTTTCTATTCTGGGATTTTTAACAGCTACTGAGTCCATTAGCCGAACCAACAGTGAGAGCAATTGAAGACCCAAGTGCCTCGAAATGTTTAGACACATAATGCTTACCTGGCATAATGCCTAGGAAAGGGGAGCCTGGATGGAACTCTTGATCCCAGGGCCCTCCACATCCTGCAAATTAAAGGAGAAACGTCAGATTTGGGGGTTAAAGATGTAATTTGTACAGATGCTAATAAGATACATTGGAACTTGAAATCTAGTTAGGTTAGAAGATACTTCGCTGATGACAGTTATTTCTTCTCCCAAGGGCACAGCCTCACAGCTTACTGTGTGATGCTGAGTGTCAATGTGACCCCAGTCCGTCCACAGTGAACCCCAAGGTTCTAGGAGTCAGGTCCCTGCTGACAACCATTCAACGACTATTATACCCCAGCTATTCCTACAGTTTCTAGTGTGCTATTCACATTTACTAAGTGTTAGTTGGCCAAGACTATAAATAGATGGGAGGACCAAGGTCACCCAGTGCCATTTTATCATTCCTATAGGGAGAAGAAAATCTAAGTCTGGAATAGTAGGATTTTTTTGGACCTGGTGAAATGATCTCACTTGCATGTGATGTAACCACTTTGAGAATTTGAGGCTCTTAAACAAAGTGCTTTCCAGGTAAGTGTCTGTATGGTCCCTGTCTTCTGGAGAGGCTGGGTCACTTCCCAGAGCCCACAACAAAACAATGGTTCCCATTAAAAATGTTCTTGATGCCTTTGGGGTCTGGAATGCTGCTGGGACCCAAATGTCTGTGCCCTGTAACCCCTACTGTGTGTTAAGTCCTAAACCCCAGTGTGGAAATATGTGGAGGTAGAGCCTTTAGGAGCCGATTAGGCCACCAGAGGAGAGCTTACATCTTCCATGAGTACCCAGAGAAGTATGTACCCATGAACCAGGAAGCAGCCCTCACCAATCCCGGCTCAGCCTCGATCTTGCTGTTCCCAGATCCAGGGACTGGAAGATAAATGCCTCTCTTCATTACAAGCCAAACTATTCTGCAGCATTTTAATAGCCATCATAGTAGACTCACACAGATCCTCTTTGAAAACCCAATATTACAAAAAGTTGAGAAATATATAGTTCTCATGCAAGCCAGAAAGTTCATGAACCTGTTAAAAATTGGACCACACACCCAGACTAATGAACAATGTGACAGTAATCCCAGGCCCCGAGTCAGACACATCTAGTTCCCCCTGTTTTTCACAGGTAATTCTTAAGTGCTAGTGTGAGTTAACCCAAGACTTTAAAGCCTCAATATTATAGACAGTGTCCAAAGTCCTCTTCTTCAATCGATTACTGGCCCCTTCCTTGGAGTAACCATTGTGACCAAGTAATTTATATCATTTTGAGGGTACATTAAATATATGTCTTAAAATTATGTGGCACGGTTGAATGTTATTTGAAAGTTTACACAAAGGACATTTTCATAACCCTTTTATGTCCTTGCAAAATTTTCCCACTTAAGCTTCTGTATGGTATCCTCAGTAAGATAGACCCCATCATCAGCATCTCTCTACATGACGGGGTGGCCTCTAGCATTTTTCTTTTCAAGTGAAGCCTCAGTAAATACTTTTGTGCATCATCTCAAACACAGAGGCAGGTATTTGTCTGAAAAAAAAAAAAAAAAAAAACCACTGACACCGACACCCAGAACTACTGAGTGACAGAATATGTAAGTTTAAAAATACTTAAACTGGGGGCTGGGCAAAAGACTCGATGGTTAAAAAGCACTGGCTTCTCTTTCAGAGGACGCAGGTTCAATTTCCAGCACACACACAGTAGCTTACAGCTATTTGTAAATCCAGCTCAGGGCGCTGATACCCTCTCTTCTGTGATGCATAAGCATACGTGCAGATAACACATATGGGTCATTGCTGGGAGACGGCTCAATGGTTAAGTATGCACACTGCTCTAGCAGAGGACCAGAATACCACAATTCATACTGGGAGGCTCACAACTAGCTGGTAGTCCAGCTCCAGGGGGAGTCCACACCTCCGTGGGTACCTGCACTCATCAGCACAGCCCCTCCTGCACACATAATTATAAGAGATGGGTGTACCAAGTCTCCCTGAAAAGCTGTTTATAGTCTGTCTAATACTGTATAAAACTTATAATGTGCCCATGGGCAAGCATTGCTTTTATCAATGACAGTACCTATTTCTCCATTCTGATTAATAAAAATGATTTCTTTTTATCATTTTAGTTTTAATTTTCGAAGTTAGTGCTGGTGGCTGAAGCATTTTTGTATTGTGTGTGTGTGTGTGTGTGTGTGTGTGTGTGTGTGTATTTTGTGCGAGAATTATGTTTCCTTTGTTTTTATATCGTCTGCTTTTTGTCACTGATTCAAGAAGTTGCTTTTAGTACTCTGAAAATACTGCTTAATTAACTTTGTCAAGCATATCTTCTTTTGGTGTATAATAAGCACTCACAGGTAATTATTGACTATTATCCATTGCTAATCTTAAAAGGTTGCTCTACATGGAGACAAAATCATGCCTACCTCTAACTTCAACCTATTAGTTATAGATCTATTTTCTACAGTAAATGAAAAATGAACATCATAAACATCTTTTAGGCTGAATAGTAGAAGAAAATAACATCTGATTTCAGTTCATAACTTTTACAATAGGTCTGGTTTATTTTCCTTTCCAGCTAGTGTTGAAGAAATCAAATGGTTACCACAGCAGGACAAAGTCTGCATAGAAGTAAAATTATTTTCACTCAAAAACCTTTAAAACAAAATTTACAAAAGCATTTTTCATAATAACCTCAGCTTGGGGAGATGCAGAGACATCCTGTCCTTTTCTCCCTCTGTGAAATTACCTACAAAATCATTGTTCTTAAAATTGGCTCCTGGTGCTAAGTAACTAGGCAGTTTTCTGTGAAGGTGAATAGCCATGACCCTTTCTGTATCCCAGCCATGCTCTGCAGGCCACGGACCCTCTTTCTGAACCTGACTCCCTGTGAGCCTCTAACACATGCAAGTATGGGGGGATTATTGCCTCAAAGGAAACGGTGGCCCGAGGAACAAATGCATCCTTTCTTATCTGATCTGGGTGCCTTCCTGGTGTCCCCAGCCACCATACCCAATGTCCATCAAACCTCTGAGTAGAAATTTTATCTTCTGTGTTTCCTCTATGCCCGTTTAATATGAGTGCATGCATGGGGAGATGAATGAATGGACTTATTAAACGTGATGCCTGTTTGGAAGTAGCTCCCACGTTTCCGCACACCTTTCCAAGAACTCCCTCTACATACTAAAACTTTAAAAGTGGTGTTTTAAATTGCTGCATGGTAAATCTGACATTGGAGGCTATGAACATATTTTCATGTCCTCACTTCTGTTTCTCCACCATCAACACTTCCGGTGACACCATTCTCTCCCCTCACCCTCCCTCTCCCCCTGCAGACTGCTTACTTCCTCCCTATCAAGATCTTCTTGTATTTTGAGAATATCTTATGGATGGAATCATACAGTATCTGACCTTTGGAGAATGACCTTTGTTTTTGAGATGAGCCTAATGTATTCGAGATCCATTCACACCAACAGTTAGCTCACTTTCACTCCTGAGCACTGTTCCTTTATTGGTGGGACCTCAGTGAATCTGTCTATACACCCACACAAAACAATTTGCCTTGTTCTCGATGTAGAGTGGTAATGGGTAGAGCTGTAATGATTGTTCCTGTACTGTTCTTTGGTGCAAAGCTGAGTCTTAGTTTCTCTCGGGTTAATTCTCAAGATTGGAGTGTTGGATTGTACGGTAAATGCAGGTTTAGTTTTTGAAACAAATTGCCAAATGGTCTTCCAGTTTGGGGGGGGGGGGAAAGCATCTTTCCTTGTTTCCTTTTCTTGGGACAGACTCTTTCCCGGGGCTTCTTTTGCATTGTCCAGAATGCCAGCTCACTTCTTGTCCTTCAGGGCCAAGGATGCAGTTGTCCATCATGGCATGGACACAGGGCTCCAGCAAGGCACATCCCTGGTAGCCTTTCTCCCCTGGCTTCCCAATGCCCATTGTCTCATAGAGTCAGATTCTACCCTTAGAAGACAATATGTCCACCACTGTCTAAGCTCAGACTTAGGGACAGGGTGTGGAATGTCCAGAGGAGTGCAGGCATAGGCAGAGGGCACCCAGCCTGCCTAACACCCAATCCTCAGTAGAGAGTCAACTCGAGTCCCATCTCTTTTGTTTTGTTTTTCCTATACATGCATCACCCTTCCCCCACTGAGCAATTAGCTTCACAGAAGTAGGTAAGATGCTGAGTGAGGGCCATTTCTGTGGACTTGGGTTCACAGAGGTCATTCAGAATGGCCAAGGAATTACAAACACGCGGTAAATTCTGTCACCCTACCACCCACCCTCCCACACACTGTTAGGATGGAAAAATATAGCCTAATTCTCCAGTGACCCCAGGAAGCTGGGAGTCTTAAGTTCCAAGCTGACGGTCACCTACTCTAATGTTACGGCAGCCTGTGAGTGAATGAACACCCAGAAGCCTGTGCCAAAACAGACTTCTTAGGCTAAACACGGGCTGGGATAGTTTAAATTAATTGGTCCACACTGGATGCTACGAGGTGATTGGTTCACCATGCGCGGGCTTTGTTGTAACCCTATAAAAACTGTCTCAATTCTGTACCAGGGGTCGCTCAGCCCTCTACCCTGCATGGTGTATGGCTGATGGCCCCAGTATACTAGAATATAAAGGACCTTATGCATTTGCATCAAGACTGCTTCTTGTGAGTGATTTGGGGGGCTGCCTTTCCTGAGTGGGAGCGTGAGGGACCACGCTCTCGCAGGTCTTACAACACCACAGGATTTATGCTCCGTAACTCCATCAGACTCACCGTCCCCAGAAACACTCTCATTCCACGCTGGGGTCCTTTTACTCCAATAGAGATCATTCTCTGTACAGTGTTCTCTACAGAAATTCCACCTTCTGTTTATCTTCAGTGTTTAATGTGAATGCATGTATGGGTAGATCGACAAGCCCAGGGACTATCCATCTATTCTTTCCTCCTATTCCTCCACGATGAGGCTAGTGCGACGATTTCTTTCCCCCAACCTTCTGTGCTGTGCGATTAGTATAGAAAAGCTAGCTATGTTTAGAAGTCTCTCTTCTGGCTTCTTTCTTTGGGTCTAATAGTTCCAAATTGATGCTTTGGCAGCAGGATGGAGAAGCAGGGGACCCTAGCATAGAACAGGTTGAAGGTAACCCTCCCCAAAGGTTACAAGAGGCACCATCTTCTCTTAAAGGAAGCTGAACCTCATGTCTGTCATCTCATGATCTGTGGCTTTAAGCACAGTCCTGCTGATGAACTATGATGACTTCAGGCCTCATATCCTCAAGTTGTCTCATTCTTGACAAACCTTCCCAAAGACAAAAGGAGATTTTTTTCTCAGTGTCTGCCGCCCCTCCCCCCATGCCTCCAAATCTTGACATGACACAGAGCATGATTCTCACACTGGCTCTGGACAGTGAGGCAGTGGTACCATCTGTGAGTAAAGTTATGCCAGCATCGGCTCTGTGCGAAGCTGGGAGGCCACACAGGCCTGCTAAGGACTGATACTCCTGCCCTATTTCCTTTTGCTGCAACACCTCCTTGACCAGCCTGCTGGGTTTCCCTCATTTCAGGAATTGATCACACACACAGCCCAGTGCCATTCTTCTGTCCCCCCACATAACGACTGTACATCCCCTAGGCTTGTTGACTACCCAGCAGTAAGGGCTCCAGAGTAGGATGAGAGTGTTTCTGGGCACAGTGAGTCTGATGGAGTTACAGTGCATAAATCCTATGGTGTGTGGGAGGGTGGGTGGTGGGGTGACAGAATTTACTGTGTTTTCTTAATCCCTCGACCATTCTGAACAACCTCTGTGAACCAAAGCCCACAGAAGCCCTCACTCAGCATCTTACCTACTTTAGTGAAGCTAATTGCTCAGTGGGGGGAAAAATGACATTTAAAAATGTATCTTTCAAACCAGAAAGCCAAAGCAGGGCTCAGCGAATATTTTATTAAGAAGCAGGTCTTAAATAGCCTGGGTTTTGGGAGATAAATAGCCTTTGTTACAACATGATGCTCTACAGAAATAGTGAAGGAAAGCATATAAAACAGGTATGGGTGTGTGCCAATAAAACTTTATTTGCAAAATCAGATAGTGGCTTAGATTTGGCCAGTGAGTGTACCTCAGTTTACTGACATTTGTTCTGGGGTTGACAGATACAATGGTTTGCATGTTCTCCCAAGGCAACAATACAGTATGACACTGTTACTTATCCCCAGTGCAAGAGTGTTGGGGGGGGTGGGGGGGGCCCGGTGTGAGGTAATTAGGTCATGCAGGCTCCACCCTCTGAAAGCGAGTTTGTTATCATGGGAAGTGACATTGTTATGAAAAGACAAATTTGTGGGTGCATGAGCTCTGTCTGTCTCTCACTTCTCATCCTTCCACCATGGGATGATGTAGCAAAAGGCTCAGGAAGATGCCAGCCTCTCCACCTAGGACTTCCCAGCCTCCTGAAGGCAAGCCAACAGACTCCCCTTCATTACAAATGACCCAGTTAGAGGTACTCTGTGGTAAGTGCAGCTCAGACTGAGACAGCAGGTAAACCAGAGACAGAGACTAGGTCCCTCTCCTGTCAGCCTCGGGGCACTCATATTTATTTAGTCTTTTAGAACAGAGAGGAGCACTTATGGTTTTTGTGGGTATGCTGCCTTTTTATTACTAAAACGTGAATATCCTCCCCTCAGAGAGACCACCCCTGACCATATAATTTAAAACCAATACTACCTATCACCCCTAGCTCTTTGACTTGCTTAATTTTTCAATTGTACCCATGGCTTTGTAACATTCTGAGATTTACGATATTTTTTTTTCTGTCCATTTTTCTCAGAAATGCTGATGAGGGCAAGGGTAATTTTAATCTTACTGTTATCTTCCCATACTTTGAACAATCACATAGTTGGCCCTTGTTAATATTTGACAATTGAAAGAATGAATAAATATGAATAACCTTAAGGGAACTGGAGAACTTGGAGGTGAAAACGACAAGCTTTTTTTTCATCTTTCTTTTCTAAGTCAAATAGGCTCAGCTCCCACTGCCATTAGGTGTCTATTTACTTATTTATTATGAGTTGTGTGGGAGTTATTAAGAATGAAATAAATAGAAATAGAACACTGCAGCCCCCACTGAGCTGCCCCATGCTCTTACTCACAGTGGAGTCCACTGAGTTAGAGGGAACCATGACTAGAAGGAGACCTGGACCAGAGCTGATCTCGAGGGTGGAGGGACAATGCAGGTATTAGACAAAGGTACCAAGACTTACTGGATCTCCAAAAACTATTTATGGGCAAAGATCTTCTTTTTCTTTTCTCAAATCATCGCCAACCATACGAATAAGCCCTGGCAGGCTTTCACTCGGGCAGGTGGCTCCAGGGGTCAATTCTTCCTAAGAACCGAGTAGAATGTGTGGGAGGTCCAGGCCATGACAATAAGGCTGCAGCCAACTGAAAATGAGATCTGCAGGAACCAGGAACGGCCTCTACTTTCTTCTCATTTCCAAGTGTTAAGTGTGGAAGTGAGACAGGATCATTCATTTGCCAAGCATAGATGGTGTGCTGGCTAGGACCATAGGTGCCTCACTGGGGATCAAACCAAAAGACAAGGCTCTTGGAATCCAGGAAGCAGCAACAGCTCCCCTTCAAAGGAGAGAGGAAGACACAAACAGGAGTCAACTGGGAGAACAACTTTGATGTGGAATAACCCCTGTTGACATGGAATATTCTAGGACCTACCCTCCGTGAAAGCATCCTCCGTGGGGGCAATGGGAAGCTGCTGCCTGGGATATTTACCTTGTTACCTACTTTCCCCCTCCCCTTCCCCTCCCAGGCAAGGCCTGAGTACTCAGATTCTTCCAGCAGGGCTTGCTTCTGGCTGCCTTGAGAGAGACTTCATTTATGATTAACATTTTCTACTCTGCTCAGTGCTTGGAATATTTTCCCCCTTTGCTTTATTAAACCTGAATATGCTAACACTAGGTAATTTCACCTTCATTAATGTACCAAAAAAGCAGCTTTTTTTAAAAATCACTTCTCTCCAGGATTCAGGCATGTATCTCTGGACGTGCTGGATCAGAAGGCAGAACTGGGAAGGAACAGTTATTTTTCTTAATGTGTGACCAAAACATCTGGCAGAAGAACTCTAGGGGAGAATGACTTATTTGGGCCTGTGGTTTTGCGAGAATGTTGTGACGGCAGCTGGGTAGCTCTGTGCGTGTTGATTGGAGTCTGCTCTCATCCCTGTCTATCAGGAGGCAGAGAATGCAAACCCAGACTACAATTCTCAAAGCCTGTCCCCAGAGACCGCCTCTGCCAGCCAGGTGGCACATGCTCTCAGAACAGCATCACCAGCCAGGGATTAGGAGTTCAAACACATGAACGTGTAGGGGACATTTTAGACCCAAAACGCAAGTCCTTCCCCTCATGGCCACCTCATGACAAGAAGTTCATTTAGGGTAATGTCAAGGGCTTCTGAAGTTCTCAACACCGTCCGAGAGACCAGTCCCTTCTAAGACCAAGACGATCTTTTCTCTGTGAGAGAAACGTTAACATCTCTGATATATGAGGCCACGGAGTAAACACTATGGCCACAAAGGGGAGGTTTAAGAGGAAAGCAAGAAAAGATAGCAAGACCAGAATCAAACCTTGAAGCTCAATATTGCAGCATGTGGGGCTCATAGTCATGAGATTATTCAGGCTCCTATAGGCGCGGGTAGTTCTACCCTTGTGGCCTTATTGCGTGCAGCACATATAGTTTCTTTCTGTCAGACAGCTCCACTTGGTGCCTGCAGCTTTACTCAACAAATGCCCCATGTTTGCTCAACAAATGTCGGTAGCTCTGACATTCTGGCCTGTCCACTGAAATGTAGGCTTTATCTTCACTGACTCATGCAATGGCCCATCCAGGCTTATCTACATGAATTCCAACCTACTGACCTTACCAGCTTTTACCTTGAGCTTTGGGGCAAGCGCCTTTTGTTGTTTTTTGTTTGTTTGTTTTGATTTTTTGAGTCAGGGTTTCTCTGTATAGCCCTGGCTGTTCTGGAGCTCACCTGTAGACCACACTGGCTCTAATTCACAGAGATCTGCCTGCCTCTGCTTCCCGAGTGCTGGGATTAAAGGCATGCGCCACCACAGCCCACAAGCACCTTTTAAACGAATGTTTATCAGCTGGAGAGATTGCTTCGTGGTCAGAGCGCAGAGATTCTATTTCCAGAGGACTCAAGTTTGGTTTGCAGTATCCATTTAGGGGGTTCACAGCTGCTGGTAATCCCCACTCCAGGGGGTCTGATGCTGACCTCCTCAATAAAAACAGGTACTCTATCTATTGGCATCTGCCTTGACTCTGCAGCTTTAGCAGCTGCTTTCCTGGGCAAATCACTCAGTGTTCATGCCTTTCGCCTTTATCTCTTGCTCACCAGGAATGCATGGTGGCAGGAATAAGGGGCAGGTATCTTATTGTGACACGAAGCAGAGATCGGTTAGTACTCAACTTGCTTTCTTATTCCCATTTTTACTCAGTCCTGGATCTCAGCCCTCAGACAGCATCACCCATGTTTTAATAGGCGGGGTTTCCCCTTCTCAGTTAATCCTCCCCTCAAAGTGAGAATCTAAATCCAGTCCAGTTGAAAATGAAGATTAGCCTTAGGAGTCCTGAGCCTTAGGAAGACTCCTACTTTGTTCGGCATGGGGATTTGTGGAATCTAAAGGGATGTTCTGTTCACTATAGGAAACCTTGTGGAGAAACAGGCATGGTCAAGGCAGGCATGAACGGCCAAGCTCCTCTGGGAGGCTTTCAGATGGATTTAGGCTTAACAGCCCACAGAGAGTATAGGAGCTCGGGCAGGGTTGTTACTTCACTTGAAACTAACATATTGTATTAGTAAACAATTAATGGGAAAACATTTGGCTCTCTGGGACAAGAATGGCTTGGAGAGTGCTCCCTGCCATTAGTGGGGGGAGGAGGGGTAGAGAATGTTAGCTGGCTGAGGAAGTGGTAGAGGCTGGCAGTCCCTGACTGTGGGACCTTAAGCCCTGGAAAGAGGAGCTGGGTGTCCTGGGTGAAAGCCATTCTGCTGTGTCACTCCTTATGTGCTGAATGCTCTTTGGTTGGATAGCATGAAGGAAGAAAGTAGGACACACAAATTCTTAATTTTAATGTATGCTAATTCTATAACTCTCTTTTCAAATATGAGGGGACATTTGAGTAGGAGATACTACAACTCAGAAAAAAATAGGTCTAAGTGACACTCCGCTTTCACAACTTTGCAGATGGCTGATACCATGGTTTTAGACATATTTGATTCTTCAAGACAGGGTTTCTCTGTGTAACAGCTCTGGCTGTTCTGAAACTCACTCTGTAGACCAGGCTGGCCTCCAACTCACAAAGCTCTACCTGCCTCTGCCTCCAGACTGCTGGGACTAAAGGCGTGCACCACCACCATCCAGAGATTTGGGGTATTTTGATAAGAGAGTAAAAAGTAATTATTTTAGCTAACATTTGCTGCTTGCATCTGAGAGTTTTGTTTGTTAATTCCCTTCACCCTCACAACACACCTGTCAAGGAGGGGAGTTCAAGCCACAGGTCTTGACAGAGGTGAGATGTGAGGCACTTCCCTAGCAGAGATGGGAAATCCTGTTCCTTGTAGAGAAACCAGCATCACCTCATGGCTTTGCTCACACAGGCTTCAATAGGTTAAATGCTGGACAAATGTTTGCTCTCCATAAAATAGACCTTAGCGCCACTATCTTTCCCAATGTGTGTAGTTCCCACTCCAGGCTGTCCTGGGAGCCAGGGAACGGAGCCAGCCCGAGAAAGCGCTGATTTGCACTTTGAAGAGAGTCCAGCATGTTTGTCCTATGCAGAGGAACACTGAGGTCTTTCCTTAGCTCCTGTCAGACCCCTGGATTGGCCTGCCGATGGGTTCCTAAGCCCAAGCTACCAAGAGCTGCCGCCACCCCATCCTCACAATCCTGAGACTCCCCTCCCTCCTGGGTCCCAGAAGACGCCTCCCAAGCCCATGTCAGATTCCTCAGCAGATCGCCATGTGAGCCCTTCCTTCTTTGTTTGTTCTTCATGGAGAGTGGCTTTAGGTTCCCAGCAGAAGAGAGGGAGGGGCACAGAGACTTCTCTTACTTGGGGGCTTCCCACACAGCCTCCTCCACTATTAGCCCCACTCCAAGGGGTACGTTTCTTATAGTTGACGGCCCTCTGAGATAAGTCATCCCTTCCCACAGCCCATCGTTCACATTAAAGTTCACTCTTTATTGTGTTTCCGCTCTTGTTTTGGATGCTACGGATTTGGACACGCATCTGCTATTACAACATCACATGGAACACTCTCACTGTCCTAGAATCCTCCCTGCCCTGCTTGTCCTCCCTTTTTTTTTTTTAACCTCCTGTCCCTAGCAACCATTGACAGTCCCTAGCAACCATTGATCTTTCTACTGTTTGTGTAAGGTGGCCTGTTTGTACCTTCATTTTTAAAGATGCCCACTATTTCTTCTAAAAAATTACTTGTTAGCGTGAGGAGAAGGGAAGCATGAGTCAGGACATGCGTGTGCAGGTCAAACCCTGCCTGGTTTTTCTTCCCATCATGCATGTCCTGTGGCTCGAACTCATGCTGTCTAGCTTGGCAACAGATACCTTTGTCCAATGAACCATTGCTCTGGCCCTGCTTCATTTTCAGATTTGTGGCCTAGTTTTTGTTGTTTTTGTTTGTGGTATTCACTCCTCTTGTAAACAACATGCCTTCTTCTGAATTCATTTCTTTCTACATATTTACTTCTTTCATTTGGCTTTTCTTCCTACTACTTAAGGCACACGGTGTCGTTGATGTGCCATGTTGAATTGTGTTTTATGAGTTGCAAGCGCTTTTATTTGGATTTTTTCGTTCAACAATTTTATGCTATGAGCCCTTTACATCCATTGATTGTACATGTGAGAAAACCAAGATGAGGCTGTTTTTGCTAATTTGCTCAATGTGATTGCAGTTGGAAAAAAAAAAAAACCTCAGATGGTGCCGTACTTGTCATTATTCAAGCCAGTATCCCCACTGAAAGGCTGAGATTCTTGTCAAGTTGAATCACTTGATGGCTCAGGGAGTGACCACTTCAGGCTCAACAGACGGTCACCTTGAGTGCAGCCCAGAAGCCCGAGTGTGGACCTGAAGCCTGAGAGAGGGGCTATAGGAAAAAGGAGACAAGTAAATGTGGAGTTCACGCAGGATGCATTGCTCGTTTAAAAAGCCCACAAAGCTGTCTGCTGGCTGGAGCTTTCCGTCGAGACAGCCAGCTTTTTGTCTTTGCAGCTTCGGGTGACAGCCTGGGTCTCAGATACCAAGTGAGTCCCTGATCAACCCCCCATGTTTAGGGTGACAGAGGACATGTGGCCCAGCTCACCTGCCTCCAAGATGGGCATGTGTGACAGACACAACACAGGGCAACCTTCAAAGGACCAGAGACCCTGTTCCTGAGTGTGCCTGAGAAGCCTGAAGGGGACATTATGATGCTCAGTCCCCCAGCCTCAAAAGATCTTTGCAGCTGCATTTTAACTCTTTCAAGCCCCCTCCTAAAGCCTTTGCAGGGTAAGAGGGGAGTTGAAAGGGCCGAGGCTCTAATGCCGAGGTCTGCCCCTCTTTTCGTTTTGATCAGAAAGGCCTCTTCTCATCTTTCAGTGGCTCCTTTTTGTCCTTCCAAAGGAGGGAAAAAATAGCAGTTAATGGCTTTGCAGTCATACCTCCCCGTTCCCCGAGCACTTTAGATAAATGCCACCAGGCCTGTTGATTGGAACATGTTCCGCTTCTAAATAGTCTTTGCTATTCAGTCTGCTGGTAGAGATGGAGATTAAAGACGAGGCAATAAGAGCTGGAGACATTGGTGATGCTTCCCGTCTCTTTCTTTTGCTTTTTGTTATTGTTTTTCTCTCAATGATTTTTTTGTTCTCACAAAATTAGTACATACTGAAAAAAAATCAAATAATAACGTACAATTAAAAAGGCATCATTCTGCCTTCTGGGAACTCAACTCTTCCCAGTACAGCTCTCCAGAGGTAATCGCCACTAATGCCTTAAATTCAAGCCTTTGAGATGCTTTGTTGTACTTCAAACATAAAGCTTCTTTGGAAAGATACACTAGTACATATGTGTATAAAGAAAATGCATCCCTGTTCAATCTGTTTTCACTTCTTTAGGGACCAGTTTTGCATCACTGTATACTAATCTGTCTTTCATTTTTTAGAATCTGACATTTTCCAGACCAATTAATAAAGCACGGCCTCGTTCCCTCCAGGCGTTACATAGGACTTCACAGTTGGGCTATACAGTGACTTATTTAACCTTTCTCTAATTGGTAGTGCTTTCAGTCATGTCTGCTTTGTGACAATTCTAAATAACAGACCAACAGATATCTTCAGTTGTACCTTACTTATTGGTGCTGCTATGTCTGAAGGTTCAGTTTCTGCAAGCAGAATTTCTGGGTCACAGGTTACATCCATGTATGGGTTGAGAGACACTATCATTAAATAAATAACATCCCAAAGGTCGTATCAGCCATTAAAATACAGGCAGTGTCCCCTCCTCAGGATGCTTGGCCACAGTGCAGGAAATACAACCTACTTGTTTTGATGAGGCCACAGGCAGAAAGCAGAATCCTGATGCTGCGGAAGTCAACTTCTTTCTCTGCTGTGAGGATTTGCAGCTTGTTAATATTCGTTAACCGTGAATCTTCTGCATTGAGCTGCCCTGCTAAATCATGTGTTCATATCTTTACTAAGAGACTTGGACTGGCTGATTTCATAGGGACTCTGTAGCCCGTGATAACTCATTTTGTTCTAATCAACCAAACACAAGAGCTCTCCCCCTTTCATGTGTTACATTCGTCATCTTCTCCTGTCTGTCTTCTTGGTTTCTTTGGTTTAATTTCATGGTTGGAAAAATCTTTCTCCAGTAAGAGCTGTTGTCTTCTCCAATTCACCTTGAGCACCTTTATTTTACTTTTCTCTGCATGGTGTGAAGTAGGAGCATAATTTTAATTTTCTAGGTGGGAGTTAATAACTTCAGTACATCTTTATGGCTAGTTTAATTAATCATTTAATTTCTCATGATTTTTTAAAAAAGCGAATGGGTTCCATCTTCATATGCACCTGCCATTACATCTTGTTTTTACTGTTTCTTTTCCTACACTGGTCTCCCCCCGGGACCCTCCTGACCCCACCTTGCTCTGTTTCTCCCTAACAACTAGTCCCTCTCTGCTCTCCTAATACATTATGTCTCTATTACTTCCTTTAAGATCTCTCTCTCTCCACTCTCATGATCCTCTGTCTGGTTTTATATACCCATGTATATAAATACACCCAGAGACGCATACATATAATTTCAAATCAGGTTCCCTCGTGTGTATACTTAAGCAGTATTGTAGGGAGCCGTTACAAGTACCGTTGGTAGACAGGAGAGATGTGCATGCACTGGGTAACTGTCAAAACCGTTGGTAGACAGGAGAGATGCGCATGCGCTGGGTAACTGTCAAACCCTGGGTCCCTGCCTCTCCCGTGGCGTCATATGGGCTGATGAGCAGCAGCCAGTCAGGGGGTGACACGTCCAAGGCAGAGGCTGCTAGCCTATATAAGGGATGGGTTTTGTGTGTTTGGGGTCTCTCTGTCCTGTAAGCTTATGCTCTCCCTCTCAAGAGCATTAAAGCTTTACTGCAGAAGGATCCTGAGTGTGCCGCGTCGTTCTTGCTGGCGAGACGGTAGCGCAGGACACCGTATTGTGCTTGAATTTTGCATTATGTGTGTAATGGACTATGAAGTTGACCTTGTTAGCTCTGAAACCAGGCTGCCTGGGTTCAAACCTAAGCCCTGTCACTTACTGCACGACTTTGAACAGGTCGTCAAATCATCCTCAGCCTTGTTTCCCTCACCTAGAAATATGAACAATGATAGTAGTAGTTTTATAATGTTGTAATCACATGAAGTCAGAGATCATGAGCATTCCACAGACTTTTTGTTTTAAGTGATGTTTTTCGAACAAACTTCAGATCTAAGCTCCTACAATAATCTGTATACTCTGTTAGAGCATTTATTAAATCTCCATTTGAAGATTTATCTTTATACTTTTCTCTCTCCCTCCCTTTCTCTCTTTTTCTATCCTTCCTTCCCTCCCTCCCTCCGAGCACGTGTGTGTGTGTGTGTGTGTGTGTGTGTGTGTGTGTGTGTGTGTGTGTGTTTGTGTGTGTTCAGAGGCCAGAAGAAAGTGTCAGGTCCCCGGAGCGGGAGTTACAGGTGTTTGTGAGCTGCCTGATGTGGGTGTTGGAAACCAAACTTGGGTCCTCTGGAAGAACAGTAAACAAGGCCCTAGGTATAATCTCCAGCATCAGTGCATGAGTGCGCGCGCACACACACACACACACACACACACACACACACACACACACACACAATGTGACTTAGAAATGTTAAATAACTTGCCTGATAGAAGATATGGAAGGGCAATAGATCCAAACTATTTGTCTTGTTGTAAGATGAGTTGTTTTCGTTATTCTGGGACTTAGCAATAGTAGCATTATGTACCTCAAGTTCTGACATTTTCTAACCATCATACTTTGATTATCTGAATATACTGCTTTCTACTCTCCCTTGACCCCTTGACATGTATTAATATGCCAAAATTAGTTCTCCAAAAGCACTCCCCATGCACTAAGAATTGGGGGAAAATATCTCTATAACCATAATATATATACATATATCTGTATATATATATATATATATGATTTTCATTATCCCAATAGAATATTTAGCAAAGGATGCCAGCCAATGCTTAATATGAGTTTAATTGCACTGCATATCAAAAGGAGATTCCTGGTGGTGGTAGATCTCAGCAGCTCACCCTTTGCCTGGAGATACCTTCAGACTGGAAAGACCTTCTCTTTGTCTTCAGTCTTCTGGCCCATCCTTTAGGGTATCCACGAGCACTCCATTACTGTAACACAATGACTGAGATATCTACCTTATAAATAGGACGACCTCACTTTGTCTCGCAGTTTGGGAGGTCCTGGACTCATCATTTATTGATCTTAGTGCTTTGGGCGGCAATGGTAGGGGTACATAATGGAAGATATCTGCTCATAGCATTAATCGAGGAGAGAGGTAGAGGGGATTGGAATCTGGTCCCATACTCCCTTTTGAGTGCATCCCTGCAATGACCCAAGAACTTCTAGAAAGTTACCTCCTGGAAGCTCTGCCAGGTCCCAGTGTTGCTACTTTAGATACCAAGCCTTTAACATTCTTTAAGGGAATATGGATTCAAGCCTTCCCAGTAACAGGAGCCTTAAATATGTCTTGGTCAATTGACACACACATTTCACTAGCTCTGTTTCTCTGCAGAACCCTGAAAAACGGTGTCAAATCTCATGCTACTTTTCCTCCCCTGCTAAGCACCCTGGGACAAAGGTCCAAAGATGATTGTCACTTGAAGAAGCTTAGTCACCATGAAAGCCACCTTCCCAAGAGCATCTCTGACTTACAGTGAACTTTGTATAACTAAAAAGAAATGTTCCTGTGTTGACTCGTTGATGTGAATTTCAGCAGCTAGAGTTACTTATCTTTGTATAAGCAGTTGTATCATTGCTGTCAAGAGAATCTAATGAAAGGGTCTGACTCATTTGATGTCCTTGCTCTGATGTAGGACTTTTCAGTGGAAGATATCCTGTCCCTGGAGGTCTGGCATCCTTGAGTGCTGGTCCCAGGGCTGAACTTTCTGGTTAACTCACTGTTTCTTCATGACCGCTGGACTGAAACAGTACTTCTGTTATGAACATTTCCCATATGATCTCTGGATGGAAGGACTGATTCTCAAAACCTGGGCCATATGTCCCTTCCATAACAGCCAAGGATCAGAAAGAGAGACCCCTTTGTACAGAAATGAGAAGGTATCAGATTATGGGCAGCTAGAAGTAAATTCTCACTACATCAAGACAATCCTAAGCGACAATGCAGAACATAGAAAAAAAACAAAGCCACAAGAAACCCTGAACATTGGTGACTCTTGAAGACCCACATTGTCAGTGTTCTGGTTCTGGACTCTATAGGATCTGGTCCAGTAATAAGGAAGATTTGGATTTCAAGAAGTAAGCTCAAATTATCTTGAACACAAATGAACATTATTACTTCCAAAATTGAAATGTCTGCCAATATTCTGGCTGTCAAAATGGCTTTTTACTCAGAGATTCAGAGGATGCTAGTAGAAACCATCATCTCTATCCTCGTCTTCGTTCTTCAAGACAGAGTTTCTCTGTGCAGCCCTGGCTGTCCTGGAACTCGCTTTGTAGACCAGGCTGGCCTCAAACTCAGAATGAACCAACCTATTCCGCCTTCTGAGTGCTTGGATTAAAGGCGCATCCCTACCTTCTCATCTCCTATATACTCTAGTCTCAGTCTCACTGTGGTAGCAAGATGGCTTCCAGAAACTCCAGATAAGCATTCACTCAGGCTCCTAGATGTTCTTTCCATAAACCCCCAGAAAGTCTAATTATTTGCCATAGACTCTGACTGCTGAAACTTCTGCCTCATTCCTAGTGTTTGGGAATTATAACTGACTGGTCAACTCTAAACCATATGATCACCTGAGAATTGGAGTTGGGTTAAATCCACTGTAGCACAAAGTTGGGAGTAAGGCAGAAGTGATCCATTAGAGAAGGAGCCAGGGATGGGCACATGCATGCCAAGAGCTGAAGCAAGTGTCCAGTCTGGAGCATTCCCCAACAGTAGAGCAACCCCAAGCCCAGAAGCACAAAGCACAGGTGAGTAGGGGGGTTTGCTCCAAGTGCGTAATCTTGTTAAGAATAAGAAATGGCTATGGAAGGAACCTGGGGATAGAGGTAGCAGGGAGGGCTTGCAGGCAAGCCTGGGAAGCTGGCCTAGGGAGCCAGAGCTTTTTGGGTATGATAGACACATGCTGAAGAACAAGGTCAAGACTCCAGCCATTAGTGGAGATGGGGATGACTGGTCAGCACGAACTTAGTGTAGCCTGACATGACCAACCTGCTCTTGTGGAGTCCAAGTGGCTGTGGCTGACACTTGGTCCAGTTGGCCAGGATTTATTTCATGGAAGCAGGAGAGCAAAGCAGGTATGTGGAGAGCCAGACTTTCCCGTGCCCCGTCTCTCTTGGGCCTTCATTAGTTTCTATTTCTCCAAGCTCTGTGCCCTTCTCAGTTGTGTGAACAGCCCAAACTTTCCTGTTTGCTGTCCTCTTCTTCCAGAAGCCTAGTTTCTTGTCGCGCCCCCCCCACCCCCGTTTAAACCCTAGCTCTGGCCCAGGTTCATTGGTCTTCCGTGCATCCAGACAAGAACGCAGAAGTCCTGACCTCAGCAGACTCCAGTCTTTAACACATCCTTGCCTTTGCAATGGACTAAAAAAATTGTCTCCCCAAATCCATGTCCACTAAGGGTCATGGAGTGTGGCCTTGGTTAGAAATAGAACCTTTACAGACGTGCCTGGATCAATGATCCAATGATCATGTGACAAGATCATTCTACATTTGGGGGAGGATCTACCTTCAATGATTGATGTCTTTACAAGAACCGGCAGGGACATAGAGTACATAGATGGTATGGAAAGGAAGCAGAGGTTGCAATGGTGTATCTGCAGGTCCACAGAGTTTCTGGCCACCACTAGGAGTTAGTGACAAGTATGGAACAAAGTCTCTCTTGGACCTCCCAGAGGAATCCATTCCCACCAAGACTTTGATTTTAAATTTGTGACTCCCACAAGTGTAAGATAGTGCATTTCTGTTGTTTCCATCCCCCCTTTCACCAGCAATCCAGCCTGCAAAACCAACGTGAAGTAATTAATTTACCCTCATGACTCTGCTGTGGCTTCCGTTCTACAAGTAGAGAGCCTGCTGCCCAGTCACACAGCCACTTAATGGTCCAGCTGGAATTTGAACCTGCTTCTTATAATATCCAAATTAAGACTGCTTAGTTGAGTTTGAGACCTGTAGGAGGAATTCGCATGGGAAAAATTTCCTGTTGTTTGTTTTACCTAGAGAGAGAGAGAGAGAGAGAGAGAGAGAGAGAGAGAGAGAGAGAGAGAGAGAGAGAGAGCACATTATGTATCTAAGCAATGGAAAAATTCTATTTGTCACACAAATTTTTATCTCATACCCCAAATCACCAAGTAACAGACTCCTCTAATTGCCACCAGGCAATTTGCTTGGCTGAGGTAAAAGGGAGGTTAGACACTTTCTTAGCTTGCATTGTTTAAGGAAAAAAATTGGAGAGGTGACTCAGAATGTAAAAATCACATTATCTTAAATGATATGAATAGCAGTCAAGGCAAGGACAGGGTCATCTGTGGGTAGAGTTGGAAAGCAGAGCCTCACCGGCATGCCCCAAAACAAGGTTTGCGGGCGTCTGTGTTGCTTCCTTTCCCCAGCAATTGAACTGGCTTGATCAATCGAGTATAATCAAGAATAGCAAAAGCAGCCTCCATGCATTTAAGAAAATAAGATGTTCTTTCCGGTTAACTGCAGGGGGTGAGGCAGATTATCATTCAACCCAGCCGTATAGGAGCACTTAGTAGCTATTTGGAAAAATTCATTCTTTACTTACCTCAGCCAACTTTTATTAGTGTTCTTGGCCCCAGACCTCTTCAGTACATACAAATGGAAAAGGAAATCGCTAAATCACTAAAGGATATGGTAGCTCTGGCCTCTCTAAGACAGACAAGAATCATTTCTGGAGACTGTGCAGTCACGGACAAAGTCTAGATTACGGTGAAGGGGAGTCCTAGTGAGCCTCTATTGGAAGGCACCGCCTTCGTGTACCCAAAACAGCATGCTATGCCCTAACCAAGCCAAAGGTGGAACATGAGATCTTGGTTAGCCTTCCTTCTGAAATACAATGGCTTTGTCATAGGCTTCAAAACTGAAATTTCACAAGGAGCTATCTGATCATGTCCTATTTGCAAAGGCACATGGGACACCCATTTCCTGGGCAATGTACAATTGGGTAAGGTGAGAACACTATACTACCCTACCCTACACTGTGCATGCACCCCCCCCCACACACAATGATCAAAAAATCCAATGAGCCAAAATATTATTAATGCTCATGATAATACTTTCAAGTGAATTCTAGGAGTTGAAGAGTCAAAGAGTCACCCATACAGAGGGCTGCTCTTCCAGAGGACCAAGACTCGATTCATAGCACCCACATGGTGGCTCACAACCATTTTTAACTATAGTTCCAGGGGAATCTGATGCCTTCTTCTGGCTGTGATGGTACCAGACCTGCACATGGTACATATAAATACATTCATGAAAAACTCACATGCACCTAACAGAAAAATAAATCTTTAAGAAGTTTTCTGTACAAAAGGAACCCCCAAAGGGCTAGTAGAAAATGTAGCAGCTATTCAAATAATCTTGGAATAAAAAATGAGACTTTCTGAGCATAAAAGGTATAGAAAAAAACACACACACAGAGGGAGCAATCAATAGATCTAACTACTTAAAAACCCAGTCTTATGTTAAACAAACAAGTTGACTGATCACTCCACGTTATTCCTTGCCCCCATTAAAATCTGTGCATTCAGAAGGCCAAACCAACTCAAATAAAAACACTTGGATGGCCATCAGAGACCACGCAGCTTAAACCCCAAATGAAACAATTTTCATTGCCTAAAACCCAGCTGCACTCTACTCTAGGAAATTATTGATATTCTAGAGGAAAAAGCCAAGGCTTCTCCCTTAAGAATTGCTCTTACATATTTGCAAAGTTTAATTATTTCTATTGTCTAAATTACTTTCTGTCTTTTAGAAGAATTTAAATAATCAATGTCTAGACTTATGAGATTGTTTTAATTAGAAAAAGATAACTTGGGTCACAAAGTAGATTTTTCTGCCTGGCTCCCATGGCTCTGTTTACAAGGTTATTTCTGAATGTATTATTGCTGAAGTGGAGGCAGTTAAAAGGAATCGTCTTTATTCCTTTTCATTATAGCTACTAGAGAATGTTTGGTCTTGGCTTTGATTGCTAGCTAGGGTCTGACAATTACTTTTTTTTATAGGCAACATAAAATATATTGCCTTTTGATTTCCTGTCAGATTTAAAATGTGGCATTCAGAAAGTAATAAACTTAACATGCAACAAACCGAAGCAGGGAAATCGGAGTCTTGGGGCAGGGATTCTCGGAGGGGAGTGAGGCAAGAGATGCTGAACCTGTGAGCAGAACAGACCTCGGGTCCATTCCCCATGCTGGCCAGCTGGAGGCTGAGGGAAGGGGCAAACAATATTCCATAGGGTGAGAGGACATAAAGCCTGTCAAACAAACACAACCTTGTTTGGGATCTAGAAGTTAGCCTTAGCAAGAGGGGACTTGGATACAGATGTAAAACTTCCTCTCTTCCTAGCTTGCATTTTCCACCCTTGGTGTCCCCTCACTGTAAACCTTCCAGCATCCACATTTTATTAAGAGGAGTGGGAAACATCAGAAAAATCTCATCCTGGTGTTTCTATATCAACAGGGACTTGATGAAAAAAACATTGCTCTTTATAACCCGGATGGGTGTGCTAGGTTAATGATGGTCTACCTATTTCACCCCTCTTGCCTTTCAGCATGAGCTTCTTTAGCTTTGACCAATAGGATGTGATAGAAGTCTCTACATATAGTTGTAACTTCTGAGTTCAAGTGATTGGGATGCACTCATAGCCTAGCTGAGAAGGGATGAGAGGTACAAACAAGTGGACAGCCACCCTACCCCCGCCCCCGCCCCACCCTGGAATCCAGCTGGCATGTAGCTGCTCAGCAGACAGCCAGCACCAACTGGCAGCCAGTAAATCAACCATCTGGAACATTCCAGTCTCATGATGACTATCACCTTAAACTGACACCTATGGACCAGAGTAACTACCAGGTTGGACCCATTCAACCCAAAGAACTGGGTTAGACACAGCATATATTCTTTGTGGTTTGGTGGAGCTTGTATGTTCGGGGAGTCTTAAAATGGAGACGTGGGTTATAGGTAAGCACATGACTGTGGCTTCTTAAATTTTTCTTTTTTTTTTTTATGTCTGTGGGTGCTTTCCCTGCATTTATTTCTGAATACCACTTACATTTCTGGCATCTACGCAGGTCAGAAGAGGGCATTGGATCCCCTGGAACTGGCATTATAGACAGTTGTGAGCTGCCATGTGGGTGCTGGAGATTGAACCCTGATCATCCAGAAGAGCATCCAGTACTCTTAACCACTGAGCCATCCCTCCACGTTCCCATGCCATGCTTTTATGGTAGGTGCTGGGATCCAGGGGCAGATTCTTGCACATGTGCCAGCACTCAGATGCTATCCCCAATTTTTATACTTTTTTATTATTATTTTTGAACATAAATGTATGTTGTTTCTGTATGAACAGAAATAAGAAAGTCACTTTAAAGAATAAGGGCAGCTTGGAATCTACAGACTCTTCTGGAAACCGCCACTGCAGAAACAATCTTGGCTGTGGTAACGGTTTTAGTCCGGGAGGGATGGCAGCCACTCGCCCGCTTCCTGTGCCCTTTAGGAGGCCCGTGTGATGTTCCTTCCCCTTTCTTTGAGGAAAATGATACCAATTTTGTTGTGCCTTTCTCCAGAAGCCAATTTTCCCACCTCTTTCATCATGGTGATGCTTCCCATTAGCAACACCCCCAACCAGGAAAATAAATACATCTCACTGACCGCCTTCGAAGCCGATTGGTCACACTTGCAGTGCACATTTGGAGACTGAGATAAAGGCTTGTCGGATGACCTGTATCTTGGGAAGAGCGCATGAGTTACAGTGACCAGATGGGTTCCGGATGGCCTGCAGGGATGGTCTCATCTCTATCTACAACTTCAGCTGCTACTGCAACTCTTAACCGCAACCGGGTTTTACTTCCATACAGCGGGACCTGGGGACAGAAGCCAATGATCTCCAGCCCCAGCATCATGCCTTAATAATAATAGTTCTGGTTATTTTATCCTGAATACTGACAAGTGGCCATTACTATACGACCACAATGGTTATTTCTGGTATCGTCTTTGTTTCCCATTATTCACTCTAGGCGGATTTTTATGAAATTGCTGTGGGCACTGAAATAGAAAACTGCTGTGCCCAGGAGGGTAAGACATCCTAAGGACCAAAGTCCTCTGGTCACATTTTCATCAGCTGAGTAATAAATAAACTCGTTTTCCTTGTGTGTGAGTGAGTGTGGTGTATGTATATGCATGTGTACTTGTTCACGTGTTTGCGTGTGTGTTTGTGTGTGTGTGTGTGTGTGTGTGTGTGTGTGTGTGTGTGTGTGTGTGTATCAAAGATCCATGTCAGGTGCCTCCTCTATCTCTCCCCACCATACTTTTTTGAGACAGTAAACCTGGAGGTCGCTGAGTCTACCAGACTGGCTGGCCAAAAAGCCTCTAGTGTACTCCCGTCTCTGCCTTCCCAGCCATCAGGTTATAGGTACGTGTCACTGCACCCAGCTTTAGTTCTCATGGCTCCTGGGGATCTGAACATACGTCCTCAGACATCTGTGACAAGCACGTCATCGACTAAGAAGACATCTCTCCAGCCTCCGTGTGTTTCTGTGTGAGAACCTTACTTGTATTGTCAGTAATTAGCACTGAATTCACACCAGGTCATGGCACTGTAACAAAACTGATCTGACACCTGTATTTCCACTCTAACATCACAGTCTTCCTGTGTGCCTAAGCTGCTTTTCTTTTTATTAATTTTCCCTCTCTCCCCTGTCCTTCCACTCTCTCCATCATCTGCCCATTCCACAACCCTGCTCCCCCCCCCACTCCTCAGGGAGGGTGGAGACTTCTCATGGGGGATTAAAATCTGTCACATCATTTGGGGCAGGACCAAGGCCCTCCCCCCTGTATCTAGGCTGAGAAGAGTTTCCCTCCGTGGGGAATGGGCTCCAAAAAGGCAGTTCGTGCTCTAGAAATGAATACTGCTTCCATCAACAGTGGATTTTTAAGTAGTAAAACTACCATGAAAAAGCACACAGGGATAAAAAAGTGAAAATCATGATGTCAAATGGACCACAAAGACAACTCTTGTTTACAATCTGAAAGATGAAACAAAGACAGAGTGTTGTCTTGCTCAGTGTCAGCTGAATATGTGTAATTTTTTTTCTTTTACATTCTGCGTTTATCCACAAATGACTTCAAAGGCACCATGGGTATTAATTGGCATAAATAAGTTTTAATGAGTAGGTAATTTCACAAACACAAGCTCTTCAAACAAGGATTAAGTGCATATGATTTTTCCTAGGATAACTGGTACTTTCTACAGAGCCAGCACTCTGTCAAAAATTCCATGTGCATCTTGCTAATTAAGGCTTTACAATAACCAGGAGGCAGGCTAGAAAGATGGGGAGGGTTAAGTAGACATGGAAAGAAAAAGAGCCCAGCCACTTCAGGATCTGGTTGGCATTTCTTGCAGGCTGAAAGTCAAGATTTCCTTGCAGTTTTTTTTTTGGGGGGGGAGGTGTGGGGGAGGGAAACAGAGAGGGGAGAGAGAGGAAGAGATGGAAAGGAGGGAGGGAAGGAGGAAATGAGAGGGAGGGAAAGAGAAAGAATGAGAAAGGATGGAGAGAGAATGGGGGAGGGATTACTCACAAAGACGATATTCCCCATGTCCAGAGAAGAAATCATGATGTCAAACGCACCACAAAAGAATTATTTACAACCTAACAAAGATGTTGTCTTAGCTTTGCCAACTTGGTACAGCCAAGAGTCATCTGAGAGAAAAATCCTCAGCTGAGTCGTTTTGTGGATCAGGTTGGCCTGTGGGCATGTCTGTTGGGGGTTGTTTGGATTACTAATTGATATAGGAGGGTCCAGCCACTATGGACAATGCTGTTCCCTGTGCAAATGAGCTGTAAGAAAAAAACCAACAGCTGGGCAGTAGTGGTATATGACTTTATTCCCAGCACCTGGGAGGCACAGGCAGGCGGATCTCAGTGAATTTGAGGTCAGCCTGGTCTACAAACTGAGTTTTAGAAGAGCCAGGACTATTACACGGAGAAATCTTGTCTCAAAAAACAAAACCAAATTAACAAGCCTCAAAACAAAACAAACAGAACAGCAAACTCTGACCAATATAGGGGCATAGAATGCCTATTTAACCTTACAAGTTACAGTCCTTCATTGAGGGATGTCAAGGCAGGAACTCCAGCAGAAACCGTGGTGGAACACAGCTTGCTGGCATTCTCACTGACTCAGGTCGAGCTAGCTTTCTTACACTGCCCAGGATGGTTTTCCCAGGGACCAGCAACAGAAAGAAAACTAGGACAGATGTTAAAACAGCAACTGGACCTGCTTAAGGCCCAAGTGTTGGAATTTAACCTCCATGCTTGTCTCCCTCCTTAAACCACAGCGCTGCCGCTCATAAACAATCCTGCACTTTCATTTTCAAAAGAATTTCAGAGAAGTAAGCAAACCGCCTCATCTCTGACTTAATTTTTAAGCTTTGCATAATCTTTGAACTTGCCTATGACTCACGCCTGTTGAGTAATACAACTTCAAAAGCCATAAAATCACACTCAAGTATCATCGTCTCTCAAAAAAAAAAAAAAAAACCCACACCCACTCTTGGGCGAGTATGAACTTCTATCTTCCTTAGAAACCCAACTCAGCTTCACCTGGACTCATTCCTAAGGTTCAGGCAATACTTGAGAGAAGGTGCTCTATGGAAGGGACTCCTGGTCTTCCAGCCCGATAGCACAGTCAGCTGGGGCTCTGAAGAGTGTTTTTGTGGTCACTGTTTACCTAAAGGAAACTGAGTCTCCAGCAAGCTAAGTAATAGCACAGGTCATAGATAATGACTGGCCAAGTGAGGTTCATACCCAAGCTTGCCAACTGTAGTGAGATAGGCACCCCACCTGCACCTGTTACACTGACCACACCCATTAGGGCAGGGGAACAGGTGCAGGCGTGACCTGGGGGGGGCAGGTCTGGGATGACAGACCCCAGCTCACGCTCTGACTTCCTGGTCGGAGACAGAGAGCATCCGGAGGCATCCTTGGGACAGGAACCCGCGGTGGTCATCTGTTTCTAATGTAAGTGATTTCTCCCCGAATAAACAAACGTCCATCAGCCTATCATTTCCCAGATTCTTATTTACCATGCTTTAGCCGACTCTAAGGCCTATGGGCTTGTCACTCTGCCCAGTGATTTAACATGGCAAAGCTGAGGTTTGTGCGAAGAAGCTTGCCAAGCCTGGTGATGGGCAACCCCCAGGGCTTTGCAGTGACCTTTACTGAGAAGCAATGGGCGTGGTGCAGAGTTCATGGGCATCAGACCTTGAGATTGCTCTTGACTCCATTCGGCCTGCTTTTCTCGGCCTCACTTTTCGGTTAGTTCAGAGCTCTTCTGGTAGAGCTTGACTCAGCCTCTGGAATGTGTAAGAACTGGAGTTTTTACTGTGGACCCCTAAAATGAACAGAGATACCCACTTTTTCAAACACATCCATTTTCCCAGCAAAAGAGAGATGCTTTATAGTAGAAAACAGTGTGCGTACGAGGAACCACCCAGTAGGTTGTAATAAGCCTTCAGGCTTGGCGGTCAATGTTGTTGTATTAACTGCACGAGCCAGGCCTTGGCCCTGTGCACTGGGACCACTCATTTCACTGTTGTTGTGTATGCAAACTTGACAGAGCTCCCTTCTTATGTCAGGGCTAAATATTATCCAAACACCGGCAAGAAACTCAATTGCCTGTTGTGAGCTGGATGCATTTCCTTTGCTTTGTTTCAGAGTATATTATCAGTCCACCCAGGGTATTTTATTTTCAGAAAGATAGTCTCAGAGAGCAGTGGGTGGGATTTTACAGTTTGGTATTGTTTATACAGGACTATGTTGGGGGTGGCTGAAGTGAGGAGAAATCTAAGCCTAATTTCTGCGCCCCCCCCCCTTACCTTTGATAAGTGGAATGCTGCCTACGCACAGGAACGTTCACACACAGCAACGCTGAGAGGAAAGCTTGCTCTGTTTTTAGCAAATTTATCCCTTGTTGGGGCTTCTCTCCTAAGTCATTTTAAAATTATAGACTGTTCTGTTACATTATCCCTTCACTTGCATCTTGGAAATAACCCGGGTGCCTTGTTAGAACAGAAATGAAGGCAGCTCTCTCATTGAGCATTTATTTGCAAGTGTGGAATGAGATTCTTGGACAGAAAAATCTTCCCTTTGAGTTCCACACTCATCAATGAATCACTCATTATCACTCCATCTTTACTGATGAAGAAAAGCTGAGGTCATCACCTGTGTGTTACATCCCAAAGAATCCACCCCAACACACACACACACACACACACACACACACACACACACACACACACACACACACACACCACGAGTTCACGCACGCATGCATGGGCGCCTGAGGTGAGATCAAAGCAGATGCTGGCCATGACCCTGACTCTTGCAGCATCTACTACCTGCTACAGAGTTCTGGCACTTCTCAGCCCCTCTCACTCCCATCCTTTGCCCTAAACCTCTCCACCCACTGAGATTCCCTTCCCTTCTCCCAGATTCTCTTTCCGATATAACCCAGCCATCTTAGATCCCATGCACCCTCTTGTCTCCACTCTTGGCCTCTTGGTTCTTCTGCCTTTCTGGTCCCTCCTCTGCTGCTCCCCCTGTCTTCTCTTCCTCGCTTGCTCTCCCTTCCCCCGCCCCTCTCATAAACATTCTGGCCATGTTCAATCTGCTACTTTCTCCCTCTGCTCTGGACTCTTCCAGATGCCTCTGGCTGTTCTCTCCCTCACACCTACAATAAAACCCTTCTTAACCACACCATGGAGCAGTCAGGACCTCATTTTCATTCATCATGTAGCTTGCCCCAGCCACCAGAAAGAGAATCAAGTTTTCTAAGACTGAAGTAATAAAAGGGTGGTTTTTCTTATTTGTTTTTTTTTCTCTTGTTTGGACCCAGGGCCCAAGGAATAATGTTTTGAAGTATACTTGATAAAATACAAGCTGGATCTAGAGAGATAGCTCAGTTTCTAAAAATGCTTGCCGTGGAAGCCTGAGGATCTCAGTTTATGCCCCCCTCCTTTTGCAATGTTGAGGTAGCAGAGACAGATAGATCCATAGGCTACTTGGAAAGCTCTAGGTCAGTGAGAGACTCTGTCATAAAACAAGGTGGATGGCACCTAAGGCTCTACAGCCCAGGTTGATCTCTTGTGTGCATGTGCGTACCTGTGCACGCACACACTCTACACATGTACAAAAATACGCGTGCACAGCAGAAATAGTTCAGTTAAATGAAGTGACTAGATTGTCCACATCCCAAAGTGAGGTCCTGTGGACCCTCTATGCACAACTTGTAAAGGATGTTTGGAAAGCCCTGCTTTGTGACATCATAGTGGAGGATGTTCCTTAGAGAGAGGTGCATGGGCTACACATCCTGTCTTCCTCACACAGGTCAGGGGAGAGGGACCTGTCTTCCCCACTCAAACCAAATGTGATGGCTTGGACTGTGCCCACTAGACACAGAAGATCCTAGGGACTGACTTTTGATGCATGCTGACAGATCCTGTAGACAGGTGACCTGTGAAGTAGAAAAGCTCAGCGTGGACAAATGGAAACTCACCAATAGATAAGTGGTGAGAGGACTCTGGGGTAGGACCACCTGGGAGACATTCCGGGAGGATTCAGATGAAATGGTCTTGCGCTCCATCCATGGAACTCTCTGGAAGGCAAATGTGACCCCAATAGAGTGGATGTAAGATGCCCACTGGCTTAAGATGGATTATAAATATCTATCCAGAGGAGAAATTGTAAGCATTGCACGTGGGATTGAAAGTCATCCTGGCAATCTGGAGTGGAGGACAAAGTCACTAAGTGTAGCAGCTTAAATCTCTGCTCCCGGGAAAGGTTCCCGGATGCCAGTGTAACAACTCGGCTCTGGCAGTGCAAGATTTCTGTAGTAAAGTTGTTACAGCTCTGCTCCAGAGAAGTGTTACAGATCAGGGCTGCTAGGGGAACCTTTCCGCAGTGAAAGTGTTACAGTTCTGCTCCTCTCCTGTGAAATTTGTTACAGCTGGGCTCTTGAAAGTTGTTACAGCTGGACCCCTCCAGTGAAAGTGTTATACCTCACAACAAACCTCACTTATCAGATTTATTGGGAAGAAGAATCCAGGAGGGTGGCTGCCTTGGGTGAGAAAGAGCACCAAACTGAACAGGGTACAGAGCTTATATAGCATTTCTTAGTGGGGGAGTGGAGTGGAGGGTGGGAGAAGATGGAGAGGGGGGTGGTGAAGCATTCCAGAGTGGCTTGGAATTGATGGAATTTTTGTGGTCTGATTCTGGGGCAAGCTCAGGGATTGGTGGGATTTCATGCTCAGGGATTGGTGGCACTTTGGATCAGGGACCTCAGGGATTGGTGGGATTCTACAGCCTGACTCTGGGGCAAGATGAGGGATAGCTTTGCTTTCAAGGTCTGGTCCTGAGGTCAAGTCAAGGTCATGGTATTATTTTCCCTTGGCTTTTTTCACCTTACAAAAATTGTGAAGAAATTATATGCATTACAGAATCTGCACCCACATGGAGATGGCTGGAGAAACCTATGAAAACAAGTCCACAAACTAACTATCTTTGAGACTCTGTATATGGTGAAGACCATGCTGTGTATTCCAAATCCCAGGTACAGACCATACTCCTGAGCTTCCCTTACTGTCAAGTGATACTATGTGACAAGTCTCAACCAGTGGCGTGTGGCCAGAAGTAACAGGCCAGACAGACATCTTCTTACCTGACTGTTATTTCCTGTCATTTCTCTTTCCTCTTCATCAGCAGAGCTTCTGGGAAGCCAAGGGTTGGAGGAAGCAGATTCTGAACTTTCAAGGTGCAAGACAGGCCTCTGCTGACCTGTTCAGATGTCTGTTCTTGTTGCCTGGCATGTGTGTGAGGAACAGACTCTCCTAGTGGCGTCAGCTTGCCATGGCAGAAGAACAGAAGGACAAAGAAGAATGTGCTTGTGCTTACAGTCAGTTGAAGCATGAGTGGTATCTTCCAACACCTACCACAGCCACGTTATCTCTGAGACAAACAGGGAGGGGCTCTCCCTCCCCCTAACCCCCCCCAATGTTGCTCCCCAGCAATGGAGAATCAATCAGACCCAGTGTTTGACTCAGAGATGAACTAGGAAGAAAGAGAAGCAGCTAGAATACCCTCAACATACTCCAAAGCAAACTTTGAACCTAGCTGAAGGGATAGGGGGTCCTTAATTGGGGTAACAAAAATATGATTAATATTAGTTGGGGAAGAATATTAAGGTTAGTACAGTAAGAGCAATCTTATAATTCAAACTTCCAAATGCCTTTGAATTACCTTAAATATCTGGAAGAAATATGAGAACACCTTAGAGTTTCACCTAGATACACAACAGAGCTGGCCAGAGTGAGAGGAAAAAAAAATGTTTTCATTACACTCTGTGTAGTCAAGCTCATTTATATTATATCAAGACATAAATTATATTTATATTTATCATTATATTTATATCAAGACATAAATATTAATATGTCTGCATTGCTGCCACTTTGTAGCTGATAGGAGATGTTATTCTGTATACATGTTTCTCATACTGGTTAATAAAGGTCTGTGGCCAATGAGATAGCAAGATAGGCGGGGCTAGGAGACAAGAAGGAAAGAGGAAGTAAGAGGGAGGAGTCAAGATGTAGCCCAGGGAAGAAGCAGGACGCCTGCCGCGCGGCTCCCCGATAAGACGACCACATGGAAATACTTAGATAAGTAGAAATGGGTTAATAATTAAGGCAGAGCTAGCCCATAAACAGTAATGGTAATTGGCCAACAGGATTGTATCAAATACAGAGTCTCTGAGTGTTATTTGGGGCTGGTGTGGCTGTGGGCCCAGACTGGCGGGTTGGCGGGCTGGCGGAAACATACACGCTACATGTAGCCAATGTTATGTACCCAGTGAATGACTTTGTACCTACAAACAACAAAGTTAGTCTTTCCAGGAAGCTAGATGTCAGAATCAGTCAATATGCCACTAGGTCATTTTTCCCTCTGGAAACTTGAGGGGAGAATCTCTTTTGTCTCCCTAAGACCCAATGGTTCCATTGTTCCTTGTCTGTTGGTTGCTGTACTACTTTAAGCTCTGCCTCTGTCTTCATCTCATTATCTTCTGCTTGTGAAATCTCCCTCTCCCTCATTCTAAGCAGATCACTTGTCATGGGACTTTGAGCTTGCTTGGCAACCTCAACTTGATTACAAAATGCCCCCCTCCCCCCAATTAGGAAGGCAATTAAATAATTCCTAGAGCCAAGTTGAAAATGAAAGTAAAACTTTTGGGCTACAACCAGGGCAGTTTAAGAGGAAAGCTGTAGCTGTAAGTGCTCACATTGAAAAATGAGAGATCTCTAATAAATAACCTAATGATGCACCTCAAGGAGCTAGAAAAACAAAAACAATCCAAAACCAGAAGCAGTAGATGGTAAGAAATAATGAAGACTGGAGGAGAAATTAGTGATAGAACTAAAAGAAAAACTTATATAATGAAGGAGCTGGTTCTTTGAGAAATAGAGTAAAGATGATTACCTCCTAGCCAACCTAACCAAAAGAAGGGAAGAAGATTCTGTGTATACACACACACACACACACACACACACACACACACACACACACACACCTATACCTGCCAGAGCCTACTAGATTACAAGTCACAGATGAGGATCAATAGTGTCTGTCATTTGCCTCAGTGACTAGAACAGAATCTGGTTTGGAGTAGAGATTGGAGAAAAATGTTCAAATTTGGCCCTTGTCTGTAAAAGGCAATACAATATCTAAGCTTTGTATTCCAGCTCCTTGTCTGATCTCTTCCTGCTTTGACCTATCACTGCCCTAGACAAGTACTCATTGGCAATGTTTTGTTTCTTGTTATCTGCGTGTCTTTTTCAATGTTTGTATGCGTTCCCCAAACCTACTTGTAAACAGAACTGAACTTTCTGGTTCTGCCTCTGTGTCTTGCACCTTTTAGAAATGTTTTAGGCAGTTCTTCAGAGACTGGTGATGATTTTCCTCATTAAATCAGGAGGATGAAATTTAAGTAGACTGACTAGTGCTGATGGCCACCCAGGAGAATCACCCTGATTGGTCTCCTATGAGAGAGAGGTCAAAATCATTTCATTCTTATTATGTGGGTAAAAACATCTTCCAGCTTGTTTATATTGCTTCTTGATTACTTTGCCAAGTCTTCTTGCTGACACATTGGGGAAAATACATGTGATTTAAAGTCACCTTTGAGAAAACGATCCATCAAAAATAAAAATAAACTTCAAAAGAAACCTGTGAGGCAATCTAGGGACAGAGAATGAATGGTTGCCATCTAGACTGTGAGGCACCTTCCTATGTACAGGACAGGTGACTTTCCTCACATTAAATAATGGGAACTAATTTTTCTATTATAGACGAACTAGACCATTCCCAATGGTCTGTGTTTGAGTAAAAGATGAGCCAAGTCAGGACTCTGGCACTGGCAAGATTTAGAATCTTAACTGAACACACCAAGCCAAAGCAAGTCTTGCCGAAATAGCAGCTGTCCAGCTGTCCAGAGGTGTCAGGGGTCAGAGTTGAACTCTGCATCTGCACATGTCTCTTTTCTGGATTCCTCTTTCCCCAATCATTTCTCTCTCTCTCTCTCTCTCTCTCTCTCTCTCTCTCTCTCTCTCTCTCTCTCTCTCTCTCTCTCTCTCTCTCTCTCTCTCTCTCTCTCCTCTCTGTGTGTGTGTGTATTCTTCCCTGAAAAGATGACCAGAAGCTCCAGTTTCACCTCCTCACACTCTAATTTCCCATGGGAAAACCCCAGAAAAAGTCTGTCTTGCATTTGGCATCATTCCTTTCCTATCTGTCTTTGTTGCTATTCCTGATGCTGTGATAAAAGACCTTGACAAAAACAGGGTTTATGGTTCAAGGTTACAATCACAGGAAGAACAGTCCTGATGGTGGTAGCTTGAGGCAGCTGGTCACATTCAATCCACAGCCAGGAGGCAGAGAGATGAATGCTCATGCTTTCCTGGTTTACATAACCCAGGATCTCAGCCTAGGTAATGACGCTATCCAAGACAGGTGCATCTTATCGCCTCAGTTAACCAAATCAGTATAATGCTCAGGGGCCTGTCTCCCAAGTTTATCTGGGTATCAAGCTGACATTTGAGATTAGCCATCATGTCCCTGTCAGATCTGTCTTTGTGTCCCAGGAGATGAAAAACTCTGATTTCCACATGAGTGTGCCTGAGGGATGAGTTGTGGCACTATTCTATTTCATGTAACTATTTGATTCTCTACTTGAAGATGTGCCCAATGGGCGAAAGACAACAGAAGTGTTTGTGTGTTTGGACTGATAGTATTTGCTGAGTGGGGCTCTTAAGAACAGGGTCTGAGCACTCCCATGTGTGCTCGGAATGGTGCTGAGGATGAAATCCACACATGTGCACTTCTCGAAGCCACACATCTCCTGTTGGTGACCAGGACACATCCACCTGGACACAAAGAAGAGAGACATGGGACCGCAGTGAGAGGCTGCAGGACTGAGTGTGAATGCTGCTGTGTGTCTGGCTTTAAGGAGGCATCAAGGGGAACTAAAGATGCTGGAGAGGAAGTAATGGACATGAGCTCACGAATGTGAGAAAATGTGCTTTTTTCAATGCCTTAAAATTTTGTAAACATTTTATTTCTATCAGCAAAATATTTTTAAGAATTTACTCTTCACAGTGCATTCACTTATTTGTAAGTTATTCACATGGAATTTAAGATTATGCAAAAATGGATATTTTGAAAGGAAACTATGAAAGGAAAATCTTTAAAATAATTTTATTTATTTAACTTGAATATCAACTTAACAGTTCACATTGTAGCATTGAGAAGGTAGGCTCTAGCCAGCTCATTTGGCATTTGAGTTGATGTCACAGCTGTAGAAAAGATTTCACCAGGGTACACAGGTCTAGCTGGAGGGAAGGTGTTATTTATTCTGATCACCAAATAATGATGCTCATTCTTCATTCCCAGCCATCAGTTATGCAAACATTGTTGAATTCATCTAGGAAATTTCTACCTTCCCAATGGCAACCACTTGTTCCTGCAAACACACAGAAAAGTGTTCTATCCATTACTTCCAACAAGAGACATGAGGCCAGCAGAAATTGTTAGCTGAGGATTTTTTCCTGAGTGATAACTTATATAACAACACTCATCTGAAGATCAATACAAATTTTCAAAGCCCTACAAAGTTCAGCTGTCCAGTTTTACTAGTGTATCAATGTGGCTATTTTTACAAGTAAAGGCATAAGTTGTTTGGAGAAGCATCATGAAATTGTGGAAAACTAATATCAATTTTAAAAATAATCCCAGAGAACAATGACTTCTTAATTGGATAGATTTTATCGTGCATGGCACCTGAAAAAAGCAGGCATTACCAATGATACTAGCTGTAAATCTAGCTATGCACAATGATAACTAGCTTGGCAAAATATGCCCACTGGTAAAATGGTGTTACCAATGTTATGGCAGTAACCAACCACTATTTAATTAGATTTAAGGCCTGCCTCACAAGACAGAACGCATGCCTGGATCCATTATCAGAGCCGCAAACCTTTGGCTAGATAGGTCATTGCCTTTAGGGGAGAACCTACTGTTATTTTGCTAAATGAACATAGTATTAAGCTAACTCTAAATGACTTATCAATGTTTTCATATGTGGTGGTTTGGATAAGAATGGCTGAACACTCGGTTCCCTTTTGGTAGAACTGTTTGGGAAGGATTAGAAGGAGTAGTCTTGCTGAATGAGCTTTGAGGTTTCAAAAGTCCATGCCATTTCCAGTTAGTTCTCTCTGCCTAGTGGTTGTGTCTCAAGATATTAGCTCTTAGTTACTGCTTTAGTCCTTTGTCTGTCTACCTGCTGCCACGCTCCCTGCCATGATAGTCATCAGCTCTAATTCTCTGAAACCGAGGACCCAAAGTAAATGTTTTCTTTTATAAGCTGCCTTGGTCATCTCCATCATGGTGTCTTATCACAGCAACAGAAAAGTAACTGAGACTACACACACACACACACACACACACACACACACACACACACACACACACACACTCACACACACACATTCACATACTCATACACACACTCACACACACACATACACACAAACACACACATATACATATACACTCATACATATGCATACACACTCATACACACACATACACACACTCACACACACACATACACACAAACACACACATACACACACATATGCACACACACTCATACACACACACTCACACACACATTCACACACTCGTACACATACAAACACACACATACACACACATATACACTCACACATATGCACACATACTCATACACACACATACACACACTCACACACAATCATCACACACACACACACACACACACACACACACACACACACACACACACACACACTTTCCTCTTCCAAAGACTCTGGGATCATTGCAGAAGAGGTGGGAAGATTGTAAGAGCCAGAGAAAGTGAATGACAATAAAGAGAAGATATTTTTGGGACACAACATTGCATATGCACACAAGAACTCACAGCAATTGTGACAGCATGCACAAAGTCCTATGAGAGGTGACGCCAGACAAAATCTCAGCATGGAATGGGAGGTTGTGTTGAATTATCGCCCCTTGCTTAGCAGCTCTTGGCAAGTGATTGCTAAAGGGCCAGTTTTCTTTAAGGCTATGGCCACTGGTAGGTTGAAAATAGACTCCTGAAAGCCCTTTGACCTGCACGTCTTGTTGCTTTAATCTCTGCCTGACGCTTGTGTCGTTCAGAAATGGACTGTGACTAAGCAGATTGTCCCAGAATAGTCTGTCTGCTTCCAATCATCTCTGGCATTGTAAGGCCATTTCCCTCTTCCTGTACCTAATAGACACCTATTTATGCAAAGATAAAGAACCATTATACTTTGAGGAAGGAGGGAAGATCAGGAGACTGAGAGCCAGGGACCAGATGGTGCAATGGCTAGCAGGATTTCATGCCACTTAGGAAATAAAGCAATGTGAGCAAGGAGAAAAGCAAATTGCAAATGGATTTCTTTTTAATAACATGTCCAAAGAGTAAGACAGAGAACATCAGGCCCCCTACATGGGACGGAGACAGATTTAACTTGTTGCCATAGTGGACTCTGAATCAATCACTGGCCAGAGGTTGATCTCTGAGTACCTGGCCTCCCCTGTTGTCAACAGGATATCTAATATTTCTTAGAGCCGTTTGCAATTTACAGAGAGCTTTCCTTGTTGGTGGCACCTTCCTTATATCCTCCCTGACTCCCGTGGGCTTTTATAAGATCTAATCTCAGGAATGCATTTGCTTAACTCATTCCCAGTAAACCGTGTCGTATTATTTATGGAAGACAAGGTCAAACTGAAAAGAAAAATTATTCAAACAAAGGCAAAAAATACTGACAGTGTTGGATGTGTGACCTTTCCGAAGGCATTTGTAATTTTTCCAGAAAATAATGTCCTAAGTTAAACAGATGAATCTCAAATCCTCCACATCAGGCAGCAGGAGAGGTTTTTTTTTTTTTTTTTTTTTTTTTTTCTTCTGGGCATGGGACTTGAAAATGTCCTTTTGTGATATTCTTGAAATAGCTTTTGTGTGCAGGAAGTCATTTTGCTAGTTGACAGGGTATTCCTTTCTCTCTCCAGGTCTGTATAGCTGGTAGCAGACATCCCTTAGGTTGGTAGAAATGAATTAATTAGTCTATATTTCAAAATTATCCAGAAATTTAGACCCTCGGGATTTCAGCAGTTGGGGGAATCTCACACATTTGTATGGTTGAGCCCTTTATAGATAAAGAACTCAACCACAAGGAATTTTGGATCCTTCAGAAGTTAGAGCCTCAAGACTCACATGTTTTTAGTAATCTGAAGCTGGCGATACAAAAACAAAGAATTGAGTTGACCAAGAAAGTTCCTTTAATTTAGACACATACCAAGGACCATGTGGCCTTGTTGTTGTGCCATAAACGTAACCGAACCATACAAGAGTAGTGTAGACAGTACCATATCTATTGGTGCCTATCAAGATGTTTGTCTGCCATAATGTAACCAATACTTTTTGTTCCTATATCAGTCATTAGTTATTGAGTTTAATATTTTACACCCAGTATAAATATAGTATATTCATATTCAGTGTATCAAGAAATTAACATATAGCAGAATTGTTATGATAAAGCTCACAGTGAATACCATGGCCGGCCAGGGTGACTGAGGCAGTGGGGACAAACATGCCAGGCTGACAGAGCTTACGTGAAGTTTTATTAGAAAGGGGAGGGAAGAGGGAAGGAAAGACAACAGAGATAAAGAGACACAGAGACACAGGCCGACTGGACTGGTCAGATTCACTGTAGATAAATGTCATTCAACTTTTCCCTAGTCCTGGGACTCCCTTTTTTCATCTTGGGACCCCCCTGGGGAACCCCTCTTTCATCTTACAATCCTCCAACCATCAAGTACCAGGACCTAAGAAAAAAATTTTTTTCCTAAACTTAACCTTGTCCTCTGCTGTGCCAACATCTTGCCAGGTCTAAGAGTCACCAGAGAGTTTCATACAGCCTGGACTGCGATGAAACAACCAGCTACCCAGGATATGGCAGCACCCCAGCTTTCTCAGGTCTTCAAATATGGCCAGCACTCGCCAAGTCAGCAGGAAGTAGTCTTGAGAACTCGACACCCTTATTCCCTAACCTGACACCCCTAACTCCTCACCTTTTTAATAATAAGTGAAGGTGGAAATGCAAGGATTCAGGCATTATGCTGGTCTGCCCCTGTCACCTGTCAGAATGCACTCAGGCAGTGCCCTGGCCAGCATGCAGGTACAAAGGACCCCTTTAAAAGAAAGACCCTGTCCACTTATGCTCTCTTTCCCTCTCTCTTTTCTACTGTTCAGGGAAGACAGGACTTTTCCTGTCTCCCACTTCTCTTCTGTCCTCTCTCTTTGTCTCTGTGTCTCTTTTCCTTCATCTGCCTGGCATGTTTGTACCCCCTCCCCACCTTGTTCACTCTCACCTGCCAAGGAATCCTCCAAGGTTCCCCATGAGCTTTATCATAATGAGAATTCTGAAAAACTCATCAGATTTCTACTATATTATAAATTATCTCCCTCCTTGCAACACAGTGTTGTTGAGCTATTGGGGCCCTGGGTTAGCTTCATATCATCATAGATTTCTTTTTCTTTTTGATACAGAGCTCCCCATTGTAGCTCAAGCCTCAAACTGTTACATAGCTCATGCTAGTTTTGAACTCACCATCTTCTTACCTGAGCTTCCCACTCTCACAGGCAGAGTCCCCATGCCAGATTCTCAAGATTATCTTTGGAGGTCTTCTTGTCTAGCCATATTATGTCATCTGAAGACACAAACACAATGATGTATACTACCAATTTCTCAGCAAGACAAGACTGAGAGCCACGTGATCCAAGTGGTATCTAGGTCTCTGAGCCATAGCACTGGACACCATTTGACAAGTTCAGAAAGTCCTTGGTGGTTCCAAAACAACACTTGTCCCCCATCCTTCAAACCCAAGGGCCATTGACTGGCATGACTTCTTTGGCACAAACTTAATTGTACAGGAAGAGAGAATTGGTGGTTGTTTCTATTCTTTCCCGGGTCTCATGAGATCACCGGATGTGCTATCAGGAAATGTGTTTGTCTTCAAGAGTTTGATTTTCCATTCAGCTCCATGTTTTCCTCTGCTTGGCCTTACAAAGAAGGAAAATTCCAAGCCAATGATAAAGTCATCAAAATTTTGACTATATGTTTGTTCTATGCTTTTCTCAGTATTTCCATTTTGTATTTAAAACTCAGGAGTTCATTTTAAAGGGCAAAGGTTACGATCAAGGTTGAAGTCACTGAATGGATTTAGAAGCCGGGTTCCTAGACCTCAGAGAGAATGTTCTTTCTAAGATAGGCAGCACTGTGTGCTGATTATAGACATGTGAAGCTAGAATATTTAAACTGCAAACAACTTCTCAGTTTCCTCTACCCTGAGTCATCTGGAAAAAGTTGAAAAAAATACAACAAAATTAAACAAGAAAACAATGCAAAACAAAACCCAATTGATTGTTTGGGTGGTTTGGCCACATAACAAATATAGCTGTTTGTAAATATCACATGATAGCATGATGGGTTTTTTAATTTTAATTTTAATTTTAATTTTTTTAATTTTTTAAAACCAGCCATCTTTACAGCCATCTATTCTGAAATTCAACCTTGTTTTATCATCAAGGAACAATTTGTTTCCACAGGAATATAATTGGAAATTTCAGCTACGCGTTTTGGTGATTACTGTCTTAATGAATGAACTGAGTTTAGTTGGATGTGAGATCACACAACTAAAACAAGCCAAAATTAGTTGAAAGGAAAATATCACATGAAAGAGAGGACAAGAAATGGCAATCCAGATGCAAGATGCAATGAGAAGCCAGCCCCCTTTAAGCATAGTGAGGTGCCTTTTACATGTAAACACTCTCTGAGATCATCATTTTAAAGTTTTCAATATGGTGGCAGAGACTTGGCAATAATAAGCCCCGAGTTACCCTGATTGCTGACAGGAAGAAGCCTCTACATAGAACTTGCAACTTCAAGGATTCATATTTTTCTGGCTAGGGGTCTGCAAAGAAATCTCCAGGGCCCAAGAAAGCCTGCTGGAGCAGGGACCACGCATGCCACATGTGATGAGCCTGTTTGCATCATGGCTCTCAGCAAACCCCTCCCCATCTGCAGCTTCAAGTCCTTTGTTTTTTTACATGTTTACACAAGCATTAACCGCGTCAATGAGTTTAGTAATGGTCTAAGTGATGAATATAATGTGACGCCTGCGTAATTGTCATCCCGATGTAGCTTAGCGACATCTGAGGGGGAAAAGCCACTATTGAGGCGTTGCCTAGCTTAGGTTGGTCTGAGGGGGCCACACCTGTGAGGAACTGTCTGGTTATTGAAGGATATAGGAGGGTCACTGCAGGCAGCATCGTTCCTAGGTTGCCCGGGGATATATACAAAGTCTAGCGAAGCATGGGCCGATGTGTGAGCCACGGAGTGAGCCACTTGTTTCCATGGAGGAAAGCCAGCAGCATTCAGCATTCCTCCACACTCCTGCCTTGGGTTCCTGCCCTCACTCCCCCGGCTGATGGATTGTCACCATCAGCAACATGGATGGCATGCAGTACGAAGCTTCTCCTAAGCTGCCATAGGCGATGCCACGTAGCATAGGAACAGAAAGGCAGCTAGAGTGCTGACGACTGCGGTAGCCTGGGCCAGCCTCGATGAATGTCGTTGCTGTCCCTGACCATCCAGTGTGCGTCTCAGACACCGCCACGTGGTCAGAACGTTTTCTTTTCTCCAACTCTACCATGGTCATTTGAACTGTTCCATTTTTTGAGAAGTTTGTCTGTTTGCAGTCCATTCCTTTACAGAGTGCAAATGCTGTACCATCCGGGTGTCTTGACTACTCAGTTTATGGTTGCATCCTTTGTCTGGGACCATCTAGTGTATGAACAATACCTCATAAACAAGGCAATGAAATATCTGAAGCTTGAAGGCACATAGACTTAATCAGATCTCTTTTTTCTTCTCTATTATGAAACTCAGCTCCAAGTTGCCACACAAAGCAGGCATAGGTAGAAAGTCACAGAGGCAAATAGAGAAACTGGAGACAAGCAGAAGAAAGCAAAATGCAAATTTAGAGTGGGAAGGAGTAGGAACAAAGTTTAAATGAACACTCAAAAGCAAGACAGGAAGCATTTAAAAGGCAGAAGTAAATTTGAGGGAAACTGAAAGAGTCAGATGTAGGTTCAAAAGCTTCAAACTATAGACTCAGTTGAGAGGTCTGGGAGGGCAGAGGATCTGGACTTCCTGGCACCCACAAATGAACCTGGGCATGGGAAACATTTAATTTGGATTAAAATGCAGATTTTTCCATTTTCTACCATGTGACCCCATGAGTCACGCAGTCCAAGCTTTACTCTCCTCCGTTGACGTCTTCAATCAGGCCACTGTCACCAGACACATTAGACCCGGTTATTTGTAAGCAACAGAAACCTGCTGCTTTTAGCTCTGGATGCTGGAGAGTCTAAGACCAAGGTGCTGGCCGATCTGTTGTCTGGTAAGAGTCCCTTTCTGCATCACAGATGGCGCATTGCACCTGCATTGTCACATGGGGGTGTCTCTAAGGCCCTCTAATTCCATTCTTGTTCATAGACCAGAGGCCCTCCTCCCTCTCTCTCTCTCTCTCTCTCTCTCTCTCTCTCTCTCTCTCTCTCTCTCTCTGCATATTTTTATTTAAATTAGAAACAATCTTATTTTACATATCAATCCCAGTTCCCTCTCACACCCATCATCCCATGTCCCCCATCAACCTCCCCCTACCCCACCCTCGTCCCACCCCCCATCCACTCCCCAGGGATGGTGAGGCCTTCCATGGGGGATCATCAAAGTCTGAGATCCTCATCTCAATACCATCAAAAAGGGATTAGATTCCTTTACACCTGAAAAAAATATGTATTATTACTTATTCTGTGTGTCTGTTTATAGGCATGCCACAGGGTAAGCATGGAGAGAAGGACCTATGGTAGTTGGTCCTTTCCTCCTACCATGTAGGTTCTGGGGGCCCAACTCAGACCACCAGGCTCAGCACCAAGCACTTTTTCCTGCTGAGTCATCTTGTCCACGTAAGGATCAGATCTCAGCGTGCATTCTGAGGGGCACACTGGCTAAAAACATAGCTAATTCTGCCCTGGGACTTAAAGGTGATTGACACACACGTAAGGATCCTACATCTGTTCTGATCCTTATTAAGACTTCAAAACTGCTTCTTTCCTGTATGTGTCATTTCAGTTCACAGACAGAGGGCTCACGAGCAAAGCTGTTTTGCTTCCCTTTGAGACCAGGGGGCTCCTGGAGTGAAAGGAAGAGCGGAGGTTTGTATAGAAATTTAGGAACAATCTGCATAGAGTAGTTTGTACTTTTCTTTTCCACACTACTGAGTACTTGGGTTTTTAGGGAATCCTGCATCTGAAGTGGAGAATGAATTCCAATAAAGAATTGGACCTAGCAGATCTATCCCTCTACATAGGACTTATTGGCAGGGGCTTGTCTGTATAAATGCTGTATTTTCACCCTATGCTCTACACTCAGCTCCTGCACGCATACCCACGGGTTCACACCCTCTCCTCCTGTGGCCAGTTCTTCACAGCAGAGGTCTGTTTCACCCATTGTTCAGATGTACCATGGGCTCTCAGGGTCCACAGGTGGAAATGCTAACCACAATTCAACCATATTAGGAGATTGGGACTTTCAAAGAATAATTGCTATTAAGTGAGTTCATTAGAACCACACCTAACCCAGTAGGAACCGTGTCTTTGTTAGTAGAAAAGAGACAGCTTTCATGAGCTTTTATGCCCACAGAAGTCACAGTGGGAACGTGGCATCTTCAAACCAAGGAGGAGGGAGTGAACCAGGGAGCAGCCAGCCCTGTGACACCTTCTCCTTGGATTTCCAGACTGTGCAATTCTGGTTGTGTTGTTTAGAGCATGCAGCTGCCGATTTTTTTTTAGCAGACTGCATTTATCTGCTGTGGTTGTGAAGGCATCTTCTCAGACTCCATTCCCGTGTGCTTCTCCTACTGCCCAAGAGCTTCAAGTGCTGCTACTGTTGTTGTTGTTTTCTGGTCTCCAGATGTGAATTGGTTTCCCTGCTTAGGTAACCTCATATGAGATGTGGAGGGACAAGGAGGGGAAGGAACCTTTTTCAGATGCTGCGAGCGCTGATGAAATGAGTATTGTTGGGGTGAGGGAGGTCCCCTTCAGAAGGCTGTTACATCCGGGTCCCAAAGGCTCTGAGATGACAGTGGTCAAGATAATCTTGCGTCCATTAAATGGTCCTGAGCAGGGTGTCCTCAAACTCAGCCGTTCCTGCTGGTAATTGTCCCCTCCCCCCACTGCTTGCGGCAGAGCCGGCAGCTGCCCTAGAGGGCCACTCCAGAACTTGCCGAGCTTTTCCAACTATGTTGTTTGAAGTATTTAAGCAGCCTTTCCTGGATGCCTCTCCATTGAAGACGGCACTGAGCACAAGGTTTGGCACATGCAAAAAATTAACGCGTCTGTATTGTTGGCATTTCCACCGGTGATTTTCTGTCAGTGTGTACACTGTTGTCGTCAGATAGGAAGGTAATAGTGGACATAAAACCCTGAGATCACTAACACAGACTAAAATCCCTGCCTTCGAATTTTTAGCACTGCCTCCTAGTGGTCAAATACCCACCCAAGTTTGAAAAGTGCTGGCTCAAACCTTCAGGAATGAGACTTACTATGAAGCTCTTGAGGTCCAGTGTCTCTGGTAGTTTTTCTAGTGACCTAATAAGGTATGAAGTGTTATGGCTCCATTTTATAGATGACAAACCCGAGGCACACAGACATTAGAAAAATTCCCAAGGTCACACAGCTAATGAGCATGGGATTTTGATACCTAACTTTATCAACATGAACATAAGCCACAGACTCATGACTCATAAACTCTTCTGTTTGGACGATTTCCCTTTTGTAGTCCCCAAGGGTAAATCATATTCAAGTTTAAACTTAATTCCTCTAAACCTTTTTCACTTAATAATATACCACTCTTTCTGGCCAAGTCATTAATTTACTAAAGAAAGGAAATGGACTCATAGCTCCTATCTGTCTAGGGAAGTAATAGTGCGTTGGGTAAACACATCCATACTTCAAAGCCTATGAAGATTGATTCAACTCAACGAATGGACAGAGGAAATAATTGCTCTCAGACACAAAATCATCATGCCGAGTTTTATTATTATCTTTGAAATAGGAAATGTCAACAGTGACCCCTGGGTCTATCCATTTGTGGAAGGAAGCATTATGAATTTTCAAGAATAGGTAGAAATACTATTTTTTAGCTGCAGAATCCAACATTCTTTTTTTTTTTTTTAACTAATCATGTTTCTAGCATTTTCAGGATTAAATCTCTAAGTTTAATAAAATCCCATTATCTTCTAATATTCAAAAATTAATAAAGTAGAGCCTCACCCCCAGATCTGTGGTAGGAATTGCTGCTGTCTCTTTTTTTCCTGTCTGACCCCCTTCCCCAAGGGATCACAGAGACCTTCTTCTCCAACCTCCCTTTGTCAAGCAGCAATGGTTGACAATGTGCTCAGTGCCATCATCGTCATCATGGAAGCATGTGTAGGGCCCTGCAAGGACCCCCGAGGCACCTTGAGCAAGCCTGAAGCTGTTGGCTGGAACATCTTGCCTCAGAGTTGTTACTGGTACTCTCCCTGTTTTGCTAACACACGTCTGCTGGGGAGGAGCTAAACCTGAGAGCTTCCACTCTTGACCCTGGGTTGTTTTCCACCGTGCTGTGAGTCAGTATATAATCCCCATCCTTCCCCTCAATAAATCCTTCCCCTCAATTCGTGCATTTCTGTTGCATGAATGACCCTCTGTCTTGTCTCTTATTTACATCTAGGCCTTCGCCCGATTAGTGAAACAGATTGTAGCGTGGATGCTACAAGCATGCAGGCAGATTTGGTAGCCGACAGTTCTACATCTTTCAGGCAACAGGAAGTGGTCTGTCTCACTGGGAGTAGCTTGAGCACTCAAGGCCTCAAAGCCCACCTCAACAGTGACAGGCTTCCTACAACAAGGCCACACCTACCCCAACAAAGCCACACTTTCTAATGGTGCCACTCCCTTTGGAAGCCATTTTTGGTCAAACTACCTCAGAATATTACTCAGCTGTTAAAAAAAAAAAAAAAAAAAAAAGGCATCACTAAATTTGCAGGCAAATGGATGGAACTAGAAAAAAAAATCATCCTGAGTGAGGTAACCTAGACACAGAAAGATAAATACAGTATGTATTTGTTTATAAGTGGACATTAGCCATTAAGTAAATGTTAGCCAAGCTGAAATTCATAGACCTAGAGAGATTAGATAAAGAGGAAGGGGCTGGGGCTGGAGCTGGAGCTGGGGGCTGGGGCTGGGGCTGTAGGTGGCGGAAGGATGATGATGATGCATGGATCTTTCTGGAAGGGGACATGAGTAAGGGTGAGTTGTATGGGGAGATGGAGGTGAAAGGAGACTATGGAGGGGAAGCTGTCTGGAATTGGAGGACATTTGGGGGTAGTGTGAAAATCTAATGCAGTAAAAATTTCCTGGAATGTTTGAAGGTGATCCTAATGAGGACTCCTAGTAATGGGACATGAATCAGTCATCTCTTATCTCCAGCCCAGGCTTCCAGTGGTGGAACTAGGCAGCATTCAGTTGAATTGTTGGTTGAGGACATCCCATCGAAATTCTCAAATACCCAGGCTGTTGCCAAAACAACGGGTTGCTCTCTGCAAACTGACAACAGGGCCCTATTGCTGAGGGCAACATCCACACAACTCACTGAATATGAAGAAGTCAAGCTGGTGTGGGCTTGGAACCTCCACCCCTATGCTCCAGTCTCTTTAGTGTGGGAGGGTATTCTTCAGGCTGTGGAAAGAGAAAGCTGGACACCAGCTCAGCCACAAATCCTTTGACCTGTCTGTAAAATATGCTAGGTAATGGTGGCACAAAGCTGTGGGAGTAGCCAACTAATGTCTGATCTGGCTTAAGGCCCACTCCACAAGAAGGAACCTCTACCTGGCACTGCTTGGGTAACCAAGAACCAGAGACCAGCTGCCCCAGAGACATAGGGTAAAACTAAACACTACTGGCCTAAACATTATCAATAAAATGCCTCCTAATGGTATTCTGCTATACTCATAGATTAGTGCCTTATTCAGTCAACATCAGAGATTCTCCAGCTGCAGATGGGAACACATATAGAGACCCATAGCCATACATTATGCACAGAGAGAGTCTAAGTGGGAGGTCTCCATCAAATCCCTCCTCTCAGCACTCAGGGATTCTACAGGAAGAGGAGGCATACAGATGGTAAGAGTCAGAGCAGATGGAGGACATCAGAACAGGCCCCTCAGAATCAACTAAGCAAGGCAATATGAGTTCACAGAGTCTGAAACAGCAAGGGGGCTCCAGGGGGCTCCACCAGGCCCTCTGCATATATATATACATGCATAATAATATATATTATAACTATTAGCTAAGTATTTTTATGGGACTCCTGACAGTGAGAACGAGTGGGTCTCTGACTCTTGTGTTTGTTCTTGGGATTCTTTTCCTCCTGTTGGGTTGTCTTGTCCAACTTTAATATGACAGTTTTTGCTTTTTAAAACTATATTTTGTTGTCATGTTTGGTTATTATCTGTTAGAAGCCTGTTTTTTCCCCAATGACAGCTAGAAAGAGAGTGGATTTGGTGGGGAGGGGAAGTGGGAAGGAACTGAGAGGAGCAAAGGGGGAATAAACTACAATCGGAATATATTGTATGAGAAAAATCTGTTTTCCATAGGAGGAGAAAAGAGAAATTAATAATGTAGGGGGATGTTTTAGATGTGCAGAGGAACTTACAGAGGTGTATAGAAATGTACAGTGGGTAAAGGGAAACAATCTCCCCATTAATACTTGGGAGTTTTTAGGCAATGGGCATGCTCAAACTTGAACAGTACCACAAAAGGGGGGTTGTAATTTTTTTTTATGTTCCAGTTAGCATTAAATGTTAATTTGACACAGCCAGGGGTCACCTGAGAAGGAAAACTCCACTGAGCAATTAATTGCTCAGATCAGATTGGTCTGTGGGCATGTCTTGATTAATGTAGCAGGGGTTGGGGGTAGAGGGAGCCCACTCTAAGTTGTGCTATGACCTGGGCAGGTGCATGATCCAAATAAATCCTTTCTTCCCCTAAGTTGTTTTTGGTTAGTGTTTTTTTTTTTCTCCCTCAATTATTGTATCTTTAGAGGGGGTAGTGTGATATTCCAATGCATGTATAAATTAGGATAACAAAAGCTATCACCAAACATTTATCATTTCTTGGCTTTGGCAGCTTCATTTAAAATCTTTTTGCCTTTCGGAAAGTATTTGGTCAGCTGCCGGCATGTGTAGTTATCCTGCAGTTCTGTGTGGCGTTAGACGTTACCCCTCCATTCTGAGGACAACACCTCCCCATTACCCATCCTCCTCCCGTTCCCAGGGAGGAAAAATGTGAAGAAGTTGGGTTCTGTTCCCAGTTCTGCCATTTGGAATTTTATTGTACCTTCAGAAATGTTATCTAGTTTCAAATGTTTTCGTCTTAGTCCATCAAAAATTAGAGACAATAGCTCTAGGGGTGCCAAGGGTTAACCATATCAGATCCTTTTCCTTTGTATTCCTGAAACTGAAAAAAGCATGGCAAAGAAACAAGTCAGCAGCCAGCACAAGCTGCAAGATGCACATTCCAGAATAGTGGAAAATTGCTGTGCAGATTTTCAGCAAACTTGGTTGTGAACCTGGAACTGTGCCTACAACACATTTTGTAGCTTATGCGATTCTCTGAATTCCACTCTTGTAAAGAATATATTTCACTGATGTTGAAGGAAAATTTTAGCTTGCCAAATTTACAATGACAGCTAACATTTCAGGAATGCAGAAATAAGTCTTAACATTGATTAACAATTTTATACTTTACTCATATCCTGAACAACATGGAATGTATTTTTGACTGTCCTCATTTCCTGCCCTTGTTTTTTTTTTTCCTTTTTTTATATTGCAGTGAAATGGTTCCAGCAAGTGAGTCTGTTGAGATGGAGTCATTTATTTGTATAATGTAGTGTTCTAAGGATGCTGTTCTAGGGATGCTTTAAAGTGTTGTCAGCATTCTCTGACATTAAGTAACATTATCAAACAAATAAAAAAAAATGCATTGACTTAATTACTCCTGGTGAATCATGGCCCTTCCTCTTCCTCTGCCTAGGGACCACTGTTTGAATTTTTTTTTTTTTTTGCCACATTCCATTTCTCTTAACAATTGTGCAATTTGGCAGGTATTTTGTGTTTAGTTCCATGAATTAAAATTTGTTTTGTTTTGGGGAACCTGGAGAGAGTCTTACGTCTTGATTGAGACACAGTGAACCACTGGAGGAAGATGCTTACAGACTGCGCTTTGAATGGACCCTGTGCCCAACTCACGTGCTTGGGCCGCAGCTATGGAGTCCCCCTCAGCAGAGAAACAATGAACAGAATAATTCAGTCATAGAGCCATGACCCAAAGAGCACCTTAAAACTACATCAAACCAGAAATGTAGAGATATCAGGGAGATGAGTCTGAGGAAACTGTGACAAGGACAGGGCTGGTTAAGGGTCATATCAAGAGCATGGGACCCTGTAGTTATCACTACAAGCCTCTGTGGCAAGGCTATGGTACAGTTTTTAAGCACTAACTCAGATGTTGCTACGAGATTATCTGATGAGCACGTGGACGTACACATACATGGACCTCATCAAACAGGTGAGGGTTCCTACAGTGAAGTCAAGAAGAGAGGATTCTGTGTCCAGACTGTAACACAGAAACTCTTCCCAAGTTTGATGGCCAACTTGCCTGTTTGCTGAATAAATTTGAGTTATGCCACCCCCAACCATGTGAGCCAAATTGTCAACATCTCTGCTCCCTTCGCTCGTCCCCCTCTCTCCCCTTTCCACCCCCTCCTTCCCCTTTCTCTTTATATTCTTCATTGGTTCTCAATATTAAGGACAAATCCACCTCTCTTAGCACTTTTCCTTCTCCATTGCAGGGGTTGGAAGATCCTCTTAATCTGGAACGTGATAGCTAAATCTCCAAGAACTCATTAATCTGCATCCTGAAGAGAAATCGGAGATTATTGTGTTTTTCTTCAACCCAAACCTCTTTAAGTACATTCTACCTTGCAGGCACCCTGCTAGCTGCTAGTCGGGGTTAGTTTTCTAGCAAGTCAAGCATGAGCTAAAACTCATTTATGAAAGGAGCAGTGCGGGTGGCTTCAGGGAACACTGATGGAGGAACAAGGATGGGAGGGGCAGAAAGGGAGGATGGCCCTAAATGTGGACCGCTGAGAAGCATGACACGGGATGTCTGAGAGACTGTGCTGTGGGTGTTTGTATTAGCTGGGTGGCAGGGGGTGCGCTAAAACCCAACAGTTGCAATGGCACATTTCACACCACAGCAAGAGACACGTGCACTTGTGTACCCAGTCTTATGAATTTTTGACAAAAAGCAAGATAGAAATTTTGCACTAAGAAGCATTTTTTTTTATCATAGTCTTTGTCTTTTTACCCCTTTCTCTTACACAATAAATTATTCCATTCCTTGTTTAAAGGACTCTCTTTACTCACCTACTCTGTCCCAGGCTTTATAGCCTTAATCCATGCCCTGTGCTGAATTTGTTTCACAGTTGAGTCCTTGCTCTGGGGCCCTTCCTGCTAAGGGTATCTGTTCCAGGAGTCTGTGTTTATTCACTGGAGTTCTATCCTCTGTTCACACACGGGCCCTGCTCCTGACTCCTGTGTCTCTGTGTTTCTAGTTCTGTAAGCTGGTCCCAATTTCTTGCCTGCAACCATGTGAACAGCTTGTGGACTTCCACCCACCTGTACACTTCAACTTGACCTCAAGTACTGATGCTTTAGTCGTCCTATTCTTTACATATGTACTTGTCTTACACATATTGTTACATATTCAGGGAAACTGGAAGCTTGTGCACACTCCAAGATGGCACCTGGCATGTAAGTTTCCAAGGAGACGATTAAAAAGAAGCACATCCTCAGACGTTTGGGTCTGTAGGCGCCATCATCAACTAGGTGGTTTTGGCACGGGGACATCAAATACCATTACATCAGGTACTGTCCCAGATCTCTAGGCCAGGCATGGGAGAGAGGAAAGGTGACAGCTACGCAACATCTCTTGTGGCCGGAGCATGCAGTACTCAACCAAGGGCCATCTGTGACCCAGCCAAGAGCCTGGCACTGAGTGGTTGGGCACCGTTGTGGTAAGAAAGCATAGGATGAGGAGGAGGAGGAGGAGGAGGAGGAGGAGGAGGAGGAGGAGGAGGAGGAGGAGGAGGAGGAGGAGGAGGAGAGGGAGAGCAGGAATGGTTTGTGGGCTGGGGAGAGTTGATCTGGAGAGGTGAGGGTGGTGAGAAATGGACCAGAGTCCAGGGAGATGTCTGGGCCTGGGATACCACCAGGTGCCAGGTCTTAATCCAGGGCCCTAGAGTGACCAAGGGGGGGGGTGTGTATTGACATCTGTGGATCCGTTGTCACCCTGCAGGGGCCTGTGGTCTGGGCTGCCACCTGAGGACTTCTGAGAATCATGTTGGCAGCAGGGACATCCTGAGCTGCGTGGCTTGAGCTGTCACCAGGAACCACAGTGTTGTCTGGGCCAAGGCTGCTGCAGAAGGCAGCTGTGGTCTGTGGCCCTACAGCAGCCAGGGTCTCAATTGATGTTCAGGGCTCCTGTTGCCATTGAGGGCCATGTGGATGACAGGGTCTGGTCAGACACCTCAGAACATGTTGGTGTCCGAGGAACATGCTGTGGCCAGGGCCGTGCTGATGTGGGTGGAGTCATGGAGACATCCTGGCCTGCGTGCGGGCCACTGTTTAGGGCCATGTCTGGTTCTGTAGCCCTTAGGAGGCCAGGGTCTGGGGTGGTGTCCATGGCTCCAATTGCCATCAAGGGCTCTATGGATGTTCAGAGGCCATGTTGCCTGGGTGGGGTAGGGGGGGGTCATGCTGATCTGAGTGGCCTGTGCTGCCACAGGAGCTGTGTTTATGTTCAGGCCAAACTGCTGCTCGGGGGCCATGTCTGGGTCTGTGGTCCTGCTGTAGCTGTATTGAGGTTTAATAAGGATCAGGTGAAACAAATAGGCTGAATAGATGTTTATTCAGGGAGAAATAATTTACAACATAGACAGATGAACACCAGCAGGTTTCTGGTCCCGAGGATGCCTCCAGGTGCTCTCTGTCTCTGTCCAGCAAGCAAGAGAGTGCTCAGGGGGGCCCCTTCCTTAGACTTAGTTACCCCAGGTAACATCTGCCCCCGTTGCTACCCCAATGGGGACGGTCTGTGCCACAGGTACAGACAAAGTGAGTATCTCACTACACACCTGGGTTCTGTAGGGATGCCCATGGCCAGTATTAACATGGAGGCCACTGGAACCATGCCGTGCTGAGCTGGTCCCTCACTTCACTGGCCCTAGCATGACTAGTCTTGCCCCTCACTGGATGTCATAGCAGGTAAGCTGGCTCTACCACTCAGGGAGGAGCTTGTACCTACGCTCGGGAAGGATGGTCCCATCACTCACCACAGGTGTGCGCCTCACCCAGGAAGCACACTAGAGCTGCCTCTGTATTTGGGGACACAGGTGAGACAGCCTTGAGGGCTTGAGAGCAGGACAACTGGCCCTGCTCCCCACCCTTGTGCCCCCCTACGGCAATCAAGAGAGAGGACTCTCCACCTTTCCTGGGCAAAACAGTAGCCCTGAGCCCTGGCTATATGAGTGATAGGACGGGGATTTGAGCGCCCAAGAGCAGGAGTCTGGCCCTGTTTTGGGTTAGCTAGCCCAGACAGTGCTGGTGTGCTCTTCTGGGAGGTGATGGTGAGGGAAAGCTAGCCAGCTGACGAACTAACTCAGCTGCCACCCAGGCCCAGAACCAGGGATATGAGTAGGCCAACCCCAACATCCACTGAATCTATGAACTGTAGGAGCACGTGATGGGAACGAACCTACAGATCCAAAACAGCAGGATCTCCACAACACAGGACAACAGGATATCCGTGAGGGACCCCAATGGGAGCCCATTATTGGTGGTGTAGCCAAAGCCAGAAGCCAGGCCAATGACTCATGGCAACGAACACTTGGAAGTACACACGAACAAACTAAAAGGTGAACTGTGGGGCTCAGTGGGTCACACGAGAGCTTCCATGTCAAGATTCGTCTTTTGTTTGTGTTTTTGTTTGTGTTGGTTTTCCTTTTAAATTTGGTTTTGATTTGGGGGAAGGAAAGTTGCAAGGGCAGAGGGTGGATGCAAGGAGATGAGGAGATATGTGGCATCAGAGAGAAGCACATACAAAATAAGAAAACCAAAAAGGGCAGTATCTAGAGTGAAAATGTGTGAATGTGTGAGGTAAAGTTTGGTGTGATTAGAGAATTGAGGAGGCAACAAGCTGGGAGGCAACAAGAGTCTTGCTGTTCTATCGCCCCTCCTGCAGGAAGTACCTGGAGAAACTAGCGAGTCACCTTCCCTCCCCTTTCTTTTGTTTTTTTAAAAAATTATTCATTAAACCTCATTTGTTCCAAATAGTGAAAATTGCATTTCCAAAGTCCTTTCCCCTTTGTACAGCCAGAGAAAATCACTGAGAAACTGAGAATCGTAATAGAGCGACTTCTAAATACAGGGAGGAATTAGATGAAAGCAATTTACAAACAAGCTACTTCCTTTTCAAATCATCGGTTTGTTTGTTTGTTTGTTTTTTAAAGAATCTACTTTTAAAATACCATTCGAAAACATTCTCCTCTTGTCATATACTCTCAGACCATATTTTCAAAGGGCCACCGCCTTTTTTTCTTTTTTGCTTTTAAAATGTCACTGAGAATCATGCCACATAAATAAATAATTTAGATTTTTGATATGAGCTCTGTGAGTGGTCTTGCACCCATATATTGCCTAACTCTTAAGTACAGTCCATATTGGATGGATTAGCAGAAGGCTTACCTAAGGATACTTATTTACTAATGATCCTTTCTCAAAGCCACCCTTATGCTGACAGCATTTGGACCACCCATCATACCTCTGTAGCAGAATCAACCCATTGGTAGGGAATGGATATTGTCACAAACTTATTTGTTCTCAAAATCATCGAGGTGTGTGTCATTTGTGATAACATGGAATACATGCGCTTGGACTTTTATTTTTAAATCTTTTAGGTTAATTACTGACAGCATACAGTTCAATTTATTTTGTAATATAGCATGACAAAATCAGTATCTTCTTTAAAAGCAAGTGGGGATAATTCTCAGTGTAGACAGTAGAGAATATGTAAACACACTCATGTGGATAAAGAAAGGTGTTTCTCAGTGCCCCTGGGGTGTGTCTTAATGACTTCCGATGCTGGAAGGTTGTTTTTGATGTAATCCACACCCTTGTAGCTTTTCAGCCATGCTTGGCCTCTATCAGTGAGACCCACACAGCCAAGCAGAGCTTGTCTCAGAAAGGCCAGGGCGCAGGAGGGGGCAGAGACCCAAATCTGCTGATCAGGAGCACCCACCCACCCCCACCCCCACCCCCAAATACAGGAGCATTTTGGGAGATGTCTCTCTGTGACTATTTCCTTGAGTCTGTTTAGGCATCTGTAGTCACTTGGGTGAGGCTGAAATCTGCTGTTCCCCTATTAGGCTGAGCCAGGGTTCAGTCTCAAGTGTGACATGAGAGTATTGTCTCATCTCTGCTCATTGTGGGTACACTGAGGATTTTGATACAAAGTCCCCTGTGGGAGTCTGGAGATCAGAATTTTCCTCTTCAGTTAACTGCCAAGCAGGGTCTTGAACATGACAAAATGTGCGAGCTCACACACAGGTTGGAAGCAGACAGGGTCTGTCATTATTAAAGCTCTTTTCACACTGACTGCATCGCCCATTGAGGACTGAGAATTCCTTGAGAGAAGGGAGCATTTCACTCATCTTTGTGTTCTTGGCCATTCCCAGCCTGAAGCAGGTGCTTAGAAAGGTCTGGCCAAATCGAATTGGAAGAAGAGAGCAGAGGGCAGTCTGGAATTTAATCACACTCCAACACACCTGCTTCTGTGTCGGTAAGAAACATTTCTTAGTGCGATGATTAAGGGTTTGTTTTCCTTGTGCAGGATTTGAAAATCAAATCTAAACTTCTTGATTGTTGCTTTAAGCCTGAAAATTGTTCTCTTGGAAATAACTTAAAGCCAATATCTGTATAAAACCTTGCTGGGCACTCTGACATTTCTTGTATGTTTTTGGTTACTTTCTGTTTCCTGTCAATATTGTGGGATATTATTTTACCTTATTACATCAGTTTTGATATCTTATTGATAACTTTTGCAACAGTAGGTGCCCTTTCTCCCATAAGACTCCCCAGGGTACTATTTTATTTTTCTTCAAGTGAGGAAGCTGAAGATTTGATGGGGAAAGTCATGTCATTCGTAGGGAACATGGTATTTGTAGGGAACACACTAGGAGGAGAGCAAGTGTTTTTCTGAATTCCAGTCCTACTTCTTTACTGCAAAGCCCTTCTACACCCAGGCAAGCAGTTATCTCTCTCCTTATCATTCTCTTATTCTCAACCTCAAGGGAGAATTTACCATGTTTTTTTTTTAATTATTGCTATTCAATGCCAGATTGCTTTGCAGGTTCACAAACAGGTAGGGTATTGCCTTGGAGGGGCTACAAAGAATGGAGATCTATTCACCCACAGGTCTGAAACCTGTGTAGTAGCAGAGTGTTTTGTTTTGTTTTGTTTTGTTTTTCAAAGAAACAAAGGAAGTACTATATCTCTTTGTTAACTCGTTCGGAGTTGTTTTCCTAAACCACGTGACCAGGTGGATTATGGAGAATCTGCATCTGGCACCACAGTACCTCTGTGATGCCAGGATGTGGTCGGTGTACATAGATGGTGGGTGTCCCACATCTCTGAGTTCTTATTATCTGGTCTAGTCTCTTCCTGTTTAGAGTTTAGCTTTTGGATCACAAGTATTACAATCTCAGCACCCTTGTCAGCAATTCAAATTACCAGATCCCACTAGAGACTCATTGAATTAGAACCCACATTTGATTTAGCAAAATATCTTGTAATTCTTAAGCTCATTAAAGTTCAGTGTAATTAGACCAGAGTAGCCTTTTTAGCAATCTCAGGCTGTTCCTCCTGAAATATTACTTTTGCCTTGCTTAAAATATATGTACACACACAAAACTGAAATTGATCCTTAATTACTCTAGAGATAGTTCCTTAGGGCTTCTGTCGAGCTACTATTGGCCTTTGAGTCGACATTCAATTAGTTAAACCAGTTATTTCCAATTATAAACATCTCTCATATATTTCCTTGAGGACAAGAACTGCATTTTGTTAAATATTTGTGCTCACACAGTTCCTTGTATGTAAATGCTTGATAAACTGGAAATCGAACCATGACTGAAAGACCCAATGAGCACACGGAAGAGGGGATATCTAGTTGGTAAATTTCTTGAAGAGCAGGAGAGTAGTCTTTGAATTATTAATGTTTAAAAAAAAAGTAGTAGTTATGTTTGTTGGTTCGTTTCTTTCTATAAGGATACGATCCTAGGGTATGACTATAAAGACTAAGAAACAATAGAAAAGGAAACAAATTTGCAACTTCATACGTCGTTTCTTATCTTGTCCAACCATCAAAACATTCTGTCAACTGGCGTAAACTGTCAAGCACCTCGCTGAAGTGAGGCAGCTAGTGTCAGAGCCCCACAATATACTTGGGTGTGATCACCAGCAATTGAGTTTTCAGGCGCGTTCTTAATAGTTGGACTGGTAAAAGAGTTATGAACCTCTATAATATAGAGTCTATATACGAAATTTGAACACACACACACACACACACACACACACACACACACACACACACACACACACACACACACACACCGTTCTCTGCTCTTTTGCTCATCCGTCGTGGTTGTCCAAGAACAAGCTTTTGTTCTTGGTTTTCCATCAGACTGAGATGGAAGTGAACAATGAAATGCAATCTACTCCCCGGGCCCTGGACTCTTTCCGTCCTCGGAACGCAAGTGCTAGACCTTTCCGATGCGAGGGGACCAGAAAGGGACGGACACAGGGCCCAGCAGTTGCCTGGCAACGCCCGCTGGAGGAGTCCCGGCGTAAAACGGGTCCGGGACAAGTGTCAGCGGCCGCGAGTGGGAGCCTGCAGCGCGCTCTCTCCGTGCCAGCGGCTGTCCCCGCGGCTGGGCGGGCCAGGGCGGGGGAAATGTTGCAGGAGGAGTCGGACCTGTCTCTCATCATTGCCCAGATAGTCCAGAAACTCAAGGGCTCCAATCTGTACGCCCAGCTGGAACGGCAGGCCTGGGTAAGCGGACCGGTGGGAAGCGATGGAGGTCGGCGGGCCGCAGGGCGTCCTGTCTGCCACTGCGCCGGCCCCGAGCCTCAGCTGTCTGCTCTGCCCACCGCTTCCTTTCGGTGCCTTAAACCCCCTCCCCGAGCCCCGCACCCTGGTTTGCTCAGACCCAGGCGTGGGGCGATCGTATTTTATTAGAGATGGGTGGGGCACATCACGCCTTTCTTCAGGCCAAGGCTTCCCATGCGTTTATCCGTGTAGCCAGCCATTCAAGGGGCCCCGTTCTCTTAAACTGCTGGGCTCGCTGAGTGGCATGCCTTCCACCCCTTTCACTGTCTTGTGGCTGGGTTGGGACTCCATGAAAATGTTTTAAATGTGTGTCACTTTGTTGCACATTGCGGTCCCTGAAGTGATTTCCGATGCGCCCACCTGGCATTTGTGGAACACATTCAAGCAAACCAAGCACCGTGAGAATGTAGAATGACCGAGAGATCTGTACTGTATGAGAACGCCATCTAAATGCGATCACACAGTATGTAAACTGTTGTGGGAGCTTCAGTCAGCAATAGGCTTTAGGGGTCCATCCATGCTGTTGGTATTTCTGTACTTCCGTTCCTTTTAATTGCTGATCAGCATTTCATTGTTTGGGAGCCCCATTGTTAGTTTCTCTATTTAGGACTTACCTGGCAGATATTTAGATGTTTATTTATTTATTTATTGAGATTATGGATAATGATAATATGTCTTTTGGGTGACTTTACCTTTGATACATGGGTTATCTAGAAAATGCACTGTTTAGTTTTCAAATTTTGGGGGATTCCCCCTCCCCCAATGTCTTTCTTTTGTTGTTTCTAGTTTAACTCCTGGATGGAGAATATTTATATTAATTATTTAAACTTTGTGGAAGAGAAAGATTGTAAGATCCAGAAGTGACGGAGGGTTCTAAGGAAACGGTGACTTCCACACAGCCGGACTGATGCACATATGAACACTTATACAAATTCCAGTCTGATGGAGTCCCATAAGCGAGAGGGAAAGTGGACACATTTCCCATCTCTAACCAAGAAGCTAACTGCAATTGCTATCCACTGGCAAAGAGAAAATACCGCGCCCCCATTGTCACTGAGGATATCAACCATGGTCCCGGGCAGTCCCCAGGCCCAGGAGTAGTTAGCCAATAGAAAAATACACAAAGAACTCCATGGCTTTTTTTTTTTTTAATAGACTTTCTGTTTTACTTTGGCATTTTGTGGTCTTTATTGATTTTGTTTTGATTTCTGTGATCTCTTGTTTTTGTTTGTGAGAGAGAGAAAACATAAAATGGGGTGGGTAGTTAGGTTGGGGGGATGGAAAACATGATGGGAACTTATCATATGAAAAACCTTTAATTAAAATAGAAAAATGTAACAATTAAAAATCAATATAACAGAAGTGGAAAATAAAAACAAACAAACAATAAAAACCCTCAGTCTATATGTTTAGTAGTTGATTGCTAATGGCCCCTGTGTGTCCGCCTCCCATGCTCTCCCAAAGGCCACATAGTATGGAGGACCAGTTTGTCCTTGGATGACCTTGTTTAGAATCTGGTTCACTTTGTTTTCTTAACAGCTTCTTGTTTTCTTTGTGTGTGTGTGTGGGGGGGGTCAGAGTGGATTCCAAAGTTATTATTTTTATTCCAAATGGCCTGTTAGTGGTGATAACTGGATATCGAAATCACTTACTATTCCTGTGTTGGGTCAACCTGTGCTTTTAATCTAATAGTGTTACTTTCATAAAATTCTAAGATAATAAACAAACAAACAAACAAATAAATAAATAAATAAATAAATAATCCCAGTTAGGTAGAACACCCAGAGTGCCAGGCTTCTCACCTCTACTCCTGCTTTTGTTTTCATCAATCTAGAAACTACTTTCCATTTCTACCTCTATTGTTTTCAGTCAAATAACTTTCTATTTATAATGTAAGATTTTGTAAAATTCCCTACCCATTTCTTAAACCATACAAAGTTCTTTGTAGTCTTACACTTTATATATAAATTTATTGCATGCCATATTTTGTTGTGTCTATTAATTGATATGTTTATGTTACTACTAAATTTTTAAAGGCAACAGCATTATGACTTATAAATAGTGTACGTTTTTCTCATTGTTAGTCTGTGAATGAGATTGTCTCACAGTGGCTTTCTAAGATGGAGTTGGCATAAACTCACTGACATTAGTGTTAAGGAGTCCAGCTGTGTGATGAGAAAAATAGCTATACCATTTTTCTTTCTCAGGTTTGTCAAGCCTTATAAATGTATTCTGGCCTCATTGAATGAGTAATGGGGTGTTACCTTCTTTTTCATTTGCTACGTTCTGTGTTAAGAACTTTTATTTATTTATTTCTTGAAATATTAGGGTGACTTCTCCAATATAGCCTGTGTTTAGTATTTTCTGTTTGGGAAGTTAGTTATTCTAGTCAACACACTTTGCTTTAGAATAGCTTCTGGTTTATAGAAAAATGGAGCAGGAGGTAGGGAGTTCCCATCACTGCTCTTACCTTCTGAGAGGTTCCCTTTATTTTTACTGTGTCTCACCAGTGTGGGAGACACAGATGCCTAACCCTTATTTACTCACTATTACTAAAGTCTATAGTTCCATGAGGGCTCATTCTCTTTGCTGTGCAACTCCAGAGCTTTCAGAAATATATATCATGCAAAATTCCGTGTGCCTTACTGTACTGTTCTTTATCCCTTTCTTGTGCTGAGTACACAGATTCCATCTTCTACTGTCTTTTTCTGTCTAAATGTTTCTCTTTGAGAATGTCATATCACCACGCTGACATAGTATGTGATCTTTTCCTTGGCTCCTCATACTTACCAATAATGCATCAGTTCCTAGTATCTCTTGCATGACTTGGTAATTAAGTTTTCTTTTGCTAAGTAGCATTTCATTGTGTAAGCTTACCATTTTGTGCTGAACAAAATGTGGGTGTCCTCCACGTTTTGGCTGTTATGGATGAAGCCTCTATAAACAGTTCACGTTAATGCTTCAGGTGTAGACATAAATTTCCAAATTTGAACAATACCAAGTGATTGATGGGTTGTGTGATAAGATAATGGTTAATGTGTAAGAAAATGGCAATTGGCCTTCCCGGGCAGCCACAGTATGTTTTTATTCTCGTGAAAATTCCCATTGCTCACATTTTCCCCAGTACTTGTCATCTGTGCCTGGTATGTGTTATGATAACTCATTGTTTTAGTTTTCAGGTTCCTAATGGCATAGCATTTCGTAAGGGACAGATTTTCTAGAGCAAATTGCTAGCTTTTGCATGGGAGCTAGAGTGCTAGGGTCTGGGATTGGTTCGGGGTCTTGCTTGTATTCTGCCACTGAGTTAAACACCGAGTCTCAAATTTCTTGGTTTTCATCCATCTAGTGGTGCTTTTTTAAAAATCTTCAGTTTAAAGGATACTTCTTGTGCATTCGGCCTTCTAAGGTGCAAGTGGTTTCCTTGCAGTGTGCTTGAGGTGTTATCTGTTGTCTTTTCCCTTGGTTTTCATTGTGATTCTCTCATTTCTGACTATATGTTGCCTGCCGATACCTGGTGGCTTTTAACATTTTCTTTCTGTTTGGAGGATTTCAGCGGACTTGTTAAGAAGGTATTGTTGTTTTTATATTATTATTGATGAGCATTCATTCTGTTTGGGTCTAATGTCAGTTTAACACCAGCTACAGTCATCTGAGAGGAGGGAGCCTTGGTTGAGAAAATGCTTCCAGATCGCCATGCTATAGGCAAGCCTGTGGAGCATTTCCATACTAATTAGTGGTTGATGAAGGAGGGCCCAGCCCATTATGGATGGTGTTGCACATCTGTGCTGGCGGTCCTGGGTTCTGTGAAAAAGCAGAGTGAGCAAGCCCTGAAGAGTAAGCCAGTAAGCAGCACTCCTTCATGGCCTCGGCATCAGCCTCTGTGAATTACAGAACTGACTTCCTTCACTGATGAACAGTGATGTGGAAATGTAACCCAAATAAACTCTTTCCTCCTCAAGTTGCTTTTGGCCATGGTGTTTCATCACAGCAAAAGTAACTCTAAGTAAGAAAGAGTCTGGAGCTTGTTTAAACCCAGCACCAGCACCAGTTTGGGAAATCAGCTGGATGGTATGTTTTCAAATTCCTGTTCTGCCCCCTGTCCCTTGGTTCCACAGGGGGCCTCGTAGCAAGTTATGTCTCTAATACCTTTTTAAATTCCCCTCCCCGCTTCCTGTTTAGTTCACAGATTTCCTTTGGACCTTGGAATTCATTCATCCTGTTTTGTGCCTTTTCTTGTCGCTGATACATCCACCTAATGAGTTCTTGTGCATATTTTATTTTTGTGCATATTCTATTTTTCAGTTCCAAAGTTTCCAGGTGGTTCTGGAGATTTATTTTTAATTTGTGTATGTATTTGTCTGCCATGTGTGTGTACAGATGAAGTTCAGCAGCAGACATCAGGTCTCTGGGAGATCAGTGAAGCCTTTAACCTCCAGCCTTGTCCCCAGCCCTCTCGGGTGATTATTGTTTATGGAAGTCAGTTCTGAGTCCATTTCCCTGGAGGTTTATAGTAATTTTCCCATGTATGTGTGGAGTTAGGCACCACGTCCTTCTTGCTTGTCACGGTCCCTCTCCATTCAAACTGTTACGTGGATTACTCATGGAGTGCTTTGTTACCTTTTTTCCTCTTGCCTTTGTTAGTGTGGTGTCAGGTGGACAGCAGCATGCTTTTATTGGAAGCTTTGCATCCTGGACAAATTAAAATACAGCCTCCAAATGACAACATCATTGTCACCTTCCCCCATGAGTCAGTCTTGGGACCAGTTACCCACTTTAATGCTGTTATGGAATGTGCTGAGTCAAGGCTGAGTTTCCTCAAGCTCAATCTCCCCTTGGCTCTTTCCTGGGCCTCCTAGGTTTTCAGCAAAAGATTTACTGTATTCTGTGAGTCCTTTACATTTGGGTTTAAAACTTTAATCTTTTTTCTTGTTAGAGTGCCAAAATACTTTCTCAGTGCTTTTTTGTGTTTATGTTTTTAGCCTTCTATTCCACAGAGTCCCAGTTCTTGAGGATAAAACTGACCAAACTTTTAATACTTGTAAAGTCTCTAGTTATTTCTCTATGTGTCTTGGGCAGGCCTGCACGAGGCTTTGTGCTGGGCGGGTCCTGACTCTGAAGCCCATGTCTTTCCAGTCTGCAGAGGGAGCGTGACTATTGCATAGCCAGTCACTCCCTCAGGATTTTCTGTTGTTGCTCTAATTCCTGTTTACTCAGCAATGCTGTGTGTGTGTGTGTGTGTGTGTGTGTGTGTGTGTGTGTGTGTGTGTAGGAGGGGGGAACCTTCACTTTTTGTTCTTTGTTCTAGACAAGGGCGTTGACCACCTAGCAGTTTCTCCTTCTATATTGTACATATCCATCCCTTTTGGTGAGGGCTGAACAAGATAATATATCTCACACTTATAAGTAAGAGGTTTATGAGAGGAAACCTGTTTTTTTTTTTTGTTTGTTTGTTTTTTAAGGTGCACACGAGGGTTTTCTCACCCAGTGTCCTTCATTGTCTCCATGTCCAATATAGGTTTTGCCCTTCACCCTTGAGATGCTGAGCCATTTATACCTTTGATTAGCTTTGCTAAGGTACTTTTGAACAGCTCCCAGGATCCCACGTGTTTTTTACATTTGATAAGTATATTCTCCTGTTGGAACATCTGTATTGCTCCAAATTTTCCATTTAGGTGTTCACAGAAATTGTTAGAGCAACGTACATTGTAAAATATAATTGCATAGATGTTTAAAAGCTAAATATAGATTTTTAGACTTTTCTCCTTGCAATCTAATGTTGTCTGTCATTAGCATATTTAATAGCCACCGATTGTGTTTTAATATGTCATCTTATATAGTAAACTGCTTATATTTTTTGTTTTCTCACTCATTCTGTAGACACTGGAGTGACAGCTTCATTCCAAATTGACATCCATGGCCGCATCAGTATTGTTTCTTTATTTTATTGTGATTAAAATGGATGTTGCACAAAGCCCTAGAATGTCATTTTATTCCATTAAGCATTTAATATATCTTGTTATTCAATCTTAATTATAAGAAATAGAGTTATATCAGGAAGGGCTCTGAAACAAGAAAGGCTTCAGATAGAAAAATATGCAATAGGTATTGTCAGGTCTAGAACCCCAGAACATTTAATAGTAGTAAAAAAAAAAAACACTCATAAAATTATATCTCAAATATGTAAAATTTACATCAATATGGGCCACAATTAGAGCAAAATACATTTTATCTTTTAAAAAAGACTTTTAAAATTGTGTGTGCATGTGTGTGTGTGTGATTGGGTATTTGTGTGTGTGTGTGTGTGTGTGTGGTGTGTGTGTGTGTGTGAGAGAGAGAGAGAGAGAGAGAGAGAGAGAGAGAGAGAGAGAGAGAGAGAGAGAGCTCTCTGTAAGTGTGGGTATGTGCTGGTGAATGCAGCTGCCCATGGAGGCTAGAGACATCAGATCTTTCTAGAGCTGGAGTTTCAGGTGGTTGTAACCCACTTGATGTTGGTGTTAGGAACTGAACTTGGGGCCCCTGGAAGAGTAGTATGCATAGTCTGTCTTTCTTGGTATTTTTTTTAGGTAATATTTGGCATATGTTTGGGGAAGATCTAGATTGCACTGTTACAGTGCATATACAAATTAGAGACTCAGGGTCTCTTATTTGTCCTGACCTAGGAAGTGATGTCATCTTTATCCATTTTACGATGTCTTTTGTTGTATCTTTACAACAAAAGTAGGATAATAAAGAAATGAGGGTGGCATACAGAATTCCAAGAGCTCTTGCCTGTATGGAATTTATACTTAAGATACATATATGTTACAGTGTGAATTTGTCGTGTTAAAGTACATCTCATGTTTTTTGTCATCACTGAATTGCTTAGGAAATGTCACATAGGATTTCTGGGTTAGTAAGAACAGGGAGAAAACTGGTCACAAATAGAAAACTGAGAATGATTTTATGAAGGGCAATGAGAGGTAAATGGTGAGAACGAAGGTGGAGAAGAGGCTTAGGCAGAAAAATGGGTCAGCTTGGGCAAGTCAGCAGAAGGCAGCAGGGAGGGACCCATCTTCAAGGGAGAGGAACCAGAGTAGGGCTGGAATGACATAGCACATGCTGCATATGAGGCGCAGTCAGCTTTCAGGGCACCAGACATTCCAATCTGAAATTAACATTTAATCCTGGCTGCAGGGTGTCCATCGGGACTTCTAGGATTACAGCAGTGAGTCTGTGCTACACTTTTAGTTGGAACTAGAAGTATTAGGAAGAAATGGAGATACTCTATTCAACATGTTTTCATTGAGCATCTCATTAGAGATGGTAATGGGCTCTTGAGAGGAATTAGATGAAGTTCGGGACAATTACACTAATGACAAGGATGTCTGGGAATTACTGTGGGAAAGGGTAATATCTTTTTTAATAGTATCTCTCACTTTTATTTTTATGTCTTTAATTATTCTGTGAGATCTTCAAAAGAAAGGGAGGATATCTTCTTTTTATTTTTAAACTCAGCAACTGGCATGTACGAAGGATTCGATTAATTATTGCAAGAGCAATACAGATGAACAGGGCATAAATGCACCTAGAAGAAATGCCTGGAGGTCAGGGAGTCTTCTGTAGCACACAGGGTGGAAGGTAAAACCCAGTTACCTTTGTTGGGGCAAATGAGAGGGCCAGGCTGGCTTCTGAGCAGGCATAGTGCAGGTACTTTCTAGGTGGTAAAGGTATCTAGGTTGGGTGGGACTAGCCTTTTGGAGAGTTAGGAGTTCCTGGATGAGTATTTATCAGTTATTGTCGTTGTTAACTACACAGGGCATGAGGGCTGGAGGTGTTATCAGGAGGGGAAGGCACAGAATTATGTTCTGAGCACACTCATACCTCTTTATTCAGCAGAGATGGGTGAGGATCTTCCCCACTTGTTTTTACTTCTTTGTTCTACGTGATTGTTTGTGATCCCACAAGCAGCACACAAACGGAGCCCAGGAGGCCTCAACACTACATAAAAACCACAGGCAACCAAGGCATGCTGGGAATGGGAGAAATCATCTTCCCCAGGGAAGAGCGCAGCAACTGATTGTCCAGTACCAAGTCCTCAGCCCTGAGAACATGCACACATGTGACATCATATAGACTGAGCAGTTACATTTAGGAGTGTGTGTGTGTGTGTGTGTGTGTGTGTGTGTGTGTGTGTGTGTGTATGGAATATCTGCATATATATGGTGTAAACCATTTCTGAGCTGGAGAACTGGTAAGGCGTCCATGGTGCATGTTCTCAGGCAGATCACCTCTTGCAGACGGCAGGGGGCCTGGTTTCATGGGGTTAGTGGCACATCAGAGTTCCCTATAGTCCCGACTAACCCTAGATTTCCATGAGTTCCAGGCATGGTCGGTATGTGAGTAAGAAGTGGAGGGAATGGGCCCCCATGAAGCAGAGGCTCATGGATGCCCCTTTGGTGCACCCTGCTGTGTGTGAGGCGTGGCCTCCTCCTCCCTGGCCACTGCCCCTGCTGTTTTGCATCTCCAGTTTCCCTGACTCCCAAGACCAGAAAGTTCAGATTGTTCATAGCCAAGGTTTTGAATTTAGGACTGCTCCCGTGGGAATGAAATCTGTGTGCATGTGCCCCTGTGTGTATGCACACCTGTGCGCTGGGGAGAGGAAGATCGGATGTGCTTAGACATACAGCAGGGTGATGTCACCGTCAGCCTGAAAGGATGAAGAGGGTGCTCAGGGTCAAACCCTGACTTTCCTACCCACAGTCTTGCTGGAGGAGAACACTTCAGTTTGCCATGAGCTGGAGGCACTGGGTTTAACGACGGCTAAAGTTGTGGCTGTAGGTCTTTTAAAAAGCATCCTTCTCCATGACTCATATCTTCCTCCATGAAAATATGTTATGGATAGCCAGTCTATTGCCATCTGGGCATATCTTATCTTATAACTTCATATTGGACTACATAGCCTAAAATGACTTTGACAATATTTTCCTTGATTGTCATAACTTAGTTTTTTTTTACCCTGTGTTAAATGAAGAAGAAACGAATTCAGCAATGTTAATTGGCTTAATCAAATTAATAAGTAAGTCTGGAAGATAATTTCAGCTCTCTGGTGCCAAACCCATGCCCATGCCATCGTAAATGCTTTTTAAACTGTGTTCTATTATATCCCAGTTTAAAAACAGGCAGTTTAACAACTATATTAAATAACTCCTCAAACTCATTAAGCACCAAAAAAAGTTTACTGCATAGTCTGCATTGCTCCTGTAAATGTCTGTTTATACATGTCTGTGTCAGTTGCTTTGCAAAAGTGAGGATGCTGCAGTAGCTATAGTGCAAGGCAGGGTGCTGGCCAAGTGCGTATGTCCTCTAGGCTGCTTCTGTGGTCTGTGCTGGGGTGCTGCACACCAAGTCAAGGGATAGCTTGCATGCACACTTGGATAGCTGGGTCAGAAGCCCTAGTCTGAGTTCTGTGAATCAGAATTATTCTCCCTGTTGAGCAGTCAAGACAAAATACAGAAAAAAGATACTGGAACTGTATCAGAACGGAGCTGTGCCTTTTAAACACTGATTAAATGCTAGCAAGAGAATGTTCGTTCTCAATGCATAGTAAAGCTGCCTTCAGTGTGCTTTGCACAGCTGGATTTCCAGTAGTGTTTCTAGAGAGTTTGTTTTTAGATAGGCTCATGCTACTGGATCATGCATCTAATCTTGTAGGGAAGCAGTTTTCAGTCAATGTCCCGAGGAAGAATGCTATGATGGAATTTCCTACATACTCTATCAGGATTCATACATGGGCCAGATGGAGGGTTTTACCATTCCTCCATAGATCTGAGGCTCTGGAGTCTGACAACAGCCGTGCCCATGTCAGCAGTAGCACGCAGGCTCCCTTCACTCTCTACAGGCTTGTATGCTGTATAAAAAGTTTTACTAAGGAAGTCTAGCAACATTGAAGTAATGAAAATGTTTAAGAAGAGTAACAAGCTTTCCTCTTCAAATTCTTTAAATGGTACTTCATGAATCATTTCCAAACACAAGCCAGAGACGGGAAAGAAAAACAGAGAAGTTAAATTTCCATTTTCCTTGGTCATTATGAATAATGAGCCGGAGGTTTTACAGCTTTTAAAATACTCCTGGGAATAATGAACTGGAAATCACTCTGCTCATTTAAAAATAATTTTATGAAGTTCCTTACTTATTTTGGGATAAAATTGGCTAAAAATAATACAACATGGTTTGGTCAGTATAATTTTGTCAAGCAGCAATTAATGCCAGGGTAATATGTAGGATACAAAAATGCAAACCCGGCCCTTGTCCTCCAGTTGATAACCTAGCCATACAAATGAACAAGTGAATCAAGTGTTCAGTACAGTCCCTGGGCTGCCACAGAGGACATGGTGTTCTGTCTGGGTTAGGGAGCTGGGAAGCTGGCTTCGGAAGCTACTGTGTATTTGTGTTGAGGGAGCATTTTTTCCTAAGGAAATGATGTGAACAAAAGCTTGGAGCCCTTAAGAGATTTCCAGTTGTGGGATCACTGGACATAACTTACTATGACTAGTGAGGACCATGATGAGAAAGCAAGGGGTCGTTAGCTTGGTCCAGCAGCCCCAGCAGCCGATCTAGAGGGGTAGAGTACATTGCAAAGGGCCATGTATGTCTGCTGGAAATTCCAGACTTCTTTGTCCTTCTGGAGAGCCACAGCCAGGACAGACTTCTATTTTAGGAAGAAAGCACTAGAGAGCAGATTAGAAAAGGCGATGTTGGTTCCTTTGTCCGTCCATCTGTCCGTTCATTCATTCATTCATTCATTCATTCATTCATTCGTTCAATAAGCATGTATTGTGTATGCACGTTGTTAAATTAACTATTTTAGCTCAAAGATAGCGGCTCCAGTGGAGCTTGCCATTAAACAATTAGACATATAATCTGCCAGTAAGTGTAATAAATGAGTTGATTGGTAGCGTGCTGGGAGCAAGTGGATGCTAAGAAGGAAGAAAAAGTACAGGAGCCTGGGAGTTCCAGCTGAGCAGATAGCAACAAGGAAGTTGGGAAACAATTGCACTTACTCATGTAAAAGATACAGCCTGGTCTGTGGCCACAGCTCAGTGTTTAAGAGCACTTATTCTCATGGAGGATCTGAATTTGGTTCCCAGCACCCATGTCCAGTGCTCACCACTGTCTATGACTCCAGTTCCGGAGGACCTGACACCCTCTCCTTTCATTATTTTTAAAGAGAGAGAGAGGTGAGGGGGAGGGAGGGAGGGAGGGAGGGAGGGAGGGAGGGAGGGAGGGAGGGAGGGAGAACTAGCCTAAAGGTGAGAATCTAGGGTGGAGAAAGGGGGTGTTCTGGAAGGCTTTGGAAGATATGTTTCTTTTCTTTCATTTTTTGAAACATTTTTATACAAACAAATGGCAAGTCATTATGCATTGTTTCAAGGTGAATGACTATGTAACACCTACCTTGTAAGTGGGTAAAACGGTCACAGCCAGACTACTCATTTGCCTCCTTAGAACTGCAGAGCAGTCCCTCCCTGGGCACCTGATGTCCCTGGTGATCAGTTTCCTGCATGTGTATCTCTCTCCTAGTATAGCTTAGTCCTGTCAACTTAAAAAAAACAAATGCCTCCTAGTCTTTTTAATATAGGTTTGTTTATTTATCTGTGTGGCATACATATCCATATACATAGTCACATGTGCTTATGCTCGGTGTGTGTGTGTGTGTGTGTGTGTGTGTGTGTGTGTGTGCGCGTGTGTGTGTGTGCTGGGGCTCCCTGTGTGGTCCTCATACTCTCACCACACACACTTTGTTCACTAAATCTTCTTTCTGGCCTCTTTCCTTTCTTGTAAAGAATGCTCCCTTAGCGAAAGGGCTGGACTGTTTATCTTAGCATTCCTTATAGGCTGCACTGTACTGACTGAACTCGTAATGCAACTCTCCATGCCTGTGTGTTTTCTTCCATCCTTTCTTCCTCCCTCCCTTCCTTCCTTCTTTCCTCCCTTCCTCCCTCCCTCCTTCCTTCCTTCCTCCCTCCCTTCCTTCTTTCCTCCCTTCCTCCCTCCCTTCCTCCTTCCCTCCCTCCTTCCCTCCCTCCCTCTCTCCCTCCCTCCCTCCCTTCCTTTCTTTTTGAAGTAACAGAATGTATTTGGTCTTAAGAATTGTTGCTCAAGATCAATGAATAACTGCCCATCAAAAGTCTGTGGCGATGACTTAGTCTGTATGTCTGTGGGCGGTTGTAGTCTCCATCTTGCATAGAGTCCATGGATAACACCAGAGGCTACGACAGAAGTCTCCCAGCAACCCATAAGCTTTCTGGAGTTGAACTCATCCTAGGGCCCTGGAAAGATTTTTCCACATCCAAACTGTCTTTCTCAGGCACTCGGCAAGGCCAGGTAAGGACACAGAGGAAGGGTGAGATATCTGCACTTCTTGGGGTACAGGTCCAAGTCTCTTGCTTCAGGGGCCTCCTCGAGTTCGCAGTATGTCACAGGGGCTTGGGAGTGAGCACCAGGAAAGAGGCAGAGGCTTCTTTTTAGATCTTGCCCTTCCTTCCTGACTGCAGAGTAGTCCCGGGGTTCATGGCTCTGAGAATGCCGGAACCTGGCAGAATCGTGCTATGGATAATTCTCCTTGTCTGGCTCCCTCCTGTCTCAGTCATCTCTGTGTCTGGGCTGGTGGACCCCAAGTGCATTGGCTGGCAGAGTGGACGCAGTTTGCTTGGGGCTCAGCACGGGTTTCGGGCGCTTGTTTTCCTGCTGCACTTTCCACTCCTCTGAGGAGATTGCTGTGGTCGCTGCACTCTCCAGCTGTCTGTGGCTCTGCAGCGTCCACACAAGATCCTCGGTTGTGCTTTCCCAGTGTGAGCCTTGTTCACTGTGCCTGCTGTGCTCTCTGCTATCAGTCGCCTGGACATGGAAGAGCAGATAGACAGGCTTACTCAGGACAGAAGTCACATTACTCCCGGTGACCTTAGAATCACCCATCTTGTACCCTTCCTGTTGCCAGAAGTAACAGAAATAATGTCCGCAGACCAGCAGTGGAGCTTGTATGTTTCCTTAATTGGGAGCTGGATGCCAGGCTTCATCAGACTTTGGTGTCATGTTGGTTCTTTTAATGGGCAACACATACTGTCTGGGTGTGTCTTCCACGGAGTTAATAGCTAGATGTCTAGATGTCTGCTAGATGTCTAGAGTCAGACATTGACTGGGGTTGCAAAGTGAGACATTTTAGTGATCTGCTTTAGTTACTAACTGTAACACTGTAGTTTTTATGTGTTTAAGTGTTTTGCTGAAATGTATATTCATGCACTACATATATGCCCGGTGGCCATAGAGGCTAAAGAGCATTAGAACCCCTCCAACTGGAGTTATGGACAGTTGTGAGCTGCCATGTGGTTGCTGGCAACTGAAGTCAGGTCCTTTGTAAGAGCAGAAAGTGTTGTCAGCTGCCACGCTGTCTCTCCTGCTGGTTAGCTGCAATACTCACTAACTAAACATTTCCCTTTTACTGTTTGCTTTTTCAGTTGCACAGTTCTTATTAGAAAGACGGAATAAATGTGTTTTCTTTTATTTACCAGTTTTCAAAGGTAGTGAGTTATCCCCTGTCACCCACAGTTTGATTATGCCATCCACGTTTTCTCTCTTGTGCTATTATTAGAAAAGTCGCCTTGATTGACTGTACTGCTCTAGCTTCTTGCCATCTCACACTGGAGCAGACCAGCCCCTCCCCGCAGGCTTTAGTCCTGCTCCACAATTGGCTCATTAGATGCTCCAGAGCATGTTTGTTGTCCAGTTGAGGATTCTCGTTTTCTCCCTACACACACACAGGTCTCCTGGCTGTGAAGTGCTCACAGCCAGTTGTACTTTGGGTTTATGATAGATGTTACCTAGTTTTCTATAAATGTTTTCCATGGAACTTTGGTTTTGTTATTAGTTGGTCTGTGTGTGTGTGTGTTTTTTTTTTTTTTTTTTTTTATGTGATCATAAATAAGATAAAAAAAAAAAAAAAAGCTTCAGGCAGAGAGCTGACTCAGCAGGTAAGAGTACACTGGGCTTTAGAGTACCCAAGGTTGATCCCAGCATCCATGCTGGGCCGCCCACAACTTCCTATAATTGCAGCTCCAGGGAGATCCAACGCCTGTGTCTTCACAGGTACCTGGACTTGTGTACACATACTCCAGACAAAGACATATATCTATATAATCACAAATAATGAAAGCAAATCTTACAAGGTGTCCACCGCCACCAGCCTCCTCTTTCCAGGAGGACGCTGAGCCATGGAGGAGTTCAAGTGCAGTTGAGAATAAGTAAATTTGACATTTTTGATCTGGGAGACCAGGTGGGTGGCAGTTTCCCTGAAGAAGATTTAAAGTTGAGGAAAGGAGCAAGGCGCACGAGGAATGAGAGCAAGCTATGTCTTAGTGGGTTTTCAGTGAGCATAAAATACCATGATATAACAGCAATGTCTTGTTAAGAGCTATGTTGCTAGCCTTTCCCAGACAGAGCTATGTTGTGAACCCCAACACCGAGAGGGTGAATAATTCCATCACAAGTAGAAAAAAAACCAAAACATTATCTATGGTCAAAACTGCAGCATGGGGCACAAAGCATCCATCTGAGAGGAGAGAGGCCTTAGTAACAGCATGAATAAATTAGGAGTTTTATGCATCTTTCATAATCAGGCACAACTTGTGTGCATTGGGCAGCAATGCAAACTGCATGCCCTTACACCTAGAGATCTGGTGTCTAGGGGTGGGTACCCGTGATTTGGGGTATAATATGAGAATCGATTGCTAAAGTCTGAGCACATTTCTGCTTGGGATTTAGACGTGCTAAGTATTTGTAAGCTGTACATCTTTGTGCTTTGTGTAGACTGCATGCTGTCATGGCAGTGGTGAGACCTTCTCTATGGTGAGCCAGTCCAGATGGGTGGAAGCTAAGATAACTTCCAGGTGCATTTGAAATAATCAGATGTTTCCTTCTATGCATTTATTAGCATTGCATATGAACTCACATGACTTATAACTTTCCACTTCTGTTTTCTGTTTGCCTTCTTTTCTAAAAATCTAGGCCTGCCTTCAGAGACCTGAGATCAGACTTGAGTCACTCAAAGAAGATATTAAGGAATTCTTTAAAATATCAGGTTTGTAAAGATCCCCTATCTTTAAGCATCCTCAGACTTTCAGCTTTTTCCTCAAAACTGGTATAACTTGACTGAGGGGCTTCTGTCTGGAGAGTATTAGAGTTCACACATTATAATGAAATTGTGCAAACACTCAAGGACACTGTAGAAATGACTGCTTTGCAGTAATAAGTTGCTTTCTTCCTACTCAAAATACATGCTAAGTTGTGGCAACCCCATGTCCTTACTTAGTAGCTTGTCTTATTACTTCCTGCAATGCCTCTTGTCCTTCTACATTATTTTTCTTTGCTTTCATAAAAGAAAAGAAAAAAAAAGAAGAAGAAGAAGAAAGAAAATCTTAATTTTTTTTTTTTGGACAAGAAGGGATGACCTGGCATCAACACTTACATGTGGGAGCTGAAATATTAAGTGGTAGCTTCTTGTAATATTCATTCTGCTTTTGCTGGCCAGCAGTTTGATAACTAGTTAACTGTAGCTGGTACTTGTGTCTGGTCTCTGGTGTATGCTGGACTGTTCCTTGTCCTTCTGGCTGACACACCCATCATAGCATCAGTTCAAAGACACTGGCATTCATTTAGCACATTGACAGTGGAAGAAGGCAATACCCTTAACTTGGGGAAATGATTCAATAGTTTTATCTACATAGCAGTTAATAGTTGACAGAATTCTTTCACAAATAACCATGATGCCAATGTCTTAGTGAGTTAAGTTTTGTTAAGTTGGGGCTAGAGAGATAGCTCAGCAGTTAAGAATACTGACTGCTCTTGCAAAGGACCCTAGTTCAGTTCCCAGCACACATGACAGCCAATGACAATTCTAGTCCCAGAGGATGCGATGCCATCTTCTGATGATTGCAGATGTGTGCACGAATTTTGGTGCACATATATACATTCTGTAGACACACATAAAATAAAATAAATCTTATAATTAAACAATTTTACTATGTTGCATATTTAAGACAATAATATTTATTTTTTTAAACTTAAAAACAGGTTGGGAGAAGAAACTTCAGAATGCTGTTTATAGTGAACTGAATGTGTGAGTTCTTTTCCATCTATTTTGAGATACTTTTTTTAAAAAAGTAGATTTAACTTGTAAGTAGTAAAATTAGTGTTGCTGTTTATACATGTATTCTCATTTCTCCTTAGTATACTGCTAGGATTTCAAGTAAGTTCATGCCACAAATCACTAGAGTCTAGTCTGAGAATGAGTAATGATTAGGTGGTGCTTTTCTATTTTACCAAATCTGTAGACAGACAATGTATTCATCCAGTATAATTAGATAATGGGATAGGTCTCATAATACTTATATTCTTTTTATTGTTAACTTTGATCATCATGCTCTTCCTGTCATTAAAAACTGATCATTCTAAACATTTCTTTTTCTTTGTACAATTATTATTGTTACAAGAACCTACTGTTTTTATTTTTATTGTCTTGATTTACCATCAGGGCTTACTAAAGTTTATAGAACTTTTGCTCTAAAAAAGGCAAAGTGAGGGCTAGCCAGATGCCAGTGGTTAAGAGCACATATTGTTCTAGCAGAAAACCCCAAGTTAGATTTCTAGTGCTGTTATCAGGCAGCTTTAAGTGGTCACTCAGATGCTCAAGTCACACTCAGTGTGACATTCACTTCCTGCTGCTGACAATCTGGCTGTAGAACCCTCAGCTCCTTTTCTAGCATCATGTCTGCCTGTAGGTCGCCATGTTTCCCACAATGACTACGATGGATTAAACTCATGAAACTATAAGCCAGCCCCAATTGAATGCTTTCCTTTAAAAAGAGTTGCTGTGGTCACGATGTCTCTTCATAGCAATATAACCCTTAACTAGGACAAGCAGGTTTGTGATTTTGTTTTGAGTCACATTCATAGCTATACTTGGGCACATATGGCCCAGGGACTACAGGTTGGAAATGCTTAGACCATGTCTTAGTCTGTTTTGTGCTGCTCTTAGGGAAGACCCAGCAGTACTTAAGTTGTGGCAATAGTTTAAAGGTCCCCTCCACATTCATGGGTGAAATGTAATTGCCACTGTAACAATATTGCCAGATGAGATTGTAAGGAACCATTAGGGTTGTACTGAGAAGCCTGGTTTGGCCCTGTTTCTCAAATAAGGACACGGAGACTTATTGTTAATTATGAATGCTTGACACTGGCTTAGTTAGGTTTGTCCTACTAGCTCTTTTAGCTTAACCTGTTTCTACTCATCTACATTTTGCCTTGGGCATTTTTTTTAACCTTTCTTTCATTCTGTATGCCCTACTTTTCTGTTTCCTCCATGTTCGTCTGTCTGGCCCCTGGCATCTCCCTGGTATCTCTTTTTCTTTCTTTTTTCAAGCTAAAATTCCTCCTCCTACTTACTCACTTATGCCTCCTCCCTTGCTATTGGCCATTCCGCTTTTTATTAAGCCAGGCAAGGTGAAACAGCAACACATCTTTACATTGTTAAACAAATGCAGCACATCTTTACATAGTTAAATATTCCACAACATGTGCAAATGCAACAACCAGATGATACAGACAGACAGGAAGTCTGTCTCCTGATGTTGGCACCTGGACGCTTGACTTCCTGGGGCCTAGAACTATGCCAGGGTGTTTCTGTTCTTAACTGATTATAGTTTAGCTGGGTGTGGTGTTACACACTTATAATCCCCTCTCTTGGGAGGCAGAGGTAGGTCTGTAGAGCAAGTTCCAGGCCTGATAGGGCTTCCCAGTGGGACCTAGTGTGAAATACAAAACAAAAACATTACCCATTCCTAGAAGGATATGATTAAAATTTCTATTAGGTCAGGTATACACACCTGAACTGTTAACAGATACTCTATTCCATTTGTAGCATGAGCTGCAGAGGTAAGTAACTTCTTATCAAGAGAATTCGTTATTGTGACCTCAATATGCTACTCAGCTGCCTCTTTCTGCTCCTAGGTACCCTTTGCCCAGTCACCCTTCTGCGCCTCCTGAGCATCTCAAAGAACCTCTGGTGTATATGAGGAAAGCACAGGTGGGCCTCCGCTCATTTTTGTCCCCTTTTTCCCTGCTCAGTAATGCGATGCAGATCTATTCTTAATATGTGTTTATTCTTCATGTAAAGACTGGGTAAGAACCTCTTAAACAATATTAATAACGCTTGTACACTCTGTCTTTTTATTTTTAGTAATCAAGGTTCATACCTGTTTAACTATAGTAACCATGGAAAACATTTCATAGAAAAAAAAAGGTCTTGAGACATTCTGGCTTAAAGTTTGAAATAGGGTAAAGCCTTGTATAACAATCCACCCCTCATGGCCCATGAATTTAAAAGAATGGAATATAGATAAACTAATGCATGAAAAATAAAACATAAAACCATAAAATATCAAACCAAAACAAAAACCCCCTCTGCCCTCGGAAGCTTGTGTTATGGATACCACATTAAAAATAGATGTATTCTTTAGCAGGTTGCCATTGCTAGTTGGATGGCAGCAATGGTGAAATGGGGTTAAAAGGAAAAACTAAAACAAGTTAAGCACAAAAAACTACAAGAAAATATTAGCATGTAAAGTTAATGAGCCTGTCACATCACACACCCCAATCTCACTCTCACTTCCTATCCCTCCTGTGTGTCACATGGTATACCCTTTTGTCCAATTAGCCCCAAAAACAAAATGTTCATTGCAATGAACTCTTGGTGTTTCAAGGCCTCTGGTTTCTGGTACACCATCATCACTGGACCCTCACTGAAACTCCTTTCAGATATCCTGCTGTTGCCCCAAGTCATGGACATCCTGCTCCTATGGTTCTGCAGGACCTCACAAGCTGTAGCAGGTCATATATGTTAGGGTGGGCCAACCCAAGGACCAGGAGGTGGGCCTGGGTGGTAGTTGAGCTGGTCAGCCCAGGCTGTCCTGTCACATGGGGGGGGTGTGGAACCAGCATTTCTAGGTCCATGACATCAGGACCAGCTCTCCCACACCTGTGGTGAGGAGTGGGACCAGCTCTCCCAAGTGCAGGGGTGTGGGGATGGGTAGCTCTCCTGAGTGCAGGGGTGTGGGGATGGGCAGCTCCCCCAAGTGCAGGGGTGTGGGGATGGGTAGCTCTCCTGAGTGCAGGGGTGTGGGGATGGGCAGCTCCCCCAAGTGCAGGGGTATGGGGATGGGCAGCTCTCCCAAGTGCAGGGGTGTGGGGATGGACAGCTCCCCCAAGTGCAGGGGTGTGGGGATGGACAGCTCCCCCAAGTGCAGGGGTGTGGGGGATGGGCAGCTCTCCCAAGTGCAGGGGTGTGGGGGTAGGCAGCTCTTCCAAGTGCAGGGGTGTGGGGATGGACAGCTCTCTTGAGTGCAGGGGTGTGGGGATGGGCAGCTCTCTTGAGTGCAGGGGTGTGGGGATGGGCAGCTCTCTTGAGTTGCAGGGATGTGGGGATAGGCAGCTCTCCCAAGTGCAGGGGTATGGGGATGGCAGCTCTCCTGAGTGCAGGGGTGTGGGGATGGTCAGCTCCCCCATGAGGGGCAGGGCCAGCTATACCAGGGCCAGTGAAGGGTGGGACCAGTCTAGCATGGACCCTCAGATTTCAACATGCATGGTTCCTATGGCCCCCTGTGGTAACACTGGCCGTGGACATTAACACAGACCCCAGCTGCAGCAGAACCATGAACCCAGATATGGTCCTCAGCTGCAGCTCAGGCCTGGATGTCACTGTGGTACCTTGTGGCAACATAGGCCGCTCAGATCAGTATAGCCCCAATGCAGTATAATCTTCAAACCCTAACATGGCCTCAGGTGGCTGACCTGACTTTTGGTGATTGCTGAAACCATGACATAAACATAGACCCTGGTCACTGTGGGGCCACAGACCCAGACATAGTCCTTGCCAGCAGCTCAGGCCCAGATGTCATCATGACCCATGTAGCAGCACAGACCACCCAGATGAGCACAGCCCAATGGAGGCGTGGCCCTTGAACACCAGCATGGCCACAGGTTGTAGCCTGGACCCCGGGCATCTGTGTGGTAGCATGGTCCATGGATATCAAGACTGACCCCAGCTGAGATAGGACCATGGAATAGGCCATATGAAATATCTCTGTCAGTCAGGCCGTTGTCACTGTGGGAAGTGCCCAAAAGAACCACTTCAAAAGGAGGGCAGATTTATCCTCCGTCACAGTGAGAAAGGTTTGTTTATGACCTTCCATCTCCATTGTTTCCATGCAGTGTTGGGCAGTAATTATAGAGAAGGGTGCTGAGGAGCAGATGTGTTTACCTCTTGGTGGACAGAAACTGCAGGGATGGAGAAGGGCCAGGGATAAGAGACATCTTTACAGAACAGTTTGCTAGTGACCCAGTTCCTCCAACTAGTCTGTCTCCACTTTCGACACTCACCAATGATATTGTAGTATTATGCGTCGCTGAGGGCTTAATCCATCAGTTTTCTCAGGGGGTCCTATGATCCATTCACTTTTCAGAATCAGTTACCTGAAAACAGTGAAAGCTCCCTCCCAGTACATGAGCTTATGGAGGCATCTCATATCTAAACTATAATGTTTCACTCCCTAGCTCTTAAAAGCTCATATTCTTCTCATACAGTGAGATGGCATTTAGTTCATCTCCAATAGTCCCAAAATTTTTAACAGTTCTATTATTGCTCAAATATCTGTCTTCCAAGACTTAGGGAAAACTCTTTTGTGTAAACCCTTAGAAATTAAAAAAAAAAAAAAAAACAAGTTACATATTACACAATGGTACAGAGTGAACAATTCTATTCCAAAAGATAGGTAATAGGGTCGTGGAAAGAAAGGATAAAATAAGACTGCAATGCAGCAGAATGTTAACCTGTCATCTGAGACACATGGTCTTTTGACATGAGCTCCAGAAGGTTTGGGCATCTGCACCAACACCAGTGTCTCCAGCTGCAGTCCACATGGCTCCTCTCCTATGCCGGCTCTCCTCACAGCCTGCAGCTTTTCTCTCAGACATTCACATCCCTGGCATCAGTGTATGCTTATCTGAGATCTAGGCGGATGCCTCCATGACACTGGAGCGCTTACATTGTGTATGTTTGCAAGCCAGCGTCTCATGAACGACAACAGGGTTGCCTCAACTTGAGTGGTAACAAAACTTCTTTGAACTGTACCTGCAGCAGTCTTTACCTCCCTGGCCAGCTCAGCACAGTGACCATGACAGCAGGGCACCCTGTCTGCTCTATTCTCATGAGAGAAGTCTTTTCAATGAATGTACCTTGTGAAATTTTTAGTTTGCAGTGGGCGGGCTCTAGCTAGTTCCCGAGATGCCTTTAAGATGCCCTGTTGTCTCAATTTCAAATATCTGGCTTCTTTTTAATAGTGTGAATCTCTTCAGAAAACAAACCTGCCTTAATCCCAATTTTATATAGACTTTCCTGACCAAACTTCAATATCTGTAAGTCTCTGATCTCTCTCTCTCTCTCTCTCTCTCTCTCTCTCTCTCTCTCTCTCTCTCTCTCTCTCTCTCTCTCTCTCTCTCTCTCTCTTCCTGGTTCTCAACATAAACCACACGGTCAGGATTTGTCATAGTAATGACCCTACTCCTGGTACCAATTTTCTTTTTCTTTTCTTTTCCTTCCTTTCTCTCCTTCCCTCCCTCCCTCCTTCCTTCCCTCCCTCCCTTTTTCCCTCTCTCTCCCTCCCTCCCTTCTTTTCTCTCCCTCCCTCCCTCCCTCCTCCGTCTTTCTTTCTTTCTTTCCATCACTGTGACAAGTATCTGGGAGAAAAACTCAAGAGGAGGGGAGAGTCTATGGTTTGCAGCTTCAAAAGCTTCAGTGCGCCATCAGTTAGCCCCTGTGCTTTGTGCCATGGTATGGTAGAGGGCTGCTGAGGAACAGATTTTTCTCGCCCTATGTCAGCTAGAAATCGGGTAAGAATAAGGGGTAGAGGACAAGATACATCTTTATAGGTTGTGTCCCCAGTGACTTAATTCCTCTCACTAGGCCACACCTCCTATTTTTCACTATCTTCCATTAATGAAATTATATTATAAACCCATCAGAAGTTTGATTCATTAAGTCAGAACCATCAAGATCCAACCACTTCCCCAAACACTATTGACTGACAGTTAATACATAGCTTGTGGAGGAACAATTTCTCTTCAAAGTATAAAAATATCTCCTAGTTAATGTCAGTTTTTCATCTGTCCAAAGGAAAGCCAGTACAGTTCCTTGTCCTGTAGAGCAATTCTTTGCAGTTTTCACGGTGCCTGCTTAGTCTAGATCTCACGACTACCATTTTATCATGCTCCTCCTGTGCCTCATAATCCTTTACTCCTTCTAACTTATTTTGTTTGCTGTTCAAGTCCTTAGCCTAATGGCACGTCTACTGTTTATTGTTTCCTCTCAAACTGTTGACAACTTTGGGTCAGGAAGTCACTTAATTCTGTTAATCATTAGTCCCAAATCATTTATCTAACTTTTAATGAATTAATCTTCTCCCTGCTGGTAATTTGTTTTTACTTAGTATCTGCCTTCCATTTAGACTGTACCAAAACGTCATCATGCTTGGATGACTTATAATTCTACTAATGTCTCACTCATCATTAGTGTCTGTCCCTTACTCAGTTGAGAATGTGTGATTGTCTAATAAACCACGCTATTTAGCATACCTCTGTGATTCACAGCTGCCTAGAAGTGGGGCCCCTACTCTAGAGCTCAGCGTTTAAGGACTTACTCTGTGTCCTCATGTCCTCCATGCTATTCTTCCCTGCTGTCGTGTGACTGTCCTATGTACTCATCTAGGTCACAGTGTCCTTCCCTCCTGCATTATGAACACTGTTTGCATTTTGTTTTTCTGTCCTGGAAAGAGCTTTCTGTTTACTTTGTGTTATCAAGACGCCATCTGTCTTGTGAGGCTCAATTAAGAGGACATCTTTTCTCTGATATTGTTGTCCAATACCCTGTTGAAATGCTCTCCCCTGCCTTCACCTCACATCTTTTTATGGCCTTTAGCATAAGCTGCATTGGTAGTTTCTGCACACACCCTTCTGACAGCTGCATGCCCCTACAAAGAGCACTTGAAGCATCTTTGCACCCCTTGCATCTACTCTCCTGACCATTATGCAGCAGGAACTTAGTTTATGCTGAACTAGGAGTTGCAGCTTTGCTACCAGCCAGGCTTCCACAGTCACGTAGATCTGAACAACACTGGATTAAGTGGAATTTAAACATTTAAACTTTTATCCAATGTTATTTTAACTTCCATGATTGTGAAACCCCACTTCTGTATAAGAAACCTTGGGCACTACTCTGGCACATTCAAAGAGAGTAGTGTCTGAAGAAACTGGTACAAGTGAGGAGCTTGTGAGTGGACCGCGTTTCTTTTTAACTTGTGCTGGCAGCACCTGGAGTTCTAATGTGCCAGCAATCTAGTCCCCACATGTGGCTGTTTGTTTAGCACCCATGGCAACTGATGAGAAGAGTCACTCTGCCTCACTTTACAAAAGCCGTCAGGGGTGGACATGGATCTTGACCTGGACAGTATGCACCAGAGTCCATGTTTCATTAGCTCTTATCCACTTGTGGAAACTCAAAGGACACCACGTGTGTCTGTCAGTCCCCAATTGTCCTACAGGACACCCACTCAATGCCTTAACAAGCTCTCACTAGGCTCTAGTTCTCAAAAGTCCTCTTTCCTCTCAACTGTACACTGCTGGGGTCCAAGGCTTTAATATGTGGGCCCAAGAACACTGTTGACATCACAGCACTGTGGACAGTATGTAATGCAGAGTGAGAAGTAACCGGTGTTTGTGGAGTGAACTAATGAGGACAGCCATCTCGACCATCTTCGGCATTCCTGTCAGTATCATGGTAATGGTGTTTTCTTATTGGTGTAGATATTGCTAGTTAAAAACAATGATAGGCTTCTTCTTTTGTTTCAGGGAAGTTGGGAAAAAAGAATATTGAAGAGTCTAAATAGTATGTGCACTGAACTGAGTATCCCATTGGCACGAAAGGTAAATTTAACATTTTTCTGCTAATGTGCTTTTATTGTGAGTTAATTCCTGGAAAATGTCACAGAGTTGTATGGCTGTTAGGCTTGTTATTTACTGGTGTATCAGTTTTTTTTAATGCAAATCTGTAAGTGTCAATTATTTGGTTATGTTTTATATATATTCTTACTTTATATACTTTAGTGTTTGTTGTAATGAACCTGTGCTTTAGCCTACTTAAACATTTGGTTGTTGTTTTAGTTACTTTACTATTGCTGCGCTAAAGCAGTATGGCCAAGGCAGGGTATAGAAAGAAGGGTTTATTTGAAGCTAACTGTTCCAGAAGGGCAGAGGTCATCACTGGCACAGTGGGGGAGCATAGCAGTAGGCAGGCATGGTGACTGGAGCAGCCCTGAGAGCACAAGCAGGGGTCAGAGAGCAATTTGGGAATGGTACAAACCTTTGAGCTCACAAAGTACACCCCCACTGACATACTTTGTTCAGTAAGGCTGCACTTCTTAACCGCCCCAAATAGCACCACCAGTGGGGGACCCAGTATTCCAATGCCTGAGACTTTAGGGGGCATCTCATTCACACCACCACAAGGGTAAAGAGTGAGCGCACTTTATGGATCTCAATGACATTTAGTCTTTGCACATGCTGAGTCGTTCATACCACCACAGCTGTAAAGAGTGAGCACACTATAGACTTTAATGACATCTGGTCTTTGCACACGCTGAGTCATGAGCACAGCAGCACTGTTCCTTGAAGTCTATGATGAATGCCATCCTGTGGTTGGCATGTGACAACATCTTCCAGTATTGGTATAAGGAATGACAAGAATAATTGGCTGTTTCTCTGCAGACGTGGACTTGTATTTAGATCTAGTTTTTACTTAATAGTGGGAGAGGTAGGGAATGAGAGAAAAATCTCCAGGAGTCTGTCCTAGATACAGTGGCTGCTCACAAGTGAGAAGCAAGCTTCCCTTTGCTTTCTTCTCTGCCCACCAGTTACCCTCTTCTGTTGAATAGACTGGGAGCATATCCTTTTGATGAGAGCCAAGGGGAAGCCACTGAAGGCGCCGCCAGGGTAGTGTCTAGAAAAATCTTAGATGAAAACCTGTCTGGATGTGTAGTATGATATGATGCTGTCTTGCACATTGGAGGGTCATGCTACTGAGTCATTCCTATTAACCCAGCCAGTCCTCTTGACATGCATTTCTAAGCTTGCTGATGGGGGTGAGAAGTGTTGGGTGTGGCTGAGGAGCAGAGCAGGTCGTTCTGTGTTAGACTTACTGGCCGGCCTGGCCATTTACCTTCTCTTCTTGGACTCATTGGCACCAAGTTCTAACTATGTCACCAAGACTAGGTATTTTTCAATCATTTTAAAAGTTATTTCAAGCATAATTCCAAAGAAGTTTTCCATGTTTAATTTGTTTCTCATATGCTATGATACCTTATTTAAACTTTTGAGTATGTAACTGACTTTGGAACTAATTAAATACATTTTTAGAGACCAGTTGGAGAACAGAAAGAACTTCTCAATAAATGGAATGAAATGGGAACTGATGAGCCAGGTATGTGAAGGATTTCCTGCAGGATTTGTGATTTGACTAAAATAACCTAACACTTCCTTTAGAGGCATGGGAACTCCACCCCCACTAACTTCCTGACGTCTGATTTGCTGGTTCCTAGATTGCAGCTTAAGTATTCCCAAATTTAGGTTGTTTTACATTGCTTATATATACATATGGAACAACAATAATTAAAGAAAAAAAAAGACAGAGATCACACATGAAATCAGAAAGAGGGCTTGAAGCTAGAGAAAGTGGGACAGTGGCAGTGGGAGGGGGATGATGATAGGGGACTGAAGTAATTAGAGTATGTTATTACCCATGTATAAGATGTCATTATGAAGCCTGTCAGTGTGTGACATTAATAAATGCTGATAAAAATTTAAAAAAAAAAAGTAAGTAGAATTTATTCAATAGCTTCCTGAGGCTTGTCTTTAGTTAAGGTGAGAATCTTGTAGGTTAATTATGCTGAGGTGCTGTGGAGATTGACTAATGAAAACAGATGTCAAGAATTAGTGATTTTTGATTGTATTTTGTCTCACATTAAACTTCATATACAATCAGATTTATGAACATATAGTGAGTATAACTGTATATTGCAGACACCTACACACGTGGCTGTGCCAGTCTTGTGGCCCCACTACTGAGGGTAGTCTGGGAACCAGACAAACAACATGCTGTGATAGGAAATGCTGCACCTGAGGTCAGGAAAGCTCAACAGAGGCAGAGGGATTCACTAGAATGCATTACTTATAGTCCTCACTTTGAAAACTCTCATATAGGGTCTGTATGTGAAACTCTAAAGGTCTTCTACAACGTGTTGTTTAAGGTGTCAGGAACTGTGTGTTTGTATCCGTATTCCCCAGGTTTCACAGTGTACAACAAATAACCAATACCCGAAAAATATGCGATCCATTTCCATAGAAACATAGTAAAGTGACATTCATGTTTATTGACCATCTCATATATGACCTGAAATTCTGTCTCCCTCTAACCCATTCCAGATTTAAGCCTTTTTCGCCCCGTTTATGCACCTAAGGACTTTCTTGAGGTACGTTCTATTGGATAGATATGCAAATATGATGGACAGATATGCAAATGTGATTGACAGATATGCAAATGTGATGGGTGTAATTGAAGGCTGTGCATGACCCCACATAGCTTTTTAACCTGTGGTTTCGCAAGGGCAAACTGTACAAAAGACTAACCAGGCTTGTTGTTTATTTTTAAAGGTATTAATTAATCTCCGCAACCCAAATTATGAAAATGGTGATTCTCTTAGTTTTAGGACTCATTTGGGTTTAATTCAAGTTCCTCTGAAAGTAAAAGACATCCCTGAATTGGTAAGTATAGGCATTAAAGAATAAATTAATGTATATTAGAGGATAACCACTAGAAAACTATTTTAGTGCAGCATGTATCTATTGTAATAGGAGTCATAGACACGTTAAACATTATTAAAGTGATATCTTCATAGCTGGAAATGTGTACATAGAAAGATCAACTTCGTATGTGGAAGTCAAAGCAAGCTCAGGTTGCCCTATGAATGTTTTGCCCATTATTTCATTGAAGAGTAAATATTTATGAGTTTGTGGGGACTCAGGTTCTGATGTGTGGCTATAAAAATGATTGGAACAAATCATATGATTTATAAAAGAATGTTTAAGAAAGCACGTGTTATTTAATTTAACCAACTTTCCTGAAGCCCAGAACCCGGTAAGGCACTGAGAAAACTGCGTTTGCTCTGGAGCCCATCGTTTCAGGGAGGCATTGGCTTGTAAATGACTAGTGAGGAGATTTCCTGATGGTGGAGCTAAGCTGCTATCACTCCTTCTTTTCACTCATTCCAAAATAACAAAGGATACAGCATTGTCAGTGTGTCTGTGGTGAAACTCCGAACTTTAAAGATGGAGAGGTTGTAATAACTAACCTAAAGCCAGAGAAGTCGGTGAAGATAGAAAGTGTGGATGGGAAGTGCACAGGAACCCCTCCATCTGTCCGTGCAGGAGCCACTACATCCGCGCAGGAACCCCTCCATCCGTCCATGTAGGAACCACTCCATCTGCACAGGAACCCCTCTACCCATCGGTACAGGAACCCCTCCATGCATCTGCTCAGGAACCCCTCCATGCGTCTGTGCAGGAAACCCTCCATGCTCTGTGCAGGAACCCCTCTGTCGGTGCAGGAACCACTCCGTCCTTAAGCACAGGGACCCTTCCATCTGTCTGTGCAGGAACTTCTCCATCCGTCTGCCCAGGAACCCCTCCATCCGTCGGTGCGGGAACCCCTCCATTCATCTGTCGGTTCCACATCTTCCACTCTGTGATCTGCTGCATTATGCTAGAGCTGGACTGTTTTCCTTTTGCCAGCCTGCATCATGTTATCTTGTCAACAAAGGATGATTTTGGAGGGACTTTTGAAAGGCTCCAGCATGAGAAAGTTGTCTCCTTTCTGGTTCCTATGTATAATAATGTTTGTCTGTGGCCCAGCTCCAGCCCGCTCCTCTGGGCATTTTATTTTTCACCACCCTTGAACTTCCTCACGGCCTTCAGCACTAGAAGGACCCTTTTCTGGTTTCATTCTTCATTTTCATTGGTGCTCCAAGAAGCTATATCTGCTTTCTGCATTTGCGACTTCTGGTTTTCCCTCTCGACACCTGTGGCATGCCTTCTCTTTCTTAGGAAGACATTGACCAGTAAAAGAAGCAGCGTGGTTTTCTTCATAGAACCTTGGGGAACCTCAAGAATCAGAGACAGCATGAGTACTTGCCATGGCAAGCTGCAGGGCCAAGATTGGAGGTTCTGTGGGAGCCTGTGAGGTGAGTCACATTACTCTCCCCACCCCATAGGAGCCCAGAGGCACATCCGCCAGAGATACAGACTCGGAATAGCTGTTAACTCACAGGAAGAAGAGAGAAGTCATTAAGATGGGGATCAAGTGAAAGTCTGTGGAATAATGGGACTGATGTTCTTGTCTCTGCTGCTGTGCTTTCCGGCTCTCCAACTCTGAACCACCAGAAAAGCGAGCAAAGATGTGGGGACTACAGCAGGGTTGCCGGGCTACAGAGTTGCTAACAGTGGCCCGCCACACTCTAGGGAGGACTTCGCTGCATGGCCCCCAATTACAGTGTTATTGCTTTGTTCCCAGACTTGAGTGATGAACTTAAAATCCCCAGATATTGAAGGCAAAAGGAGAGGGGGACTGGGAGGGCAAATGAGAATGAATGAGTAGGTGAACATGAATTTATAGAATGACCACTAGTAGGTGTTGTAGATGTTTAAGGTTTGTATTTAGGGTGACAAGAAGAGAACAGGCCACAACTTGACCCCATAATAACTACAATTTATAGAATGACACTAGACAGAAAACAGACATGCCAGTGTCCCAGCAAAAAAAATATATTCTCCTGGTAGTCTCCAGTTTGGCTCCAATCTTGGATTGGTCTATTTTGGATCTTGGTAGAGTCTTTCCTTTCTGTTTTTTCTCTTCAATGCCATTTCTGGGAATTCTCTATGATTAGCATAATATGTATTGGGCAAAATAATAATTGCAGGTTCTACCCTGTGGCCTATGATCTCCCAGTCGTGGATTTTGAGAAGGATTATAGTACCAGGCATGCTAGTTCCTCTTGTGGAGCAGGCTTCAAGTCCAATCAGAAAGTGTTTAGACACAGTGCAACAACCATGCTTCTGTTGCACCGTGGGCACATCTTGCCTGCGAGGTCAGTACTGTAGCATGTGGCAGTATTTGGACTCCTCATCTGTTTTCCCTAGGACTCATCCTTGCCCTCCTTCCTCTGTGTCGGGGTGATTCTGACCCAGAATGATTGTCTACTAACTCAAAAGAGAGCTTGCGACTAATTTAGTTGGAACTGCCAGATAGGACTAGACAGTGGTGTTCATTATTTGCTGGGTCAGGTGTTTTGATAAGTACTGGGGAGCTCAGTACTGAGACAGTCCTCATCTTCAAAGGAATGCAGGCTACTAGGGAATGGACAGTAGGAGAACAATTATAGTGTAGTGTAGTATACTACAGGATGGTATAGTATAGTATACTACAGTATAGTATAGTGTATAATTATATAGTATAGTGTATTATCATGTACTATAGGTAAAGACTGGGAAAAGATAATATATTGAGAGTTCTTTTGTCAGCCTGGAATAGCAAGGAAGGCTTCTGAGGAGGCATGCTCTCTATGATCAGTTTTGATGGAAATCTGAGAATTTGCTAATGTTGAATGAAAAATAGTCCAGAGCAATGAAAATGGATATCCAGATCTCATGGGTCATAAGTAAAACTCTTCATTTTGAATACAGACCCTAGTATTGAAGTGTATATTGGTTGTAGATTGGTGTTTTAGTATCTAGCCCAATGCTATCCTTAAACTAAGATATATAACCATTAACAGTAACGATTCAGTGGAAGAAGAGTCCTAAAATACATGGAAGACAGATATTTGGAAAAAATTAAAATTAACTGAATTCTAAAAGAGAGGGAAGTGTGGCTCACCAATCGGAACAATTATAATGTATTGAAGCAACTGTCAATAGAAATATTTAATTACTTGTAGAATAAAGCAATATGATTAAAAGTGGTTTTTTAGTTTACAAAACACAGCTGTGATTATTGTTCTAGGACATTACCAGATAAGTGAAGGAAGTCTTATAATTCTAATTCAACTTCATTTTAGCTGAGCACTTAATAGTTCAGTTTGGTTCAAAAGTGAGCTTGTTTTGGATGTTTGTAGTTTGGCTTTTTATCATCAGAGTAAGAAGAAGATACAGAGAAGTTTATTTTGGTAATTTTGGACAATGATGTTAGATAAAGTTGCAAAGCATGATATGAATGAGTGACTGTGGGGGGTGGGGGGATGCTCTGTGTGTGCGTGCTTGCTTGCTTTAGGAAAGGTCAGAGCATTACTATGTCTTTACCTGGAAGGATAGGTATCAGTTCTTACTGTGCTGATTTGTGGGTTATCTAAAGAGGCAAAATCAAGAAAAAAAAATTCTTTCAAGAATTTAGTGCCAGCATTCATACTGACCAAAGTGTGCAAAGTGAAAAATTGTAGAAAGGAAAAGTTATGAAAAGAAAAAATTACCAAGGGTCCTGCACTGGGGAAATACTGTTTAAGTTATGTTTAAGTTCCTTTTCTCATCATGTGTGCTAATTTTTCCTAAATGCTATGGGATTTCTAGTCATGTTTATTTTGCATGGAAATGATGCATAGTCATAACTGCAGTACATAGCTGTGGGCATTCTATTCCTTAATTCCTATTACTGTCCTCTCAGTTTTTTAATATTTGAGTAGAACAGATTCATTTTACGTGTGTGTGTGTGTGTGTGTGTGTGTGTGTGTTTTGCTTATTAATACTTAGATAGAAGCAACCTTTTCCCATGCACCGGCGTGTGAGATGTGTGCTAATTCTTCACATGTTATTTTTCAGAAAGAATGCTTTGTAGAACTTGGCTTAAATACAGGACAACTGGGCATAGACGACTCTACACAAGTGCCTCCTGGTTAGTATCTCACATACAATGTTACAAATGCATTCAGAAACTTAAGTTGTCAAGACTCCCTTGATGATTTCCTTTCTTTTTCTCTTGTGAAGAGTGTATTTTAATTGTTGTAGTTAGCGTGTCTGTTTGCATTATGACCAATATGTTTTAAAAATCAACTGTTGTAGTGAAAGCTCTTAAATAGCATTCACGAGGCTGAGCTTCTAGGTAGAAGACACAGGCTGTGCTTAGATAGACTTTGATGCTCAAGTGCAGTGAAAATTGAAATTTATGAGTGATGCTGCTCACAAGGTTGTTGGGTTTTTAACTCAAAGAAATTTTTCTTGAGAATTTTTAACTGATTATTTTGTATTATTTATGTGATGTGTGTGATTTTGTGTGTGTGCTTCTGCATGTATGTGTCTGTATGACTGTGTGGTGTGTGGTATGTGTGGTAGTGTGTGTGTGTGTGTGTGTGTGTGTGTGTGTGTGTGGGGTAGTGATGTGGTGTGTGTGATGTATATGGTGTGTGTGGTTTGTACGTGTGTGGTATATGTGGTGTGTGTGTGTGTGTATGTGTGTGTGGTGTGGTGTGTGGTGTGTGTGTGTGTGGTGTGTGTGGTAGTGTGTGCCTTGAACTTAGAAGGTTGAGGAAACAGGGTTGTAAGCTTCAGGCCACCCCAGGCTACTTAGTGAGATTAAGACCAGTCTGGGAATAAGGATTCTGTTTTGAACAAACAATTTCTTATGTTTTCTACGTAATTATCCTACTTCAAAAATGAATTATCATGCCTGGCACTGGTGGTGCACGCCTTTACTCCCAGCATTTGGGAGGCAGAGGCAGGCAGATCTCTGTGAGTTTGAGGCCAGCTTGGTCTACAGAGCAAGTTCCAGGACAGCCTCCAAAGCTACACAGAGAAACCCTGTCTTGAAAAACCAAAAATATAAATAAATAAATGATAAAAATACAAAATAAAAGTATCAACACTGGGGAAACATGCTTCTTACTCTAAATGTAGTTTATTATGTTTATGTCTAGTAATTTTATTTTCTTTTTACATTTTTAGAACTTTTTGAAAATGAGCATGTGCGAATTGGGCAAAAAGGTAAGTTTAGCCAGGTTTATTAAAATCTATAAAAAGCAGGACAGCTCTAGGTAACTGTCACCATGAAACAGCCTCAGGTGAAATTTATTCTCTGTAAAAGGAAGCGCCAGTCATAATGTTTAACCGAGCAGGCAATCCAACAGGAACCTTTTTAGAAGCAAATGCAGCGTGTTCCCTGTCTGGTCAGTGTAGATTAAGCACACTGCTGGCTTGCTGAACAGGCGGTGCAGACCCACGTTGGTCAGCTGCATGAGAGGTGCAGCTGTGCTGCAGAATCTCATCTCCCCATCAAGGAGGTGGCTTTCTCGTTAATGCTCCCGCACACCTCTCATTAGCACTAATGAGGGCATGCTCCTGCATCAGAGAGGATGGAGCTCTTCAATCCCGCTGAGCTCACAGTGATGAGGCTTAATAAGCGTAGCAGGTCTCCACATCCCGAGGAACAATTGTCCATCTTTTAGGCACTCTTTTCCTTTCTTTTTATTTTAAACCTTTATTGTGCTTGAGGTGCAAAGAAGGCTGTGTAGACTGAACCATCTGTAACAATTATCGTCATACACCGATGTCCCTATTTCAGTTTTTCAGTCATCTTAATTTCAAAGACCTTCTTTGTAGGCTTGGCTTCTTTCATTAAACATTCAGATAAAGAATGTTATTTAAAAATTATTATGCTCTGCTTGCCTCTTCTGGTCGTGTCTTTTTCATTTAGTGCAAAACTTCCTCTTCCCTTTAAAAGGATAAAAGAAAATGATACCGTTAGATAAACCCTTGGATACATAATATGTCTCATATTTTGTCTGTTTGCTTTTATTTTGTGGGCTCTTTATTTTCAGGCTTAATAGCTCATATTTTAATTAAAGAAAATAAAAATGAAAGCAGAATGAAACTATACTGATTTTTATATGGGTGCTTAATGATAATTTTGTTGAAAGTTTATTAGTCTTTTTTTTTTTTTTGTATTTCTTTTCCAACCTGACATTTGAAAACAGTTTTCAGAGCTAAGAAGTCATTTGGTAGAATGGGTGTCTTTTTCCTTACACATCATTCTTGGGCAGGATACTTACACATGTACAGTGCTGCTTCCAAATAACAGAAAGTCCATGACTTGGTGGCTTGCATTTATGACAACTACCGGTTCTGAGGATGAGGCTCTGCTTGGTCACAGAAGCCAGACAGCGGTCTCATCAGTAGGTGTAGGTAGGCGGGAAAGCACAAAAATCTGAAGGCATCAGTATTGAAAGCTTAGAAGGAGCCAAGGGAGATCAAGACTCGAAGCCTTTGGGCGGTGGTGGGGCCATCTCAAACCTGGAGTGGAGGAAGGAAAGGATAGATGCAGTTGTGTCTCATGCAGAGGCCGAAGCTTCGCTAATGAGAGGTTTCTGAGGTGCTCCTAGCGTGTGAGTTTCTAACAGGACTATCCATCCCTTTGACAGTGCTAGTGCAGCAGGATAGCGCTGCTGCACAGCAGTACATCCGGCAGGGAAGTCCCACGGCACTGAGAGCCGAGCTCTGGGCGCTCATTTTGAACATCTCCAGTCAACCCGAGGTAAGAAGCAAAGGGAGGGGTCAAACTGAGTCGTTCCCTTTGTTTTCTAAATACCGATTTTTCAAAGCAGAAAAGCTGGTAAGTAGTTTGTTTTTCACCTCGCTTTTCCTTTTCACTGTTGTTTTAAGGCAAGCCAGGGTTTTCCGCCAAATTTAGTCAGTATGTTTAACAGACACTCTCGTTAATAAAGGGTGCGATCGTGCATATATGTAGTAAAACAGGAAGTAAACTTTTAAGAACACAGATCAGTTAAGATGTCACAGATTGGGGTGTTATAGCGAGTAATGAAGAGCAGCTGAGAATAAATTCTTTGTGATTTATTTTATAATTTATTTGGGTTGGTGTTTTGAGGTAGGCTTTCATTTGGCCAAAGCTTTAAAACTCATCTGCGTGGCTGAGGATGGCCTTGAATTTGCGATGCTCTTGTCTCTGCTTCTGAAAGTGTTGGGATTATAGGCTTGGACAACCACACTTGGGTTTTATGGTTGCTTTTGAAGTGAGTGCTATTCCCATGGTTCTAAAATTTGACAGATAATGTGCGAATATTCATTTTCCAAATAATGACCATTTTTTCAGGAAATACAGTGAATATTGACCAAATCGCTAACAGATAGACCATGGATTTTTTGGTTTCTCATGCTGGGCATAGAGCTTAGGGCTTCATGCATGGGAAGCAAACACTCTACCAGCTGAGTTACCCCAGCCCAGGTCACAAATTTAGTAATGAAACCTGAATAAGATATTAACTTCTCCTAGAGTATTCTCAGTGTACATATATAGTCACCTATGTAAAGTGGCTACATATTTTTGTAAATTTACCCATATAAAGATTTTTAATCATTGTCACACTGATAGCGTACCAGGTTTAAATTCAGAGTTCCCTCAACTTACTGAACACATATATCATTGAGCAAATTGCTTAAATTTCTTCAAGCCTAAGTACAGGTAAATTTATATCAAAGAATTGTGACATATTAAAAAATAACATATATAAGTCTATTATATAATAATGGACATGTGTTTGCCACTAATGCAGTAGTCAATTAATATTTCCTATAACTATGTTACAAATTAATTGTAGTGATCATTCTGATAACAAAATAAAATAGTAATGTTTATTATGAAAGCTACATGTATAGCCCTTGCAAATTATGTCTAGTGTGTATGTGCATGTATGTACAGTGTGTGTGTTTTAAGTCTCATTTATGAACAGCACTGTCAGCATCTTTTATTTGAAAACATAAAGCGTAAGATTTACGGAGAGCAGTTATGGCGGGAGATAGTGCTATCTTTTGGCAACCCTTTGGAGATACTTGTTTACAAAACAGATTATTTTTTTCTGTTTGCATGTTCTTCTAGAAAACATAATTCTTTGCTGGATTTAAGTTTCCAAGTAACACAGCACCCTCACTGCTATGGAGTTAGATAAATTCTGTTCTCTGTGCCAAGGAATCGCTATCTTTTCATAATCAAATTTAGGATTTTCAAAAAAAAATATTACCTTAATAATGTCAGATAATGATTGTTTTTGGCAGTATTTCAAGATGATTTTTACTTAATTTTGAAGTTGTAGCCATTTAAATTTAAATGCCAAATCTATGTAATATTTATAATTAGAAACTAGTGTTTTCAGAAAAACACTAGAGTATAGAAGTTTCAAAATAACTACTACAGGTAACACATTGAGGGTGGGATAGGGAAAGGAAAAGGGGGACCACATCCATGTAACAAGGACATCTGTTCAACTATGTCCATAGCAGCATTAATTGTAAGTCAGATCCTAAAGGATTGCTTTTATACATTCATTTTAGGTGCATCTCCATGTGTGCCACAAAGTGTGTAGCAAATGTTATTCATATTTTAAATGTGCTTGATAGCAATTTGCAAACTTAAAATACAAGCTTTTCTCTATTCTGTTCACTGAAATGACACTCATATAAGGCTTTCTTCAGTGTGTGAGTGTGTATGTGTATGTGTGGTGTGTGTGTGAGTGTGTGTGTGAATGTGTGGTGGGTATGTGTATGTGTATGTGTGGTGTGTATGTGTGAGTGTGTATGTGTATGTGTGTTGTGTATGTGTGGTGTGTGTGTGTGTGTGTGTGTGGTATGTATGTGCGTATATGTGTATGTGTGGTGTGTATGTGTAGTGTGTGTGTGTGTGTGTTTGTGTGTGTGTGTGTGTGTGTGTGTGTGTGTGTGTGTGTGTAGGGATGTTGAGCATTAAACCTAGTACTTCACACTTGCTGGGGCAGGTGGACTCCCCTCTCCACATGGGTTTTAGGTTTTTGGTGGTCTGTTTCTTCTCTTTTATTGATTTATTCATTTAGTAACCCACTTAACTCCCCCAGCCTCCTTTCAGTTATCTCAGATTGACAGTCTCATCAAGTCTCTTCCTGGAGGTTCAGCTAGGGCTGCCCCGTGGGCTGATGCTCAGGTTCAGGATGTCTCAGTTCTGAAGTCTCTGTTTATTTTGTGTGACTGTCCACCCCATCAAAGTGCCCTGGATGAAAGGCTAGTGTCGCTGTTTCTTTTCTACCTGGGTCTCATATCATACTCATCTGTAATTCCCTCTTGATGCAGTTCTTCCATGTGTTTGAAATTCATGTATTTCTCTCTGTAAGTATTTCTACCATTTCATCTGAAAATAGCATCTTCTTGTGCCTGGATTCAAACAGTCTGGCTTCCGGCATGCAGCTTTGTTCCCTACAAATGATTTCAAGCATCCTTTCTCAAATAATGACATCTGATATCACCGCCTCGCCCCCATCCAGGCACCAGCTTTTGGTTTTTCCAGACAGGGACTCTCTGTGTAGCCCTGACTACCCTGGAACTCATTCTGTAGACCAGACTTGACATGAACTCAGGGATCCACCTGCCCCTGCCTCCCCAGTGGGGTCATGTCATTACCCCTTTTCCTTATGACATTTTAAACTTCTTCTTTAAGATTCCTTAACACACCTTATTTCTCCCAGATCTTAGCATATGTCCCATATGCCAGACAAACAAATAAACGAAGGACCACTTCTCCCCTCCCCATTACAGGCAGTGGTATTCCAAGTCTGTTATATCTCTTTGTCCAGAAAGCCTGCCTGGCACCCACACTGACATTAGAATGTTCTCACTAGTTATCTATCCATCAAATATATACTTAGTACTGTTCATTCTGAGTGCTGTGGCAAAAGAAAAAAAAATCTTACCTAGCATACAAAAGATGGCCAAGAAATATACGTTGAATACTGGATGCTAATTTAATTTAAAACTATTATTTTTAAAATTGTGTGTGTGAATGGGTGTTTTGTCTTCCTGTGTGACTGTAAACCAGATGCATGGTGTGTGCTAGGAGGTCAAAAGAAAGCCTTGAATTCCCTGGCACTGGAGCCCACAGCCCGGTGATTGAACCAGGGTCCCCTGGAAGATTAGCCAGTGCTCCTAAGTGCTGAGCTATCACTCCAAGCCCCAGCTTATTTAATCTTTGAGAAGTGGAGAATTAGTATAGCTAGCATTAAGGTCCTCAAGGCTTTCTTAGAGAACGGTGAGGTGAGCAGCCACTGCCACAGAAAGTGACTCAGTGCAGCCGCCCTCGCTCGGCACAGCCCTGTGAGCTTGGAGCACTCAGTTCACATCCTCTCTGTTCTAAGAATGAAAGCAAAGTGTAGACTCCGTCTTTTCTAGCTGTCCCCCCATCCTCTTTCCTTTCAAACAGCATCTTAAACAAAAGCCTGTGCTGTACTGAATTTCATTAATGACTTACATTAACTAATAAGATGAATTGCTTTATTTAATAAGTTACTCAGTCTACCATAATCTAGAATATATCCCCACTGCATGGCAGTGGATATCCTACACAAGTCACCAAGGAGCTGCTGCACTTAATTCTGTTGCCTATTTTGTCCTTGGAATAATCTAGGTCTTCATTTTAATTTACCCTTTCCTTTAATTTGCCTCTTTCTATTTTTTTTTCCTATTTTCATGGGAGAGTAGGGCTTCTCTGAGGGTCATGGATAGTTACGTCTTCCTCTCCTGCTGATCTGAGGCAGCTGACAGCCTTAAAACTGGTTTAATAGATATTTTTAAATCTTAAAGAACTACAACAGTGTGGGAAATAGAACTTTTAATTTACTGTTAAATATTTAATTTTGAATAGTCTACATTACAATAAAGCATGTTGCACAATGGTAATTCTAGAACAGGGTAGCTTGCCTCACCTTTCAAAACATTTATCTGAACTTGTGCATTAATCATATGATTTACAAAATAGTTTTGGGACTGGAGAGGTGGCTCAGTAGTTAAGAGCACTGGCTAATCTCCCAGAGGACTGAAGTTTGATTCCCAGAGCTCAAAAAAACCATCTGTAACCCCAGTCCCAAGGGATCCAATATCTTTTTCTGGCCTCCATGGGCACACACATAGTACACAAGCATAAATGCAGGCAGAACACCCATACACATAATTTTAAAAATTCTTTTAAGTCTTAGTTTAACTTAGAGTTTTGTGGGCTATGATAACTTGTCTATCTAGATTCTTTCCATACCTCTATCTCTAAGAGATAGCATATTAAATGTCCAAACCATTTTAAATGAAATATACTAAAGGTTAAACATTTGTTCCGCTGAGTGATATGACATATAAAAATAATTAAAAGCAAAGTACAAAATATTCACTTATAATTATTCTTGGGTACACAGATGCTTTGGTACATACCATTATTAATATATTATTATAATTAATTTTGTATGCTAATTGGTACTAAAATCAGTATAATAGTGCTATTGTTAATCATTTTATGAAGACTACAGAAACTTCTTAATTTGCTTATTAGAAGTCAATATATTTTGACTACACATTGAAAAGAACCTGAACCTGTTTCATGAAGCATGGCTGTTATCTCGCCTGTGATTTTGAAATTGTAAGGATGGATGAGTTTCTGAGCCAACCTGACCGTGTTTTCAGTCAATCACCCAGCATTTTGTATTTACTTCTTTGTTGCATAATATTTTATTACTTGTCTAATTTTAGCCAGTTCAGTTAGTTCATGAGATTCCTATGTAATTATATGTCTGGGATTGTTGACTGTTTTGAATAATTAAGACCAGTAAAATTTTCTTTGTGTTTAAAATTGTATTCAATACATTTGAATATATATTTTTATAGAGATATCTGATCCTAAAATTAATATTTTAATGATTACTCTTATTAAGATATTCACTACTTTTCTAGCAATGGCTGGAAAAAGCATGTGATTAATTGATAATAAAAAGTATTACAAGTACAATTGCATACAAATGTTGTTGGGCATAGCAATTAAAGTGAAATTCTCTGTGAGCATTCATAATTCATAAGCAATAATGCAGATTAATTCTTTCAGTGAATATTACCCATAGAAATAATTCCTATAATTGATTGAATTTCATTCATTTATAGGTCAGCATTCATATAAACAAAAAGTTTTAAACAACAAGTTAAATAGTAATAGTATAAACTCGCTGAACCTTTTCAAAAGCACTATTTTCTAAGATGTCAGGACTGTGTTTCTCTTCTGCTTTATATAAGAGATATAGTAAGTCCTAGGACAAAATGCAATATATCTCTAATAATTTTCTACTGCTGAGCTGTTCCCGCCCGACAGGAATGGTCTTCGTCTCTACACTGTAGGTGGCCTCCAAGGGAGAGAAAAGACAGCCTGTCCTGTCCAGTTTGGGTTAACTGAATTCCCACTGGCACGGCACTGAGTGGCGGGAGGCCCAGCTAATGGGCCTCCAAATCACATACATCAGCATGGTCACAGAGAACAGCCCTAGAGTAAGCCCAATAGCCATCTTGAAGCAAATCTTGAAATGAAAGTACTGAGATGTCATCTGAGCGCATGCTGAACAACAGTTCTAACGTTCTTCACGTTAGAATCAGCATACAGCTGCAACCGTACCACTGTTTATACAGCATCATTTTAAGGTTCTAGCTAGTGCTGTAAGGTAGGGATATGATCATGATCAGAGGAAGAAGACGCACAGTCATCTTTTCTACAGATGATTATGATTATGGCTAAGTACCTAGAAAACCAAAAAATTACCATAATTAAAATATTTTAGTAAGCTATATAAAAATATTTAAAATTCGATTGCTTTTCTCTATATTATCAATAACAACTTGAAATACAGAGAGAAACACCTGGTTTATAACAGCAGGAACATGAAAGCATTTACTATAGAGAGAAGGAGTGTCTTGGAGCCCATATGAGAAAAACGGGGCACACAAAGCACAGTGAACAGTAAAATCTGACCCTCAGGAAACTGCTAGGCACTATTCTGAGTTTATGCTATGTGTCCATTTTCCTCACAGCAGTCCTACAAAGAGTTGCTGCTGTCATTTCTCTGAAGCCCACAAAAGCTTGTGAATTTGCCTTACATGACTAAGGTCTCCATCGTATTCTCGGATGGGACGCCATAACATCATAAAACATCAATTTTTTTCCCCAAAAAAATTTTTGGGGAAATCTCTTTTTTCAACCACGAGTAGTTAATTACCTCAAGGTTTTTATGGAGGTTAGGTGTCTAAGAATAACCAAATGCATTCCTAAAGAAGTTGGAGTGGTGAATTAATAAATAGCTCTTGCTCTATAATTTTACTTCAGTTGAGAATGCTGATGCTGAAAATGAACTGTTACCCTGGCAGGAGGCAGTGGGACCTTCTGATACAAGTCACAATAATAAGTTCCAGGACACATACAGACATTTGAGTGAAAAATCAGCAGTTTTGTATGAACGCGGTGTGGAACCCTTACCTGGTGCAAGAAAACCCAAGGCCAAAAAGGACATTTAAGTGTTGAGTGTTTACCACAGAATTCAAGCAATGTGTTATTTTGAAAAAAAGTGCTTAAACACAGTGACAGAAGGTTGGTCCTCCTTGTTATAGAGAGAAAAAGCACCTAACAGACAGGTAATGCTGTGAAGGGCAAATCCAGGTGGCCAGGAGACAGAGGGGTATCTCTAGGTGGCTGGTTGAGACTGCACAAATGAACACAAAATGAAATGTCATTTCTCATCTATGACAGAGCTCGTTTTGCAGGGGGAAATTTGAGTTTGTATCATTTTTGGAAACTAGTCAGGCAGTGCGTATGTGGACTAAGGCGTGTACATGTTTCACTCTGCAGCTCTACTTTGTCCATTTATCCTGCAGATAGAAGCATAGTGTAGGAAGGGATTTACTGCAGGATTATTTATAGGGGCAAACTGCTTAGAGGCAGCCTGAGTCTGTTTCACTTTGTACCTCTTTCGTAAATATTATATTCGTTATTATAGTTAATCAGTTTAGCAAATATTGATTGAGTACCCACTCGGTACCAATGATGGAAATAGGCATATTATTAAACATCTACTGTTACTTAGTTGTCATTATACAGTAATGAACAAATGGGTAATGAATAAAACAGAGTGCCTATTAACTGCTATAATTTTATTATTTTTTGTTTATTAAGGTTTGAAGCGGACCTTATAAACATTAAATTTTTGTACATTTTACTTTTAATTGTAGGACATCCTGTATTATGAGCAGCTTAAGACCAATGTGATACAGCATGACCTTTTGGTGGACAGTCTAATTTATAAAGTAAGTAAAAATATCCATGGTTTTTCCATCCCATCAGTAGCATTTACAATGAGGAGTTTTTTCTCTGCAGGGCTTGAACTGAGAAAGTAAATATTAAACTTGAAAAATAATTTGAGTGGCCATGTAGTAGTGCATATCTGTGATGCCTTTACCATGAGGGCAGAGAAAGGAGGGCTAGGAGTTCAAGCTTTGAAGCCAGCCTGGGCTTCAAGAGACAACAAACAAACAAGCAAACAAACAAAAAGGCAAGCAAGGGAGAAAATAACTAAGGTAGGTGATCGTTGTACCTTTGAAGTTGAGACTGGCTTCCCAAGCTCTGGAGAGAACCTGAAACTGCAGCGTGCAGGGACAGGACTGAATCCTTCATCTGATGCAGAGGTTCCATGGGTGATGGCGAAGGTGGTGCTTTCTCAGCAATGGTGATGCTGACTTTGAGTGAGAATTCACTTTGGTGTTCCACTTGTCACTGTAATTCATAGTTTTTACTCCCAAGGCCAGTTTTGACTCAGGGACAGCATCAACAGAGCTTTTCATGACCCCTTCCGTCAATTCCTTGACTTCTGTTTGATTCAGTTGCTTAGCTGAATGTTCTAGACTGTTCCAGCTATATACTCATGGATAGTTTTAATCTGTCATTGAGATTCTTACCATATTTTTATTACATACTTGTTCTTTACATTGATATGGTAGTTTTATACTTTATGTATATGGATGTTTTGTCTGCATGTATGTCTGCACACCAGAAGAGGGCAACAGATCCCACCAGGCTATAGTTATAGATAGTTGTGAGCCTCTATGTGGGTACCAGGAATTGAACTCAGGACCTCTGAAAGAGCAACCATTGCTCTTAACATGAAACCATCTCTTTGACTGATATGGTAAACTTTTTGAAGATAAACTGTCTTTTTTTTCTTTGTGTTTTGATTTTTGTGTACTTCATCCTGATCAACCAATCACTACTTGTTGGGTTGATTATACGGTGGGCTCAAAAGTGACACCATCCTATGGATGTATAAGATCTTCAAGGTACAGCGTATCTACTCAGGTACATACCTGGTACATACCTGGAGGGGATTTCGTCAACTCTTAGGGGTTTTCTGAGTACTGGCTTAGAATCTGATGCTATCCTTAGCACTTCCCATACCTTTTGAAGTAGGTAGTAATAATAGGTATTTTATCATTGGACTGCCAGCCTTCAAATAATGACATGGAGACTTATTATTAATTATAAAAGCTTCACCTTAGCTTAGATGTGTTCCTAACAAGTTATTATGACTTAAATTGACTCATATTTTAAGATCTATGTTCTTCCACGAGGCTTGCTACCTCATTTCCATACTACCCATCCTGCTTCCTCTGCATCTGACTGATGACTCTACTTTTCTTCTTCCCAGAGTTCTCTCTCTACCTGGAAGTCCTGCCTATCCCCTCCTGCCTAGTTCTTGGCTATTGAGCTTTTTACTATACCAATCACAGCAATACATCTTCAGTGTACAAATATCCTGCAACATAGTAATAGTAATCTACCCACTCACAGACAAGGATGCTTTCTGTAGTTATGGTGACAGTGTGTGAGATACTACAATTGAAGAAGGAAAGGCTTCCTTTACTGTACAGTTCATGTCCATAGAGCCCTACTGCTTTTTGGTCTGGCAAGTCAACACCTCATGGCAAGAGTCAAGGTGAAGCAAAGCTACCTGCCTCATGGCAGCTAGGGTACAAAAGAAGGGACAGAAAGGTGCCGGGGTCCATATGCCTTTTCAGAGTCACCTCTCTGTAACTGGACTTCCCTCACTGGGATTAAAGTTTTCACACTTCTCAAGAGTGGTAAAGTTGGAGGAGGGAGGGTCAAGTCTTTAACACACAGGCTTGTAGTGGGTCACTTACCAAAGTGCAGCGACCTAGATTTGGAGTAACTAGCCAAAGTCATGCAGCTAGAAGTGGTGTAAACTCTTAGTCAGAGCTGGTGAAATGTCCTTGCTCTCCATCCTAAAGTGCATGATCAGTGTGTTCAAGTCCCCATAAAAACTGTTCAGAGACAGTCTAGGGGGATGCAGATGTCTTGCCTTTTCTTTGAGATGTTGTTGGTTTGCTATTAGTGGGGTCACCTATGTAATGATGTATTGCATCTCATCACAGAGAACTGCAATTGGGCAATTAGTTTTTTGTGAATTTTACCACTGAGCCATCAAACAAATGTTGGGTACTTAAGTGCCAACCCCTGAGATGGAGCTAGGTGTATATAAAGCAAGGCACTAGATCTGAGAGAGCTCCAAGTCTCATTGGGAGAACAGAATTCTCTTAAGTAGTCTCAGATCAGGAAATGCACATAGAACTATCTGAAGAAAGGACCAGCATTCTATCCACAGGATGCATGAACTAGCCCTGAAGTATGAGTTCATGGGGCAGAAAATGACAGTTGTTAGCCTCCCAGGGGCAGGCAATGACTTTCACCAATGATGAACACACACGTAGGTGGTAAAGATGGGTTTAGTCTGGGGAGAGAGTGTTATGATCGCTGCTGGAGTTATGATCCTGTTTGCATTTCTTTTCCATCTTTAAGTTAATCTAAGAGGAGATTAAGTAAATCACAAAGAATTATTAATGAAACCTTAAGGACTTAGAAATCAAATAATTCTGGTACATATTTTGCTGAGTAAATATGTAATAGGAAGAAAATCTGACTGGGAAATTTCTATATCATCACATAAAATATAAAATTCATTGTAATATTATTTCCCAATGTTGCATTTATTCCTTGAGATTCAAGGTGAGTCCATTTAATTAATTTTCAGTGCTCTGTAATCTTTAATTATAGGATGTGAAGCTGACAGCCAGCAATGATGATTATTATTTTGTATTTGAAGATTATTTATATCAGGTAAGTTTTAAATTATCCAGATCTTTGCTTTGGGTTCTCTGATAATACTTTCAAGACTTTCTATAGTTAACTAAATCTTCAAAGTCTACAATGAGTGTCTGGGCTGCCCCTTTTAACTAAAACATGTGTAGCCACACATGCTGGCACAAATTCTGAAGCTGGGTATCAACTTATTACTCAAGCAATCCCAAGATGTCTAGACAATACGTGTTACATACTTCCTATTGCATATATTAATACATAATTAAATGTCTTAAAACCAATGTGTAGAATCATGATTATTCTGATCATTTTGACAGACACAAACTCTAAATCATCCATTAGAAACAGGATAAGTACAGGGTAAGTGGTAGAGAGGAGTTCAGGGTGTATAGAATCAAGATACATTGTATGCATATATAAAATTGTCAAAGGATAAACATTTTTTTAAGAATAAATATATCCAAGAACTAAAACAAGTAACTCTTAAATAAACAGAGGAGGTATGATGATTCAAGAAGATAAAGCCAATAAAGAGATGAAAATCAAAAAGAAACATTCTAGAGTTGAAAAATAACTGAAATGAAAAATTCTCCAGATGGCTCAACAATATATTTGAAAATCCAGTGAACTTGGAAGATAGATCAGTAGTGAACAGAGCTTGCTTTCCTTATCTAAACGTTGAGTGATTTTGGTATTTTAGTATCTTTAGTATTTTAGTGTTACTGGCATTTCCCCAGGATCATAGAGTTCTAGATTTTCTTCTCTCATGGTTTAGTTCCTGATATAATGGATCCTTTTCTAAACTGATTGCTTAGGAAACCAGAATAGGTAATGTTATACAAGTAAAGGTCTAATTTTAACCAAAATCCTGAAACATCTAAATTTCTCTGCTTTAAAAAGCTTGGTACTTTTGATGCTTTTTAAATCACAATTACAAAACTGTTATAGCAGGACTAATGGATATGACTCTCTGAATAAAGTGCTTGGCGTGCAAGCTTGGGGACTAGAGTTCTTACCCTCAGAACCCACGCAAATGCTTTGTAGGTGCGTGGCCTGCCAGTTATTCGGTTTTCAGAAGGCACAGATAGGGGATCCATGAAGCAAACTGGCTAGCTAGACTAGCCTGTATTCTAGCTCTAGGTCCAAGTGAGAGACCCCACCTCAATGACTAAGGTAAAGATCAATCAAGGGAGCCTGCTGACATCAATGTTGGATCTTCATACACACGTGCTCACACATGCAAACACATGTACACGTACATATACACATGCGTCTGTACACATGCCTGCATACACACCACACCACACCACATTTAAAAGGTGTTGTAATTACAAACTTACGAACGTATCAATTACCATGTATCAACCAAGAGCCAACAATGACATAGTTTATAGCCATAGACTATCGTATTTCAATGTGTGGTCACAGAGAGGATAAATTTGACAAATTGGTCAGATTAGTGGATGAAGAAGGACTGTCAGTTTTAAGTTCCGACTATTAAGTCTCTTGGTGGTGGTGGTGAGCTCACTCGGTGACAAATGCATCTCACTTGCTGACAGAGTCAGTGAGCAAGGGTAACAGTTAATAATTCTCCAGTTAATACCAGAAATATCCCATAAGAGCGTCTCCATTTCCCCACACACATACGTGACTTCTATGTAAGAAACTTGAAAGTAAACAAGTCAGTCTGCTGAGGAAAACCAGACAATCTTGAGGGAACTCTTACAATCACCACACTATAAGCTACAGTTCCTTTAATGGGTCTGCAGTCTTGATGACGAGGCGGGGCATGAGTGGACAGGACATCTGGGTATTGTTGTAGAGTGATGATGAAAGTTTGCACATTAGACAGGGGGAATTCTAAACATGACTTTCAATAGCTACTCAATTTTTATCAATATTTTTGTTCAAATTCCATTCTTTTTAGATTTTGCATGATTTTTCAGCTGTAGCTCATGACTACTGTTGCTGCTGTGTGTTAGAAATAATACCAAATAAGAGTATTAAATTATTATTAACTCTATGTATCCATAGCCTACATCATGCATGAATTTATCACTGAAATGTCATCCTACTGAATATCAGCTCCCTCTGTGCCTTCTCCAAATTCTGGCAATGACCATTCTCATCTCTGCTGCTGTGCATTCAACTGTTTAGAAGTCTCTTATCAGTAGGATCCCACCATCTTTGTCTTCCTGCGACAGGCTTACCTCTGTTAGCAGAATCCTCTAGGTTCGTCTGTACTGTACTTCTTAAAGACTATAAATAGTACTCTTGAGTATATACACTATTTTCTTTATTCGCTTTTCTAAATAAGCTTAAATGTGGGTCTTTATCCTCACTGAGTAAAGACAGGATAACTGCAACACATAGATTTCTCTTTAGAGGAATTACTCAATTAAGCATTTACATACTCGGGTATTAATACTTTCCTCATGATGGTATTGCTTCCTCCTTTGCAATGTTTATTTTTGGGGGATCCATAAACCATACTTCTCAAGCATCATCCTTGCTTCTTTTGCTTCCCTTCTTCTGCACTCTGTACAACACGCACAGTGGTCAGTATGATGTCATGGGTCCCGATGTCTCTGTTCACTCTAATACTTTTTATTCTGTTTCACAAACCCATTTATTCCAATTGCTTTATCTCCAGCTCTGGTAAATATATCCTGCCTGTTCTGATCTGCCTTTAGTCCTTCCAGTGAATTTTCTTTTCAGTCATTCTTTCCTACCTCCAGGGTTACAGTTTTGTTTCACTGCTATTGTTTTTCTGAGTTTGTTGTCTCTCACTTGGGATTTCCATTTTGTTCAAGTGTCATTGTTTGTTTTCTCACATTTCTTTATGTGAGCATCTTTGAATCCATTGTCCTAACACCCAAACCTCTTAAATTTGCCATCAGGTCTTTTCAGGCTCAATTTCATTTGACTTTTTCATTTGAATGGCCTATACTTTTCCATTTCTTGGTATTTTTTTCTTTATGATTTTTGTTGAAACTGGATATTTGAGTATAATAATGTATCTCTAAAGATTACACATTCTTCACCTCTTAGCCCATGTTTTTGGGGTATTGTTTGGAATTTTTGTTTTTGTTGCCTTGATTTTTGTAAGTTATTTTTGAAACCAAAGCATGAGATATAACATTATACAGAACTTTTCTGAGCCTACATTTTTACCTGGGCATACAAGATTACATTGTCATTTGTTCCATAGTAAGGGGCATTTGTTATAATGTCCTATCTCCTAACAAGAGGAAAGACACTCTGGTTTCTCTTCAGATTGTATAAATCTTTCACCTTTTACTAACAAGAGGAAGGAAGAATGGAGCAGGTGGGAGCCCTCTGCTCTTTAAATCCAGGACCTTCACTAGCTGGAGAGTAGTGGAGGCATGCAGACCCTTCTCCATCTTCATCCTCTCCATCTGCACTCTCTCTGGGCAGATGTAGTCATCATGGTCAAGGAGCGGGTGTTCAATGTGGTGTGCAGCTCCATGGCATGGCAAAGAAGGAGCTATAACTCCCACTCTGATGTAGAATTCTGAGTCTTATTTCTCTGCGAGGAAATGGTAGGCATGCTGTAATGTCTAGGATTTACTCTGTAAATGTGGTTACTTACACAAAGTAGGTAAAGATGACATTTGTACTGTGTGGGGTTATGCCTGGTAGTTAATTGCTGTATTTACAGGAACATATCCATGGGTGCTTGTCAACAGTGGAGAGTGGGCAAATGCTGCTGTGTCACAAGTTGGCATTGACCAGGCTGACCACGATTTATTACTGAAGGTCCCCCGAAAATTCCAAGATGTCAACAGACTTCATGCTTTCCAGATAGCTACGTGAGACATATCTGTTAGCACAGCGGTTATCTGGGTAGGGAGACAGCTTACCAGGCTTCCTACTTCATTATCCTAGTAGAGAACACACGACAGAGTTCTCTTCATTAGCCTAGAGAAAATACAAAAGTACACAGTCGAGATGTGTGCAGCACTTACACGAAGATGCTGTCCAGTTGGAATCCATCATTTCTATTGTGGTTTTCATTACACAAATGAAACGTATTTCTTACACTATGCTTCATTGTAGTTATTTCTTAGAGACATTTAGAAATGCACTTTGACATACTAAGAAAGCTTTCAGCCCAAGTAAACCCTTTGTAGACATTCTTGATCTAACTCTGTGGTATCAACCCACAGTTCATATCATTCATTAACCAGTATGAGAAACATATTTACAGAATAACATCACATATCAGTACCCCATTTCTTATAATTCTTCTAGCGAATGGAGAGCTTGGCTGTGAGTAATCTCACCTAGTGCATTTACATTTTTCTTGACTTGTAAGTGACCATGGCCTTCTGAGTGTATATCCTAGCAGATTTACAATGAGCCTGCCATCTCCTTACAGATAAAGAAGTCAGAGTTCACCCAGCCAAGACTGGAGCAGGAGTTGGCCGCTGTCTGTGTGCATCCTAGGGTTGCACCCCAGTACATGCTGTCTGTCGCACCTACCTCTGGCATTCTCATTTTACAGGCCCGGTGTTCTCCTAGAGCAGTCTCAGATGTCTTGCCTTCCCCAGGCCACAGGCCTCTATGGGGATATATTTAAGTGCAGAGCTTCTTCTAAAATTACTGTGCTACGGGGATATTGATAGGACATTTCCTTAGGATTTTCCTCTGTGAGGCAACAGTAGATCATTGCAGACTTACATGTGCCTGCTTTTGCCTTTATTTCGATTTGTCGATGGTATTAGTTTATTGTTTGCATTTGATTACTGCTGTGGCTGTAATGAATTACTGTGCTTTAAAGTAAATAAGCCCTCTTGAGCTTCTGAAACACAGAAATGTGTTTGGCTTGGTTACATTCACGCTATCCACAGGGTTGCATTTTTTTTTCTGGGGGCTCTGAACCCATTTCTTTGTCCTTCCCAGCTTCTAGAATGCACTTTCATTCTGTGGCTCACAGCTGTTTCCACCATTCCCAGAGCCAGCCGACAAACAGCGCTGTAGAGCCCCTCTCACTGTGCCCTGCTGCCACTGTCTCACTTACAAAGACCTTTGTGATTATGTTGGGCCCAGTCATACAATCCTGAATATAATCCTGACATCTATAACATCAATTTTTAAAAGTAAAATTTGAGATCATAATTGCATCATTTCTGCCTTCTCTTTCTCCCCCCCTCCTCATGCCCTTCCCACAACTTGCTGCTTCTTTTTTTCAAATTCTTGAGGACTTTTTCTCTACAATGGTTTAACTTTCAAATGCACTTATATGTTCAGAAATGCATAAATACAACTCATCAGTCTGTACAATGTTATTTGTATCAAATTGTTCTCAGAGCTGACCATTTGGTACTGATAACCAGCCAGTGCGCTTCTCCACGGGAAGACCCTTTCCCCTCCCTCAGCGTTCCTTGGTCATCTGAAGTTCTTTGTCTAGGGCTGAGGCCTCATGAGTTTCCCCTCTCTCACTTTCGCTTCTCTTCATCCCTTCCTTGTTCATGGTTAGCCAGACATGTTGCTAAGATTTTGTGAGTGTAGCTTTGAGTATGTCTAAGAGACACAGACTCACAGCAAGCTTTCAGCTCCTCTGTTTATCTTTCTGCCCCCTTTCCAAAACAACCCCTGAGCCTTAGGTACAGGAGCTGTCCAGGAGACTCCCAAAGTATCACAGGCTATTGCTATTCCCCTTAGTTACCCATCCCAGAGAAGTGGAAGGTAAGTCCCTCTTGGACACCATGCCCTAAGGCATAGGGCACAGAGGCCACAGAGCTGGAACTGGCCTGAGTACCTCCTCCCTGAGGTCTATCCCTGGCTAGTTGGTTAGGTATCCGATACCAGGCTTGGTTTCCCTCTTGGTGAGCCAGTCTTAAGTTCAGTTAGACTTACTGGGGTATGCAGGCAAGTATTATGCCCTTTGGGTTATTGTGAAACCATTGCAACTGATCAGGTATGGACCCCAGTCCCCACTGATACATCTAGAACATAATTCCTATAGATCAGGTTTGGGGTCATTGTGGAAGAGGGTCAGAAAGACTTAAAAGAGAGGAACAGGAAGTTTGCTAGGAGATTGTCTCCTAGAAATCTGTCAGAGAGGCTACATCCATGAAGTCTCACCGATATGGCTGATTAAATATGACCTGAGAAAGGACAGCATCAATTGATGTGCTAACATGGGAGGGGTTAGCTCAGAAGGTCTCAATCCCAGACAAAACAGCACAGGCAACCAACTAAGCAATGCTGATGTCAGAGAACTTCTCTAGAAAGAGGAAACACACCGACTGGTTATCCAGTACTGAGTGGTCTGCCCCGGGAACAAACACTATGTGGACTGAGAAGGTTGTATTTATGGTTTAGGAACACAAACACACACAGACACACACACACCACCACCATCACCTACAACAACAACAGTTACAGAGAAAGAGGCCATGGATTCAGATGAAATAAGATGGGGGTTACATGGAGGGGTTGGAGAAAGGAAAGGTGTATTGTGACCCTGCTCGGACACCCCTTGCAGGAGGGGTAAGAAGACGCAGCACTAAGGACTCAGGCACTGGAGTCTGTGAGCAGCCCAGCATCCTGCATGGCTACAGACTCGGGTATTAAGGAAGTTAGACCTGACTTTGTACCCCCTCCCAAGGTCCCATTGGCTCAGGAGCTGATTCTGCTGCCTGTCTTTTCCTCCTTGGTGTCTCAGTCAGGCGTCTCTCTCAGCAGTCTCTGGGTGGAGAAGCAGGTTGTCCAGGGACGAAGTTCCTGCCGTACATGCTCAAGGCAGGCTGGTCTGGGCACCTGCAGCTTGGGTAGGCTGGCCGGCAGTTTCTTCTACAGAAAGGAAAGGTGAGAATGTTGTAATGGTATGGTAATCTAACAAAATTAAAATTATAAATAAAGTCAGAGCACACACAAAGAGATCAATATTATATACCAGTTCAATAACATTTTATAACTTCATGATTGTTTAGAGATCAGTGATTCTGCCTAATTATTAGAAAATATCCACCATATTAATAGGTCAAAATTAAAATTTTTTATCAGTAGATGCCAACAATTTTTCTGAGCTGGCTTTAATAAAATATTTTTAAATTGCAGTTACTGATGTCAAGTGTTAAGTTGTTAGTATTTACAACCTAACATCCATTCTATACCATTTGGGTAGAAAAGAAATGAATTTCTCAGCATAATAATGTCTGTGTAATACATCACTCCTGTCTTAATGCAATTTAGCATCACTTACTGTTGGGTGCTAGGCCTGTTCCCTCTCACCCAAAGGCAACCGTCTACCACTTGGCACCCATGCTCAACTTCCAGAGCCTCCTCTCTCGACCTCATTCCAGCTGTTGCCTCTCCCTCCCCAGTTAGCCACACACTTAGTTTCTCAACCCTTTCCAAGTGTTCATCCAAAGGGCCCCTTCTCAGAGACCACTCTATAGAATGGCAGGCCCTTCTCTGGACCTCCTTTACCCCGTTCCTGCAGAACTTGCCACCTAATGTACTATTTGATTTAATTTATTTACCACACTTGGTGTCTGTCCCCTCACTGTAGTCGAGTGTAGTGTTTGTTTGACTGCCTTTCTTTCAACTCACCCTTGCTTAACCCTGACGTCTGTGCTTGGTGTGTAGTGAGAGCTAAAGAAGACAGCCAGCTGATTTTTAGAAATCTGTGGAGGTTCGCCAAAGTGGAGTTCCAAGTGATAAAAATAATTGAAAAGGACAGAAGTGTAGGCCAGAATTATAGAAGTTCTATATAAGTAAATAGAGAAAAGTGGGGATCATTCAAAAGTATAATTCTTGAATATTTTCCAGGGATGGAGAAATGTGATCGTTGAACCATATCAATAAGAAAATCCTGAATTAAATTATTAAGAACAGGGACTAGTTAAATATAGGAGACTAATAGCAATTTAGTAATAACTGTAGATAATATTTTAATAATGTGACATACCCCGGTACTATTCTAAACACTTCCTGTATACCAATTAATCCCAATATACTTTGATCTTAGCATTGTTATTATGTTAATTTTACATGCGAGGACACAAATACTTAGAAATCCAGTCACTTGCCCTTGTCATCCAGTTAATAAACTGTGAAACCACAGTTAAAAGTCCAGCAAAAATAAGTCTAGATGGGTTAACTGCCTCATTCTGTGCCCATTTTTCCTTATGCGGCCATCTTTGTGATATCCTTAGAGTTCCAGGTCTCCTAAATGTCCTTTCACTTTCCCAAGTACTGGACTTTCGCCCGCACATTTTGGACTAGTGTCAAAAATCCAGTTTTTTCTATCGGGAAGCCTTGGTCCTGACTGACCCTCTCTATTTCTTGATGGAGTTGGCTGCGTGCCCCTGCAGGCCAGGACGGCCAGCTTCCACCTGTACTGGGGAGATCCTTGCTTTGCCTGCCGCTGCATCCACTCTTGGGATGAAGCCCCCGCCCCGTCCAAATTCTTTTGTCTTGTTTTGTTTGTTTTTGTTTTTCGAGACAGAGTTTCCCTATCTAGCTGGACTCGAATGCACAGAGATCCGCCTGTCTCTACCTGCCGAGCGCCACCACCGCCCGGCTGCCCACAACTCCGTTCTCGACAAGCCCACCTGTCTGTCTGTCGCTCGCCAATTAAGCCTGGTTCTAGTTCCCTACACCCCTCAGTGCTTGTGTGTGATCACCCCCAGGTACCCCATGTGGTTCTCAGGGTGGTTTTAATTTCCTGATAAAACACAGCAAAACCAGCAGTTAGTAGCTTGGTTTTCTGGTTGTTGCCTCTGTGAACATTTAACCCAGGTTTACCGGTAGAGGGCGCCCTTCGCATTGCAAAGCGCAGCACCGAACTCCGCCATCCTCCGTGTGAGCTGTAATTAATTTAACTGCTGTCAGTTGTCGAATAGCAGCGCTCACTGCTGTTTCCCAATGTTTTGTCCAGGTATTACTTTGTTTTTCTCGGGATACGTCTGTGCTGGGCCACTTTGCCTACAACAGCGCTTCACCACCGAAATCATACATCAGAGGTAATGTTTCCATAATGCTCAAGATAAATTGCTAAGGATTTACATAATCGCTCCAGGAAATGTTTATTGTATCTTACATTAGTATTTCCAGTTTTTAAACTGAAAATCATTTCCGACCTCTCTGCAACAGTAATTACTGTCTTTCCCTTTCAATGCCAGTGCCCACGGACGGACTGCAGACCCCTCCAATGGGGAAAAGGCTTTGTGGGTGACTCTGGAGTCCTTGCCTTCTCCTGCCTCCTCTGTCCTGTTGGCACCAAATGTGTCTGTTTGTCTTCTCTTCCTGCCCATAACTCATCACAGAGCTTCGTCCTTTCAGTTGTTCTTAACTTTCCTTTGTAAATTAATATTGTGTTCTTCCAGTTCTACTACCTTAAAATTATGGTATAAAACACATGCTGTTGCCCTCCAGTTTCTACTCGAGTGTTCTCTGTAACACACAGCTGCCTCACTGAGTCCCCATCGCTGTTTCAATGTCCTGCCGTCACCGGAGACTGACCTAACATGAGCCCTTCCCTCCTTTTCACTGGGGGTCAACACCCAGCACTAAAATCTCACTGCCCTGTTGTGTGTCTGGTGTGGCCCTTCCACTGCTCCCATGAAGAAAGAAACAATTTCTCAGGATTTTATCGCTGCCTGGTTGTTCCAACACTTGCCCTAGAACAGACTCCATCATCTCGTGTTGGGCTCAGACTCCCCCAACTTAGGGCTGAAACAAATGCATAAAAGTTCCCTGTTGTTCTGTCTAAGGAGATGGTGGGTGGGGAATGCTGTGGGGGGATCCCAGGCACAGCAGAGACAAGTGGATCACAGATGCCAATGACCGCCATCCTCCCTGAATCATCGGAGAATAAGGTGGAGGGTGATGGGAAGATAGTTGACTTTCATCTCTGGCCTCCACATGCAAACACACACATAAACATATATGACACATGTCCTTACATCCCATCCTGTACATAGTGGGCTAAAATGAGTTATAATTTTAAGACCCTCCACCTGCCCACACCATCTTCACCTCTTTTCCTTCCCTTCTCCGATTATGTCATGATTGCTAGCCCTCTCCAGAGCCATAGTGCACAAAAGCATCACATTCCATTCCCACAAATTATAGGTCCTTGATGAGCTAGCCTGTATCTCATGTCTACCAACCTATCATCAATTTCCCTCCCCTCTGAGCTTGAAACCCTTAAAGCCCATTTAACAGAAGTCAGCACAGCTATTCTGTTATTTGTGGTTTGGCCTGGATTATAAGCCTTGTGGGTGGGGACAACAGCCTGTATTTGCTATGCTTGTCTTGATATCTTCTGCTGTGATCAACTGTGTGTGTTTCATTATCCCATTCTTTCCTCTCACAAAGACCACGTAGTTCTGTGTGTCTTCGCCTTAACCTAAGATGGCCACATTCTTTACTCTTATATTCTCCCTGCATTAAACCCAATTTTAAAAAATAATAAATTTTAATTTATACCACAATGCAATAATGCATGTCTTTTTAATAAACTCAAGAGTTGTTAAGAAAACTGTTAAGATGAGAACCACCTGTCTTAGTTGGGGTTATTCTTGCTGTGGTGAAACACTATGACCAAGGCAAGTTGGGGAGGACAGGGTTTATGTGGCTCATGCTTCCGTATCACAGTTCATCCTTAAAGGAACTGAATACAGGATCTCAGACAAGGCAGGAACCTGGAGGCAGAGCTGATGCAGAGGCTGTGGAGGGGAGCTGCTTACTGGCTTGCTTCTCATGGCTTGTTCAGTCTGCTTTTGTATAGAACCCAGACCCTTGGGCCTAGGGATGCCCCACCCACAATGGGTGGGGCCTTCCCATGTCAGTCACGCTAATTTAAAAGAAATGACCTACAGACTTGTCTGTTTATAGCCTGGTCTTATGGAGGCATTTTCTCATTTGAGGTTTGATCCTTTCGGATAACTTTAGCTTGTGTCGAGTGGACATAAAACTGGCCGGCATACCACCTGAAGTTATCCAGTGGGAAACGGGAAAGTGAGCAGCTGTTGAACATTACAGAGAATGTACTTTCTTAGAACCATTCTGTTTTCAAATGTTTATCCTTTTCTGATCACACAAACTCTCTTGGGAGTCAGAATGTGTGACTGTTATACAGTTAAAGATGTTTTATTTTTAACTCTTCAGCACATTTTCTAAAACCATAAGCTAATGGAATATGGCAAGACTTCAGACTTGCTTTAATGAACATGGTTTTTAAGTTTAGGAAAAACAATTGTATGCTTTTAAATTATTTGCAACTGCTTAAGGAAATTTGAAAGCATTGTTTAAACAATATTATTGATTTTAATTCTTAAAAGGCTTCACTGGTATCAGATGTTTGGCTGACAGATTTTCAACTAATTCCATATCATGAAATGAAATAAAGTTAGATTAAGTTTTTTTAAAGTTGCACTCATTATAAATTCATTAGTAGGACATTCACAGAATGTTGGTTTTTTAAAACTTTAGCTGGGCATGGTGGTACACGCCTTTAATTGCAACAGTCGGGAGGCAGAGGCAGGTTGATCTCTGTGGGTTCAAGGCCAGTTCCAGGACAGCCAAGGCTACACAGAGAAACCGTGTCTCAAAAACTCAAAAAACAACAATTTTACTGTGTGTATGACTTTCTCTTACAGGAAAACTGGGATTAGAAGAATACGCTGTCTTTTATCCACCAAATGGTAAGTGAGGCTGCTGCTCCCTCCAGAGGGAAATGAAGAAATGACAGTTTTGTCCTGGGGATGTAACTTTCTCATTCTGTCCTTAAAATGGAACCCAAGTTGTCATCTAAAACATTCCTTCCTTCTGTAAAGGGTATGTTTTACTGACTTCCTCCACGTTTGTGTGGTTTAGTGCCAAACTGTGCGTGTCCTTTCCAGCTCTACTTGGGTCCATAGTAGATTCATGAGAAGCTGAGTCAGGGCAAATGCCAAGTATAAGGCACATGTGTAGTTTTCCTTGAGGAACAATAACTGGCTCAGCTAGGACTTTCACTCTGTGTCCTTACCACAGTGCTGGAGCAGGGGAACAGAGCACCCTGTGCTACCCCTGCCTCTTCACATCAGCCAGTGTGGAATTAATGCAATACAGAGACTGTGAAGGAAGTCATTGAACTTGCTGGGCCTGGTTGCAGATGACCCCGCGTTTCCTGTTGAGACATTCACTCACTAATCAGGTCTTTCATTTGTGTGTAGAAATGCAGCCTATAGCTCTTCATGTCCTGATGGTACTAAGCTATACCCTGAGTAATTTTTGTTTTAGAGGAATTAAGAGCTTGGGCTTTGTAATCCAGTGGATTTGGGTTCAGATCTGAGCTCTGCCAATTCATCCTCTGACTTTGGTTAAGTTACAAGACTTCCCTGACCTTGAGTCTCATCAACTTAGTGTATGGATAACGATCACATAAGATATGTCATGAAAACAGGAGCACAGGACCTAACATGTAACGAGTGCAGAAAATACAGCTGTGGCACTTGTGTTTAGCTGTATCAAGCACTATCTGAGAGTCAGACAGGGCTTTCCGACCTGTTCCATCCTGTAGCTTCCCGCTCTGTGACCTGGTTTCTTACATCCTTGTGTTGTCATTCTTCTCCTCTCCCTCTTCATACATTTCCCTATGTTTCCATTTGCTTCCATGGATCTATTTGTTCATTACTAAAATGTATCTCTCAAATTCTAATGTCTTCTGTGATAACCCCAAACTTAGTGTGACCCAGCTTAGTACATTATTTTCCTTTGCCCCTCAAGACAAAAACAAACAAACAAAAAAACCACATTAAGCGGGGAAGTGGAAGCACACACCTTTGATCCCAGCACTTGGGAGGAGAGGCAGGTGGGTCTCTGTGAGTTTGAGGCCAGTCTGGTCTACAGAGTGAGTTCCAGAACAGGTTCCAAAGCTATGCAGAGAAACCCTGTCTTGGAAGAGAGAGAGAGAGAGAGAGAGAGAGAGAGAGAGAGAGAGAGAGAGAGAGAGAGAGAGAGAGGGGGGGGGGAGGGAGGGAGGGAGGGAGGGAGGGAGGAGGAGGGAGGGAGGGAGGGAGGGACAGAGAGAGAGAGATGAAAAAAAAAACAAATTAAAATAACAAGCAACCAACCTATACCTGTCTCAGTTAACTGCCATCTACCCCATTACTCGGGTCCTGAAACCTGGAGTCATCCTAGATGCCTCAATCTTTCCCCGCCCCGGCCCCACCTCCACCTATGTCTCCAGAGCCTTTCTCTCTCTTCTGGGGTCATCTCTCCCTCAGTCCCACCACTGCCTTGCCCTCCATCTGACTTTGCTGTCTGCAATGGAACTGTAATGGCTGTCTATGTCGGTATCTCTCTTTTACCTTTTCTAGTTCTAGTTTTGCCTCTGCCATCTCAGTTGCACCTCCAAAATGAAAATCTAAAGATTGCCATTTTCTTCAAGTTTCCCGATGTTTCTGAAAAGTCTTAACACCCAGGCTTGTCAGTACAACAAGCAGAGTGGGGCCCCTGGGGTCTGACTCCCTAGCTTCACACATTACCACATCCCATCTCACTTCTTAAAAGTGAGCTGTTTATTGCCACCCACAGCTGCATACTCTGACACAAGCCCCGTGCTGCCTCCTCCTTCACACCCAACATTGTTTCCAGCTCAGGCTAAACCATTCAGCTTTGCCTCCCTGGCCATCATGGAGGCTCTATTCAGGCATGATCCTGTTTGCATGCGTCACTGAACCTCTCCTAGGCTAAGGGCCCTTCTCTTGTCACTCATGTTCCTGGGCAGAGGACTTTGGTATACAGGAGCCCTCCAGCAAATCATCCTAGAACTGATTGATGTAAAAGCCACTTAACTCTCTGACCTTTACAATGATTGTAGGTCGTAACACATTGTAATTTCAGCTCTTTGTGTATGTATATGGTACTGGGTGTTAACCCTGGGTCTCACGTATGCTAGGCACATGTTCTACCACTGTGTCATATCTCCAGCCCTAAGATAAGATTTTTATAATCATTTCAAGACATATTATATACATTCACAGTAATAATTTAGGAGTAGTTGTGGATACCTCAGCTAATATCTTCTGAGCCATACTAAGCAAGCCAGAACAGAATTATGTAAAGTATATTGCATTATTAACTCATGAAATCCTTATATAACTCTATGATACAGGTACTACTACTATTCACTTTACGGATAAAGAAACAGGCATGAAGGGTTAACTGCCTGGGTAGGGAGTAACAAAACCAGGCTTTGGATCCATGATATCTGGCTTCAGAAACAGTATTGCTATCACTTGCCCCCAAGCCTTAGAACATGTAAGTAAAGTTATTATAGTATCTCTAGAAAGAAAACAAAGTTACTACAATATTGACAAAGTGAGGTGGTTTTAGGGCTCCCAGAGTCAAGGACACTTGGCTGGAGTCAGAGTTACAGACTCCTTTCTCTGAAGCATAGGCAGGCGCTGTGCCATGTTTCATATTACCTGTCTCATTCTCCAGCCTCTGCCAGAACAACATCACTTTGAAAACTGAGCGCTACAGCACCAGCACAGTCAGAACCAGCCTGACTTTCTCGGGCGGGGACATTCACCTGCAGCTCTCTGGAGTCCTCTGTCCCTGACTGGCAGGTGCGCCCATGGTCAGAGGTTTCACACCACCCACATTCTCCCTCCACACACCTGTGACACCTTTCCTAGGATGGAGTGAAAGCTATGGTGTCATGAGACGTTACCTCACTGAAGGCCGATAAGTGGATAGACAGAGCATCTCTAAGTGATTAAGTTCTTCTTAAACAACATGTCTGAGCTGAGACCTCTCACAGGTGTCTTACAAGTTTTTCATATTTGCTCTTATTATTCAGCATGTATGGATTGCCTCTGCTCATTTGCTGAGTACCCATATCCTGCTCTGGCTAATGCTGTGTACCCCACAGTAGAGTTTAGTACAAATAAAGGACCTGCTGTCAGGGACCTTCATGGTAGTAAAATAGATACACGAGAAAGGGAGAGGGAAATATTTGAGAGTGATGAACTGAGCAATAATGGTATCAGAGAATGTGGGCACTTAGGGAAGGCCTGGCTGTTGCAGATAAGGTGACAATAGGTACCTCTAGGAAGCAGAAAAGAATAGAGTCCAAGTGAGCAGAGTGAGCTATGCAAAGCAGAGGGAAAAGAACATACCAGAGGGAGATCATAGCATGTTTAAGGCCAAGAGGAGGACCAAGATTGATGGTCTGAAGAAAACCACCATGATGGGCAGGGTGACGTCTAATGAGCTGTTACAGGGTAAAGTAGGAGAGGTAAGCAAGGGCCAGGCCAGGGTGGGATGTGATTGATGTGAATCCATCTGGGATTACTCAAGCATTGTTTGCATTAATTTCCTTTTACGTTTTCCCCTTGTGCGTGAGCTGTGCTTCATTTCTTTGCATACCTAGATTTTCTTTTTCCATTGCTGAAAACTGGGAATCAGACAACCCCCCCAAATTCGCTGTTGTTGCTTACGCTTTAGAATTGTTTAGTGATTTATGTAAACTTTCTAAGTTTAGTATATTTATTATTTTGTGCCTACCAAAATCTCCATTCTTTTAGCTTAATAGTGAGCTAGTGCTTTGATAAGAATTTTCTTAAGTGTTTAAGGAAAGGTTTTAAGCCTTGAAGTCGGTGCCCCGTGAAGGGTATCTAGACAGTTTACACCTTCGTGTTAGTTTTCACTGTTTTACAGAGGCTAAAGTCAGAATCAAAGCCCGAGGTCTCCATCCTTCCTAGATCTCTCTGTACTCTGTGCATAGGAGATTTCAAAGTCCTTATTCCCTCATAGAGTTCCTTTCCCAGCCTCTTCCTTCCCATGCTTTTCAAGCTGTCTATTATTTGCCCCATCTGTTACTCCTTCCTTGGGGCCATAGTTAGTGTATTTGCCTTTAAATGCTCTTGACAAATGCTGCCTGGCAGGACACTTCAGTCCTGAGAAATCACTGAGACTAGCAGGTATAGCAAAGCATATCTGAGCCTGTCCCTCAGGTAGCAACTGCTAGACAGGTCAGAGCACAAAGGAACATTTTTCCTCCATAAAGATCTGTATTGTTCCCTCTCACACCAGCAAGTTACACCAGGAATGTGGGCTGCTGTTTTCATGGCTGTTGCCAAGCTGGAGAGTAGGGGATGGCAGTGGGTGGATAAATTAAAATGCCACAGTTATGTCTTACCAAAATTCTCACTTCATTAAGCATCCCCCTTGTTGTAAGGGTATTTCTTTATTAGGTTTCAGAGTGTTTAAAAAGCTCATTCTAGCATTTTTTTGTTAAGCGTTGCTTTGCTGGAGGGACAGTGTTTGGGAGTTGCCTCCTCCTGTCTTTTCAATGATGGCTCCCTTCCACTTTCTGATCAATACTTTCAAAATTCATCCTGGCTGCTGTGTAGAATGCAAGTGTCCTTAAAGTGTGAACTCAAAAGGAACACAGACAGTAATAGTTTCGATGACCAATATATCCAGCATTTGTAATCATCTGTAGCGGAGATGTGTTCAATAAACAGTGAGTTTGCAGAGTGAAGGAGCAAATGAATGAGGGGAGTAGAGCAGGAGAGTCCAGAACAGGAAGAGAGGAGGAGATTTTCCTCTGCTAACAGGAAAAATGCACATTCATCCGCTGGGACTCAACTGTGAGTGATCCCTAAGGTCATAATGTATGATCGTTAACCTCTGAATGACACCGAGTAGGGAAGTTTGGGGCTCTAGAACAGATGATCAGCAGAGGCCTCGTATCTATTTAGAGCATAAATTTAGATACAAATGAAAAACTCATTAAATTTTTATTTTAAATATGACCTTTGGATTCACACTTAGATGTTGTTATAGTGTGATGGTTTGGAAATTTTTAGTTACTTAAATAAAGAATCAAAGTCATAGTTTAAAGTTTTAATCCATAAAGATGATGAAAATAACTTAAAAAGCTAATTTATTTATTCATTGCCTTAATCTCTGTCTTTACCAACAAGTTGGTTATATGTAAGGTGAGAATAAACAGAGGAATTTACTATTTTAACAAATGAATGTAGTAAAATGTACTAAGCAACCCCAAATGAAGGGACCCAGCCCCTCAGCTGGTTTGAGTTGAAGCGAATCAGATGTGCATAATAAAGACGGTGAGGGACAGGGAGAGCAGATTTGGTAAGTGCGGAGCATGGTATATTTGTGGGGGTTGGGAGTCATATTTACTATCTATGAATTTTCTAGCCAAGACTGTTTTTTGTTGACAGTGTTTTCTGAGCTTTGGCAAGGGAGTGTTAAATGACCTCTTTGTACCTTAGTCATATTACACAGGCTGGCCAGTTAACATTTGAGAACAACTTCCTCAGATGCAGAAGGGAGGTACAGATCTTAAAGCAGCCACCATAACAGGGGGAAGCCACATTCAGAATGTGTCCCAGCACTTACCTTTGCACAAAGCACGTGCTTGGGTGACAGCAGGTGAATGAGACTTCACTCTTGAAACACTGAAGTTTAGAGGGACAAAGAGTGGCCTGAAGAAACTGGCCAGGAAACAACCCTACAATCCAGGAAGCCAGTGTACACCCTGGAGTGCCCACGGCTCCTCCTGCCCCTCGGGGCCCCTGCTTTCTTTCTTTCTTTCTTTCTTTCTTTCTTTTTTTTTTTTTTTCCTTTTTCTGCCATGATTGTACAGTGCTCTTCTTCAGACATGAAGACTTTTTAGAGCACTCTTTAATCTTAGACTCTTCTTGGGTTTATGCTCTTACTTAAATGTGGTTCTTATTCAGTGAAGAGCATAAAATGGCTAAGGGGATTGAATACTAGGGTTGTATTAAAGATTATGCTGGTATATTTAAACACAACACCTCATTTGTGGTTGAAGGGAACCCAACAAAAATCCATAAATTAAAATAAGGATTCAGAGAAGGGTGGTAACTTGACTAAAGTCACAGAGAATTCAAATCCATGTCTATATGACTCTATTAAGCCTTTGTTCTTTACATTGGGTCATATAGAGCATCCTATGCTGGATCTTAACCACACATTTATAAGTGAGTTTTTACTTGACTCTTTTACTTGCAAGCCTTTATTGTATTTATAAACACAAATAGCATCATCTGGCACCTCACAGAAGATGCTGTGCTGGATTCTGAAGATGATGCATGGTGTGAAATGTTGTCCTTGCATTGTGTAGAGCAGTCAGATCTTGGGAGAGTGAAATGAAAGTTTAACTGTCCATGGGTGGCGATGATGAGCGCACCGCTCTGTGCTGCTGTGCAGCTCACCAGCCCCATCACCCTGATCTTCCTTACTAAAGGTGCCTTGTCCTGATTAAGCCAGCACTTAGCAGATCCTCAGAATTTGTCATAGATGAAAAGAATAATAATGGCTCCATTTTAACCCTCCGATGGAAATTTTCAGTAGAGGATTAACAGGGAAAGACAATATAGGGTTTAAGAACTATATTTTATTTTACTTTTATAGCAAATGTTGCAGGGCTGAGGTGTGAATAGGAGTTCGGGTATACTGATTATTGAGATAAAGTTAATTTTTAGGTTATCACTCCCTCTAATAGAGTTTTGATAGGATGTGTTTTAAACAGAATTACCATTGAAAGCTACTAAAGTGTGAAAGTGCCTGATTAAGCCTGCTGAGAGCAAACCTGTGCTATACTCCAGAAGCTCCGGACTCAGGATTGTGCGGGGAAAGAGGAAGCTGATATATCTCAGGTTGCAGGACTAAGTCAGGGGTTTCGATCCCACTCCATAGACATTTAACCAATGTAACAAAAACAGAATTTGAATTTCAGTAATGAAGGTCTGTATCTCACTTATCTTACCTTCTGTAGAGACTACAGAGTAGGTGTCTAAGTATCAGTTAATGAAACAAGCAGGAGTTCAGCAGACATGTGGTGGATGGATGAATGGGCAGTAGGAAGCCCCGTCCTCATAGTTTGAGCAGTATTTTATTAGATAACTTGGGCAATTTCAAAAGTTGGTTAGGGACCGAAGCATTTGGAGGGAAGGGCAGAAATTAGGAGGATTTTGCAGAACCACAGGTAAGAGCTCATCAGAGTCCAATTACAGACCGTGGATGTAGGTAACTAAATAAAAGGTTTGAAAATAGCAGAGACAGACTCTCTAGGCTTCATAGACTCTTTCTGCAAGCATGTAATGAGCACAATTATATGCTTGGCACAGTGCTTATCTTACTGGATAGATAAGCAACAAGCAGTTCCTATGCCCAAAGAACTTACAGTTGAAAAAGAATGAATTATAGGACAGTGAAATAAGAGAAGGAAAGCGGCTTGTATTAGTTACTGACTTTTGTCAAATATTGTCTTGTATTGCATATATTATCTTATTTACTTTATAGGTGAAAGCTGGTCTATCCATAACCCTCATAGGATCCATCTACCATAAATCTAAATATTAAAATTTGTAAATCAAAGCAGTAATCTGGTAACATTTTCTGTGTTTTCTTGCCTGGACACAGACACTTTCATAACAGCCCGGAAGGCCAGGTTTGAATTTTCTGATTCCTCAGCAGTCCCTAGAGTACAACATACATACCCCCTTCTTATGCTGCTCCTGGGCCACTCCCCTGGGCCACTTCTCTGTCCTACAGTATTTATCTATTAGGACTGAAGAGAACATGTAAGCCCTGTGAGCTGGTGTCAGGGAATTTGGGCTGGAAATATAGAATGGTTACTCAGGAGACACATGAGCTTTGTGTAGGGGGTGTAGTTAGAATAAATCCCTCAGCCCAGCGTCACTGTCCTTAGCCTGAGAGAGTTCTGGAAGAACAAATAGGTTCCCTCTGTGTCTGTAGTCAGCAATAGAGCTGGAATCGCATAGTGTTGTCTGAGTATATGGAGAAAGTGTTGCCTCTGTCAGGGCACGCCAGCTGGCATGGGAGTGCTCTGTGACAGACTGTTTGGGGTGAGAAGTCAGGGACTGCTGGGAGATATTTATAGAGTGTTGCTGAATATTATCAAAATACACTACATAAAGTTCTCAAATAATATGATATTTAAAAAAAAAACCAAAAAAACAAAAAACCTTGAAGGATAAGTCAGGGATAGGGCTGGAGGGGAGTGTCATTGCCTATAGTCCTGTCCACTCAAAGGCTAATGGGTATGAGGTCCCCTGGGGAGGAAGAGTCATGTGTGTAGAGTAGGAAGATGAATGGTGTTGCTGGTGTAGCTGAGTGCATGGCTGACAGAAAGAGACCACGTACTGCATTGGGTACCAGAGCCCAGGAAGAGCCAGAAAGTGCTCATAGCCTATAGGTTCCTCTCAGAAGGACACACGATTCTGGATTTCACCGTTTCAATTGAAGGTTAGTAAGGAGGATTCTGGTAGAGAGAGAATAAAATTAAACATGACAGAGTCTTGGGAGGCTGCTGAGATTAGGAATGGGCAGGAGAACCACAGAAAGCAAAACCCATAACCTGGCTGGAGGAAGGGTGGTGGTGTACGCCTTCAATCCCAGCACTCGGGAGGCGGAGGCAGGCAGATCTCTTGTGAGTTTGAGGCCAGCCTGGTCTACAGAGCAAGTGCCTGGACAGGCTCCAAAACAATGCAGAGAAACCCTGTCTCAAAAAACCAAAACAAACAAACAAACAAAACAGATAAACTGAACTTTTGGGGAAAACAGCTTGATCTGCCCCAGGTCATTGTTGTCATGGTAATATTAAGGTTGAAAAGGAGGTTTCAGTTGTTCACAGCCAACTTAGCCGTGACAGGCAGAGACCCGAGATTTGGCATTCAGAAGTTAGGGGCATATAGGCAGAAAACAGACTTTATCATGTAAGAGTGCCTAGGGAAGAAAACCTTTGGGACTTTTGTCCAATGCTTACCTATACAACCCATGTAGCATCCTCTACCCCTCTGGCCTGCCTGTTCTCATCCTGCTTCACTCTGCTATTTTTTTTTTTTTTCTTGATAGTACTTATCACTGTCAGAATGTAGAAACGTGATTTTTTCCCTAACAAAAGGTTGGCTGCAGTCTGCAGTCCTAAGAATAGCATCCAGCACACACTAGAGGTTTAATGGATGTTTGTTGAGTAATATGCATGGAGGGGAGAAAGGATAATTGATGGACAGGATTCCAAAACAAGATGGGCAGACTTTTCTATAGCAAGCCAGGTGGTTGCTATTTTCATTTTTTCTGGCCACTGTCTCTCTGTCTCTTACTGTTATTTGTCTTCTTAAATAATCCTTAAAAATACAAAAGCCATTCTCTGCTCACATGCCAAACATAAACAGGTTGTGAAGTGGAATTAGCTTGCAAGCAGCTGGAGACCTTAAGGAAACTGGGTTTAGTGATCTGGGAGGGGAAGGGAAAGGTCTTCCTGCTGAGAATGCAAGTCAGAAAAAGCACAGTGTAAACACCAGGCAGGTCAGAGTTCATGCCACTGACTTCGGCCTTCTCCTTCAGGGAAAGTACCGTCTGCTGGGTGTTAAAAGTGAGAACATTTTCAAAGCACAGAGTAGCTAAACAAACAGATAAGGAGAACCCTGGGTCAGCAGCAGAAACAACCACAATAGAGAATGACTTATAAACTGGCCACGTGCTGGGACGTGCTGGGAGGTGAGACATCAAAGACAGAAATGACACTCAGAGCATGTGACACCTAAGGGCTATGCTGCCTAACTTCCAGTGCCTGGCATACATCTCAAAATAATAACTGCATTCCCATTGTAATATTTTTATTAAATTTTAAACAAACAAGACATTCCTTTGTAGCTGCTTATATCAACAATATACATTTATTACAAGCCCAAGCATTTTAATTCTCTCAATGGCTGAACCACAGCCATTGTCTCATTTAATCATGTAGTGTAGGTTCTAGCATGTTCTCTGATTTGTGGATAAGGAAACTGAAGTTTATAGATATTGAAAGACACAAAAAGGTCCTAAATGGCAAAACCAGATTAGCCAGGCATGCCTGATTTTCCCTCATCCTGTCCCTCATTGAGCTCTTCACTGACTACAAAGGGCAGTGGCTAAGGAGCTGGGCCCACACGGAAGGCTGTCCTTGCCGCCTCCTTGTTCACCATGTGTGTGCTGCCTCACATGAGTACATGATGGTACGTATCAGGAAGATCAGCAAACACATTAGGTAACGATGCAAACCCAGAATTCTCTGCAGCTGGAGTGATTTGCTACAGAAGAAATGGGGCAAACACAAGTTCAGCCCCTACTCAGGCCCAAACCCACTGTCTTGGCTGTGGCCATACGGGGAGGAAAATACTTGGGGTTTTAGTCCTAAACTTTCAGATGAGAATAAATCAGGGAGCCAGGCCACTTTTTCTGAGGAACAATTCAAGAACCTCATGGAGACTCCATGGGAACCCATTTGTGATGGGGCTAGGGTGAAAGGAAATATTCCTGAACATCTCCCTGTACAATAGAAAGCAAATTAGACATGCAACATGTGACCTTCATGGTCAGAATTAGGAATAAGAAGTAGACATTACAGGTAGCGGTTCCCCACAAAGATGCCTAGGAAATAGCCCATGTCCTCTGTTGCTGGGCATGGTTTAGACTGAGAACCAGCTGGGGGTTCTTAGAATGTAGTCTACAATGGCTTTCTGGCACTGTTTTGTTTTTTCCTCCTCACAGGTTAGGAGAACACAGCATTCCTATACTTTCAAATAAATAAATAAATAAAAACTTGATTTTTTTTTTTTTTTCCTAGAGAGCATTGATAAACTGATTTAGTGCACTGTAAGATATTCAATGATATAAATTACAGATACTCTGTTTAGAAACAAGACTACATTTTCACAGAATATAGCAAAGTGTTTACTATGCTAAAGTTAGGCTTTTAGTATTTCTTTGCAAACACTGTGTAAACAAAAATTGTGTAAAATTTTCTTCAATGACGATACTATATGAATTTATAAAACAGCCGTGTTAATGTCTAAGTCACTCACAGGATAGAATTATTAGTAAAACTTATAAAACACTTCTCCCGTCTATAAAGTGATGTTTACAGGAAATGCCTTGGAATTCTCACTGATCCTTGGCAGACTGTATTCTAGTGTGTAGGATGTGATTGTGTAAGGAGGAACATGGTCAACTGATTTTAAGAGCATCACAGTAGTTCTCAAGTCTGTCCATGGCCGGCCTTGACAGCTTGCTCTGTCTTTGTAAATGTGCATATTCAGTTCTGCTTGCTCACCATCTCAACAGAAAATTAATTGGATGTCTCATCTGGTGAAGATTTCTTTTCAATTCCAGCCTTGTCAAAGGGAAGAGTCCAGCTGACAGATACAGAGTAGCAGAAGTTAATTTACAGAGCAGTGTAAAATGATAGTACAACCCAGAGAGAGTGGAGCAGGCTGACCCAAATGTGTAAACGTGGGGTGAAGGCAGGGTAGGCAAATAGACCATTGGGTGCTGCCTTGTCAGTGTGTCCTATCTCCTTTATAGGGTGTTTCTTCCCATGGAAAAGCCCACAAGGGAAAAGCTCCAAACTGTGATGCAAATGCTATTATAATTAAAGCTTAGACCTGGGCTTTTGAGGATGATAGTCACTTGACCCCTTACTAGTCCAAGAGTCGTGGTTAGGAAAGGACAGTGCCTTGCCTTCCGACACAGCAGAAGAATCCTTCTGCAGTATCAAGACTGCTCACGCACAAAGCTGATTCTAACTGTAACTGAACACAGACCACAACACAGCAGGTTGCCAGCTCTCTCCTCCCCAACTCCCTGCCCAAGACAAAGACACACCTGTAGTTGTCTACAGTTGCCTCATGGTTAATGCTTTGCTTACCCAGTCTTGGATACATGTTTGAAAATGTCTAGTTTACTCTTCTAACTGTATTAAAAACAATTGTTATTGGTTGCTATCACTGTCTTTCTGACATCTCAAAGTGGAAGAAGAAAGAAGAAATGTCTCCATTTACAGTTTGATCCTTTAACTCCTACATGAAGCAGAGGTGTGTGACTGATATTCTTTTTACTTTTCAGGTGTAATCCCTTTCCACGGATTTTCCATGTATGGTAAGTTGGGCTTGATATAGTCATTACTTTTGTTATGTTTTGGAAGCTGAAACATAATGGTAATGCTTTGTATCTCACCACTCATATAAACTTAAAAGTACTATGTGCATTTTAAACATTAAATTCATTATTTTTACATGTCTAATTAAGAAAATTAAAAGTAAAGACCACAACTGTTCAGGTAATGGTTTCTCAGCAGATGAGAATTAAAACACACTGTGAAGGCTGCTGTGAGCATTACCATCTAATCTAATAAAATAAGGACACATTAGTATTTAGCTCTATTATAGTAATAAAAGCAGCATGGGACTGAAACAGAACCAGACACACTTATTAATGGCATCAAACTGAAGACATAGACTAAGTCTGCATACTGTGGATACCTGTGTTTTAACAATGAAGTGGAAAATACATGCTGGAGAAAATGGTGCTCATCAGACTGGATGGCTGCTTGTAGAAGAAAGAAAATAGATCCCTACTCAGTATCCTGCACAAAATTCAACTCCAGATGGATCAAGGACCCCAATATAAGATACCGGATATCTGATGGAAGAGAAAGGGGAGGATGTGCTTGAACTCATTGGCACAAAAAAGGACATTCTGACCAGGACAGACAGCCCAGCACTAAGACCAACAGTTAATAAATGGGACATCGTGAAGCTGAGAAGTTTCTGTATGGCAAAGAGCACCGTCTTTCAGGAGAAGAAGCAGCCTATGGAATGGAAAAAGATTTTTACCATTTAGACATCTGATAGATATTGTCTAAAATACATAAAGAACAAAATAACTGAACGTCGGGGAAACAAATAATCCAGTTAAAAATGGAGTATAGAGATAAACAGAATTCTCAAAAGATGAAACACAAAAGGATGAGAAACATGTAGAGAAATGTTCAGCATCCTTAGCCAAGAGGGAAATGAAAATCAAAACTCCTGAACATGGGTGTTAGGGTGCTTGGGCAGTCTCTGGCGCCACTGGCAATGGAACCAGTATTTATCCCTAGTGCACGAATGGTCTTTGGGAGTTCTTTCCCTATGAAGGGATACTCTCTGAGTGAAGATACATGGGGGAGGGTCCAGGTCTTGCCCCAAATGATACGACTGACTTTGAAGACTCCCCTTGGAAGGACTCACCCTCCCTGGGGAGCAGAAAGGGCTGGGTTTTGGAGGGGGTGATATGGGAGGATGGGAGGGTAAGGGAACTGGGATTGACATGTAAAACAAGCTCATTTCAAATAAAAAAAAAAAAGTGTATCAAAATGAAAAAGCCTGACCCAAACTTATCAAGAGACACAAGATAGAAATTAAATAATAGGAAAAGAAAGGTGAAATCATAACTAAATTATAAACTAGAGGAACTTTCAGCGATGTTTCAACCATTAAACCATAGGAAATTTGAAACTATGAAAGGGATTCCTAAACATGTGTGAATACTGAAATCAGACATAAGAAAAACATTTAAACACATGAGTCATAAGCAACAAGTGCAAGTGTGGCTGGTAGCAAAAATGGCTCCAAACCAGGCAGAGCCCAGGCCTCTGGGATCTCCTGAATCTATCAAAACTTTGGACAAGAATGCACACTGTACTGGAGAGAATCGTCTGCCAACCTGACACAAGCTAGAGTTGTGTCACCAGAGAGGAGTGGACCTCAGTTTAGGAGATGCCTCCATGATTCACAGATGTTCGGCACTTCCTCAATTAGTAATCAATGGAGGAGAGCCCAGCCCACAGTAAGAGGTGCTCTGTCTACTTGGACTTGTGGTCCTGGGTTCTGTTCTAAAACAAACTGAGCAAGCCAGTAAGCAGCTCCCTTCCATGGATTCTATGTCAGTTCCTGCCTCAGAGAACCTGCTCTGAGTTCCTGTCCTATCTTCTTTTAGAGGTGAACAGCAATGTTGGAAGTGTAAGCTGAATAAACCCTTTGCTTCTGTAAAAGAAAGAATGGGAGAAAGGAAGGAAGGGAGGGAGGGAGGGAGGAAGGAAGGAAGGGGAGAAGGAAGGAAGGAAGGAAGGAAGGAAGGAAGGAAGGAAGGAAGGAAGGAAGGAAGAAAGAAAGGAAGATAAACCTCTGGGGAAATGCTTTCAGGATAATCCAGCTTGGGTCATCTAAGGCTTGTGCCTGAAGTACATGGGCAATGAAGTGTCTTCAGAAGTCAGGACCTTCAACCTCTGGGAGGTCAACAGCAATAGCCTCAATTTGGGGGAGTATCTTCAACTACCATGACCAACAACTGGAAAGGGAGCTTCTCATGCCTGGTGTTGGGGTGTTTGTTAGTTTTTGGCTCACTGTTAGCCCAGATGGGAAAAATGTGTGTGTGTGTGTGTGTGTGTGTGTGTGTGTGTGTGTGTGTGTATTATATGAAACTTCAGGTGAATAGATAATAATATGATTCTTTTCCCAGACACCCTTACTTTTCTTTTACTCTCTTCATTCCCTCTCTTTCTGTACTGGCATCCTTCCCACTCTCTAAGTATCCCCCTGCCCCTCCCCGATACACACACACACACACTTTTCCCATTTTCCTCTTAAATAATTTGTGCCATCCATGCTTTTTCCCTCTCTATTGCTCCTCCATCTGTCCTGGTCTCTCTTTACTCTCCTAGTTTCTGCAGTTACTGGAGATTAAGGATCACATCCGAATATTCAGAGTAAGGAGCCACAGACGGGAGAGAACACACAACACATGTCTTTCTGGTTTTGGTTTACCTTACTCAATATGATCTATTCTACTTTGTCCATTTACCTGTAAACTTCATGATTCTGCTTTTCTTTGCAGCTGAACAATATTTTATGGTGTTCATTCTACATACTCATTCTCCATCCTAAGAAGGGCATTTCGCTTCCTCCCCATTTCCTAGCTATTGGGAATAGGACACCAGTGGGTATGGCTGAAAAATTATCTGTGAAGTTAGATGTCTAGCCCTTGGGCATTTTGCAAGGAGTGGTGTAGATGTGTTATATGGTAGATTTGGGCCTTTAATTTTTTCCCATTGTTTTTCTCCAATCACTTCACAATCAAGTGAAGAGGAGGCCCACAGAATGGGGCCAGAAGTTTTGCCAGAAGTACATCTGACAGAGGATTAATATCCAGGATACATGAAGAACTGAAAAAACAGTCCAGAAACAAACAAAGACACATTCAAAAATTCCCTAGGAATCTGAGCAGAGAGTTCTTAAAGAAATGGAAGAAGTATCTCATTGCCCTATCTATATGTTTGTTTTTGTGCTGATAGCATATCTGTTTTTATTACTATGGCTCTCTCTATATATATTGGAGGTCTGGAATGGTAATCCCCCACATTGTTCTCCTTGCTCAGGATAGCTCCGAGGCGTTCTTTACAGGAGCATGGGCTTCTCACCATTTGGCTACATCACTGAAAAAAATGAAATATATCCCCCTGCCCCCTGATTTCACTGAATATAAATCCTCTGGGGGATTGGAGCCTGACAAGACCCTTCCCTGTTCTGTAATCAGAAGTTGATTCTGTGCATGTCTTGTGTAGGCAGCCATAGCCTCTGTGAGTTGAAGAATGCAATGGCTTGTGATGTGAGGCAGTCTGTGTTCATCTTTATTTTCCCACCACTTCCTGACTCCTCCTCGCTTACATTCTCTCCACCCGTTCTCCCATGATGCTTCCAGAGACTTGAAGGGGGTGATATAAATATCCCCTTCATGGCTGAGCATTCAAATGTCACTCTTTCCCATCCTTTTGTCCAGTCGTGGGCATCTCCACTTATCACTCTCCACTGTGGTAGCAGTCACAGAGGGTAACTGGTGGTGAACTTTATGAAAATGCATTAAATATGTGTGTGAAATGTAATAATGAAACTCATTATGGATAATTTATACTAATAAGCAAAATATTTGTGGTAAGAACTCTTACCTAAGAAGAGGAGGGGATGCCTTTATTCTGATTAATAATACTTGGATATAGAGTAAATATTATACTTAGCAAGATTAAAAGCTTTGTCTCTAAGAAACTGATAATGATGTTCCTTTGGTACTGCCTGTGTGGTATAATCCTTTGAGGGTCATAGCCAATGGAACAAAGCAAGATAAATAAGGAACTAAATACTGGAAAGAAAATGAAACTTCCATTGTTATCAGATATTGTGATTATGTGTGTAGAAAATTCTAAAGAATTTGAGGATTAATAAATGAGCTTAGTAAGGTTTATGAATTCTATTCATACAAAGACAAATTTTCTACCTAAGCACTAACAATGAAGGTGCAGCAAATTACATCTTTTGTAGAAGCTCTGGGTTAGGGTGAAGAGTGTAGAGTCTCACCTTTAAGATGTGCTATGGGTTGGGGCCTTCATTTCTGAATATTTTCAAGGGCACACGAACAAAAAGCTGGTATAACAGGTGAAAACACAGACCCTGAAACAAATCTATGTTGTGGCCTTGGATAAATATCTTAGCTCTCTTTTGCCTCAGTTTCTCCATTTGCAAATCTCAAACAGCAATTATTCTAATGAATTGTTACGATGATTTAAAAGAGAATGAGGAACTTCTACTTGGGAGGCTGAGGGGCAGAAGGGGCTCGGGGTAAAGGCCAGCACGGGCTGTCACCCTGTCTCAGGTAAAGGGTAAGAAATGAATGTTGCTTCATTTTTATGCATACAAAGGTAGCTCTGTGACTTCATTCTCAGTGAGGGGGCAGGATGGGGTTCTAACCATTTATAAGTTGTACATCTGTAATACTTAGCAGCTGTTTGAACTTTTGCATGTGCATATTCTATTTTAACATTAAAACACAGTGTATATATGACAACAAACTTTGCTGTGGGTATGAACGCTATATTTTCCTGTTTTGTTCTTTGCATTCCATGAACTTATTCTAAACACCTTAGTCATGCAGTATTACCAATTATGTTTTCTTTTAGTTGCACCACTGTGTTTTCTGTATCATGAACCGTACAAATTGTATCAGATATTCCGTGAGATGTACATCCGCTTTTTCTTCAGGCTCCACTCCATCTCCTCTCATCCGTCTGTAAGTTCACAAGCTGGACCGGCTCAGCCTCTAAACTGTTCTTTCCTTAAAGAGTCTCCTGCTTCAATTACAAAGCAAGAAACTCTATGGTTTCAAAAAATGTTTTTGCTGAGTAGAGAGGAAAACATCTTATATTAACTAGGTTTTTAGCTTTCTGTGTTAAAATAAGAAACAATGAGCTGTCTGGATTCTAATCCTTGACAAAGATGCCTACCTCCTTTGTTGCTATCTCTATCTGAGAAGGGAGGTTGGTGAGGTCCTCTGTGCTGCTGTGAGTTTACAGAACAAGCAGGTGAGGGCTGAGTGGGTACTCTGCACAGAAATATCTACTTTCTTCTCTTTAGTATTGCTATAACTATCATTATCATTTCATCTTTTCAAATGAAAATTGAGCATTTATTTGTCTTGTGGCCAATTATCAGTTCCTTTACTATGTATTTTCTTTGTATTTGTTCAGCTCCTATATTGACGGCACTTTAGCCTTTTGTCCTGTTTTGCAGTCCTTTATCCTACCTTTTATTGCTCAGGAGTCCTGGCAGGGCAGCATTTGCTTTCCTGTCAGCGTTCCCCTCTGGTGGTCTTTGGTCTTCCTGTGGCCGTCTGCCTAGCTCTCTGTGAGAACCTGTCCACTGGAAGGCGGGGTGGGCCAGCCAGACTGCCCAGGGAAGAGCTGGTCTTTATTCCTCCATTTACAAATGTGTGCTCCTGCTCTGCTTTCTTTGTCTTCAGATGGCCCTCCTGCATAGCTAGTGAATGCTAGCAACTAAGAAAATTCTATAATGTCACAAATAAGCTAACAAATCATCTGAGACTCTCTCAAGAGAAGTGGATTTAGTTGTTACCTTCCATTCCTATTTAACCTAGAATAAACAGAAAGATGATATTCTCCTTTCTATTATCATTGTCATGATAAACACACACACACACACACACACACACACACATTCCCACAACACAGTCACACTCACAGTATGCACACACACAAGCACACAGAAACGTGCACATACAGATGCCATACACAATTTATGCCTCAGAGTTTTGAAAAAACAAATTATGTGGACAACACCCAGCTGCACCTTCCAGCCCCACCTTTCCTTCTCTAATGGGAATTGACTGACGCTCATCTCATTTTCAGTCTTATAGCCAGACTGACACTATTTAAAGCCATGCCAGTTTAGAAGCTCAAAGTGAGGGTGAAAAATTCCCTTATCAAGAGCAACTGGAGGATCGCTGAGTCCCTGAAAAACTTTCAGAGTTACTAAGGAATAAATGCATGGAAAAAAAAAATTGCTTAAATTGGTTGCTTCTACTTTACAAATAATGCCCCCTTTAAAAAACTAGATTTAGTAAACAAGCTTTTATTCTGAGTAATCATGTATTTTTGTCTGATAATGACTATTTTGTTTGATAACTTGATGCTATTCAAAGTGAGGGAAGCCAGCAATGTTTTGCCAAAGGGTGAGGCTGGGGGCAAAGACTCACATGGAGAGAGAGGGACAGGGGTGGCAAAAACATCAGGAAATGCCTGCAAACTGGAGCACATCCAGAGAAAACTAAGTTTGCGGACCTGAGTGATTTATGTGGCTCACAAAGTGGCAGGCTGTCTGTAATGAATGTTTATGTTTGCCTTGGGTTGTCGAGCTGTGGCGGTGGGGGCTGTTGTGTTTAAAGAGACTACTTAGTATGTCAACAAGAGCATACTCACGATGACATAATATTTACCTTTAAATACCATGTCAGAGATCCATTGGTGTGTCCTGTGTTCGTTCACAGAGAATATTAATAGGCATTGTCCTTTTTAAATGACTTGTTACCATAGTTCACATTTAAAGACTGAACTCTGTCTCTCTTGACTCATTGTTGGACCCAGGGCATTGTGTCACTCTGCTTGCTGTTTGAAACTCTTCTTCAAACGTATCTTCCCCAACTCTTCTACCATCTGAGAGAGATCGGAGCTCAACCGTGAGTATTTTTATTGCCTCACTGCATCTTCACAACGTTTCCCCATGGTGAAGTGGAAACACAACACTCTTGTTCCTTTCCTGCATCAACAACCACAATATGTCCTCAAGGAAGTAAGGCAACAATTCTTCAAGCCTCCCGCCCCCCCAGCCCTAGTCATTAAGTACAGCTACACTGTGCAAAAAAAAAAAAAAAAAAAAAAAAAAGAAAGAAAAAAAAGGAAGGAAGAAGAGAGAGGGGAAAGGTTTTTAGGGGGACCGGGTTTGTGGCTCAGTGGGAAAGCACATGTCTGACATGTGATAGACTCTGCAGAGGTCCAGGGTCCAGCACTGAAAACAAAATGTATTTGGAAGAATGACCAGTGTCCTGGTGGAAGCTGAATTCACTGGGATTGATTTTTGTGTCTGATATAAAGATCACCAAATTAATCTAACTTCAGTTCATAATAAAAATGTTTAAGGAAACAGAGCCTGGGAAATGTGATATCACTAAAATTAAGTCAGTGTGAACTAGAGTTAAAATCAGAGCACAACTATGAAACGTGTAAGGTTGAAGTTTGCTGTTCTCACTAAAGTGAGTCAGCCCAAACACCTCCCAGCAGTTGTCCTGTCCTCTCCTTAAAGAAGTTTGCATTCGCCTCACTGCTCTCAGCGTGAGCTGCAGGTGGATATGCGTGAACATGGGGATTAGCTCTGACCGCAGTAAATGGTCTGTCTCCTTTTAAATACTATTATCTAGATTAGAGTTTTGCTCCTGTCCTCTCTAAGCAGCCTCACACACTGTAAAAGAAGGTCTGTGTGAAAATGGACACTCGCTCTGTGAGGCCGTGGACTTGACAACCACCAAGTGTGGCATTTGTCTTCTTCATACACACCTACAGCAGATGCCTACCGTCATGGGCATAAACGTAACCCAGCTGCAGATCCCAGGTGAAGTTATTCATGCTGGAAATTCATATTTATACTTAAATCAGAATAACTCAATTTCTTTATCTCACAACGAAGAGAATTCCCACCTTATGGAGTTGTTTCCAGGTTAAGTGAGTATAGACAAGACACAGACATGGAAGGCGCGGATATGAACACTGTGTCACCTTTCTCTGAAGCCCCATTGGATTTGAGAAAGATTCCAAGTGTTCTTTAAAACACAGTGTTCTTAATATCCTTTGATAATGTAGAACTGAGACTCTTTCTTCCTTGGCCTCGTTAGAAAAGTATTCTGTTCTTAGACAAGACTAAAACAGGAGAATGGCAAAAAATAATTTATATTGAGTGTGAGTTACGGACCTCTGTCTACTGTTGTGAAATTAGAAGTTGGGTATAACTAGGCTTTTTTTTTTTTTAATTGGACTGGAGATGTTTAGTTCATTGCTAGAAAATAAAATATTGGTAGGTTTTTCTAGTCTATTTATACATTTTAAGTCACTACAAGAAACATTTAGATTTTGGTGACTTAAAATTTTTCAACAGGAGGAAGTATAAATGCCCAGTAGACAGGTAGGAACCAATTTTTAAAAGGCATTCATAAGTGAGAACTTCCTGTTGTGTTTTTGTTCTTTATTTATTACTTAGTATACTCTCTGTCTCTGTGTCTGTCTCTCTCCTCACCCACGCACGTGCGTGCCACACACACACACACACACACACACACACACACACACGCACACACATATACACACACACATACACACAGGCACGCACAGACACGCATGCATGCACACACGCACACACACACAGACACACATGTGTGGAGATGAGTGGACAATTTGCATCAGTCACTTCTCTGGTTGGAGTTGGTTCTGGGGATGGGACTCCATTCATCAGGCTTGACAGGGTCTGCCCTGCCTAGTTTTGTTTATTATTCTGCCTAGGGATTTTCTAACTTTAGCCATCTTTGAAAGAATGAGTTTTGTGTTCTGTTGAGTTTTCTCTTTTTTTACAGTTTCAATTACAGTCACTTCTGCTTTCCCTTTTTCCCTTTGTACTTGCTTTGGTGTTTTCTATATTTAAATTAATATACCAATTATTAATGCTTTTAATTTTCAACCAGGTTTCTTGTCAAAGTATAGTTGAGTCTTTCTATATAGTAATAGGTCTTCTAACTGATATGTTTATGCCACTTATTATTTAACATAACTGATGTCATTCGATAGAAATTTCTTGGGATAGAATTTTCTGTTTCCGTGTTCTTTCCTTCATTCACTTCTGCCTGCTTTTGAAAACTGAGCAATTTTTATCCCAGCTTACCCGTAGTATTCATTGTTTGTGCTGTTGATGAATGATCTTTGGTAGGTGCCTCCTGTTTCACAGAATTCCATCAGTAAAGAACACATCCCACTTTTAAACAAATCCTAAGCCTTGGTGTCTGAATGGCTTGAAATTCTGCTGAACATCTCGGGGAGGATCATTTCAAACCTTCTTTTCTGTGGTTGCTATCGAGACGCCCATCTTTACCTCTCAGCAACTTGATTGCAGTGCATGTAGACTTAGATTTCTTTGAGTTTATCTTGTTGCTCTGTTGGTCATCTTATGACTTGGTATCTGTTGTCATATTGAGGGACTCTTTGGTTAGCTACCATCCTCCAGATATGTTTTGTGCAACATGTTTTTTCGCCTCGTCTTCTGGGTAATGATGACACCATGCTGATGCTTTCTGTTTTGTCCCCTACCCCATCCTGCTGCCAAGATGCTTGAAACCCTATATGTACTTTTTGTTTATGTGTCTGTTTTAATTTTTGTTATTTGGTTTTCCAATCATTTTGTCTGTGCTTGGGACTGGAAACTTCTTTAGATCACATTTCCATTGATATATGCTCAGTCCGTTGACTCTTTTCTTGGCCATTTCAATCTGCTATCACACTACTAACTTGGAGGTTTTATCATAATGTTTCATCTTTTTCAAATAACTATTATACTATTCAATTCTACAATTTTCATCTTGTCACTCTTCATATAAAACTGATGGAACTGTGTACTTGCAAGGGTAGATTCTGGGACACTAAACCATCCCTCAGTAAACTTCATGGTTTTAAGCCATTGCTGTGCTGTCTGTATGGGAAGAGATAGCATTCCTTTCCTAAGACACTGAGAACTTGAGTAAAATGATTAAGTTTAATAATTTAGATGTTTTTCAGTATTAAAATTTTTATGGATAATGTTTTCTTTTGTTTGATTTTAAACCAATCAAAAGGCTTAATTTTTAAATACTACTAATCAATACTTGGTGATATTTGAATCTAGAATAATTCAACAACTAATTTAACCATGACCTCTCAGGTATAGTCAAGTGATTTTTAGATGCTCATAGAAAATACAGAAATGTGAGAGGTTTGTTTATCTCTTATGTCATAAAAACCATTTTTCTTTCAGATTTCCTACTTGTTACTTTACTTTTTTTTCTCCACCCCATGTAACAATTTGACTGAGATGTGTGGGTACAACTTGTTGAACTGAGAAGTATAAAAGCACTGAGCACTCTTTAAAGTACTTAGAACAACAATCTAAAATGTCATAGCTTGCTTAAAATTAAGACTTTTAGAATATAGCTGTTGGCTTGGCGTTGGTGATGCACACCTTTAATCCCAGCACTCGGGAGGCAGAGGCAGGCGGATCTCTGTGAGTTCTAGGCCAGCCTGGTCTACAGAGCTAGTTCCAGGACAGGCTTCAAAACAACACAGAGAAACCCTGTCTTGGAAAACAAACAAACAAAAAAACTACAGTGTAAGATGGTTTATAAACATTTACTCCATCATATACAGTCTCCCAGTAGTTTAGGAACATCACATTGAAGATTCGCCTTCTTGTCATTGGCCCTTTGCAGCTTTTAGGAAATAAAAAGTCTCAGAAGATTTACAATGATGACAAAATTGGTTAGATTCTTCTAATATTGCCTTTTTTGAGGAAAGGATCTAACAATAATTAATCCTTATTTTTCTTGCCTTTGTGTATATAGACTTCGTATATCCTTTAAGTGGATGGTTCGAGCTTTTTCTGGATACTTAGCTACAGATCAACTCTTGCTTTTGTGGGACAGAATCCTAGGATACAACTCTCTGGAAATTCTTGCTGGTAAGAGTAAGTGCTTGTTTGTGAAACCCATGCTGTTTCTACATGAAGCACCTTTCCTGGCTAACACTCACCTACTGTCATTAGAGAAGGGACACAGGAGACATACATGCAGCAGACATACTGTTATACCTGACATACATGCACACATGAGATATACATGCAGCAGGTATACATGAGCTATAACATTCTGCCCCATGCCCTTCTCAGACACTGAGCCCCGCCCCCAGCATAACTCAAAGTTCTTCTTTTCTAGACTGCAGTTTATCTTGGATTCCAGCCCTTTTCATCTTTGCTGGTAGTCTCTGGCTTCTACCCTGGTGCCAAAATTTCTTCTTTTAGGTATTCTCTCATTAAACAAAAAGAGGCATTTCCTCCTTTACTAGAGGAAGTCACAGACCCAGCAATTGCTAATGCTTAAGCAGTTTATCAGCACATGTATACCAGTCACGCTGTAACACACCAGGTACATATATACTTCTTATGTGTTCGGGACCCTAGTGCACAGTTGACTCCAATACTTAATTACCAGGATTATCAGAAAATTCAGGTAATGACTAGGAAACTTCTACAACAACATATGGGGTACAGAGCGGCTGGCAATGTTTTGTTTGCTTCCTTCCTTCATGATTAAAATCACCTCTAGGATATTATGGAAATAAGGCTTAGAAAAATAATGTGTCAAGAGTATTCTGGCACCATATTAACGTTTTCTTGAATGCCAGAGGCCCACAGTATTTGGGTGACCTTTGGAAAGGTGAAAGAAGAATAACTATAAGGTACATGAAGATAAATGTCACCTCAGGTGCCGCCAGGCGGTCATTGATTGATGCTTTAACAACTCAGTTTCCTGTGGTCGTTTTTCTTAAAGCTCAAATAAATTTGTTAGGGAAGACAGTCTGCCCTCCTCATTATAGCTAAAGGACAGTGACAGATCATCCAGGAATGTAGGAATGCCAGGGCGCCAGCTCTAGCTTTTCAGACATTTCTGGCCAGCTGCCCCTGCCCTTTTCAGATGACCCATGTCTTTATGGATACAGCTAACATGTGTAACATGTGCCCCTTCTAGGGCCTTTGAGATGGCTCAGTGGATAACAATGCCTACTGCCAAGTCTGATAACCTGAGTTAAATCTCTAAGACCCACGTGGCAGAAGGAGAGAGCTACTGCTGTCTACTGACTGACACATACCACGGCTTCCATATGGGCACTGCGGCACTCACACACACACACACACACACACACACACACACACACACACACACACAAGTGCACACACACAAAATAGTAATACAACTGTTGAAAGCAGCCCTTTTTTTCTTTTTTTAAACACTGTGTGTGTGTGTGTGTGTGTGTGTGTGTGTGTGTGTGTGTGTGTGTGTAATTATCCACAGACACCAGAAGAGGGCATCCAAACTCATGGAGGCTAGAATTGCAGGAAGTTGTAAGCCAGCCTTCCTGGGTGCTAAGAACTGGTCTCTGGTCACATGAAAGAGCAAGTCTTCTAAGTGCCGAGTCATCTCTATAGCTCCAAATATGCCCCCTTTAAGCCAACGTGTTCTCACGCTTTTTCTACTTTCTCTACACCTTCTTTCCCTGGAGTCTTCTATTTTCCAGACTAAGCAGTCTGGTTTTCTGCTACCATTTCACAAATGTCTGGATTTTAGACTTCACCAAGTTACTCTCTTTCGGGTATAGTGGAAGCTCTGCAGAGTGTGCTCCTCTGTATTTGCTGTCATTTGGGAGAAAATAGTGCGTGAGCTCAGGAGCAAGTTCAGTGCAAGAAAGCGCTTTCCCTGGGGGGGGGGGGTCAAACAGAGTGAGCTTTGTCACCCAGAAAGAGGAAAAGTTTACGTGTCAAAGAAGCTTCGACTTACAGAGCTTTCCAGGACTCTTGAGGTTTAAACCTCTCTGATTTTGTGCCTCATCACTGCCTTAGCTGAAGGGAAAGGAAAAGAGAAGTGTGGAATACTGGATGCACTCTGTATCAGGTACCCTGTTAGCTCAGTGCATCAGTTGAAAATGGACAGTAGAGAGGCAGAAACAGTTTCATATTTTGCATCCATTCACTTGTCTGGATGCCCTCAAAACTCACAGGAAGAATTTTAAAGCACTGACAAATGAAACTGGAGTGTTGGGAGCTCTAACCCTGGGATTTAGTTAAAAGTCCATAAAACAGATCATTGCATAAAGAGATAACACAGATTCCATCAATTATATCACACAGTTTATATGCAGACACTTGAGCCACCTCTTTATACCAAATATGTTATTATAGAGTCTTGAGAAATCCTTTCATAAATGTATCTGTCCTTAGCAATGACTTACAGACCACTAAAGAAGAGTTTACAACAGAGGTATCTTCATGTCACGAGCGAGTTTATTAAGAGTAAGGTAGTGAGAATAGTTGTAAAAGTCCCAAAGTGAACCCAACAGCTTCCACATTTCTCTGCAGCATGAATTAAGAATAGCCCAAGGTATAGGTCCTGTCTCCATGGCAAGCAGCCCTGTTCTGTGCAGAAGGGCTGGACAAACTCAGCATGAAGCAAACGGAAAGGCACGTCTGTGATGTGACACTGAGATAAATAAAGGCTGTGAGACACGTTTGGATGCCGAGCTGAGTCAGTGAGTCCTCTACCTTAGACCAGCAGCTGACCGCCGTCTCAGACTCGGTCCTGCTATGGCACAATATTTGGACATCCTGTCAAGCCCACAGCCAACTGCTCAACTATGTATAGGAATGAAAGTGGGAATCATGTTTCTTAGCTTCTAAAGTGTTCCCACTGTCAAAAATAGGATTCCAGATAGTGGGAAGTGGTACACATTGTTGACCTACAGAAATGGATTGATACTGTTGTAAACAGCACTGCATGGCTTTGCATCCCCTTTCATTCCATTCCGTTCGAGAGACCCGCCTTTGACCCAGCTCTCCCATGTCCTGTGTGTCATGGTGAATAGTTCTCTTCTTACTACCCACTAGTTTTCTCCAGGATCTTCTTTCCTATCTAATTGTAATACTCTTGCCCATAGTTCCAAGGGAAATGCCCGAGCTCCCGAGGTACTGTCCCCTACCTGGAGTGATTGAGGGGCCTGGACAGCAAGAGCCTGCTATCCACTCCTCAGGCATATCCTTCCTGTCAGGGCCCAGGACTACCACTGCAGACCACATCTGGAAAGTTCTCTGAGACACAACAGAGCTGACCCTCCCTAGTCTCCTGGCCTTTGAACTCAATAGGGAAACCACGCAAGGGTCACGGGCACAAGCGTTAGTGTCAGCTCTACTGTTTCTCCCTGTGTGACCCAAAACATGTCAGCTGACTCACCGTGCCTCGGTCCCTACACCACTAAATGGACTTGATCATAGTACTTAGTGCACCATGTGTGGTGTGAAAATTAGCTGCCATGCTTTTTCTCATAGTAAAATCATTTACAAAAGTTTGTGTTGGCACTGCAGTGCACCCAGGAAGCAGTCTTCCAAATCATGTTTACTGGCTGTTATGTATCCTCCAATGCAGTGCTTTCAAGGGGAGAGGCTGCACTGCCACCTCAGACATTGGGAAAGCTGTGGAGGGAGGCGTTCTCTCCGAGCGATTCCTTTTTTCTCATGAGCTGCCTGTCTAGTGCACAGGTGCTGTGCTCCAATAGCTCATCACTTGCATGGAGTTTCATGGTCATCCTATATTGCTAACCAGTGAGTGCTCACCTGGCCCTTCTTGTGTCTGTTTAAGAGAAACAAATAGCCCCAACATTTTCTACTTGGTGTCTGATACTAAACTTCAAGTTGTCTATGTGTTCTCAAATTTTCAACTTACTTTTCTTGTAACTATCATTGTAAATATCGAGATTAGCCCCACAACAGCCTTCTGCATAACTATCCACTAGTGATATTAAGAAAGTCAACGAGTACATAAAGATATAAATATAACAAGATACCATAAAGTTACTTTTAAATGGTCTTATGCCCATGTTTGTATCAGGACACCTCCCTCAAACATGTGAGTTTTTAAAATTTAACTTTATGTAACTTTCCAAGGCTTCTCAATTTCATATCCTAAAAATATCTATGTCAAAATGAGCTGTGATTTCTAAGACCACCATTAGAGTGCCATGCATTTCAACAGTTACAATGCTATCTGCAGGTGTGAGAGAAATCATTTATAGATGATCTTTTAAGACCAGCCAGTTTTCCTGTCCCCAGACTAAGGGGCTCACTCCATGACGTGCCCAGGCAGTGTTCTCTAGAATAGATATACCCTCATCCTGACTCCTTAAGGCAGAGGGCAGGGGCGCAGCTGCCTGGCTCCTTCTGCATTCTCTGGTTGCTGTGGGCAGAGCATGCAGGCCTGGGCTGCTGCGGAGGCCAGCCGCTGAAATAGTGTGCATTCTTTTCCAGTGCTGGCCGCTGCCGTGTTTGCTTTCCGAGCAGTGAACCTGATGGAGGTGACGTCACTGGCCGCAGCTGAAGTAAGGATGAGTTTCAGTGTGGGGGCTGGAAATAGCTGCTGAGAGGCCGCCAGGCCGCGGGTCACTCTGGTGTCTGCTGCACGGGACACACACTCTGTGTAGCTCAGTCCTGTAACTCCGCCCTCCACCTCTTACATTTTCCCACCCCTCTCCCACAATGCTCCCACGCTCTAGTGGAGGAGCAAGCCCCTGACTGCCTGACTGTCCCCAGTCCCCACACCGGCACTTTGACCAGTTAGCTTCTCTGCACTAACTGCCGCCCACTGCACAAAGTTTTTCTGGTAGAAGGATCCACCTAGCACTGATGTGTGGGGCAGGAGCCATGGGACGGACTGCTTGCTTAATTCTGGTTTGAAGGGGGGCCTTTCTCAGTGCCGTGGTAACCACTGATAAACTTTAAAGCTGATTTCTTTCTATGCTAGAATTTATACCTGAGATACAGTTCAGTTAAATAGTGCCTGCCATGGTACTTTGTGTTATCTCTCAGAGAGTTGTAAGTCTTGTCCTTTAGATAGCCACCTACCTGTTGTGTTTAAAGGGAAGAGGGTGTTTATATGTCTTGCAACTGAATGAATACACATTAACTCCATATCAACATGATTCCCCTCAGTAACCTGCTCTCTACACTAGAGTAACAGGTCTAGGATTCATAATGGAGGTTTATTTATAGAAGCAAACTGAAATGCTAGACCTTCTATAAACTCCCACTGCCTTGTGTATCTGAAGAAAGTGCAAGGCTGAGGTCGGCTGATTTTCTTATGTGCATTTTAGATTTTGCACATGTTCAGAGATTCCAAGAAAGGAGTGGCAGCCCTGGGAGAGACTAAAGCAGCTGATGGACTTGGAGGGGATCGTTGCCAAGATCACTCTGAACGGGTGTCTATGTTGTGCCTTTGACAGACTTTGGTGTTAATAACTCTTTTTGGCTTTTTTGTTCCAGGCAGTTCTGGCTGACCTTTCTACTTTAAAAGTTATGCCTCTTCTTCAAATTTTTCTGTTTGCTACCATCACCTGATCTTCGAGGTCACTGACAACACATCTAGTTTTTCATTAGAAGCTAATCATGAACTATGCAAACTCTGCATACAACCAAAAGTAAACTTTGCATATAAGCCAATAAAGATCATGTTTCCTCCTCAGTTGAAGCTAAGAAGGTCTTCACTTTTTGAAACAATAACCCTGCACACCAAATACTGCCTTTGCATGCTGATTGGTGATTGTCAAGAGAGAAGCAATAGACATCTCTTCTGCTGAACCAAGCATCCTTCATGCAGATTCCTAACTTGTAACAGGCACGTACCATATATGCAATAAGAACTAAAGGCACTATAATAAACTTCAAGAGGTAACACAACTTCTTGTCAGTTTGTAAACTTCTCCTAGATAATAGTTCTGCTTTATAAATTGCCCCCCACTAAAGCCAATGATGGGATGGAACATGAAAATGCTTGGAAATAATAATGTGTTTGAGTGGGAATTCAAATGTGCTTTGGTATTTTTTTTAAATCAACTTTTAATTTATGGTGGATTTTCAGATCCCTTCCATTTTCTTTCTCCATTAAACATCTCTATCTGAAAAAGTTATACAGATATCTCCATCCCCTATTTTTTGTTTGTTTGTTTGTTCGCGGCAGTTTTACATAACCCAGGCTCTCCTCAAACTCGCTGTGTAGCAGAGGCAGCCCCACCTGCCTCCATCTCATAGCATTTTATTCTTCACTCTGGAAGTGAGAAGTGTATAGAAGGTGCCCTCCACACTCCTCACCCTCTGTCTTCTGTGTAGAAGCCTGGCACTCTGTTCCCTTGGAAGAATCCGAGGAGGAGGAGGAGTCAAACCACTTGGGCTTTGCTGAAGCTTGGCCCTTCCACACTGACTTCTGGAGCAGAAGAGCTCAGAGACAGCACAAGTGTTCATCCATTCTAGAACTGAAGCCATTGTCCAAGGCATAAGGTCTTGATGAGTGTTTATATGAGCAAGAGGTTTGCTCGTATAGTGTTTTAGTGATATATCAGTTTATGAAATAGTAGGATGTGAAAAAAAAACATTGTCTTCTGATTTTAGATGAAAATTGAAGATGCTGATCACTCAAATAAAACTCAAATAAATCAATAGATTGATACTCTCCTTATCTGAAATTTTATTAAGTCTTTCCAAATGTATCTTACAAATGTGTCATTTTCAGACTATGTATTAGGAAAAGTATGAAGTTCAACATGATACTTCAAGTGTGGTGAAATTAGATATGAAGAATTTGCTGAAAAATCTAAGTTCTCTTATGCCTTAGGTACTTGCTGACTTACTGAAGACTAAACTATTTATTCTGTGATTGGTTCTTTTTGGGGGGTGGTTGAGATAGGGTTTCTCTGTGAAACAGAGAACTCACCCAGTAGACCTGGTTGACCTCAAACTCACAGAGATGTGCCTACCTCTGCCTCCCCAGTGCTGGGATTAAAGGAGTGCACCACCACAGCCTGGCAATTGATTCTTACTAAACCCCCACATTATTGATTTTGAAAGTGACACGTTCATGTCATATGCTTTGCCATTGTGCATGTCCAGATGCGCCTCCATGGAGGGGGACGCATGATTCCAGGGATAGTGTCCCCTCTCTTTAACTCCAGTGACAAAAATATTAGGAAGCAGTTGTGTTTAAATGGCTAGTAGATGTATGCAGGCATGCCCATCTTTTTAAAGAAAACTATAAACTTACTGAGTCATTGTAGTTGTCTGATACACTCGATTATAACTTCTGCTCTTGCTGCAAGTTCCTGAATTAGTAGATCTCTGTTGTTGGCAATTGAGAGGGACACTGGACAGGCGGTAACAAATTATTGTTTCTGCTGTGTTTGCCTTCAAGATTGTGAAGGACCACATGAGAAAATATATTTGAAAGTGATTTTTTTAAATGTAAAACATCAGTTAATGGTGTTGTTAATTTTTATGTGACAATTTAACGTCAACTGCTGGAAGGTAACGTGAAGAATTCCCCACTTCATTGGCATGTGTGCTGTATTTCATGACAGCTTGAGGCTGTGTCTACTGAGAAATGAATCACTACTTGATGTATGCTTCCATTCCGTGCAGTTAGCTCTAGCTCTCTGAATCTTAGTCCTAGGCCAAAGCTGGTAGACAACTTCCCATTCTGCCACCATGGCAAACCCCAGTCAAGGGGCTCTTAGCTGCTGTAAGCACTACCACAAGAGCAATCAGGCCGTCCTCCCACTCCACCCCCAACTGTTCCTCCTCCCACTGCCTCACTTGGCTTCCTTCCATGGGCATTCTCCTGTGCCACCTCCGATTAACCACTGACACTCCCTTCCCTTCTGTTTGGCTGGTGACCACAGGAGTCTAATAGACTAGTGGTGCAGTGCTAATGGTCATGGACACCCGAGTGGAGCAGCTTCACAGGCAAGTTGTGTTTGGTTCTTGTGAACTCAGTCCACTAAGATGCACCATGGCTTTATGTCTGGAAGAGCCTGTCTGACCATCTTTGGATCAGGATGCTTTGATACTGCAGCTTACCGACTAACTGCAATGCGTGACTTAGCTACCTAATGCTTCTTGCTCAGCCTGGACCCTCCTCCCACTTCACAGGGAACAGAGACACTAATAAGCCTGTGCCTTCTCTACCTTCTAGTGCAACACTTAGCTTGAACCCCATACTTGATTTCTTCCTTCTTGTCTGAAGAGGTCTCTATTCCTATAGTTCTCTAAATACTGATCAGTTTGGGTTATCTTTATGCTTATGAAGTTTGATGCATTGTCACTTAAAAGATCAAGTCCCCACTCATTAGCAAAACAGGAATAATTACTCATTCCCTGGCCTTGTCATTTGCTTGCCCCACGATAAACCATTCCCATCAGCAAATGCATGACCATCTTCAGCCTGTTCTGGCTGCTCTGTTCATTTTATCTCTGTAAAAGGAACCCACATAGTCAAGGTCCCACTCATAAAAGGCTCTTCTGTGGCCAAGATATGCCGGATCCTGAACATTAGAGTTATTTCTGTGTCTTTGTTCATCCACTCATGTGGTGCTTATAATAATGGGCATTCTTAAGGCAACTGTCTTTAACTTCCTAGATGTCCAGGTCACAAGAAGAGCTTGACTCCACATTTTTGCATTTCCCCAGTCATTCTAAAATTGTTGGGATACATTTTTCATAAACACAAGTGTCTAGTCTCTCCTCTGTCACAGGGCTATGAGTTCTACTTGTCGTTGGCCTCTTCCCATGTGCTTCAGGTGACACTGAGTCCTGCCCCCAGGTTCTCTGTGTTGACCACTGCCATCCCACTGGCCATGGAATGAATGGCTTTGGGATCAACTCAAAGTCTGTGACCAGTGAGAGCCGGTGATGCTTGCTTAGGAGACTCTGGTTTAACCTTTCAGGGGAACTGAGTATGAGAAAGAAAGACAGTAATCCAGACCTGGTGTCCGGTGTCCCGTGAAGAGAGAGAAAAGCTGCTCTTGGTCCTTGTGAACTCTCTGAACACGCCCTAGTAGGCTTTCACTCCATCCTTTTGTATGTAACCCCGAGGATTTCCCTTTGCAACAGAAGGGTCCTAACTCCTATGGTTACTTTCCTTTGGGGTTTGAGATCCAGCAAGTGTAGAAGCCCGGTGCACATGCTGTACAAACTGGTATAGAATGTCTAAACTTCCTTCAGGCAAGACGACACTGTGGTCTTACAAGGACAAAGCCTACGTGCCATGCCTACCTGGTGTACCTAACAAGGGTCTTTGACCCTTGGCCTTTTGTCATATAGCTCCCTTGCTTCGAATGCCTTCTTTCTTTTTACCTAACTACAGCCTGTACCTCAGAACCTAACTCGGGTGCTGCTGCATCGGGAAGACTGCTCCTCACACCCGTAAGCAGCCCAAGTTGTGCCAGTCTTAGCTTGTCTGCCTTTCCTGCTTCATGGTAACCCCTTGAGGGCAGAAATGGTCCCATTTCAGCTTTACGTCTTTACAGCCGAGCATCGCATCATCTTTACCCCATTAAAGGCTTAACGAGTGTTTACAAGTGAGTAAGTGAAGCCATCTAATTCATTACTCATTTTACTCGTGACGGGAAACGTTTGTTTGCAGTGATAACTTGCCCAGCATCATGTAGCCATTTTACCTTTAGTCTCCTACAGAGGACGTTTCAAAGGGATTAATATCTTTAGAGGACAAAAATGACTGCTTCATTTTTTTCCCATTTAAGTGAATATGCATATGATGAAGCTGTACATATGTAAAGTAGAATTCACTTTAAAGGCACAGTTCTGTACAAATGTATGCACATACGTCACCACGTTTGACAACTGTGGTAGCAGAGTGTTTACGTCACCCTAAGCAGTTCCCTTTGTGCCTTCCTGTTCTGTCCTCTGCACTCACTTCTAACAGCCATAGAACTGTGGCTAGTCCTAAAGATTAGGGTTTCCTCTCCAGAGGTCTCACGTCTGTTCTCTTGTGTCAACTTGCTTTAGTTGGCATAGCGTGCTGAGATTCATACTGTGGGATTGGTAGTGCACCGTCGGTTATTACCAAATACATGGACAAGCATCTTCTTTTCCCTGAGGCAACTGGAAGCTCCGGGTCACCTGTCAGCACCTGTTTATTTCCCTAAGAAGTCTCCAAGTTCTTTTGTGAAGCCACTTCACCACCTATATCCCACCAACACGTGAGTTGCGGTGGCTCCAAGTCCCGTTTGTCACTGTGTTAGTTAAGCTAATAGGTGGCCATGCTTTCCACATTATTCCCTCAGTTAGCTATAACAGCATCTTATTATGCTTAGTTGCTGTTTCTAGATAAAGTACTATTCTATAGTCAAATATTTTGTCCATTTAGAATCAATTCCCTTATTGCATTGTAAGACTTTATTGTGGATATAGCTTAGGAATTCCATTCTGTGGGTTATCCCTTATTTTTTTTTTTGAACTACTTTTTCTTTTTAAAAGTCTACTCGCATTCATATTTATGTACAACTCATTATTTCCCCATACAGAGCACTGATTAAACTATCTTTTTCGAGAGCAAAAGCTTTAATTTTATTGAAATCAAATTTAACTACTTTTTTCCTTTTACAGGTATGTGTGTGTGTGTGCGTGTGTGTGTGTGTGTGTGTGTGTGTGTGTGTGTGTACTATTAAATCTTTGTTTAACTCAAAGTTACACATACTTTCTCCATGTTTTCCTCTATAAACTTTATAAATTTAGCTCATTTAGGTCTATGATTTTTATTTTAAGTTATCTTAGTGTCTGTGGCAACTTTGGGTTAAGGTTCATGCTCTGTTTCACTCTGGGTAACCCACTGTTTCCTCAGCAGCCCTGCCCGTCTCCCGTCTCCATCAGTACCTCTGTAAAGTCCAGAGGAGCTGGCTGGTGTGTGGGCTTAATTTTCTTTCCTGTGAATCGTGTCTGTCCTTACTGCAACAGCACAGCATCTTTGTTTTTTATGTATCTAGAACAATCTTAGGGTTGACAGTATAACTGTTCATTTATGTCAAACTGTTTAAGCTATTTCGGTGTTATTGCTTTTCTAAATAACTTTTAGAATCAGCATTTCAGTTTTCCACAGAAGAGTTTGTCAGGATTTTTTAATAGACAGCAATAGCTCTATAAATAGGTTTGGGGGCAATTGATATCATAAATATTGAGTTGTCCGATCCATGAGCATAGTATATCTCTCATTTATTTAGGTTTTTCAATTTTTCACTCAGTAATATATTGTATTTTGAGTGAACAGTTCTTGCACATTTTTTGTTAAAATTATCCCTAGTTATTTCACACTTATGTTGTTGTAAGTTATATTTTTAACTTTCAATTTCCAGTGTTGTTAATACACAGAAGTACAACTGGATTTTTATATTGACCCTGTATCCCAAGACCTTGAAAAATTTAATACTTCTGTTATCCCTTTTCTGTAGCTTCCCTAGGATAGTATACCAACTGCAAATAAAGATAATATTGCTTCCTTCAAATCTTTGTGCCTTTGGTCTCTCTTTCTCTTCCTCAGCCACAGATTAGAACCTTCGGTAAATTACAGGAAGAGTTCTTCCTGAACAATTCAAATAATCTCTATCCGTACCACGAGCAAATATAAATAATGGGTAGGAGAAGCCAAAAGAAGGAGAAGAGAACCAAATCCACCAGATGAAGGGATGTGGCCAAGCCACCCAACTAGTACAGTGCCAGAGCAGAGGTGTCTGTCCATAGCTCTTCTGTCTCAAGAAGTAGCCATCCAAAAGCCAACTGCATCAGGCTTCTTCCTTTAAAAATGGAGTCTCTATAAATCTCCCTTGAACTAGAAAGCATAAATTGTCCGTAATATACAAGTTGCCCTGCAAGCATAATACACAAAACTTGCCCCAAATACAAAGGCACCCACATTTGTAAAAGGAGCATTACTAAAACTCAAATCACGCACAAAACCCCACACACTTATAGTGGGAGACTTCAACACCCCGGGACTACAGACAGAAACTTAACAAAGAAATAAAGGAACAGGAGTTATGACCCAGTTGGGTTTAACAGATAACAATAGAACATTCCATCCAAACACAAAAGAATAGATCTTCTCAGCACCAGATGGAACCTTCTCTAAAATCGACCACATATCCCGGCAACAAAGCAAACCTCAACAGATGTTATATATATGAAGATGGAAGATGGAAGATGGAGGATGGAGGACAGAAGATGGAGGGTGGAGGGTGGAGGATGGACTACCACAGAAGACAGCGAGGGAGGCAAGAAAGGAAGGGGAGACAGATGGACAGAGACACACTACTTTGCATGCTGAAGTACTTCTTCCTCCAGAAGTGATTGAGAATTTTATGTGTAAGGAGAGAAAGATAATGGAAGGAACTAAGTGTGTGGGTGAAGAAGGATGCTCTGTGTGTGAACATGGCTAACTGAACTCTACAGTAAGAATGGTCCCCAGCTCCGTCATCTCTGGGTGATGTCAGGTTGCTTCAAAAGTACAGAAATGTGGTCAGGCCCTCTGTGAGCGATAAGGAACTCAACACTCCTCAACAGAAAGCCAACACAGCACGTTAGCCCTAAGACAGTCAGGGGACTCTGCCAGAGAAAGGCAACAGCACACCTTGTGGAGTTCCAGATTCTTCTTAGCGATATAAACACTTGGTTGTATGAGGTCACCTTCCAGACTCACCTTCAGGTCTCCCTTCACTTCTAAGGTGCCACTAGGACACCTAGTCCAAGTGAGGGAGGTAGCAAAGAGGGAAGGAAACATTTCCTGTACATACAGTATTTGCATATTAGTCACCCTTGATCTGGAGACAAAGAAAATAGATGTTACAGTTACAAACATTCTCACATGCACTCACAAATATCTCCTCAGTTTTTATTTACAGTCTTGTGGTGATATATTGTTTATGATTTATTAAAGCTTGTCTGAGGATTCAGAAAGCAAAGTCAACCACAGGCCATAGAAGCCAGGCACACAATTTTAATTCCAGCAGCCAGAAGCTAGTAGGCGGTGGTGCACACCTTTAATCCTAGGACTCAGAATTCAGAGGCAAATGGATCTCTGTGAGTCCAAAGCCACTCAGTTGTACACAAGAGTGAATCAGCCTAAAAGAGAATTATAGCTCACACCTTTAATCCCAACATTGTGGAAGAATAGAAGACAGAAGCAAGGTCTCGAAGAGGCATTCCTTCTCCAGCCACACTAAGGAGAGGCAGCAGTTTGAGATTTGGTGAAGAGCTAATGCATGGATCAGCCCTTTCAGCCTGAGCTAGAAGTGAGAGCCAGTGGCCGGATGCTTTGTTTTTCTGATCGTCAGCTTGAAGCTTGAAGCCCAATATCAGTCTCTGGGTCTTTTATTTTTTGTGTTAGAGTCTATTAAAAATTGACTTACCTCCACCATTACTAAATGTGTTACCTAACAAAACTTTCATGTCTTCATTATAATATGCAAATGAATGTCAATTAAATATGACTTAGTCTGTTTACCACTCTGGAGGAAGTGGGGCCTGGGAGAATGGAACCCATAAATGAGGTGTAGGAAAGTCTCATGCAATAGCCAACTATTCGGAGGACCAGACAATTCAGACTTAAGAGGAGTCACATGAGTAAAGTGTGGGATCACAAGGGCAAGTTTCATGTGGCACACCAGCAGTGTACAGCAAAGCATGTTTTTCCAGATAAATATACAACAATAGCCAGTTGTGATGAATAATCTGAAGTAACTTCACCCTTATCTGCTATACCTGGGAAGGAAACAAAAATACATTCCAAGAACAATTCCATCTATTTTCTTGGAGTTTTCTCACAAGCACTCAGAATTTTCATACAAGTCCATTCTTGGGCTGTGCTCTGACACTGGTCCTCTAAATATGAAAGATGAATGTATACAAAACATACAACACTAGGCTCTCTAGGTCCTAGTCCCCAGGGGCACAGATAACATCATACCAGAAAACCCCAAAGAAGGGAAACACACAAACACTACCAACACCAACAACAAAATCAAATATAACAGGAATTAACAATCACTGGCCCTTAATGTCTCTTAATATCAATGGTCTCAATTCACCTATGGAAAGGCACAGGCTAACAGAATGGATATGAAAACAAGACCCATCCTTCTGCTGCACACAAGAAACACACCTAACCTCAAAAGCAGACATTACCTCAGGGTAAAGGGTTGGGGAAAGATTTTCCAATCAAATGGACCTAAGAAACAAGTGGATGTAGCTATGCTAATATCTAACAAAATAGACTTTAAAATTAATCAAAAGAGACGGAGGAGAAGGACATTTAATATTGACCACATGGGAAACTCATTAAGATAAAGTCTCAATTCTAAACATCTGTGCCCCCAAAACAAGGACACCCACCCACATTTGTTAAAGACACATTACTGGTGCTTAAATTGCACATCCCTACATACCAATAGAGGGGGACTTCACCCCACTTTCACCCCTGGACAGGTCTGCAAGACAGAAATTTTAACAGAGAAATAAGGGAACTAACAGACTTTATGACTCAAATGGACTTAACAGACATCTATAGAACATTTCACCCAAACACAAAGTGATATAACTTCTTCTTAGCACCTCATGGAACCTTCTCTAAAATTGACCACATACTCAGTAACAAAGCAAACCTCAACAGATTAAAAAAAGAAGAAGAAGAAGAAGAAGAACCCCCTGTATCTTGTCAGATCACCATGGCTTAAAGTTAGAATCTAACATCAATACTAATTGCAGAAAGCCTACAAACTCATGGAAATTGAACAATACTCAATTGCATCATCACTCAGTCAAAGAAGAAATAAAGAAAAAAAATTAAAGACCTCTTAGAATTAAATGAAAATGAAAGCACAACATACCCAAACTTATGGGACACTATGAAAGCATTGCTAAGAGGCAAGTTCATAGCACTGAGTGCTTATATAAAGAACGGGGAGAAAAGGTCAGGCAGTGGTGGCACACACCTTTAATCCCAGCATTTGGGAGGCAGAGGCAGGCAGAACTCTGAATTGGAGGCCAGGTCTACAGAGTGAGTTCCAGAACAGGCTCCAAAGCTATACAGAGAAAGCCTGTCTTGAAAAACCACACACACATACACACAGAGAGATGGGGGCAAATTAATAAAAAATAATGTGGAGAAATATCTCATTAGCACACCTGAGAGCTCTAGGACAAAAAGAAGCAAACTCACCCAGAAGGTGTACACACCAGAAAATAATCAAGTTGAGGGTGGAAATCAATAACATAGAAACAAAGAAAATAATACAAAGAATCAATAAAACAAAGAGTTGGTTCTTTGAGAAAATCAACAAGATAAATAAACCCTTATCCAAACTAACCAGAAGGCAGAGAGAATTTCCAAATTAACAATATTGGAAATGAAAAGGGGTCATAACAACAAACACTGAGGAAATCCAGAGAATGGTACTTAAAAATCCTGTATCCCACAAAATTGCAAAATTTAAAATAAATGGATATGTACCACATATCCTAATTAAATCAAGACCAAATAAACAATTTAGATAGACCTATAACCCCTAAGGAAATAGAAGCAATCATTCAAAGTCTCCCAACCAAAAAAAACCCCAGGACCAGATGGCTTCAGCACAGAATTCTACCAGAAATTCAAAGAAGAGCTAATACCAATACTCAAGTTTTTCCGAACAATAGAAACAGAAGGAAAATTTCCAAAATCTTTTCATGAGGCTACAGTTACCCCCATACCCAAACCACACAAAAAATACAGTTAAGAAAGAGAATTACAGACCAATTTCCCCCATGAATGCCAATGTAAAAATACTCAATAAAATACTGGCAAAAATGATCCAAAAACACATTAAAAATAAATTATCCACCATGATCAAGTAGATTTCATCCTAGAGATTCAGAGATGGTTCAACATATGAAAATATGTCAATGTAATCCACCATATAAATAAACTGAAAGAAAAAGAAAACCACATGATCATGTCATTAGATGCTGAAAAAGCCTTCGACAAAATCCAACAATCAGGGATATAAGGAACATTCCTAAACATAATAAAAGCAATATACAGCAAGCCAACAGCCAACATAAAACTAAATGGAGAGAAGCTCAAAGAGAGCCCACTAAAATCAGGAACAAGATAAGGCTGTCCTCTCTCTCCATATTTGTTCAATATAGTGCTTAAAGTTCTCTAGAGCAATAAGACAACAAAACAAGATCAAGGGGATACAAATTGCAAAGGAAGAAGTCAAATTTTCACTATTTGCAGATGATATGATAGTTTACATAAGTGACCCCAAAAATTCTATCAGGGAACTCCTACAGCTGATAAACACCTTCAGCAATGTAGCAGGACACAAGATTAATTAAGAAAAACAATCAGTAGCTCTCCTATATACAAATGATAAATGGGCCAAGAACGAAATCAGAGAAACATCACCCTTTACAATAGCACAAACAACATAAAATATTTTGGGGTAACTCTAACCAAACTTGTAAAAGACCTGCATGAAAAGAACTCTAAGACTTTAAAGAAAGAAATTGAAGATGGAAAGATCTTCCATGCTCTAGGATAGGTAGGATCAACATAGTAAAAATGGCAATCTTACTAAAAGCAATCTACATATTCAATGCAATCCCCATCAAAATCCTAACACAATTCTTCACAGACCTTGAAAGAACAATAGTCAACTTTATATGGAAAAAAAAAAACAGAAAAGCAAAAACAATCCTGTACAAACAGAGGCATCACCATCTAGGACCTGAAGCTCTTCTATAGAGCTACAGTAGTAAAAACATCTTGGTATTGGCATAAAAACAAACACGTGGATCAAAGGAATCAAAATGAAGACCCTGATACTAATCCACAAAGACGCCAAAATTGTACAATGGAAAAAGAACGAATCTTCAACAAATGGTGCTACTATAACTGGATATTCATATGTAGAAGAATGCAAATAAATCCAAATCTATCCCATGCACAAAACTCAAGGCAAGTGTATCAAAGACCTCAACATAAATCCTGCCACACTGAACGTCATAGAAAAGAAGGTGAGAAGTAGCCTTGAATGCATGGACACAGGAGACCACTTCCTAAATATAACATAAGAAGCACAGACTCTGAGAGCAACAATCAATAAATGGGACCTCCTGAAACAGAGAAGCTTCTTTAAGGCAAAGGACATGGTAAATAAGACAAAATGGCAGATTACAGAATGGGAAAAGATCTTCACCAACCCCACATCTGACAGAGGACTGATCTCCAAAATATATAAAGAGCCCAGGAAACTAGACACCAAATTAACAAATAATCCAATTTTTAAAGTGGGGTACAGATCTAAACAGAGAACTCTCAACAGAAGAAACTCACATGGCCAAAAGGCACTTAAGGAAATGCTCAGCATCCTTAGCCACCAGGGAAATGTAAATCACAACAACTCTGAGGTTCCATTTTACACCATCAGAATGGCTGAGATAACATTCTGACAAAATGACAGCTTACACTAGAGAGGATGTGGAGAAAGGGGAACGCTCCTCCACTGCTGGTGGGAGTGCAAACTTGTCCAGCCACTCTGGAAATCAGTATGGTGGTTTCTCCGAAAACTGGGAATCAATCTACCTCAAGAGCAGCAATACCTCTCGGGCACTCAGAAAGATAAACACAGTATGTCAATATTAAATGTAAAGCAAAGGATACCCAGGCTATAATCCATAACCCCAGAGAAGCTAGGTAAAAAGGGGACCCAAAGAGGAACACACACGTAGAGTTCCAGGAAGGGAAAATAGTTAAGATCTCCTGGGTAAACTGGGAGTGGGTGCAAGGGAGGAGATGGGGATAGGAACATTAGGGATCAAGAAGAGTAAGTTGGGAGAAAGCTATTGGAGTACACTAACGAAAGAGATATATTGATAGAGGGAGCCATTGTGGGGTTAGGAAGAAACCTGGTGCTAGAGAAATTCTCAGGAATCCACAAGGATGACCCCAGCTAAGACTCCCAGCAATAGTGCACAGGGTGCCTGAAGAAGCCTTCCCCTTTAATCAGATTAGTGACTACCCCAGTTGTCACCATTGAACTGATGGAAGCAGATACAGTGACCCACAGCCAAGCACTGGGCTGAGCTCCAGGCGTTCGGTTGAGGAGAGAGAGGAGGGATCATACAAACAAAGGGGGTCAAGATCATGATGGGAAAAACCACAAGACAGCTGACTCAAGCTTGTGGGAGATCATGGACTATGGACTGACAGCTAGGGAACCTGCACAAGACCAAACTAGACCTTCTGAATGTGGGTGACAAGTATGTCACTTGATTTGTTGGGGGCCCCTGTTAAGTGTCACCAGGACCTATCTCAGGTATGAACTGACCCTTTGGAGCCCATTCCCTATGGTGAGATATCTTGCTCAGCCTTGATACAGGGGGGAAGAGCTTGGTCCTGCCTCAACTTGGTATGTCAGACTTTGTTGACTCCCCAAGGAAGACCTTACCCCACCATGAGAAGTGGATGGGGGATGGGAAGGGGAGAGGCGGGGGATTGGGAGAAGGGGAGGAGGGGGAACTAGGGTTGGTATGTAAAATGAAAAATCATTTTTTAAATAAATAAAATAAACACTTAACACTAGAAAGTTGAACTACCAAAAGGAAAAGAAACACTATTCATTGCCTGGATTATGCAGTTAAAATGTTCATAGTCATGGAGAAAATAAAAGTGATGTCGGAATAGCAGGCTTTGCCCTTTAGAGTTTTTTTAATAAATGTTGGCGCTCTCACATACTATATACCTCTCACGGGAATTCACACTGGACACAAGGACACTAGAAACTAAGAATTCTTACAGTAAAATTACCTGATTAGCTGCTTGAGCTCCTTAGCATTGCATAGTCTGAAGGTTAGGCTTCCTCAAAACACAGTCAGAGAGGATTCCCACTTCTGAAGAAGATGGAGATTAATGACTGAATGCACCTCTCTAAAATCATATGGCGAATCCCAGCACCCAGTGTGACCAGGCTAGAAAGCTGGTACCTTGGGAGGTAATTTTGCTTAAAAGAGCACATAAAATTAGAGTACCTAAACCGGAGTGACTATCCTTAAAGAAAAGGAAGAGATTGATGCTCTCTCCCTAAGTGTTCACACACAGGCTCCCTGAGCACACAGCGAGGCTGTGACCACCCACAAGACAGCAGAGGAGGTCTCAGAATGAGTACTACCTTGCTAACGCCCTGGGTGTCCTAGCCTTCAGAATTATGACACATGAATGTCTGCTGTTTAATCCACCCCATCTATAATATCTCATTCTGGCACCCAAAGCAGTCTAAGATAAAGCATGCAGAGAAGCAGATTTGCCAGAAGAAACAACCATTCTCAAGTTAAAACCACACACCAAGAGCTGTGAACCCCACGTTGCTGCCTGTAGGATAACTCGGTTATGTAATCTAAGAAGGAGGAAGGGCTGTGAGGACAATAAGGACAAAGCAACAGGAGTTTGAAGAAAGGACAGAGTAACTGGGAAGGAGGAAAATATACCAGCAGAGAAAACTGTGAATCTAAAAGATCCCTCCACTATACAGCCAGACCTTCCCTCGAGTAAGGAAAACTACCCAAGGTCAAAAGAGGAACTGTACAAAAGGATTAGCGGGGACAAGCCCTCACGCTCACGTGGGGCCCAGAATAGCCTGTCCTTACCAGCCAGAATGAAGGCTGGTAATACCTGGAGCATTAGGTAGTATGCTCAGAAGGGTGTTGACCCATTAAGGGGGAGCATTAATTCTAGGCCAAGTGCTATTCTGATCACATCCTGCCAACGTCGGAAAGACTCAAGAGGATTACATGATTCCTAGGTAACTTATCTTAGAACAAAACTCAAGAGTACTTACAAGAATCCAAACGTATCCAACGCCCAGTGAGGTAAAATTCACAACACCAGGCACTTCGCTTAAAACATTGCCAGACATCAAGAAGTAGGAACATTGACTCAATAAAAGCAAAATTAATAAACAGAAATTAATGCTGATGAAAAATCTGACCTAAGACAACAACAACAACAATAACAACAACAACAAAAAAGATCGTATAAATATTTCCTGTTTGTGCAAGAAGGTAGAGAAGAAAGAGGGAGCAGTAAGTGGACTTTTGGGAGACACTGTTAATTTAGCCGTGTGTGTCTGTGCCTGAGTGTATTTATGTGCATCCTGTGCATGCCTGTAGCTGTGGAGCTAGCAAATGGTGTCAGTCATAGGTGGTTGTGGGCCACCACGTGAGTGCTGGGGACTGAACCCAGTGCTGCATAAGAGCAGCGAGTACTCTTAACAACTCCGGAGGGGTCTGCCAGCCCCATGGGTGACACTGAGTAAAGTTCCAAGACCGTGCTGTAGAGGGAATGCAGCGGCTGACAGCAGTATAAGGGGTGCTTTAAAGGCAGGTTAGAGCTGTTAGAAGAAAGGACTACAGTGAATCCTGAGGACACCACAGTTGTAACAACCGAGGTGTGTGTGTGTGTGTGGGGGGGGGTGTTGTGTTGGTGAGGATATGTAGCAGAGACTGGAACTCTTATGAACAGTCCCTAAGACTTTAAATCGGTGCCACGGCAATGGAAGACAATATGAGGTTTTCTCAAAAAGTTAAAAATAGAAGAACAACTACATCTAGCAATCCTTCTTAGTGTTTATGCAGAAAAATTGAAATGACAATCTCAAATATTTGTTTGAATGCCTGTGTTTGTTACAGCGCTAATTTTAATAGCCAAGACACACACTTAACCCATTGATGAATAAATAGAGAAAGAAAATGTGGCATAAACATACCACATAAAAGATGGACGTCTTGGGCTGGAGAGATGGCTCAGAGGTTAAGAGCACTGGCTGTTCTTCCAGAGGATGAGTTCAATTCCCAGCAACATGGTGGCTCACAACCATCTGGAATGAGGTCTTGTGCCCTCTTCTGGCCTTCAGGGACACATGCAGGCTGAACATTGTATACATAATAAATCTTAAAAAAAATAAAGATGGAAATCTTGCATGTTGCATAAACTTGAATAAACCTTGGGTATATATTGCAGTTTAATAAGGATCAGGATAAACAAATAGGCTATAAAGATGTTTATTCAGGGAGAAATAACTCATGACATAGACAGATGAACACCAGCAGGTTCCTGGTCCCAAGGATACTTCCAGATGTCCTCCTGTCCCCATGCTGCAAGCAAGAGAGTTCTCCCAGCCCCCTCCTCAGCCTTTTCCCCCAGGTCACATCTGGCCCTGTCTCCACCCCCCAATGGGCATGGTCTAAGCCACAGGCATGGACAAGGTGAATATCTCACTACAGGTATATTATGCTAAGTGAAATGAGCTAGTTGCAAAAGGGCGAACACTATATATATATGGTGTATGTGAAACAGTCAAAACAGAAGCCAGAGTTCTACTCTCTAGAGGCAGGGTAGTGAAAAAGGAGCCACTATGGAGAAGGGGGGGGGAGACACTTCAGCTATTCCAGACAAACAGGTTCTGGAGATCGTTTATAGTAAACAGTGCTGTATTGTATACTGAAAATTTTGCTAACAGGGTCAATTTTGTGTTCAGTGTTTTTATATATCTTAAGGACTATGAAAAGTAAACAAGAGAAAATTAAGCCAAAACTAAGTAGGGCAAAGGAAGTAATAAAGATCACAGTAAAAATTTGTGAAATAGACAAAACCAGAAAATATACAAATAAAAAGATGGTTCTTTGATAAGATCAAAATAAGTAATAAACCTCTATTTAAGCTGATAAGGGTAAAAAGAAATTACTGGCATCAGCAACAACAAAAATGATATACGCAAGAGAAACACTGACTCAGTGCCCAACACTTTCCCACCCATAGCCCTTCCCCTCCTCTGGCCTGTAGTTGCCCTGCTCTATAGTATACCCTACTGGGGCGTTTGGATGTTGAGACAATTCTCCACACCTGCCCTGACCTGCCTGGCCGTCAGCCAGAACTATATCTTGGGGGGAAATGAGCAGGCTCATCGTGGGCAGCCCTCTTCCCTAGGTTCTTCTTATCCCGCCCTAGCAATGCCTACTTTCACCTACGCTTGTTGCCTCCTCCGACTAGCCTCTCTGATACCAGGCTATCTTGGCTCTTGACCTTATGAATCCCAGAATCACATGTCAACTTCTCAAAAAGAAAGTTCCTGGGATTTTTGTTGGGATTTCAAACTGAACCCATGGATCGATTTGGCTGAAATTGACAATGAAGCAATCAATTGCATAGCTCTTTGAAATTCCACTCAGTAATGTTGTTGGAGCCTGCCTCTGCATTTGTCGTCAGGGTATGGGTCTTGCTTGCACAGTTATGTCTTCTTGAGACGTAGTCTTCCCATATTTCTCAGGTTGGCCTGGAACTCCAGAGCACAAGTATTCCATCTGCCTCAGCCTCTCCGCTAGCTAGGACTAAAGACACGTGCCACCACCCTTGGCTAAGATTCACACACAAGGAATTGAACCAGGGGTCCCCACTTGCTAGGCCAGCACTCTGTCATTGAGCCACACCCCAAGCCTGATTCACATTTTTTCAACATTACAGCAGATGCTATTGTTTAATTCTCACATATGAAAAGATTTGATTTTTGTACATTGGTCGGTCTTCTATCCTAAACATTATTGGTAAAGTCATCTATTTGTTTTGATAGCTTTGTGGTAAATTGTACATTTTATACCCAAGTGACAATGTGGTCTGTAAATAAAGACAGTTTTATTTCCTCTTTCACAATCTGAATGACTTTTTTCCTTAGTCTTTATACGTTGGATAAACTTCCATAACATGCTGAGAAGTTGAGTGAGTGGGCATCCTGTATTCCTTGAATCTAAAGACAGAAGCACTCTCGGTTTGTCATGGTCATGTGAAAAGCCAGGTTTTTCCTGGAGAGGTAGTGCTGGGTGTGGTTCAGAATGGGCAGGCAGCACACACTTGCATTTCACTCATACTAGTCTTGCCTCTACACTGGGTGGCTTGCCCTAGTCATTGGGGTTGTGTGACCTGTGTTTTCTAGTGAATTCCCCCAGAGGTGTGTAGGAGAGCAATCCTCTCTGTGCTCTACATGAAGCTCTGGGTACCTTGTCTACTTAAAAGTAAGTTTAGTTGGATATAAATTTCCTGGTTGTGTTTTCTTTGAGAATCTGTGTTGTCCTTATTTTCTTCTTGCTCTATTCTGACTTTCTTTCCTTTAGAAGCCACTTAATGTTTTTGTATAGCTATTCTGAGATGTAAGCCCTTTTCTTTAAGGTAAGTAGTAAGCAAGAAAGTCTTGGGTTGGTTGGTTGTGTTCATATTCCGAGGTTCACAGTATTCTCTGTCAATGTATAACTCCCCCTTATTAAAGTTCAGGAAAATCATCTTGTATTGCAGTTTATTCTCACCATTTATTCTGTTCAGTTACATTAGAATTCCCCTACAAGAAGGGACAGTTGGGTCACTTTATGTCATTGCTATCCTTTTCTCTGGGGTTGGAGGGGGCAGAGCTTTGCTATGTAGCCCCAGCTGGCCTAGAGATTGCTATACTCTGCTTTACCCTCCCAAGTGCTGGGAGTACAGTCACATGTGACCCCTGACTGACCCATGTAGCTCCATTCCTAAACTGAGAACATGGATAGTGATTAGGAAGGTTATTAAATTTATTCAAGGTCCCACAGCTGGGGTAAGATGGCCCCACAGCTGGAGTAGGATGGTTCCACAGCTGGAGTAGGATGGTCCCACAGCTGGAGTAGGATGGTCCCACAGCTGGAGTAGGATGGTCCCACAGCTGGGGTAAGATGGTCCCACAGCTGGAGTAGGATGGTCCCACAGCTGGGGTAGGATGGTTCCACAGCTGAAGTAGGATGGTCCCACAGCTGGGGTAGGATGGTCCCATAGCTGGGGTAGGATGGTTCCACAGCTGGGGTAGGATGGTCCCACAGCTGGGGTAGGATGGTTCCACAGCTGGAGTAGGATGGTCCCACAGCTGGGGTAGGATGGTTCCACAGCTGAGGTAGAACTGGGACATAGCTCTGCCCTACTATGAACCTTACAGCCTATGTTCCTTCTCACAATCACTCTCATCCACCTTGACACCTTGCTTCTCCATAGACCTTTGGGGAATGCATAGAAACACAGAGTGCCACCTGTCTGGGCTGATATAATGCATGGGAGTCTTCAGTTTTTGGAATTGCCAACAAGTCTCTTTGCCTTCCAGGAAGCCTTAACAGGAGAAAAGGCAGGTAGCTTAGGCTGTGGTTTGCCATTCCCTTCATATTATATTCCCCCGAAATCACATAAAATCCAAGTTGCTAAACCAGACTCTCTACCAGCTGCATCAGTGTTTGGGAGTGACAGTCAGATGTGCCCAGCTACAGTCACATTTGCCAGCCCATTAGGTCCCTCCTTAACAATGGTTCCAAGGAGCCCGAGATTTGGCTTTGGTAACAAGTCCCCCATGGCAGGGGTGTTGCCACCCAAGGTGTCTCTACAGTGAAATGAAATTGCCCAGGGCTCACTTCAACACTGTCAGTAAGAACAAATAGGGAATGGAGGCAAAGCCTGTAAGGGACAGTGGTCCTGGTGTGTTAACTCTGGCTAAAATAATGAATTTTGACAGGAGGGAGAGGTGCTCCAGGCTCTTGAAGGGCCTTCAGGTACTTCACAGCGTCACAGCGGGCCAGCCAGTGTCCAGGCACTTCCTGGAGCTCCAGGGCAATGGCTCCTGCAATCACAACCTCTTTCCCTGCCAGTGTCCTTACCGGCCATCTAAGGTTTCTCTCCCCGCCTCTGCTTCTCTCGCTTTCCCTGGCTTCCCGTGCTCGGGCTTCCTTGGTTTGGACTGAATTAAAACTTCAGTCTTAGCCATAAAACCAAAGAATTTAAGCTAGAAGAGGAAAAGGGGCCATGGTAATTAAGGAATGCTTGGGAGAGCTTGACTCCCCATTCATGACAGGCAGCATTTGGTCTGGCCACTGCTGTGGCAGGGTTTAACATGCACTGTTCTCACTCCAGCTTATAATTTACATACTTTCTCTCTGGCAAGGCCTAAGCAACTGTCGTCAGCAGCTGAGCTCACAGGAGGCAAGTCTAAGTTGGGATCAGAGATAGCTCAGAGCTGAGCCTCACCTCCCCTGGCCTTTGGGTAAAGCCGCCAGGACTGATTCTGAATCAAAGACTGGGTAGGTCCTGCTTTCTGGGTATTCCAAGTCCAAGTTATCCCCTCCACCCCCACCTCACTGCACCTGACTGCACCCAAGATGGTGGAACACGTCCCCAGAATTCCATCAGCTCGAAGGTCACCTCTATCATGGAGCAAACTAATCCATTTTATTTTCTAGGCTTTTAAGAAAGGAAAACTGAGAGCCGAAGCTGTCCAATGGGAAGGTGGCCAAGGAGGACCCCGAGGGTCCTGCTCCTGATACACACGCATGCACGCACGCACGCACGCACGCACGCACACACGCACGCACGCACCTTCTACAGCCCCTAGCTTGTTGACAGCATCAAATGGTTCAGGTAACTCCGCCCCAAGACATGAAAAACCTCACAAAGTCCAGAGGTTTCTTTACAAAGAGTATCAAGAGAAATCAGTCAGTCCTAATTATTCTCCAAAGGGACACGGGAGCAAAGGGCTTCATTTCCCAGACCATGTGTTTCAACAGCCTCCCTGAGACCACTGCCTTAGTTGGCAAAAGATCCACAATGCACAATGCAGGCTGGTCAGCCTCGGGGCGAGGTCTCTGGTTGCCTGTGACTGGCCAAAACAGGTTCGTGTTCTCCTCCTCCCCATCCTCTTATCCCCAACGCCCCCCCCAACCCACTACCACACCTCCCTTGGGGCTGCTGTTTAATTGTGGGCTTGAAAATGAAATAAGAGGAGAAATATCCTGGCCCACAAATGAGTAATTAGCCTAATGAAAACTCACTTTAGGGATGGCTAATTAGCCAATAGACGACAAGCAGCGTTGGAGGGAAGTCCCTGTGGATTGAGAAACCCACTGCATGCAGACTGTCTGTCTCTAGCCCTAGAGGTGGGGCAAGGCCACAGAGCCCCTGCAGCTTTAAGCATCCAATTAATTAGGTGATCCAGGCCTTAAGCCAACTAACTGCCTTATATGTCCCACAGCTAAGAGTCTTGCTCTCTCTCACCCACTGTTTCTCAGTGTTGTCTCCAGGAAGCAGCTTCACCTGGAAATCCAGGCTGCTGAGCCTGCTAGAGGATCTCACAGGCTGTGCTCAACAGGCTGTCCTGTCAGAGGCTCACGTCAGAAGGCCACTGCTTTAATGGGATTCTTTTAGCCCCTTTAGGTGAGACTGAATGGGGACCCACCAGCGGTAAGGGGGTAAAGGTCACAGAATGGGCCTTAAATTCAGCAGACCACAGATGGTTATGAAGCCTGGCTCACGTGTTTCCTTGACTCTTAAGATGGGGCAGACACGGCCTCTTTTTCAGCAGGAGGTCATCCGTGGTAGGCATTTCAAAGTTTGTCTCGCTGGGTCAGGTATCACAGGCCTGAAAACTCAGCTTCTTGATGGTCTGGGGAGAACCACAGGGGTGAGGCCAGCCTGGGCTATAGTATAAGCTCCAGTCTGGCCTGGGTGACATAATGAGGCTCTGACTCAAAATAACAACTATAAAAAGGCTGCAGGGGTCCTCTTCCTGATGCACCCAACCAATTAGATGGGCTTATCTAGGAGTCTAACTCAGTGGCAGAGAGCAGACAGTCTTGCTTGGACATGGAGTCAACTCTCAGTATTGCTAAAAAGAACCTGGCAAAACAACACACACACACACACACACACACACACACACACACACACACACACACAGAGAGAGAGAGAGAGAGAGAGAGAGAGAGAGAGAGAGAGAGAGAGAGAGAGAGAATTTACTCTTCCTTACCTCCATCTACCTAAAAGGCAGTCTACAAAACCTAGGACAAAAATCTCAAGATAGCTTATGGCTACATTTGTGTATACAATGCTGCTCTTAATTCGTTTTTAATTAACTTTTTAATTCAGCTTAGCCTCTGAGTCCTGAGGATAAGGATTTATTTTATTTATTTATTTAAATTTTTTAAGCAGAAATGTTTTCCAATGCTTTTATCCAAATAGTTTCAAAGATTAGATTAAAACTCTTTAAAAGTGAACCAGCTTCATGCACTTACACCTTGGGGAGTGGTGTTGTCTCTTGCTGTTTTTAAGAGAAGAACATATCATGTGATACTTTTGTTTCAGATTTGTAATTAAGGAGTAAATCTAATGAAACTAACCAAAATTATTTGAGCATTTACCTTCCCTTGTAATGGATAGCATTTTCACTGCATTGTACACTGTGTTAGCTTTCTGTTATAAAAATAGACAGCTTTAACAGGAATTCTAGAAAACACAAGGAAATGTGAAGAAGAAAAATAAACCCTAACCTTTCACTCTGAGGAAACAATTATGCTTGTTATTTCTTTTTGCCATTTTCCTCCTTATATGTACAATGGTAATATGTACACAGACTCATACAAAGTAATGATGTTGTTGGGATCCCCCAAATTTTATTTAGATTCCCACACTGCCACAGGTATGCACACACGCACACACACAATTAGCATGCACGCACACACACACACACACACACACACACACACTTATAATGTTTGCAGAAGAGATTATAAAATGGTGTACTATGACTGAGACTCTCTGTAGAGCAGGGACCAGGGTCAGTTTAAAAATGCCTTGATTGTAGGGGTACTATTGAGATGAGTTATTATTGAGAGGTGGTTTTGGCCTGAGACATGCTGCTATACACACAGGCCTTCTGCCCTGTGAGCTAGGTGCACCTATGAGAAAGGGACAGTCAAATATCAGAAATACAGTTCTAATCTCTTTTCAGGGACATGTACAGTTTTGAATATGTTTCTTCCATTTTTTTTTTTCAGTTTGTGTAAGGGGAGAAGCTTAAACCAAAAGCTTTATTGTGAAGGTAAGTTTTCTTTCTTTCTTTCTTTGATAAATTTATTTATTTGAAACAAGCTTGTTTTACATGTTAATCCCAGTTTCTGAAACCTCCCATCCTCCCTTGTTGCCCCCCCTAACCCCCATCCCATCCCTTTTCTGCTCCCCAGGGAGGGTGAGGCCTTCCATGGGGATCTTCAAAGCCTAGGCCCTCCCCCATGTGTCTAGGCTGAGGGAGTATCTCTCTATGTAGAATGGACTCCCAAAGTCCATTTGTACACTAGGAATAAATACTGATCCACTACCAGAGGCCCCATAGACTGCCCAGTCCTCCTAACTAACACCCACATTCAGAGGTCTGGGTTGGTCCTATGCTGGTTTCCCAGCTATCAGACTGGAGTTCATGAGCTCCTCCTTGTTCAGGTCAGCTGTCTCTGTGGGTTTCTCCAGCCTGGTCTTGACCCTTTTGCTCATCACTCCTCCCTCTCTGCAACTGGATTCCAAGAGTTCAGCTCAGTGCTTTTCTATGGGTGTCTGCTTCTGCTTCCATCAGCTATTTGATGAAGGTTCTAGGATAGCATTTAAGGTAGTCATTAATCTCGTTATCAGGGAAGGGCATTTAAGGTAGCCTCTCCACTATTGCTTAGATTATTAGTTGGAGTCATCCTTGTAGATCTGTGGATGTTTCCCTAGTGCCAGATTTCTCTTTAACCTTATAATGGCTCTCTCTATTATGGTATCTCTTTTCTTGCTCTCCTCTATTCTTTCCCTGACTCAATCTTCCTGATCCCTCATGTTCTTCTCTCTCCTCCTCTTCTCCTCTCCTCTTCCTCCTAACTGTCCCTCATGCTCTCAATTTGCTTGGGAGATCTTGTGCATAGTGATAGATATGGATCTATCTGCAGTCTTCTACACACACACACACCAGCATCCAGTTATGGCAGCACCATTTGTTGAAGATGCTTTCTTTTTTCCATTGTATAGTTTTAGTGAAGCTAAGTTTATTTTGACAATGGCATCTTGTGGTTATGCCAGTGTTTCTTATAACTGAATGTTTATCAACTTATATTCTGTAAGAAAAGAATGTGTTGATTAAAAACACCATTGGGGTCTTGTTTTGTGTTTCTCCTAAAACAACCAAAAGGTCACAGGACAATAAAACACAGCACATCCTGAAGGCCAGCTTGCCCTGTGGAGAGTTCAGATCATTTGTTGTGGAGATTAGTATCACAATCACATGTGGCTTTCAAGTGTAGTACAAAACGGGTCTGAGTGTAGAATGTGTGAGGCTTGTGACCACTCTGCTTTTAAGTATGCATCCTAAAATGTGCGGGTGCCTCCGATCCTACAGTTAGAGTCCCTGCCATGTGACAAGAGAGAAGTCGGCTTCACACACGGCTCTGGAGTAACCACAGGGCTAGTTTTTCCATTCCTATGAAAGAATGTTCCAACATCTTTAATGACCGAAGATAATCCTCTGTCATCATCTCATGCATCTAGGTTATAAAAATATATGCACGCCTTTGAAGAAAGGCCCTGGTCCTCTGATGTCAACTGCAGGTCAGGTCATGGAAAACTGGCATGGCCACAGCAAGGAAGGAAGCCTGCTCATGTTTTCACTTGGTATTTTGAACAGAGAATTTCTCTATGCAGTTTTCTATCTGGAGATCTAATTAAGGCATGTGGAGTGATCGATTTTAGATGCAGATCACTGTGGTCAACTACCAGGGGTGGAGGGGGAAAGCTTTCTATTGAACCACACAGGGGAAACATTTTGTTTAAGAAAGAGGACACGAGAAATGTTTTACACAGACGGGGAGGAACCTAACAACTTGGCATGTCTTACACCAAGTTGAAAGAGCACTTTTTAAAGACAAACAGTGTAGACACCAGCCTCACCCCCCCCATCTTTGTAGAAAGCTTGGCATCTTCATCATTAATAAATTGAGTGGATATGCTTTCTGTACTGAAGTATTTCGATTGGCAATGCAATGTCAACACATACACTGAGGTATGTGCATTGGATTTAGAGATATGGCCTGTTCTTACTCCCATGTGTTGTCGGGTGGAATGGGCATGTCGAACATGCTCTTGAGGCATACTTCCGGTGTCCACCATCGCCACAAAGCTACTGTCCTGACCACTAGGAGCCAGTCTGCAGAGTTCACACTCTTTCTCTCCAGAGTCCCCTGTATTATGCCCGCTGAGACTTTTATCCATATAATGACTTTGGCTCTACACAGCCTCTCCAACTCGATAGCTTCATTGTTTTACAGAGTTCAGAGAGTGGGCTGACAGCGCATGCTCACTAAGGGGCAGGAAGGGAGAGGGGCCGTCCTTTCTCTTCTGCCCAGGCTTTGGTTGGTGACCAAGAATCGCAGAGGATCCGCTTGGGCTTCCTTCAGTGGGCGTCTAGAGAGTCATGGGGACTCTGTCTCTGCCATCATGCTTATGTTCTATAATCCAACACTGGGAAGGCAACGAAAGAATAAAGGTCATTTTATAAGCCTTTGATGAAACCTGTGAGTGCAGTCTCGGTCTCGGGCCATAGTTAACATCGTCATCTCCATTCTCTTGACTACTGGTAAATGCTAGGCAGCTAGATGACTAGCAAGTTATCAAAAGCCAGTGTGGCCAGGCGCTGGTGGCGCACACCTTTAATCCCAGCGCTCAGGAGACAGAGATAGGTGAATCTCTGAGTTCGAGGCCAGCCTGGTCTACAGAGCTGGTTCCAGGACAGCCTCCAACGCAATACAGAGAAAATCTGTCTTGAAAAACAAAACAAAAAATCCACTGTGCTGCTAATATTTAATCCCAGCTTGACAAGGTCTAAAATAACCTGGGAGACCCTGTGTCAGTGAAGGAGTTTCCAGATTGAATCAATTGAGGTAAGGAGACCTATTTTAATCATGGGACTTGGGTGCCAGACAAGGGCAAAAGCTGCAACATTTACCTAAATTGTAGTCGTTACCTAAATTGACATTAAAACCCTGATAAATCCAAGGACCAGCTGACCCTGCTTTCCACGTCTTCCTAACCCAAAAGTAATAGAAATCTCTCTCCGCCCTGGCTTCTCTCTTCCTGTCCCTCTCTATCAGACTTCCTCAGTCCTCCAACATCTCTATGGCTAAGCCTGGTCTGCCAATCACTGACCCCGTCCTTTATTCAAGGTGGCTTTATTGGCACAGCGGCTTGGCAGCGAGAACAATTCTCCCACAGCCAAAGACAAGCAGAGCAGCAGCATTTCTCTCTATGCTGCTTGACCCCAGATACAATGTGACCTGCTGCTGCAACCTGCCTGCTGCTATGCATTCCCGGCCGTGAGGAGTTGTATCCCCTTGAACAGTGAGCCCAGGCAAACCCTTTCTCCCTTAAGTGGCTTGTGTCAGGGACTTGACCACAGAAACAGAAAGAGCCACTAAGAAAGCAACCTAAAGCACAAGGGGACATCTTACGGTGTGTTTCCCCAAACGTCTTCATGGCCTACTCTTCACCATCCCCAGGGGACATCTGACAGCCCTCTGCCCACTCCTGCTTCCTGTATCTACAAAGCTGGCTGGTAAGGTTTCCGGCTGCCTGGCACCAGGCTCTGTGGAATAGGGCTCTCTCCAGACCTGAAACAGCAATCTCTGTGGATTAACTCCTAATTAAATTCATGAGACTGGCAAATCTCCTCAAAACACGCAAGACCTTAACTCTCAACCACAACACATTTTGGGATCTTCCTATCTTATATAGCAAGTGTATGTTCTAGTACCAAACAGCTGCAGCTGGTAAGAGGAGAGGCAGTCCTCCTGCATTGGCCAAGATTAGGGAACTGTTTTTAGAGAATGGAAAATACCTTGATATAAACACAGGTGAAGCTCTAGGTTGCATTACTTGCTAGTATTCAGTGTGGGTCAGGAAGACAATTGTGACACTAGCCCTTGACTTAATGAACACGGCTTCATGTCACATGCCCTCCTGGGTCCTGCACCCACGCACACATCCCATTAGAGGCCGTTTGACACTCCTGGCCAGACTCCCTTCAGCGTCTCATCATCCATAGCTCTTCTTTGGCCTGGAATTGGTGATCACAAAATTCAATTGAAATAGCTTCTCTTCATACACAAGTCTTTTTGCACTAAGAGGAGAAAAGATGCTGACCTAATATTTCTGACAAGCCACTCAAAAACTAGAGTCTACGGTAATAGGTGCCTCACTAAATTATGCAAAGGTCTCTAAACCATAACCCCGTCTCTGGCAACTGGAGGAGTGTTTGCCTCGGGATCGTGTGGAAGGATTAATCCAGCTGTGGCCATGGAGAGGACAACACAGCACCTGTGACACTTCTCAGTGAGAAATGTTAACCATCGCCCCCATGAATAATGGCCAAATCCTTCCTCCTATGTCTGTCTTCTGAAGGAAACAATAACGTAATCACATGACAGTGACACAATTCGGTGAGAGAGATGCAGAAACTATGGCCAGCACCAGGGACAGGAGAATGCCTAAACTGGCAGGGGTGTAGTGGGGACAAAAGCTTTCCCACACCAGACTTTCAGAGTGTGCCTGTGCACATGCAATTCCTGGTTCCACTGGCTGTCTCTGTGCACAGGCTCGGGTTCAGGCAGCCCATGCTTTCTCTAGGTCCTTTTGTTGTGCAGCACAGCGCCAGGGTCTCCAGAGGATTCTAAAGATAACACTTAGGTCGCTGCCAGCAGTGTCTTGGATTAGCGCTCTAGGCATCAGAGGTCTCATTGTCATACAACCAGGCAGCCAGCAGGATGGAAAGAAAATGAATTATGTCTACCGAGGAAGCTGACACTACATTTCCTGTGATTGCAATCTCAAGGGTAGCTTTTCATGTTTATGTGACAGGGTTTCTCGACAGCGGTGTTGAAAGTTTAAAAAAAAAGTCCAACTGGGCTTCATTTGACTCGGGGCTTTGGCAAGAAGCTTATCGTCTCTTGAACATTCTTGAGTGACCTTCCCTGGGCCTGGTTGCCCAATAGCATTGCCTCCTGGATCCCAAAAACATGTCTACCCATGTACCCTAGGAACATCTATCCCCAAAGAGCGGGCATCAGCTGTCTTCCAGTTGTTCATCTAATGCCCTCAAAGTGTGAGAGCTGCCAGACTTCGTAGGGGGTGCCTGTGTTTGGCCTTCCTAGGACAGTTCAAAGTAATGACTACTCCAGCAGAAGCACCGCACTGGGCTGACAAAGCAGGGTCACAAACTTTTAAGTGACACAGGGCTTTGGAGCATGGAAAATGCTATCTCACTACATCTAAGTATGAGAAAAGGACACATGAATGGGTAGATTGATGCGTGGATGTGTACGGTAGGGTTAGCAGATGGGTAGGGAGGTCATAAATTGTATATGAATATAGCATAGTGGTTTTGAGTCTAGACAAGACTTACTGTTCTATGATTTCTTAGTGATGTGACAGCAGAATATTTAAATACTGCACCAAAATCAACTTCTCCACCTGTAAACTAGGGAGGACAACTGTTTGCCTGGTACCTTTGTTAAGGGAATCAACAATGAGGCCTGTAGTAGTAGGTAGTAGGCCCTCAGCAAAGAGGACAGCTTTTTAGTCACATTAGTGGTGTCTAGAAAACTTTTTAGGTATTCCTGGGATTTGAACCACACTCAAGAAAAAAGTAGACTGAGATGGATGGGAAAGAGGAACCAGGTGGCTTCTATGCAGGAGAACCTGTGCCGCCTTCAGAGGCTGGTGCATCACTGGGGGCTGCTACAGAGTCGTGGGGCTGGAGGGCCAAATCAGAGCATGAAGACTAGCCATGCTGAGCAGCTTCCTTGGATATCAGCAGAGATTTCTGGAAGGTTCAGGGGGAACTGGGAAGGCTCCCAGGGGCCCCTTTCTTCCATAGCCTGACTTTGACAACATCCGACTTCCTCTGAACTGGGAAGCTGTGTTTTTAACAGTATTTATAGTTCTCTTTACCTTTTACAAGTAACCACGACTTCCTGTGTCCACAACAGCTGCAGAATCCTGACCACGAACTCCCTTCCATCCCCAGGGAGCAGCTACAAGGCTGCGGCAGGCAGAGACTCTCAGATGGCGGAAGTGAATGGAGCTGAAGGCTTTTTGTTTTGTTTTGTTTTGATTTTTTTTTTTTTTTTTTTTTTTTTTTAGGACAAAGTCTACTCACACGATCCAGACTAGTCTGGAGTAGTTCTGGAGTTCTCCATGTAGCATGTAGCATAAGACTGACCTCAAACCCTTGACCACCCTCATGGCTTAGCCTCTCATGTGCCAGGATTATAGGCATATGCCCTCACACCTGGTACCAATGAGCTCTGAAGATTAGACGGTAACTGAGGGAAGCAAAGCCTTTAACCACGTTTGAATTGAAACAGCACCGGGCTGTGGTCTGACTCCAGATCTGGGGGGCACAGTTCCAGGTGCCTGGAGGCTCCTCAGGGCCACACCAGCTGCAAGGAGGCTGGCACAGGAAACTAGAGCATGGCTGGAAGGCCCCTTCTGTAGGAGGCAGCAGAGTCCAGGTCAGTGATGGTTGCCTTTGGGAAGCATGAGCCTGAGAAATTATAATGCCCACTGTCCATCTGGTCTGAGTGGGCAGATCATAGATATCCTGTGGGGAATCTATGAAGTCTACAGATGTAGGCCAGTGAGTTCATTTTGTGAGGAGAAGGCCTACCCTCCTTCCCTCCCTCCCTCCCTCCCTCCCTTCCTTCCCTTCTTCCCTTCCCTTCCTCCCTCCCTTCCTCCTTCTCTTCCTTTTTCTTTCCCTGTGTCTTTTCTTTCCTTTTTTTTGTGGTGTTTCTCTGTGTAGTTTTGGCTGCCCTGCAACTGGCTCTGTAGCTCAAACTGGCCTCGAACTCAGAGATCTGCCTGCCTCTGCCTCCCAAGTGCTGGTAATAAACGGTATATGCCACTATGCCCTACCAGTACCTGCCCTTTCAATCAGACACATTTTGTTTTGAGAACTTTTGAGTGTCAGTTGGCACAGCCACGCCTTCTCATTTTGCCACTGTGTGTCCATTGTCACAGAACTGGTCCACACCAGAGGAGAGTCTTAGCCTTTCCCACTCCCCTGATTCCACGAGAGCTTAAAATAAGCAGCCATCTGTGACATCGTAACCATGACTTCCAGACAGAAATTAAACATGGGAAAGACTACTTAGGAAGCCTTCATACCACGAGCCCCACCCTCCTTCTAGCTAGCGTTCCTCCGCATAGCCCCCACCTACCTGTCAGGCTAGCTTCAGGTTAAAGGGACACCTCGTGGTGACATTTGTGATTGCTAAAGGTGGCTCTTTACTATCCAGCACAGTCGAGGAGGTAGAGCTGGCAAGCTCTGGCCCAGGTGGTTGCTCCCTTGGAGGAGCAATAGCAAAATGAGCCAGAACAAGAGTTTGGGGTGCGCCACTGTGTTTCCCCCCCCCGTCATTTGTTTGGACGACCAGTTGTCATCTTAAAATGACTGACTGCATTCTTACCCTAGCTGCAACGACAAAAAGCCAATAAGGAGACTGACAACTTGGGACTAAGTCGCAGCTCGGTTAGGCATCGCTGACTAGGCAAGTTTCCTGTCCTTCTACACTTTGCTTTTTCCTCTGTGTGAATACTAGGAATCTGCCATTGGCAGAAACTGGCATGTGACAGTTAGGACGTTCCTGCTATACTGCCAGTCAGGCTTTCCTTGCAGTTAGGGTTGCTGTGTCGTTGGTTTCTCTTGCCAATGGAACGTGATCCTCCACTCTCTTAAACACCTGCTCGTCAAGGGTGTGTCAGACCCATGGGGGGTGAGGGAGCGACCGTGTGGAAGGAGCCTAGGAGATCGAGTTACCACATGAAATGCTGACTGCCAAACATTTTCACTGAACACCTAATTTAAAACACAAATTAATAAAATTAAAGACAAAAATTCATTAAGACAAAAAAGGCTTAGAGTTTAGGGCGAGTTTTTATAAAGGGTATCCTGCCTCACAAGGCTGTTGGCAGACTTAAATTAACATAGCAAAGTCTCTAGGACAATTTCTGGGCCATATATAAATGATCCATGTATATGGGAACTGTTGTCATGGATGACTAGGTAAAAAAGAGAGCAAAATAGAGAGTGTTTGCAAAGGTAGGTGACCACAGTCTTTTGTGTGTGTGTGTGTGTGTGTGTGTGTGTTTGTATACACAGCTGTAAACTTTACATTTTGGTGACAAGATATGAAATTATAGAAAAGTATGTTGAATAATTTATTAATCATTATTTATTAATATAATATCATGGTCCTTACTGAAAAACAAGTTCCTTCAAACATATATTTTTAGATGAGGTAGACAACTAGAACATTCATTCCCAATCAAATACAGTGTTTATGCAAAAATAATTTCAGTTTTTCCTCCTAATAATCACGCCCACGCTTGCCTGTGTGGGGGATGGGAGGAGTAAAGGAAACTGCACTCCCTGTGATGCTCCCTGTGATGCTCCCTGTGATGCTCCCGCAGCAGGTACTCAGGTCCACTTCACAGTGATGCCTTTTTGTCCCTATGAACAAATCATAGCCCCCAAGTCATCTCCAGTCCTCTCTTCATCTCCAGGATGATGTGGCAGACCTACCAGAATGTCCCCACCCCTGGAGACACTCCCAGATTAACTTTTACTACCACTTTCCCCTACCCTAGGTCCTGCCTCTCACAGGGAATCACAGGCTTTCCTAGAGAAAGACCCAGAATGGCATGATATTGGGGGGCTACTTGCTATGACCTATGAGCTAAGGTAGTGAATAAAACAGGTTAAAAAAAAACTCTCTGAAACTTACATTTGGATGACCCAAGTAGAGAATAAGTAAGTGAAATATGATGAATGTAAGCAGAAAACAAGTCAGGGGGCATAATAATTTCAAAATGCAAACTGGAAGATGCCATTTTAAGCCAGGTGATAAAGACTCATGGACGAGTAGAGCATTATGTCAAAACTAGAGAAAGTGACAGGTGGGCACGTGAGGAGCCATGAGGAGCACATGGAACCAAGTAAGGCCTTCATAAGCTTCAGGGGGAGTAGTCTTTGACTTTGAACAAGGAGGAAGTCATGGGGGCTTCCAGGTAGAGGATGGCAAGACCCAACATGTGTATTGGAAAGGTCATGCTGGTTGCTAAATGAAGGCTAGCCAAGCACACAGCCAGGAGACCAGGACAGGAATGTTGGCAAGAGATGATAGAGTATGGTGGCTTGGTCCAGAGTAAGGATGGTATGAATGGAAACTCAACATGTATTTGAGGAAAGAGCCAGGCAATTTTCTGGGAGTTTTTGGGTGAGAGAGGAATCAAAAAGGACTCCATGGTTTGAAGCCTAAAATCATGAAAGCCTTGCCATCTGATGAGGCCGGACAGGAGCTGGCTTACTGAGGGAGAATGAGTTTCCTTTCTGGGTGGTGTGTTAAGTCTGAGATGCATGTTCCCCATCCAAGTGGAGGTGGCAAGTATGCAATAGGAATTCAGGGGAAAGGTTCAGGCCGAGAAATACATTTGGAAGTTGTCAGCATATAGATGGAATTTAAAACTGGGAAACTGGCTGGGACCGTAAGTCAGAACACATGGACAGAGTAGACACTGAAGATGGAGCCCCCGAAGGAAGGGGTCTGGAAGTGGAGAAGGAACCACAGAAGAGAATAACCGGAGAAGGGGTAGCTACAGGGAGGGACACCTGGCAGAACGCAGGGTTCTGGGAGCCAAGTGAAGAATGTGTTTCCAGAAGAGTTGGTTCAGCTGCCACAGAGGTCAACAAAGAGAGGGCTGAAAATGCACTACTGGAATTAGCAACATGGAGTCTTCTAGAGACTTAAACAAGAGCAAAATAGGAGCCGCAGACTAATGGGAGTTGGCTGGAAAAAAAAAAAACTGAGGACAGGGTGAGTGGATGCAGAAAACTCAGACACAACCTGTTCAATGTGTGGTACTGTAACAGAATCGACTAACCAAGACATGGCTGGAAGGGAACACCAGCTCATGGGGGGGGGGGAGGGGCGGTTCCTTCAGGCAGGAAAATGTAATTAGATACATTGACCAAAGCAGCAAGATGTGATAGTAAGTTTTCTGTAAATGTGAATTTTCCCTTTTGGCCTGAAGATTGTTTTAATTTATGAGTAATCTGATTTCAGCAAATTTTTTAGTAAAATTAATCTGCACAAAGATTGTCTCATTTTCCTGCAACACTGGATGGGACATGTAGGCCGTTGTCTGAAAAGATGAGTTTTGCTCAAGCCTACTGGTGGCCCCAGGCTCTCTGACCTCCACTCCCAGCATAACCACTCTGTGGCTGCTCCTAGAAAGGTGGTGGTGGGAAGCAGGTAATAGACCCACTAAGAAGGCGATGCTGTCACAGTAATAATAAATAAACTTGTATTTCTCCCCTAGAAAGTTCAAAATCTAGCAGGTTTCCAGATAAAATTTATTTGGATTGTTTTTTATTTTTATTTTTGTATGTTGTCTTTAACACAAACATCTAACAATCAAAAGCTATGGACAACCAGATAATGTAGGAGGCAGAGTGGTGAAGCATCCAAGTGAGCTGGGAATGCTGAGGGATACAAATGGTAGGGCCAGAGTAGTGACATCTTAACTGTGTGTGGTGACTCAACTCCCATAGGCAGATATGTGTTCTCCCTGATGCCATATGCAGTGGCTTGAATAAAAACGGCCCCCAGAGACCCAAGGGAGTGGCGCTATTAGGAGTGTGGCCTTGTTGGAGGAAGTGTGTCACTGTGGGGTGGGCTTTGAGATTTCAGAAGGTCAGGCCAGGCCCAATGTCTCCCTCTCCCTGCTGCCTGGCAATCCGGATGTAGAGCTCTCTGGATGTAGAGCCCTCAGCTACCTCTCCAGCATCATGTCTGCCTGTGCGCGGTCATGCTTCCTTCCCTTCATGACAAAAATGGACTAAACCTCTGAACTGTAAGCCACCACCTCAATTAAATGTTTCCCTTTATAAGAGTTGCTGTGGTCACGGTGCCTCTTCATAGCAATAGAAACTCTAACTAAGACACCATGTTTTCTATGTCTGTCAGAATTCAACCAATGGTTTAGGGCCCTCAGACTCCACTAAATGAACTTGACTTACGCACATAACAAAAATGCTCCAACAGAATGAGTCACCTCCAGGCATGCTGGCCACAGGCACAACTGATGTCACTAAGAACCCATCTTCCCTCTCTCCCCCTGTGCATTGTGGGCATTCTCAGATGGCTTTCTAGGGCCAATAAAGACCGGCAACCTCTGGCGGATCTTGATAATCTTAAGTCACAGCACCTGAAATCCGAGGGCAGAAGCCGCCTCTTTCCTAACATCTGTCATTAAGTCCTGAGAGGATGTTTCATTGACCCATTTTGGGTCAGTTGCAGAGTCACTTACTGGCCAAATAGACAGAGAATTCTGATTAGCTAGGCCTGAGTCATGGGCTGTTCTTGGATGAAGATGAGATCACAGGGAGGCAGGTGCCCTAAAGGGAAATTAATATTCACTTGCCAAAGAGAAAGGAGGGGCACGCTGCAGGAGCAGCTGGAATAGGATATGAGGCTCCACTGCTGAGGCCAATTTTCCTCCTTTTTTATGATAATATTTGTTTATTTAAATTTGAAATTTGTTTTACATGTCAACCCCAGTTCCTGAAACCTCCCTTCTTCCCCTGTTCCACTAACCCCCATCCCTTCCCCTTTCTGCTCCCCAGGGAGGGTGAGGCCTTCCATGGGGGATCTTCAAAGTCTGTCATATCATTTGGAGCAGGGCCTAGGCCCTCCCCATGTGTGTGTCTAGGCTGAGGGAGTATCCCTCTATGTGGAATGGGCTACCAAAGTTCATTCATTTACTAGGGATAAATCCTGATCCGCTACCAAAAGTCCGTCCCCCTGAGTCCTCCTAACTAACACCCATGTTCAGGGTGTCTTGGTTGGTCCAATGCTGGTTTCCCAGCTATCAGTCTGGAGTCCATGAGCTCCCCTTGTTCAGGTCAGCTGATCCTGTGGAGGATACCTTAAATGCTCTTCTCCGATAATGAGATAGATAACTACTTTATATGCCATCCTAGAGCCTTCATCCAGTAGCTGATGGAAGTAAAAGCAGACACCCACAGCTAAACACTGAGCCAAACTCCTGGAATCCAGTTGCAGACAGGGAGGACTGATGAGCAAAGGGGTCAAGGCCAGGCTGGAGCAGCCAATTTTCTTGTAAAGGAAAGGTTCTTGTTTCCTTGAAGGGTTATTACCTCTGTTGAAGACCACCCAGGGGCTGAGGATGGAGTGAAAAGACCAGAAGATCACAGACAGCACCCTCCTCCATTCCTACTTTCTCAGAAACTGAACTTTTAAAAGGGAAATGAATCAAGAGAAACTAGAAATCAATAAAGACAAAAAATAAGAGACAATGTGTTAAAAAGCAAATCGATCCAAAATTCAACTATTTGAAAAACCTAATAGATTATAAAACCTTCATTGAGGATAAAGGGATACAGAGCCAAGGATACATGTCAGTGGTACATTTGACTGGAATGTATGAGGCCCTAGATTCAACTCCCAACACCAAAAAAAAGTATTGGAAAAAAAAAGAGTGAATTCATAAGTTTGGAAATAAGAAAGAGGCACAGTCATATATATGAAAGAAGCCAAAAGTCACAAAAGGATACAAAAAGCCCTAAATACTGATATCTAAACTATATAAATCATGCATATGCTATAAGCAGTATGTAAAATATCAACTTCTAGTGAATACAAGCATGAGAGAATCTGGAAGCTATAGAAAGGGTGACGCCAACTGTAGAATGTTTTATGACCCTAAATTTTCACAGCTGAGTTTTAACTATTCAACATAGATGGTTAAAATATAACTTGAATAACTTCAGGCCATGGAGAAGCCTAAGTTGTTCTTTGGCTCAATATTAGAATAGAAAAATAAATGAAAAAAAATTCAATAAGAATCAAGCAGTTAATCAAAAATACTAACTAAAAGAGAAATAATAATTACAGTTTTGGAACTATTTCAAAATTTAAGTTTCCCAGAAGAGAAAAATCTGTCATCATGGTTCATTTTTACAACAACTTCCCAGGGATGTGTTTTTTTTTATTATAAAAGACAAATTGATTTTAATAAGTGGTTCTCAACCTTCCTAATGCTGTGACCCTTTAATACAGTTCCTCTTGTTGTGGTGACCCCCCAACTGTAAAATTATTCTGATTGCTACTTAATAACTGTAATTTTGCTACTGTTATGATTCATAATGTAAACATCTGATATTCAGGACATCTGATATGTGACCCCTGTGAAAGGGTCATTCAAACTCTCACAGGAGTCATGACTCGCTGATTGAGAATGGCTCATTTCAATTAGAGTTAATAACAGTATGTGATTCTTTGTGATTCTATGGTTTGGCTGGACTCAGGTGAGCATTTCTGCCCCACCAGGTGCTACTTTGAAAGGGACCACACTGCTTCTTATCATTCGTAGACTAACCCATTCTTTAATACAGAAGTGCACAGGATCCCAAGTGCGGGCCTCTTCCAAGAGCACCGTTTCTATTGTGCAATTGCTTATCCAGCTCTGATTGCATCATTCCTGCCCATGTCCAGTTGGCTCAGGTCACACGCATGTGTCAAATCAATGTTAGAAAGAAGAGCACAGAGGCAGGAAACATGCAAGTACAGTTCTAGGGGACAGTACTGTACCCTTTGATACCGTGCAAAGACAACTTTAAATAAATACCTGAAATAGGGGTGGAAGCCAAGAACAAACATTTATGCCGAATCAAATGAAACCCCAATGTTTCACACCTATGTAACAATAATCTGCTCACTCTAATAGTAGCCTAAGCAAACAAACAAACAAAACTAGAACCACTTACATTAAAACTAGGAACCTGAAAATGAAACTATAATTATTAATAATTGTTACTAAACTCTAACAAATTAAGACTTGAATGTGAAATAACTTACAAATACTGAAATAGCGTGTTTAAGTTGAGAATGTGGTATGTGCTTTGAAAACAATATGATTTGGCACTGCAGAGATGGCTCAGTAGTCAAGAGCATTGACTGCTCTTGCAAGAGGATCAGTTCCCAGCACATATGAAACAGCCCGCAGCAGCCTGTAACTCCAGTTTCAGGGGATCTGATGCCATCTCGTGGCTTCTGTGGGCACCAGGCACGCATGTGGTGCACAGTCATACATGCAGGTGAAACACCCATACACAAAAACATTTTAAATAAGAAAAAGATAATCTTACTAACACTGCAAGAATTAAATAAGGAACTTGAAATGATGTCTCTCTGTCAACACCCAGGAAAGAAAGTGGTGTTAAGAGCACGTTTTTCCCTGTCAGTCGGGTCCTGCCGCCATGCCAGCCCCCAATAACACACAGAGACTGTATTTGATACAATTTTGTTGGCCAGTTACTAATTCCTTACCAGCTAGTTTTGTCTTAATTATTAACCCATTTTTACTATTTTAAGTATTTTTACGTGGCTCATCTTACCGGCCAGAGCGGTGTTGGCGTTCTACCTCTCTGGACTCTCCATGTTGACTCCTCCTCACTACTTTTTCTTTTCTCCTTGTCTCCTAGTCCCTCCTATCTTGTTCTCCCATTGGCCCACAGTGCTTTATACATTAACCAGTATAAAAAACATATTTACAGAATAATATCTCCCATCAGAGTGGGAAACACATTTTAATTACAATAAAGATGATATTGTTTATTAGAAATGAATTTAAAATAAAGGACATGAATTATCGGCATCTTATCAAAGATCTAAGCCAAGATCTTAACAGATCGGGAAATACTCCAGTCTTAGTTATGAATGTAATATAAAAATCTGCCTCATAAAAATTAAGAAATAAGCATAATCAATTACTGTTGGAGAACATAGAAATTAGATTAAATTATCTCAAAATGTATGGAAGGCTCAGGTGTAACTAGAAGTTTTCGAATACATAAAAGATTAATATAAAATTAAATTCAAGGAAAACGTATAGTGAAAACTTTTCTCCCATCTGTATCTCACATCTGCTCAATTCAATCTCATGGCCTACCAGATAGATGCTTCCAGAAGTGTTTCTTTTATACATAAATATCTTGATTATTTTCTCCTATGGTGTATTGTGCAAAGAATAGAATGTTCACATATTCAATCATGCTTCTGCCTAGGTCAATAAAATATTTGTAAGTGCACCCAGATCTCTCTTGTCACCTACGATGTGGCTGCCTTAGTTTCCATTTGATCAGGTTACACAAACTTGGTTATTGGTGTTGCTTTTAATATTCAGTCAATACAAGTTGTGTCCCAAAATATATACCTTTTTCCCTGCCAAATACATCTGTAGAATCATTTCCCAAATATACAACTGCTGGGAATATGCATTTGAACTTTTGCCAGATTGCTCTCCTGAGAGGTCATCCCATCGGGTCATGGTCTTACCAGCAATGGGTAAGAATGTCTTTACTAGAAATTTCATCACTGTTGTGTATTACAAAGCTTTTGGACTACTGTCAAATCAAGAGGCACAGAATACTTCTCCACATACATTTTATTTGTATTTTTCCCATTTGGAGTAATGTTGAATATTGTTTTAGTTTTTAAAATGTATTAGAACGTTTATAAACTTGTCAATAAATAACACCACACATGGAAGTTAACCAGACCCAAAGTTTGCACGTCTCAATGAAGCTCTGCACAGTAGAATAGTCATTCTGAAGCTGTGGAGATTCACACTGGATTTATACTGTCCCTATCAAACTGTCCCTATCTACGCACTTATCCACCACCAAGAAATGAAAATCCATGTCAGAGTTGAAACTACACATACAATTAACTTTATAACCTCTTTTATGACTCAAGTGTCCATTACGTGCATTCAGCCCTTCCAATCCATTTGAGCACCTTTTAAGAACTTATCCCAAGTAAGAAATCAATTGTAGGTGGGCTGAAGACATATGTGTATGTAAACATTTACACAACACCATACTAAGACACACATGCAAAACCGAAGGTGACTGAGAGCATTTTGACTTTTTTCAAAGCTGTAGAAGGACAGATATGCAGAGTGGAGTAGATAAAAAGGAAGAATCCTTTATGGAAAATTAAGTGCTCTGGTCTGAATATTTGTTTCTTCTACCAAGCACATATGTTGAAACCTAACTTTACCTAGGGGGATGGCATTAAGTGATGGGGCATTTAGGAAATGATCATATAATGAGGGTGAGGGCCTCATGCCTGGGCTTCGTGTCTTTGTAAGAGGCACAAGGGAACTGACATACACCATCCACTTCGTAAGCATGCAGAAGAGGGAGCTGAAGAACAGGCCCTCACTAGACATTGAATCTGTCCTCGGCTTGATCTTGGACTTCTCAGCCTCCAGTGAATTTCGGTTATTTATAAACTGTCAATCCAGGGTCTTTTGTCACAGCCTCTGAAACAGACTATGACACTAAGTTAATAGATTAAGAACAGAAGCTCAGAGAGCAGAAAGAGCAAATGGCTCAAGTATGTAAAACTTTTGCAAAACAAACAACACAACGATAAACACCTGGCCAGAAAGCCAAGCCAACATCCTAAAAACCAAACCCACAGGCTCAAAATATCTAGGAAGAGACTCAGTTCCTGTGCAATCAGGAAGGGACCACTTAAAATTGCAATGATAGCATCAGTTCACTCAGATTTACTATGGTGGGGAATATCAAAGAGACTTTTAATTCCTGTTGCCTAAAGAAAAAATGAAAATAAAATAAAAGGGGATTTTTTTTTGTATACTTCTGATTGGAAATCTATATTAACCATGGTCTTTTGAGAAGTGATTTTGGCACAGCTGCTATGATTAAAAATACACAAAAGTTTGACCCGAATATTCCACTCCCTCCTAGAAGAAGCAAAGCTATGTGTACTATTTTATAACAATGGCAAAACAAACAAACTAGAAACAATGCCAACCTGGGAACTCGATGACTGTGATATCACAGAGAATTTGAAAGTGAAGCAAGTCAGTTAAGAGCCCCTTACCCCTTAGGCACTAAATATTAATCTCTCTCTCTCTCTCTCTCTCTCTCTCTCTCTCTCTCTCTCTCTCTCTCTCTCTCTCTCTCTCTCTCGCAAACACCGTATGTATTGATCTTTCTAGATGCTTGTTGAAGTTGATAATCCTTTGAATACGGAGGAAAATGTGGAGGATGGCCAGGGTCTCAGTCAGTTTCAGCTGACACACTACCCTAAACAGAGTGGTTCTATTTCCCACAGAACTATAGGCTGAAAGTACATGACCCAGGCAATGCTGACAGCTCTGATGACGTTTCTTCCTGGGTGGGAGAAGTCAGCCTTCCACAGTGACCTGGGGTCTCTTTCTCGCCAAGCAAGGGTAGTCATCCCGTTCACTGAGGCTCCAGCCTCATGAACTAATTACCTAGCAGAAGAAGCAGTTCTGAATACCACCTCTTCAAGGCTGGGAGTGCAGTGGGCATTTGAACATCCAGATAACAGTAGACTAGTGCTAAGTTCTCAAATGTTCCTTGGGTATCAAGCTTGTGTGGAGGGGGATTCTATGGGGAAGCCAAAATAAATCAGTGCTTGTAGCAGCAGATTCCAACACATCGGACGACGAGCAGCCCTAGCGTACACGGAGACTCTTCTCTGTTTCACAATGGAGAGGAACGGACTCCTGAGCCTGCCTGGGTCTCACAGTAAGGCGATCACTGATCCATAAATATCATGCAAGCCTCCTGACTTTCCCATGGCTTGAATCTGAACCATTCCCAGATAAATATAACTAAGTCATGGGCGTAAAACTGATGTGCGCAAATGGATGAATGACAAAGGCTTGGCTGTGTGAGCTGGGAATTTGGAACTGACCCTGTGACTAAAAGGGTTCTTAAGTGTCACTCCGCTGGTAGAATGAAGTGTCTTCCTTGCTGCCCATGAGAAAGAAAGAACACGTGAGAGGCTGAAGTCACGCACGCACCCGTCCTGTGGTCTCACCCCAGTTGTCTCCTGCCCATTTGTGGCAAACAGTGCTCTTGGAGGATTAGTGTGGAGTAGGATGGATGAACAGATGCAACAGATTAGAGAGGAAGTCTGTTCCTGGGTGGTTCTGGCAATCTGGCAGGCTCTGGCAAAGGATGGGGGAGAGAGAATGGTTTGGGAAAGGACAGGAAGGAGATGCATGCTCGTGTTGAATTTTGCAATCATTTGAACGCTCCTATTGGTTTGAGTGCAAAGATCTACTTAGATTATAAGCAAAGGGGACAGGAGAGGGGGTAAGACTGTGGGAAAGACTGATTTTTCTGGAAACTAAGTGGGCAAGCTGACTCAGCATTTTCAGCCCCTTGGTCTCTGAACCTGTCCCTGAGCATGTAAATACCCAGCCTAAGTCTGAAGTGCAGAAGGGTAGTATTTTCGCAGGGCAAGTAGCTTGCTGCATGTTTTGGTTATTATTATAGGTCCATTGCTTGTGATATCCTAGACTGGTATCTGGAAGTCCATCAGGAAGGTGGCACAGTCTCTGGTGTGAGGAGCAGGGAGACATCAGCCACAGGTCACACACAGCCAGCAGCTAGGATCTGTGCAGGTGCCCTAGGTGCTGGACACAGCAAGGCTGCAGAGCCCAGGCCAAGTGGGCTGGGTTTGGGGAGGCCTTCCCTTCTTCCTCCATCAGACATCAAGGATCTGTCAGCCCCGAGTTGCCCACACTCCTCCTGGGCACGTTACACGGAGCTCTCAAATGTGTGGGAAGCTGCAGACACAGTCCAGAAGGCAGGGTTTATTTTTATTTAGAAAGGTTGAGGAGGAAAAATGTAAAGTTGATCTAAATACTCAGGCAAAGTGGAGATGGACTGATGTGGAAACCAAGTCACCTAGATGGAGGTGAGAAGCAGAAGGCTGCCTTGCTGAAGCCAGACCTCCAGAGTAAGGAGACAGATCCAAGGTTGGAAGGAGGCCGGAGACATTGTCACATGGCCCATGGGTACAGCGGCATTCACTTGGGACTTGAGACTGCAGGCCACGGTGTTTTCTCCCAGAGGTCGGCACTGGCTTCCAGGCTCTAGTAAATAAATCACTGCTCCTCTGAGTGCTGGTTTTCCCTATAGCTGGAGGTGTACTCACCTTCGCAGAAATTTTAAGAGATTTTTAAAAATTAAGGAGTTGCTTAATGTGTGCTATTACTACTTTATAGAAGTCCTATTAAAACAATAGGTTAATGGATACTCTTGTATGAAAAACCAGGGTTTCTAGACATAGCTCAGGACTGTGTGTGTGATAACATGCTGCCTAGGGCTTTCAGCCGAGCTGCGAAGTGTGCAACCAGGATCCTGTACGCCCATGCAACACTGACTAGAAGTCGTCTCACCCTAGGCTGTCTGCACAGGATTCGAACTCTGGCTTATGAAAGTACTGGGTGTCCAACACATGATGTTCTCCCCTTCCTCCTGCCACCGTTCTACGCATGCCACGTTCTGTGTATCCCAGGGCACAGCCATGCCCTCAGCCATGGAGTAGTGGCCATTTCTTTGTCTTCTGCTCGTTGACGTACACCACCAACGCACCCTGAGCCCAACCTGCCCTCCCGGCCTCTGACCTAAAAGCCAGCCCTCGTCCTGCTTCACCTCATCCTCCAGCCATAGCCCAAGAAGCCTGGGAAGAGATGTCTCAAACCCCAGCTCCCCCATGATCACAAGGCTGGACATTTGAAGGTAACAGATTCCTGTTCCCCACTATGGACCCAAGCGCCCTCCCTTCCCGGCCTTATTAGGCCCATAGCAGCCCTCGCCGAGCTCAGAGGTTCCACCCTCTTAAAGTGTGTGCAGCTTTTGGCTGACTCGGCATTGGCAGACTCCTTTGCTTCTGCCTGGAACCCTGTCTTCACCCGGCATGCCCCCAGCCTCTGCACGGTTGCCATCCTCTGCTTGGATGCCAGCGCCTCAGAGATGACAGGCACAAGGTCTGCTGCCAAAGGCGCAACTCTGGGACCCCAGCCCCCAGCGCCGGGTTGCTTGTGCGCTCCAGAGCTCAGTCCACTGGCCCGTGAAGTGGGATAATGACAAGAGTGCCCAGGATTGCTGAGAGGATTAGATGTACATTTCTTTAAATAGGGCAAGGCACGTGGTTAAGTGCCGAATCAATGTGTGAGGTTAGCACATATTTATCTTGTGGAATCATGGCGATTTACTCACGTGTCTATCTCCCTGGGAAACTCCTAGGCAGGAGGGGGTCTTTTACTCATCTTTGTATGCAGGCCCGCTGGCAGGGTGCCTGGCATAAAGAAGTCACCTCTATGGAGTTGGGCAGCACCCCTCCCCGCAATGCATGTCCTCATAGACTCTCAACGCGTGTCCTTACTTGGAAATAGTCTCTGCAGATGCGGCTGAGGTGAGGTCACGTGGAGTCAGATCAGGACGGACAACCTTATAGATGACTGTGGAGACAAATGCAGACACGGACAAAGAACAAAAAGGCCTGTGAAAAAAAGACGTGGGTAGCTCGAGCCAAGGAGCCACGGAGATTGTCCATCAAGCCAGAGGCCAGGGAGAGTGCCGGGGGAGCTATCATGCGGGCCTGCAGAGATGGGCCAGCACCCTCAACAATTTAGATTTCTGCTCTTTTGGGGTCTGTGGAAGAGTGGGTTTCTGAGTAAGGAGAGAATGGATAAAGCAGTAAGCAGACACCTCTCCCAGAACTCTAAACCCAGGACAGGGCCGACACCTTGATTCTCTGGGATTTCAGGGCTCTTGCAGGAGGGAGCCAAGACTCAGAGTTCTCCCCACCATCAACCTAGAGATGAGGGGGCAGCCACATTGCCTCGGACCAGCTCAACTCAATGTGACCCAATATGCCAGAGGCACCACCTGTCACCAAGACACTGTCCTTTGCCCTGGGGGGGAGTGGCTTTTTCACAGCCTAAGTCACCGAACGCCTTCCATTATGTGGAAAATCCCAAGTGTGTGCCCAGCTCCTGCTCCATCCGTCCTCTCCAGGGAGTTCTCACTTCCTGTCTCAAACCTTAGAGGTACACACACACACACACACACACACACACACACACACACACATATATATATATGAGAGAGAGAGAGACAGAGAGAGAGACAGAGAGAGAGACAGAGAGAGAGAGAGAGAGAGAGAGAGAGAGAGAGAGAGAGAGAGAGAGAGAGAGAGAGAGAGAGAGAGAGCTCTATTTTCCCAAAGGGGTCATTTGACAAAGACAAAAATAGCTCAGGGAAACCACAGAGGAGTCTGTGTTTCTGGCAAGAATCTCCGCCCCCTCCACGTGCCACTTGGCCAGTTCATTTTGTCCCACCCACATGTGGTACCACCAGGGCATGAAAGCACACAGCCACTGAAGTGCTCCTCCCTGCCCCCTCTCCCTCTCCGTCCCATACTGTTCATCCTCTCCCGGTGAACTCCCTAAAATGTAGGGAAAGGATAGGCATTCCGCTACAGAATTATGGGGTGTCTAGGGCAATGCTAACTAATACAAATGATCGTGTTCAGTCTACCAAGCACCTTCTCCTCCATTCCAGCCACCACTCACTTCATTTAGTGTCTATTATAGCCCAAGAATGGCCACTCACTCCAATATGGTGGTGGGGAAACTGAGTCACAGGGGACTGACTGATCAGCTTTCCCAAGGTTATGCAGCAAAGGCCTGTATGTCAGTAGCTGATGTCAGGTGTCAGGACCCGAGAGCACTCTGGTGACAGTTGGGCAGAAGTCACACTGTTGCAAGGAGCATCCTCACACACTGTCACCCAAGGCTCTAAAATGATGCCTCTGAGTGTGCCTATCCTTGTTGCTGTGTTCCTAGAAATAAGTAGTGTGATTTTCTGAGCAATACTACATCTGAAATCTACATTGAAACAGAAGACTGTGACATTGGAGTCAGTGAAATATATACATGGTATTCCTGGAGCCAACCTATTCAGCCGTGTAAGCTTTCATAAGACAACCCTCTCTCTGGAGCCTAATCTGTCTGACTATGAAATGCTAGGAGAGGTGCAGTCAGGGCTAAGCAATTTTGCTTCTGTCAGCCTCCTTCTACCTGTGGAGACTTGTATGGAGTTCTGAGCTAACGAGGTAGAATATTCTCACCTCAGGTCCCATCTGAAATTACACATCAACTTAGGTCATTGTCAAATTAAGAAATTCAAAGCTAAAAGATATCAGTGGAAATCAAGCGTTTGATTTCCGTCTCCAAAGGTCAAACGAACTATTATAAAGATATTAAGGGGCAGTGAATCGAGCACTCATTGCCAAGCAGTAACACTTCCTGTTTATTGGGAAGACGTGATGTACAAAAGTCTTTGATTGCAAAGATAGATAAGCTTGGGGCCCTGGCTCAGTAGAGAATGTTGGTGATCACTTTCTCTGCCCAGATGATCCAGCTATGTTGAAACCCTTGAAGACTAAATGGTTAAAACCCCACAGACAGAAGGTGCTGTTGGGAAACTTAGTGCTTTTGTGAAGTGAGTTCTCTGACACATGTCTGGACAGGGAAGGTTACAAAGACACACTCTAGTGTGAAAGAAGGGTGTTGCCAACTGCCCTCTTCCCATTCCTCCTGCTCCACACCCCCAAGAGATACTTCTCTTGGACTATTCAGGTCCTGGGGCTTCCTTGTCCTCTGACTCGTAGTACTCGTGGCTGAGGAACTGGGAAAGAAAGGCACAGAGTGTTTTTGCCTTCAGCTTCCTGCCACACAAGCTGTAACTTGGCAGGGCTGCCGTTTTCTATCTTTGTGACACCCCTGTTGAGCAACCTCTTTCTCTTGACTCCAGCTCTCACCTTCATCCACCAAGTAGGTTAACTGGGAGATGAGGCATGGTGGAGAGGAGTAAGGAAGTGCATCAGGCTAAGGAGGGCAGCATCACGAGACATGAGGTTTGGCACGAATGTGCTTGGATGAGCTGCTGGGCTCAGAGCTCTAGGAAACAGAATGAGCCTGGGAGTTACCCCACCTGAGCAGGGAGAAGGCACGGCTCCCACCTCTTCAAATGTGGTGGCTCAGCAACAGGGCTAATTCTACCAACAGCCCGTTCCCTGTGGCTCCCTCAGCTACCCACACCTCATGAGTAAATCCGCCCTTCATCACATTGTTTTCTGTCACCTCCTGGAACGCACTGCCATGTCTTTCTTGCCCTGACTCTTGCAGGAGTAAAGGACAAAACCCTCCATGTTTTCCTACATTTCTCTGTCTGTAGGACCAGATGCTGTGTCCCACCCACACTCCTGTCACCAGCCAAGGCTTCTTCAAGCTGCTGTGGCTGTCTGTCTGAAGGGCTTTCTCCTGAGTGCCTCACACAGACCAGGCCATATGAACAGCTCTAAGTGGAAGGCTGAGGGAAACTGGTGATGATTTCTGGGCCTTTTTGATCCTGGGGTAGGATGACCCCAAAGCTTCTATAGTTTTCTAGAGATGCAATTCAAGCTACTCACAGCAACAAGCTACTTATTGGTGTATCTTGATTGCCAGCCCTCTTGGTCCTGAACTACTTCCTGACTTACTCCTCTCCCCATTAACCATGTTTGTATGAATACAGCCTACTTAGGAAGAAAAGAAGGCATCATTAGTCCAGAGTTTTTTGAGGTTCATCCAGGGCAGTTGTTTTTCAGCCTCCTCTGGAGTTATCAATAGCAGGAGAACATGGCAATAACCTCAGTGAGCCAGACATAAAGGGAAAGAATAAGGTTTCACTGTCTACACCTCCATTGGCTCAAGGACTTCCCACCAGGCTCTACTCCCTAAAGGCCCACAACACCTCCCAGGGACATTATAAACCTTCGCATATGGAAGACACACCCAAACCACACCGAGCGCTGTCCTGACTCTTGATAGATTCGCTTCCTAATGAAATCACCGCCTTTGAAACTCTGCCTCAGACTGTGCGTCATGAGAACTCAAACCAAAACACCTGGGACATAGATGACAGCCCATCTAAACAGGCCAAATAGGCACCGTGAACCCTTGATGATCAGGCCTCTGCTCAATGCCCATTTCCCCCTCCTCTTCTGCCCTGCATGACTTCTTTCTAGCCACAAGCCACGCTCAATTATAGGACATTCTTGGAACACTGCTTAGGTTTTCTGGCCCTCGGCCATGCTGTCCTGTCTGCTGGGAACGCCTTCACCCACCATCCCAGCATCTACCTACCTCCCACTTGTCTTTAAGGCTGCCGTCTTTCCTGACCACCTTTGGCCAGCAGACACCAAAACCAAGAGCCATGGACACTATTTTGATGATGTCTATTTTTCTCCCACTAGACTATAACCTCCGGAATGCAGGAACGTTCTTATTTACCCTTAAATCCCTGATATTGTTCACACAGAGTAGGTTTTTAAATAAGTGCTTGATTAATGGATAAACAAAATTAGTAAATGAGTAGAACATTTAATGTAGGAGGGGTACAAGGGTTCCTCTAATGGAGTAAAATACAGTGGGTATTCTGAGGAAATTGTAAACCACTTTGTGTTCTGATGGAGAGGGGGAAATGGCAGCATTACTTCTTTGGATAGAGATGAGTGTTGATTGTGAAGGTCATGGGGGAGGAGAAAGCTAACTAGAAAGACAGGAGGTGACAAGGAGCAGGGAGAGGAAGCCTCCAGAGACAGTGACCCTGAGGCTGTTTCTGAACCAACCTGGGAAAGAACAGGCCAGCAAGACATCTGATGCTGAGCGGAGGGTCTGGACCAATGGGGCATGTAAGTGAGGTGTGTCCTTGACCAAGTAGAATCCCAAAGCTGTGACTTCATGCATTGTTTAATCAGCCTCCCCTCCCCCTGCACTGCCATCTTTCCTTCCTTCCTCAGCTTCCTCTGCTACTGGGTGAGGCTTCCTGTTAAGTCATTCTGAGAACTGGAGTTTTCAGAGCTTTCGAGAGTAGGAAAGCTTGCCAGCGAAACCTCCACCAATGGTCCCCCATTGACTTCCCAGAAGCTGTGACTGGCCATGCAACACTTGTGTGTTTAGGAGAGGATGACGGCTGACTGGGAGGTGTCCTCTACACATTCAGGGTGTCCTCTGCACAGCTTTCACAGCTACTCAGGAAAAGGACAACTCCACTTATTTGTTAACAAACTCAGGCTGTCACCACCAGGATGCTGGCTAGAACCTTGATGACTCATTTCCAGGATGGAGCCCGCTTGTAAAGGAAAGTGCCCTGATCTTTTATCTCCCAACTACAACGTTTTGAAAACTTGAGAAGGTGCATGAGTATGTGTGTCTATGTAAAATCTGGAAGTGAAAGAAACTCCAATTTAGGGGATAACTTTAGCATCAAACTTCACATGGTAGCGTATGCTGATCTGAACTAATGGGAACTTAGTATTTTATCTACAAGTAATTATTTATACTTTTTTAAAAAGAGTACTGAAATACCAATGTGTTTTATTACAGGGTTCTATCCTGTACCCTGGTAAGCAGCATTGCATCATGGAAATCTTAGGTATACTGTTAGACACTGTATCATTCTAGAATAAAAAAAATATATTCAGGATTGTGGAACACATTGGACTCAGAGGGCACTTAGCAGATTACGGGGTGAGTCTACATAAAGTATGGTCAGATTCATTTCAGAAGGTTGCAATTTTGTGGAAGTAGGAGTACGGTAGGTAGATACTACCACTTCTGACTCAGCAGCCCCTCTCCAGTTCTTTCAGAGCTGTACCCCCATCACTTTGCTTTCAATGGGAGTTGATAAATCTGAGCCTGGAATACCCTTGCAATACACTGGGCTCAGATCAAGAGACTGATCTGACCTTTGAAGACTGGCTGCCTCTGGTGGAGACACTTGGTTTTCTAGTCTGTAGTCTTCCCATCTGGAAGAAGAGACCAGTCTTCTTGCCTTTCTTCAGAGCAAGCTGTAACGATGAAACCAAGTGGATGTGTGTAAAATGCCCTAGAACCTACAAGGGAATGAATGCAACAATTCTAAAGAAAAGGGACCGTGCAGTTACTCCTGATAGCCTCCTCTGACTCTGTGCACAAAGGGGCATAGGCTTTGTTTAATGCAAAGTATAATGACACCCTGTGCTGAGGCCCAAGCTGGAAACAGGATGTCTGAAATGCCCAGGCAGGCTTCTTTAGTTTGTGTTTGTCTACTTGGGGATGTTGTGGACCTCCGACGCCTGCGCTTAATTTCTTGGGTGTGTCTGAAGCATACACTTTTGTGCTTTTAGCATCCCTCATGACATGTTATCATCTGGATTTGCTTCTCTTCCACACTCTATCCCATGTTTTGATGCCTTAACGTCACAGTCTTCCCAAGTTCATGCAGCTGAACTTTCTAGCAAGTACCTTGCCACTTTCAAACATCTTTCACTCCCTCATGTCAACACTATGTCTAAGCAAGCATGCCCCACAGATGGTATCTACAAATAAGAGACTGTTGCTTTGAGTTTAGAGAAATTGAGGTCAACATTCAGGGTCGAGAATTCACCAGACATTCAACACTTTCTTCTGCTTGAATCGTGTGAGCCTGGCCCTCTAGTCCCATCTTTTTTCAGGGAGGCTCCAAAGCAGCACATGGGTGTGTCTCACACAGGAGAACAATCAACACGGTTAAGTTACTTTGAGTTCCTAGTTGATTTTCCAGAACTCCCTCTTCCTATCCCAAAATGCAGCTTTCTGAGCAACTCATTCAGGGTAGTTAAATGCTACAAGGGTGGTGGTATACTTGAAGAAACCAGACACATTCTGCAAAGAAAAAGGCTTTCACGTATAAATGAATAATTAACGCATTCAGCCTCCCAACAACCCTTGCTGTTTGCATCTACCCAACCCAAAGCCAAGACAGATTTTGTTGTTGTTGTTGTTGTTTATGCTTTTTGAACTTAGAGAGTTGTTCAAATTCCTTTCATCCCTGGAGTTTTGTTGTATTGAATGTGTACTAGAACTAAAAAGGATGTTTTACAGTGCATTGACAGTATTTTGAAATACAAAATTTGGTCAGGCTAATTATAATAATTGTTTTAAATTATGGTAACTTGGTATGGTTTTCTTTATTCTTGAGAATGCATAGTTATACCTTTTATTTTAAAAAAAAAAGGAGTTAATCTTTTTTCTTTGATTGTTTGGTGTGGTTTTGTTTGTTTGTTTTCATGACAAAGTTTCCCTCTGTGTTCCTGGCTAGCCTGCTACTTACTATGGTATTTACTGGCCTCAAATTCAGATAGTCCTTTTGCGTCATCTTTCCTAGGAGTTTATGGCCCTTACATAGCAGAGGACAGAACTCTTTGTAGTATATACAATAACCTATTGTTAGAATCTAGTTCGGCATACTGGACTTGGTATAGTCCCTTTCCCCAAAGGCCTCTACCTGAGAATTAAACACAACTGGAGTTCATGTGATCAGGACTCTCTTCATTTTACCCAGGTTCAGCCTACATGCTTGCAGAGGCTAAGGAACAGTTATGTTAGGACTTATATGTCATGTACCTTAGTAGCAACTTCCCAATGGACTCCACAGTACAAAAACAGTCAGTCATGGGCAATAGGGAAGTCAGCATGTGGGCATGACTGTCTTCTAGTAAAACTTCATCTACAAAGACAGGTGCTGTGTAGATTTACCGGATTTACGGAGAAGCTTGTGGCTTGTTTTAACAGAGCGATTGCCACATTGTGCTATAATTAGCTTCCAGTTGCTGGTCTTCTCCATAAATTCTTGCATTTCTTCCACTGGAGACAACTTTGTCTATCATTTTCAAAAACGAGTGTCCAATCACTACATAACCCATCAGAAGAATGACTTATTTAGACAAGTGTCATTAGTGAATAGTGATAGAAGTGGGGGAAATCTAATGAGAAATGGGATAGTTACATCATATCCAAATGCTAGTAACTCCCCATTACACACCTGCTAATGCAAAGAATAAACTGATTTTACAGGAGTATTTTCCAGGACTGGATCCTACCTTCCCAAGCAAGTGATCAAAGCTATTTTGTGACTTTCACCAGTCCATGGACTTAGAGCATCCCTACTAAAGCTAAGTAATCCGCATCCAGTCATAAAATTCACCAAGCGAACACCAACTGAGGACACTGTAGACAGTGTTGAACCCGTTCTCTCCACAAACACCAATGCTATGAAAAATAAGGATGTGAGAACTAGGCCAGAACGGAAAAGAACAGGGTGGGAAATGTGACCCATGAATGCATGTATCTAAGACGCTACGTTAATAAAGGAAATTAGTAGGGAAATTGGCAACTCTAAAATAGATCTATAGCTGGAAAAACATTTTGTATCAAAGTGAATGTCCAGATTTTGACCATTATCCATATGAGTCATTACTTTCAGCACAGTCTCTCCAGCACCAAAGTACCTAATCCTCTTAGCTTGCCTGGGACAGTGAAGCCTCCTGATACAGGGATTTTGAGGATGTAGTCTCATAAATGACACTGGACTCACAATAGGTTCAGAACCAAAACATGCAGTATGGGTGTGCACGTGTGTACAAAACAAATTTAGTCACCGTTAACACTTGATACATAGTAAAATAGTCCATACTATTTCTGTAGCTTTTCCCATATCTGATATCATACTAAAATTAAAGACAGGAAGGAAGAGAGTTTAATTCTATCTCGAGAAATGTCCTCCAAAGCTGACAAAAAAAATGTGCTTTTTGCATCATGGCAGTAAACAGCCACAAAAAGAGCCGCACCGGACTTCAGCCCTGCAAAGCGAAGCATTGCTCAAATATCCCGTATCCTCCATCCTACGTTCCACACCGCTTCGTCATCTGAGCTCAAATGAGAGTCTTGGTTCCGAATACCATCTTTCTAGACCTCAGAGTAAGAGACTAGTTGGAATACGATTGACAATCAGCTATTAGGTAACCACTGATTGTATGTTGGTCACTTTCTCCTGGGAGAAAAATACTCGTTTTCACTCCTACCACCTTGGAGGGATTGTTAATAACCTCCTTGGAGAGAAGACTGGGAAAAAATAAGTCATAGGGCAGTTACATCAGTCAGCCAAGGGTACACAGCTGCAGTGTGAGCAGAGGCATAGGATCCAAAGCAGCTCCAAGTAATGGAAGACAACGCAATGGTCACCACTGGGGACAGTGAAACAGTGTGTCCTTCCCTTCAGCTGCATACGAAGGAACTGTTTAAGAGGCAGAGGCAGGGTTACCAATGACATACTGTTGAGTCAAAACAGACGAGTTCCACTGGGTCTGTGCCTTTTGAATTCCTCCATGCTGAGTCATGTTTAATTTCCATAGCAGTGTGTGTACAAGCAAATGCACACACACAGTTTTGCATTAACAGAGGCGTCAAGGACAAAGTCTCTTAAAGTTTACAGTGCATAGGAACCACTGTCTAGACGTGGTAAACTAATAATAATAATAATAATAATAATAATATAATAAAGAACAATAAAGCAATTAAATGAGTAATGTTAAGGACCCCTGAGCACCTAGAATCTTGGAATATCCACAAACCATGCTGTTCCAAGTAGTTTCACCTTACAAAGCAGGAATGTTACCTCAACAACATTTTACATGTGTAAAAATCATCTCTATTGTTTGGAAAAGCAAGTTAGAAGGTAAGTAAGTGCCTCGAGGCCAAGTCCTGCAAAATGTCCCCTTCCTAGATGTGAGACACACACAAGGGGAGGGTTAGGGTTAGTTCGCTTGTATGCAAAGCATCTAGGAAGGGGGCTGTGGAGTCTGGGAAGATGTGAGTGCCAGGCAGAGAGGCTTTGGACATGCAAAGTCAGGGTGTGGCATCCTCAGACAGCCACTGGCAACAGGACGGTGGAGATGGGCAGTAACTTGCTGGCTCCCAAGACAGCAGGGAAGCTGGACACCCTTTTCCTCATGTTTGTGAGAAGTATGCTTTCTTCGCTGCATATGCGTGTCTATACCAGTTCTGCTTCCCAGACAGCTCTAATTTTATCAGATACTCCTCTCAGCCTCGATAACCCCTCCACCCTCTGGCTGCTCCTCAGACCCCACCCCCACCCCCAAATCTGTCACGATTCAGCTGCTCTGAATCTTCCCTTCCCTCTACCCGGATTATGCTCTCCCCTCACGTACCTACACGACTTTCCTCTTCAACTGAAATTCCTTGCCCAATGTGGCTGCCTCAGTCAAACATGGCAACCCTCAACATTTCCCTTCTCAGCTTTGCTTTCATCTCAGGTCTCACTGTACCTACCACACTCTACCTAGCACACACCTTAATTGGGGATAGTGTTTGCCCCCATTGTACTGTAAGCATCATCAGTTCTGGGAATCTATTTGTTTTTACAGCTGTATTTTCAGTGTTCAGAGGAACTCCTGGAACTTAGCAGACATAAAAAAAAAAAAAAAAAACCTCTATTTACTGTACATGAACTGGGATCATTCTACTTAGATTTCTGTGAGTCCAATCTCTGTGTTTCATTGTGTAGTCATGCACCGAGTCTCAGTGTGGCACACGGAGAAAAAACTTTTGCCAGGAAATGGAACCCTCCAGCTGTCCATCAACAGGTGAATTGATGCAGAAAATGTGCTCCATGTACACAATGGAATTTTATTCAGCTATAAAGAGAGATGAAGATTAAACTACTAAAGTAAGCCAGACTGCAAAAGACAAATACTTTATGTTTTAGCTCAGATAGGGAAAGTGTGTGCGCGCCCGTGTGTGTGTGTGTGTGTGTGTGTGTGTGTGTGTGTGTGTGTGTGTGTTTAGGGATGTGTTTCGGTTGTTTAGGTGTGTATCTGTGTGTTTAGGGTGTGTGTGTGTTTAGGATGTGTGTGTTTAGGTGCGTGTGTTTAGGGGTGTGTGTGTGTGTGTGTGTTTAGCTGTGTCGGGAGGAGTGGGAAGTATTTAGGGGTGTATGTGTGTGTTTAAGGGGATGTGGGGGAATATTGGTGTTTAGGTATATGTGTGTATGTTTAGGAGTGCGTGTGTGGGGTATTCAGATTCTGTGTGTTTAGAGGTGTGTGGGGAGTGGGACTTGATGGGTGTGGGTGTTTAGGTGGGGTAGATGGGGGCATTTAAGAGAATATGTGTGCATTTAGGGGTGTGGGGGATTATGGGTGTTTAGGTGTGAGGGATGAGGCTGTTTAGGGGTGTGTGTACATTTAGGGTGGTGGATGTAGATGTTTAGAGTTATGGGGGTGTTTAGGGTCGTGTATATCAATAACTAGAACAGGGATCATGAGAAGCAAGGAAGATATCTTGAAAGAGTGGGGAGAGAGGACAGTGGAATACTCGAGACATGATAGCAGAAGTGGGGGTTATTTGGGGAAGGGACAGAACCAACCAGAAAGACACAGGGAATATGGGTGCAATTGGGGAAAGAACACATCTAGAGTGAGGTATAATGACATGTTTACATGAACTATACCGTAACAAAACCCATTAATTTGTATGCTTACTTTAAAAATATAGGATCACAAGTTTTAAATTTCATATATTTAATACATGAAGTGCCCATTCAAATGTTCTAAAGGTTATCTGGGTATATGGCCCATCAGTGAAGAGCATTGGCTCAGTAAGTATGAGGACATGGCCCATGCTTCTGTAACCCCCAGTGCTGTGATGTGTGTGTGTGTGTGTGTGTGTGTGTGTGTGTGTGTGTGTGTGTGTATGTGTGTGTAGCAGGAGGATCACACAGGCTTACTGGCTGCCAGCCCAGCCTCAGGTCCAGTGAGAGACCTGTCTCAAAGGAGTAAAGAGAAAACTGACAAAGAAAAGCAACTTCCTCTTCTGGCCTCTGAACACTGCACACCCAAGTGCACACACATAGCACTCACAAATGCACATTACCCCCTAACGTGCGCACACAAGTGCAACACACCCCCACATGCACAGACAAGTGCAACACCCCCCACACACACACAAGTACATGTCCACCTTCCCATGCACACAGACACAGAAAAAAAATGGAAAGTTGAGATATGAAAAATTAAAATTATTTAATTTAGTTTAAAAAAATAAAAGAAGTCCTCAGTTTCAGGTGGGATGAATTTCGTGTCCTTGGCGTGCTTCCTTTTTGAAGGGCCCACCTTGTATCTTAGCAAAGATATTTAAGTGTTTACCTTCCACATGAAACATGATTTTGGCTGAAGCCGTCTTCAAAGGAATATCATGGCTCTGCTTTGAAATCACTTGGCAGCATGCAGCGTGACTCATGTAATTTACATCGGCTCCGACTCTCAGCAGCCATCAATTCTTCTCAAGTGAAGCATAATCTAAACTAGAACCTGCTTTCAGATGCAGTTACACTTTTATGAGCAATCAATTAATTTGTTCTGTGATATTCGTCCATCTAGTTAAATGCCTGTGGAGCTGGAATTCACTGTCCCGAGTGTAATTTAAAGCAATCACTGCTTTCTTTTGAAATCTGGCCATGTTTAAGGGTTGCTGTCCTTTCATCCGGCCTTGGCCTTGAACCCATTAAGTCTCCTGGGTTGACTTCCCCGATGGGAGTGAGTGAGCAAAACCAATTCTCATTTCACTGAGTGTCAGTGCAGGTCCTGGGTTGGTAGAGGAGTCGTGATAACGTTCTGTGACCGTGGCAGAAGTCACAAAATCAAGGCATGCCTCACCACAGTGATGCTGCAGCCAGATCCCCCACCCACTCCTCCTACCCAGCCCACCCAAGTTCCTGGGAACTGATGGCTGGGGGACTGTCCCCTTGGTATACCTCCTCTCTCCACTTCTACCACCGACGCCCCTGGGTCCTGTTGGCAGACATGTGTTCCTGGCATTTTATGACACTTTAGTAGGATTCTGTTGACTCGTGTGAGGCGAGAGGGGGAAGTGTTCTGTATCAGAGACCACATGGGGAAACAGATCAGTTAGTCACATCATATGCCAAGGCCCGCTGTTGACTGCAGAAGAGAAACTTAATCACAGAACCCCAAAGCTGTCCCTCATTTGTAATGATATTGCCTCGGTGGTTTGTCTTCTGCTTAAGCTGTCAGCTGCTGAGGTTTTCCTGTTGCACTCTGGCACAGGCTGGTTTATCGACCACCAAGGTGGCTTCTGGTTTCAGAGGGAACATGTTTCATTCCTAGCCAGTGCTATCTACAGAAAATCTTACAAAACCGAAAGCTAGAGACTGTTCTAGTGGACAGATGTCACCCAGAGCCATCAGATCATTTTATTTGTTTTTCTTGCTAACACAGCACGGCTTTGAACCCACACTGTAAATAAAAGAGACAAGAGCATGAAACTACACTTGCGACTTCCTCCCAGAGTGCTGACATTTCCAAGTCACACATGTTTTCTTAAACAAAATTTCATAAAGATATATCTATTAAAAAAATTAAAAACCCCAAACCTGTCTTTAAGGGTTTGGCATTGTGACACAGTCCTATAATCCCATCAGTACTCAATAGAAGCAGGAGAACTCAGAGTCTGAGGCCAACCTGAGTTACAGAGTAAGGCCCTTTCTAAAGGACAAACAATCAACAAGCAAAACAAACAATAGAAACCCCCCACAAGCTTGCCTGTGGGCTCAGGGAGGGCCCTGCAGCATGCGCTGTGTACACCCCTTTATAAAAGACGCACCTTGGAGAGAAAAAATTGAGATATGTGTGTGTGGAACCCTTTATCCACATCGGTCAGCAACGATCTACAACATGCAGGCAATAGTTTTAGTAGATATTTGCCAGTGATAAAAAGAGCAGTTGATAGAATTTAAAACATGCCACACCCTTTCAGGGGTGATGAGAGATATCTACTTCTCCCCTCCCACCTCCTTTTTCCCGTTTCCTTCTCCTGGGTAGCCTTTCCTTGGGAAGACACCATTCTCACTGGTGATCTGTATGGGGGCTAGCCCTACTCAAGAATAGGCTCTACCCAAACCAGTCAACACATCTTCCTTATCGCACTGATTGGTCAGGGTCAGGTCAGTCACCTTTGGAAGGCGGGGCCTCGCTGCAGGAAGTCAGTCCCTGGAGGACTGGCCTTATTAGCTGGCCACCTTCTTCCTGCATCCTCTCCACTTCCTAGTTTGCTGAGGCGTGAGCAGTCCTGGACATTCACTCCTGCCACAATGAACCCTGCCATACCTTCCCCACGACAGTGGACCTTGATGTCTAAAATCCTGAACCAAAACGAGTCCTTCTTTTCTTGAGTTGTTTCTATCAGGTGGTCTGTCTCAGTAACAAACGAGGAAAGTAACCAGCAAAAATACACACTTTATACAATTACTGTGATGCCAAGGAATACAGGTCCGTGGCAGAGCATGGTACAAGTTTAGCTTTCCCTAGGCGTTAGCTATTAGTAATGAACGTATGTAACAATACCCAGCATGTTGGAGTGTTTACTGTGATGCACTCAATAGGAGCATCCATTTACTCTTCAGCTATCAGTGTCCCTTACCGTTTTCAAGTGAATATCACCTACGAGAAGGAAACACAGTGTTACTTCCAACCATGCCTGCAATTCCTAAGAAACTCTACTTATGAGGATAGCAGAGTGTTGCAGCTATAGCGACTTCTCACCTCTCAACGTGCCTTTCAGATTTCTCCATTTGAGTCATTGTCACAGTTGATGCTGACATGACCCTTGTTGGATGGGATTTAGCTCCTTAGTCAGCAGCCCTAACAATACACCCAGTGAAGTCTGACCTAATGATGTTTCAACACTTCCAACCCTGTTGGTAGGCAGAGAAGGCTCCTGCTTTCTCCTGGTGGAAGTTAGTGCTCCATGCTGGAGAGATGGATGTTTACATTGGTTCAGGGTGTGGGCAGTGACGTAGATTGAGGGACTGGAGGAGAGTACATTATAATTAGCAATAAAAGATAAACACTTCCTGGGAAATAATAATCATTACAGCACAGGAAGGAACCTCCCAGCTGTGTAACCCAACCCCCCCACTGAGACGAGGGAGACGGAGGCTAGCCTCTAAATGGGTTACATAATTTTTTTTGATGAAGTTTCACAACCTCTTTTTATGAATTATTAATGTGCTCATTCGTTTGTATTATGGGGAAAGGTAAGTAATTTTTAACTTTTAACCACAACAGGTTGGCCTTCCCATGATGCTTGCTGATGTTCCAAAGCCAACTCAATCTACAGCCTGACTTCTATTCCTCATCACAGATTCAAGAGACAAGTTACTCACCAACATGGAAAGTACTTATTTTCACTTTCCCTAGGTTAAATCCCTCAACTATAAATATGCTTCTACCTCAAGGATTTCACCTGAATCACCAAACCCATCAGCCCAGGGGCTAAAGTGTGGGCTGGAACCCACCTGCTCCGCTGTGAGTCAAGCCAGTGGTTTTCAGGGTGGAGCTTTGTGAGTAACTGAGGATGCCCAGCACACCTGGACCTGAAGCCCAGCACACCTGGACCTGAAGATCCTGGTTCTGAAGATGGCTTCTCCAGAACTATGATGGGAGAAATGGAAAGCATCCAAGAGGCAGGTTGGAATTCCCCAGCACTAGTCCCAGTCCTGGCTCCTGCAGTCCTGCAGTAGGCTGCAGCGCCCGGGAGAGGCATCAACTACCCTGAGCCTCTGTTTACTCCTTTATGAAACAGGCCTCTGGCAGAGGACCAAAGGGCTGTGTGGACACGAGTGCCGCCCATTCTGATTGCTGTCCCTGGGTAGACCATGTACGTCAGTTGGGGACATTAATTTTGGCCTCCCGGAATCGAGCCTCAGAAACCTTCAATGGAGGCCAACTGACCTTTGAACCCTAGCTTGGCCTGAAGCACTTTTGTGCTGAAAGATTATCAAATCTGTTTGCTGATTTCAAATCGTCTTTGGACTAGCCTATTACGTGGATGACAAATTCTTGATGAAATGGTGTCTGTAAAACCATGTTGTGATGTTGCTTTCCAAGTGTGACCAAGAACAATGCTGGAAAGCTGTGTGCTTTGTAGTTCGTCACTTCCTAAACTTGTTTCTGTTCTTACTAACACAGGACACGTGGTTTAGTTTTTCTGTACATCAGGGTCCTCACTCATGCTATGCCGTTCTCTTCTCTTTGTTTTTAACTGTGAGAGTTGAAGTGTCCGTGACTGCCCCAAATTATTCCAAAAACAGCGACAAAATCATTCCAGAGAAGGAAGGGAACTTAGAAAGCATCCTGTCCTAAATACACACACTCACTTTCTCTTTCTGTCCCTGTCTGTCTCTCTGTCTGTGTCTGTGTCTCTCTTGTTCCCTCCCCCCTCCTGTGTGTGTGTGTGTGTGTGTGTGTGTGTGTGTGTGTGTGTATCTGTGTCTGTGTGTGTTTGTGTATATGTAGAGGTCAGAGGGCATCCCCTGGTATTATCCTATAAGTACTGTCCACCTTTCCATCCAGACAGGGGTTTCTCACTATCCAGAAACTTCGATCTCCTGGGACTCCAGGAGAGACTGGCTGGCCAAAAAAGCCCCAGGAATCCTTCTGTCCCAGGACTTCCAAGCATACTCTGTCACACACAGCTCCTCGTACTTGCAAGGCAAGCACCTACTGACTGAGCCATCCCCTAGCCCCTTGAAGATCACTTTCTATAGCTGGAAAAATAGCAAAGGAGTTCAGTGATTTGCCTGAGGCCACTTAGCAACTGTCTGAGCTGAAATCAATACTGGCCAAACTCAAGTTTTTAAAGTCATGCTCAGCCCTTTCTGTAACTCATCTTCAGGATCATGGGGGAGGGAGGGCAATAGGGGGACGGACAGGGAGGGAGGGACAAAGGAAGCTGCCACTGACACACATACATAGAGAAACAGGATAATCTGATCACGGACCAATGACAATTATTAATCAGAGGAAGTCTGAGGCTGAGCAGGCTAACATCAACTATGCAAGACAGAAGTTATTAGCAGCCACAGAAGTTATTTCTTCCTTTTATTTTTTTTTTTAATTAGGGCTAAATCTTGCTGCTGTGTTGGCAGCATTTTGTGACATATATAGAGTCCTATTCACTATCAGCTCTTGGGGACAGTGTGTGTATATGGGGGGTGGCACTCTAGAATGACATCAGTAAGTAACACAGGGGCAGTTCAGCATGTCCCCACAGAGACTGGGCTGTGGATTCTCCTTAACACCCTGCCCACATCTGCAAGATAGTAAAATACCACCCAGAATGTAATTCAAGGCATGGATTTTCATTCTGTTCTAGCTAACTGGCCTGAAGCAACCAAGACCAGCAAATAGATTTCTACATGAAACCAAGCCTCCAGAGAGCAGCACTCTCTACCACATTTGAATTTGGAGGGGGGAGTTACATAACTGCTTCCTCAACCCAATAAACCTTTGCAAATCATCCCTCGGTTTCATCTCTGAATAAACAAGCCTATTGACAAATGCAAATGTCCTTGTTTGACCAGGACTCAGGGACAGTACGCTCGACACCTCAGCAAAACTTTAGCCAGCAATCCCCAGACTGTATCAGTTTTACTTTTGTTTATTCATTTATTTAGTTTAACAGTTTGGAGATTTGCACATGCTAGGCAAGCACCCTACCACCGAGCTACACCCACAGCCTTTATTGTGATTTAATTGTATTTATTCTAGACAGAGTCTTGTAGACATGCTCAGGCTGGCCTGGAACTTGCTGCCTGACTGACACAGGCTGACACAGGCTGACACAGGTGACACAGGCTGACACAGGTGACACAGGCTGACACAGGCTGACACAGGTGACACAGGCTGACACAGGTGACACAGGCTGACCTCACAGTCTGCCTGCCTACATCTCCTCCATGCTAACACTGTGCTTCTGTACTGCTGCACCTCAGTCATCTGCTCTTAAACTTGACTGGGCAATCTTCGAAGTAACTTTTTTTTTCTTTTTAAACTTAATTTACTTACTTATTTGGTATCCTGACCACAGCCCCTCCTCTCCTCCCACTCCCTTTCATCTTCCCTCTGTACCCTGCCACCCAATCCATTCCTCCTCTGTGTTCGCTGAGATGGGCATCAGCAAAACACAGCATATCAAGCTACTATATCAAGCACCTTCCCCTTGTATTCAGGCTGAGCAAGGCAATCCAGCATGAGAATATCCATTACTTTAAATGTGTGTGACATCCTACGTCTGCAGACCAGACATTCCTCTTGAACTAACATCCACCACACACCAACACTGGCCATGGAGTTGCATGCGGGCCTCACAGAACTCTCAAGCTGTTCAATGTTTGCATATATCTGGGTTCTTAAGCAGTTGTGACCGATGCCATCATCCATCTACAACTGGGCATTTCTGAATCACCCACTGTAGCTTCTTCAATTTACCAGGGTCTGCAATGTTTTCTTTTTTTTTCTTTTTCTTTATTTTTGTCTAAGATTGTACAGAACCAGGACCCTGAGAACCTTCATTCTTAAAACCATTTAAGATGTCAGATTTATAAAGCAAAGAGATCACTTATGAAGTGTCTTTGCGCAGATGCTGGCCATACCCCAATTTGACATCTGACTCCCATGATTCTCTCCTCAAACTGTCTTGTTTGTTTGTGTTTGTTTATGGCTTTTGTGGTGCCTGGATGGAACTGAGGGCCTTATGCATTCTAGAAAAGCATTCTACAACGAAGCTATATTCCCAATCTGCATCCAGGGTTTGGTCTATGAAGACCCTTTCTTCAGAAAAAGAGTAACTTACCTACATGCACAGGTTAGCTTATCCCTCTGTGAATTTGCCACATTCTAGCATCCATCTTCAGTCCTGAAGAAGAAATAATTTTGTTCATGCAGAAGCCCAAAGGGTCTATAACCCATCACAATTTAAGTATAGTTTATCCTTAACTTATTTTTAAGACACAGAGACAAAAATGCCATATGTCACAAAGAGGACAATGGAAACCTTACCTAAGATTCTTTTGGGAACAATAATAAATTATGATGAAAGACTTCCACATCTCAGATGCTATTTTTCCATTCCTATCTTGAAAAGTAAGGGTGTCTGAGTGCAGGCCTGATGGACCTTCTGAATCTGATTCTGGAAATGATAATCTCTTAGAGCAGGAGGCATCATACCCTGTGGGATAAGAGTGAGATGATCAAGAGTCTCATCTTTGCAGGTCACCTTATCTGTATTGAACTACACAGGTCTGTTCTTGAGGTAAGAAAAAGGCAGCTCTAGATAATATATCGGCCTGGAGGCTTTTCAATAAAACTTTATTTACAAAAGCAGATGTAGAAGGCTCAGTGTTGTCCTTGCATTAGTTGCCAAACTCTGTCTTTAACATTTAAAGAGGCTATTGAATGAGAATAATAAGGCTCACAGACCTTCGACATCTACCACACGTGCAGACTTCAAGCTGCTTCAGAAACACAAAATGACTGGTCTGTATTGGTGTTGGTGGTTGTGGGATGATCTCTACATCCTGGACAAGGTCGGGGTGATGTTAACACTTAACAGTAAAAATCAAGCACTCCAAAGGCTAGGTTTTCTCAAGGCACAGGATAGATAAAACACTGGGTTCTTTAAGCTGTGATTTATCTTTCCGTGCAACTCAAAGAGATCAGAGTGTTGGCAAGTGACTGTGGTAAGACAATCTTCTCACCCTGAGGCCTCACTCCATGTGGGAAACCCCTCCCTGATCCTTCACAGGTAGGGTTCTGCTTTTTCTAGAAATGTGATATCTTCAGAATCGCAGGCTCCCGCACTGCATAGGCAAGCGGGTGGTGCCTGCCAGGCTCAGGCTGGTGCTTGTCCAACTAGAGAGAAAGGAAAGATGACGCCTTTGAAGTCTGTCATTGATTCCCTTCCCCAGGCCAGCCAGTGGGGACTCTGCCCTTCACCCCCACACACACACACATTTGAAATATGTAAATATCTTACACTCTTGTTTAATATTTATCTTTACATGCTATTTGGTGAGACCATTCATATTGACACAATAAGCAATACTGGAGGGTCTAGTTCTCTTTTCTTTTCTTTCTTGATGTTTTCAGACAGGGTTTCTCTGTGCAACAGTCCTGGTTGTCCTGGAACTAGCTCTTGTAGACCAGGCTGGCCTCGAACTCAAAGAGATCCACCTGCCTCTGCCTCTCAAGTGCTGTGATTAAAGCCTTGTTCCATCACTGCTGGCCCTCTTATTTTCATTTTATTATCTTTTTTATTTTATTTTACTTAAGGGGAAAAGAAAGAAGCCTGGTATTAGACAAGCCAAAAGCTAAGAAAAGTTAATCACAAATAAAATGATCTTCTGGGTTGACCTAAACCCCTCAAAATTAGTGAGTGCTGAGAGTCACCCCAGGAAAAGCAAACAAGTGGAAACAAGACAGGGGAGACTTTAATCTTCCTGGGAACAAGATATATTCACATGAGCCTGAGTGATCTGATTGTATGGGGCAAAGGAACTGGGCACAGGCAAGGCCCCAGTCAGCAGGAAGGGAAGGAATTTGCTGGGGTTTTTTTCTCTCCTTTTTTATTTTCCAAGAGTCATGTTCATCAAGATATCACAACAGCTAGAAATCACACTTTTCAGTATAGTCAAGCGAGTTTTAACAGGGTTATGGACTTGTGTTTTCCCCATGCCCCCTTTCTGTCGGCTGCTCTGCCCACTCCCAGCCCCTGGCAACTCCTATTCTTCTAGTTTTGCCGTTTCTGGAATGCTTGACAACCATAATCATACCAAGTAGCACGAGAAGTAAGAGTCTGACCTCCAAGAGGAGCTTTTAGAGATCAAATGTCTCTGCGGCATCTTACAGCAGATGGTGCAGCTGGCAAAGAGCTATTTAAAAGTGCCATAGATAATGGGAGTTGTGTAGGTGTGTTATTTCTATACTAAATGTTGTTAACCATTCTGCTGCCTGCTAGTGGCTAGGCAGGCATGTTCCCAGGTCCCTTTAGACAATGAGCCTTCATATCCTTCTTTAAGATGTGGTCTAGTTACCAACTCCTTATTTTTTTTTTTTTTTTTTGGAGTGGCAAAAGGGACTTTGCAGATGTGGGTCAATGATCTTGACGTGATAAGGTGGAGTATTTGGATGGACCTAGCCCAACCACGAAACCTACAAGACGTAGGCAGCATCAGAGAGAGGGACTTAAAAGTGGCTTTGAAGATGGAGGAGGGCACCAGAAGCAAAGGGAATCTGGTGGCCTCTGTGCTAGAGACTCCAGATGAAGTACAGCTCTCATGGTATTAGAGTTCTGACATCAAGACCTGTAATGGTAGTAAGTATATACGATTATGAATCCCAAAGTTTGTGATGTTTTGTCAAAGCAGCAATATACTCTCCAAATATCAATTTTCCATTTTAGGAGTGCTACTTCTGTCCAGGAAAAATTCCCAGGCAAGGCTCATGGAGAACCCATGCTTGACTCCTTACCTCCAGTATACTCAGCTCTATTTTCTAGCTACCTCTTGGAGAATACTCATTTATTTCCAGGGCTATAACCTCTTCTAGGACACTATTCTTGTTTTCTCTAACAGCTTCCTAATTGGTCCCTGTCTCTCCCTTCAGTGTGTTCTTGTCGTCCAAGTCAACATAACTTTCCTAAACTGGAGTATCAGATCATGTCCCAGGCCTCCTAACAATCTTCAATAGCTGCCTGCTGTCTTGGATGCCTTTATTGGCCTGCAAGGCACAGAGCTTGCAGTCTAGGGCACCGACTACTTCCTCAGGCCCTCTTGTTCCCATTCACCTGTTTTTCACTCTCTGCACACCATGCACATTCTGTTTCCTGAACAGAGGACTCTTCTCCTGTCACGGAGTCACTTTGTATGTGACTCTCTTTCTATCAGAAGGATTTAGCCATAGCCTCTATCTATTTGGCTTTGGATTTTGGCTTCCTCTGGAAGTACTTCCCGACCCTCCCAGTGTGTAGTCTGATGCTTTCCCCTCCTCTGTTTTAGTGCTTAGCAAACTACCTTGTGATCACACACCAAATTGTGCCTTCTCAGACCACACCTTGAACTCCACATAACTTCAGAGGAATGGAAGCCAAGCTTGCCCCCCTCCCCCACCCTGCCCAGTTACTTTTTCTGGACAGATGACAATAACTGGAGGGGAGTAGTTTCTCAACAAATATACTTAAAGTCCTGTCAAAGATGCCTAGGGTCAGAATTCAGGAGAGGGAGGGAGGAGGGAGTGAGGGAGGGAAGGAGGGGGTGGTTTCCTTTCACTGGCAGGGTTGGAGAGAGCAGGAAGAGGCACCAGGAGACTTTTAGGAAGCGTGTGTTGTTTGCATTGGCCCTCCTCACTCCAGTCACTGATTGTTTTACACCCCCACCTATCCTTCTGCTAGGTAGAGGTAGGGCTGGGTATCTGAAAACTGTATTTTTTTTTTTTTTCTATTCCCTGGTCAACTTTGTCCAGAGAGGGATCTGAATGCTCAGAAAGCTGTGGCTTGGAGGCAGAGTGCTGGCAAGGGCTGGAGCCTGGAGCAAGCGGCTCCGGGTGTGGCCTCTAGGCTGCGGCAGCTCGCACAGGACATTCAGGCAGCCCCTCTCTGTAACATCTAGAACTGACAAGCAGCAGGTGTAAATTTAGGGCCTCCAATCTATGAATACTTAGGGCACAGCCTCATTTTTGTTCCTCGGCTCTCTCCCTGTTTTCCTTCTTTCAGTCATCCTAGAACCCAACTGCCTACCTACATCAAATTTCTTTAGTCATAACTCTCACAGTGGTTTCCATGCTCCTGCCTGGGTCCAGACTGATACACCCATTGGAGGCATGGTAAAGGCAGAGAGAGAAAGGTCTATACACTAGACCACCATTAGCAAATATCCATAGAGTTTGGGGAGTGGAAAATCTTTCAGTTTGGCCAGAGCACAGAGGCTGAAGAAAAGTATAAGGAAAAAAAAAAAAGCCACAGAAACAAAACAGGTCAGAAACAGTCAAACTCCTGGCAGAAAAGTTTGTGCTGCTTTTAGATAACACTGAAGATTCACTGAGGTCTTGAATTAAGCACCAAGATTGGAAATGGGCATGAGATGATATGTCTGATTGGAACTAAATGCCCAGAAAAGGGGGGGGGGAGATGAAAGGTACAAAGATTATCAGAAAAGTGGTATTCAGAGGCTATGGCACTTTGTTGGGTATGAGTAGGAGGAAACCTCAAAGAGGATCCCACAATCGCCCCCATTTAACTGGAACGTGGGGTCATTCGGTGACATCAGCAGGGCTGAGCAGAAAGGCCTGAGAAGTTGTGGAAGGCAGAAAAGGCATTTGTGTGGCCTCATTTGATTTGAATTCCAACTTTTCAGCTCTTTGCACGGGTTGACAAAGAGGTTAGCTCCACATGCCACAATCTGATAACGCTCCAAGGCGTAAGAGTAGATGAGATCACCAAGGGCGAGAACAGAAAAGCCAGACCTACAATGATGCCTTGTTGGGGGGGGGGGGAGGCAATGGGCAGAAAGAAGTGTTGGAGGCAAGATAGGGGTGGGTTAGAAAGGCTGGTTAGCAGAAAGACTGTTTGCACAGGGGCTCAGACAGCACCATGCTGTGCCAGGAAGGGGAGAGACCATGGAAAGTTAAGAATTGCAAACGCCCACCTCCGAGTCCTGCAACATGTTAAGACTGACACTGGAGGGAAAAGACCAGTAGGGTTTCAGTGACTTAGTGAAGACAGAGAGCCCACATTTCTGAGGGCCGCAAAGCAGCTAAATAGGAAGGCAGGCAATGAGGACGGCGTCTCTCTTCTCCCTGGTGGATCCTTTCCCTTGCCCACTGCACATTCCCTCGGAAGATGCGAGTGCACGTTACACGACACCACCCGATTAAAGAGTAGTCTGGGCCCATTACTGGTCTTATTTATATGACTGACTTCTATATATACTGACTTGTAAGCTTAAGCTTCAGTAGACACAGAGTCCCCGTGCGTGATTAATTGCAGTTTGCCCGGCATGCTGATGAAGTTATAAATTGACATCAAAGACTCTCCGTGCTAGACGCTAACTCAAAGCTCTGAAGGAATTCTAGTGTTTGCTAAGTGAAGGCTGTTGGCCTTGTAACAGAACAAAACACCAGAGCAAGAGTGTAATAGCCCCCCTCCCCCTTTTTTCCCATAGAGGTAGCTTTGTGTTGTGCATTTCACATCCACAGACTCACACTCTCTAGTGAGAGTACTGAGCACTGAGTGTCTCAAACACCACAGTCCTCCTCTGGCTGCAGGAGAGGGGGAGCACTTCCTCTTTAGAAAACTGGCTGAGGTAGAGTTAAGTCTGATGCCTTTGCAAAGATCTCCAAATCCAACTTAATCACCTCTTATGATCCCTTCACAAATCAGAGCACTCCCCTGTAGCTTCTGGAAGGAGGCAGGGAGGGAGTTCTCACACTTGTGCTCAGGCCCACTTCCGCTCCAGCAGCCACTTAATCAAGACAAAATCCTCATAAAATGCAGAACCTGCTAAATCCAGATCTAAATATGTTCATAAAACAGTATCAGCCATTCCAGTTTCATTGTTATGAACAAACAGGCCTGTAAAACATCCAGTCATTGGTGCAGTAGGTGGAAGCAGATGCCATCGTTTATTTAAAGATTAGTTTATTCAACAATTGAAAGGGGGGATGTTGCCTGTTTGACATGGTGTCTTAGGATCTGAGTAGTTTTATTTCAGAAAATAAAATTGGCCTGTCACATTGTTTTCTGAGATTTTGAGTACTTCCAAGCTCATGCTTTGTTTCCTCGATATAAGGAGGTTTTCCCTAAAACTTCCCATACAAAAATGTAGTTGTCAAAGGATAAAATAAAAAGCTCTGGGTTAGCCTCAACCTAACTTTATTGTTCTAACCGCTAACAACAGCGGCAACAGACACAGGCAGCCTTTGATCTCCTTATTATCTTTTCAGCCACAGATTCAACGGAGGATCAAAAATGCTTGGGAAGCTGGGCAGTGGTGGCACACACCTTTAATCCCAGCAATCGGAGGCAGAGGCAGGTGGATCTCTGTGAGTTTGAGGCCACCCAAGTCTGTGGAGTGAGTTCCAGGACGGCCAGGGATGTCACACAGAGAAACCCAGTCTCGAAAAGCAAAACAAAACAACAACAAAAAGCTTGAGGGGGGGGAGGGGACAAAACACAGACTTTCCTTCACATTATTCCAGAAACAATATGGCATAACAGCTAATTTGCATAGCATTTGCATTGCATTAGGTGATGAGAGTAAGTTAAAGATAATGCAAAGGCTTTGGGAAGATGAGAGAACATTATGTGGGAATAGGCAGAGCTTTACACAAGGGACTTGGATACACGAGAGACCGATAGCTTTGCATGTGGCACTGCACAGGGAACCGTTAAAATGCCAGTTAATTTCCACTTCTGGTCTGTCCGGAATTGATGTTTTTCTGGAGTGTAAAATTTCAAACACAGAGATATTGCTTCATTTCATGTTGTTTTCCTTCTTTATTTAGTCAGAGAGGGTGTGTGGGAAGGAGCATGAGGGAGGAACAGGGATAGCTGGGTGGGTTCAATCTACTTTCCTATCACTCTCTTTTGTGACAAAAAAAAAAAAAAAAAAAGCAAAAAAAAAAAACTTGAGAAATTAGTCTGTACCCTTTCTGTTCCAACTCCATCCATCCTCCCCCCTCCATTCACTCCTCAGCCCACCGCCATCTGGCCTCCATCCACACATCCCATTGAGACTGTTCTCGTGAAGACTGCTGCTGTCCTCCAACATGCCCAGTCCACTGACCTATTTTTAGGTCCCCTCCTAGGTGAACTTTCTGTAGCATTGGATACGGGTATGGTCCCAAGATCCAAACACACGTGTTCGATGGGCTGCAACCCTCATAAGGGAGCTGCATCCAGCAAGCCTGTGGGGGCAGACCCCAGTGAGTCATAAGCATGTGTCCATCCCTTCCACAGAAGCAGCTGCTGCTCCTCCAAGGTTCAAGTTGGTCGTGGGGGAATGTGGACATTGTTTCGTCTTTTGATTTATTTTTGTTGTCATTGTAAGAAGCCTGCTTTGTGTGGGAATGTTTCCAGTTTCTAAACATGGGCTCAACTTCTTTTTTTTTTTTTAAATGCTCATGGGACAATACACATATCTCTAGACCTCTGACTAGAAGAAGCCACTGATGTTGATGATTCCTGGTTTCTTGTGGTTTTGGGGCTGGCTCTCTGTCCCATTTACCTACTCATTTCAGTCTTTCAGAGCACCCTTCACTCCCATGCTGTGGCTCCCCAGCATTTCTCCTTGGTCCTCTCCTGTTTTCTAACCCTCTTGGGTCATGTCATAGAACGGGCCAAGCTTTCTGGGCTTTCGACCAACCAATGCAGTTGTCCAGGGCCCCACACGCAGAAGGCTCTGTGCCTGGCTTAATGCTCTGCAGCTGCTGTCATGAAATTCTTATAATGCTGTCTCAGTCTGTGAGCGAGGTTCCACGGGACAGCAGCACATGTACGGGAGCTTGGCATCTCAGCTGAAAGTGCAATCTGTCTCCTCCCTGGGAAGGCTTCTGGCCACCTGTTTCTCCTCCCTTTCCATCCTGGCTTCTACTTTGCCCTGTTCGTCTACCCATCACCCAAAGACTGCTGTTTCTCTCCACCCCAGCAGGGATCTAAGCTCAGGGACAAGAGGATTGTGGGCCTTGTGCCTATACTCAATGGTATTTTGGGGCAAAGGCTTGGCAGAGTTGGTCATTCCCACCTGAGGTGAAATAACATAATTTATTGGTGGCATCTGATGAGACCTCCATCTTAACAATCCCAGTCTAAATGGCAGGCATATTCTGATGGGGATGTCCCAAAACCTTCCAGGGACACCCAGTCATCTGTCATCAGGTAGACTGACTCGTGGAAGGGGCCTTTTTTGTCGCTTGGTGAGAGGTGGTACATGGTTTGTGGGAGGGGCAGTACATCATCTAGCAGGCCTGAGTTCATATAGACTCTCTGAGTTCCCCGTTGGTCCTAGATCCCTGAAATAGTCTGAAGTTGCCCTGAGAGTGTCCTGAGGTCCTTTCCTGATGTCTCCCAATCTGTCTTATGTGAATGAGTTCTGATCAGGTTGAGGTACCTCCAGGATTAAACAACCAGGGATGAGTTGTATGATTTTGGTGGTTCTACACAGGAATAAAATGTTCTGGTACTTATATTTGACATCACTACTGCCCAATACAAAAAAAATAATGACAATAAAATTAATGCCAACAATATAATCTTCTCTACTTAGAACATTAAATAGTAGATTAAAACAAACAAACAAACAAACAAAAAAAATCTTTAATATGTTGAGGGTCAGACCATGGAAGAATGGAGATGCTTAATGCTTAGCATTCTGGTCCTTTAGTAACTGTAATGGCCCTCTCCCCTGCTTTCAAGGGGTCTCAGTTTCATTGTTTACCAGGTCCTACCCATTGTGTAGTTGAGTTTTCCCAGATCTCCATTGGGCGCAGGCTCTCCTCTATAGACTGGACCCAGCTCTTCCCTTCTAGACCCATATCGGAGGGTGTGCTTTGCAAGGCTACCCAGAGGGAGGGTAACCTTGATATATATAGTCTGCTCATCTGATCTCATCCTCATGCTGGCTTCTTACCTTGGTTTTCCTCTTTCTCTAATTAAATATCACGTACATTCTTGTAGTAGGCTTGTTGCTAAGTTGAATGAATGAATGAACGAATGAATGGAATCATGTCCCATATCCAAGTTGCCACTGTATTCTAACACTCCTGCTCTCTCATAGTCCCAAGTTCAAAATGAGTCTCTTGCCACCCAGATACAGGTCTTGCCTTTGACTTATTTATAGTCTGCTTGGAGACGGAGATATACAAATGAGCATGATACATGTTGTAATAGCAATCTGTAAGATCACAGGATGAAGGATGACTAATTCTGCCTGGGTGATCATGAAAAGGCTACTGGAAAGAGGCTATGTATGAACTGGGTTTTGAACAATGAATAGATATTTGAGGCATCATATATAGTATATAATAGTGTATTTCTAGAAGTTCCTAGAGGGCTAGAGGTTTGTTCTCAGCCAGGTGTCAGGAAGTTTAAGGTGAAACAGAAGCAGTTGGGGGGGGGCAGCTTTTAGTTGCAAAAGTGCAGTATAGTGGAAATTGATGACGAGTGAAATCATTCCTACAGGTAAGATTTTTAGTGGGCTATGTTAACATGTTATTTACTCAAGTTTCATGGTTGTTTGTTAAAAGGCCACTCAGCCCTATTTCGTAAGCTTTCTCTCATGCCATATGTATGGTTAAGATCCCTCTGTGATGGTTAATTTCAGCAGCCAGTCTGGTTGGATTAAGGAACACCTAGGGTGTTAATCAGCCAAATCTTTGAGTATGTATGTGTAGGCTTTTCCAGAGAGGAATTACAAAGGCTGGGGGAAATACTGGATCGGACTGGCTATCTCATAGGCTAGGATGATAGACTGAATCCCAACCGGGTGGGCATGACAAAGGCAACAGCATTTCCTTCTGTTATCATTCTGTTGACATGGGTGCAAGAAGCCCTTGCCCCTTCTGCCAGCCGCACGCTGCTGCTCCTGTCTTCCATGACTTCCCCACCACAACAGACTTTGTCCGTAAATCTTGAGTCAAAATAAGCCCCTGCTCCCTGAGTGCTTTTTTTTTGTCGGGTATTTGATCCGGGTAACAAAAAGTCACCAATGTGCGCTCTAATTTTTCTTAATGATCTTCTGAGTGTCTTACAAATAAGTGACCTGCCATGTAGGTGTCACATGCAGGGATTCAGCCTCTCGAAGAGATAAAGAAAAGAGAGTTGGTGTCAAAGCACCCAGCATTCACAGTGTGTCATGCTGATACAAGATACCACTTGTGGCATATACGTCATTATTTTTTAGTCAACATTAAATATAAACCTGTGGTGGAATTGCTAATTCCAATTTTGTTCTGGACTTTATTAATATCAAAACAGAATATAAAGTTGAACACAGGCTCACAAAACCCTGGTGGAGTCATAACTGGCAAATGGACACCATGCTCAACTGCTTTACGAATCTGGTGGTTATTCCAGGTAAGCTAATATTTTCCATGAACCTTTTCATGGGTAGAGTGGCAAGCATTGCTATGTCCTGAACTTGAGGGTTAGAAAACACAGAACTCCCTAGCAGTTCCTCAATAAATTCTAATTAGTTCAGTTTCACTGTTTCAGAACATGTAGAGCATCCCTTTCCAGACACTTTGGCATCTGTTGACAACAGCAGTCCCTAAGCTCCATCTCAGGTCCATCAAAGTTTTGCAGAAAGAGAGGAAGGATCTACATGTAAAGTGAGCCTTCTGCTCCATCCCAGGTCATCCACCATGCACCCCAGGACATCCACCATGCACCCCAGGTCATCATCCACCATGCACCCCAGGTCATCATCCACCACGCATCCCAGGACATCCACCACGCACCCCAGGTCATTATCCACCACGCAGCCCAATGTGTAGAAAAAAACAATTTCTGACATAAATTCAAGACTTTTAGGTTGATGAACAAAATAGTCACCCCCCCATTTGCTTTATTAACATTAGAAAAAGAGATCTCCAGTTGAGAGAGGTTACCAGAACTTGAGCTTGCCTTGTCTGGTGTTAAACATTTGTAATATTTCACTGAAAATTCTTCTGAACTGTGTTACATAAGGCACCATCTTCTCAATCGCAGTATGGGCGTCGCACAAGTTGAACTTTTCTATGGGCCATGAAGAGTCATTACTGCAAATCTCTGTCATTACAGGGATGGCTTCAAAGGGTCCTCACTGTGAAGCTGCCACATCCTCCACTAAACTCCCTCACGAAGCTGTGCTTTATGTTGCTATAGTTGTTCTGCACATCAGTTAAATGGGTTTTCTACCTTTCCCCTTTGCTGTCAGGTAATTTTTATCCAAGTTCCCCACTCTGTTTGCTTGCTTGTTTTAAACTTTTTGCTTTTGTCTTTAATGAGCTTTGGGAGAGCGTGGAGAGCTCTTTCGAGTGGAGTTCTTGTGTGGGTAGGAGGATTAGTGAGGGAGCTCTCAGATGTAATAAGCCATAGCTCAAGATGGGCTTGAACAATAGGGGATTCATTGATTTGCTTAAGAAGAACTGTTGTTTTACATAGTTGAGGTGACATGGCAGTCAAGTTTTAGCCTGCATTTCCCACTCGCTGTTATCAAACTGTTTTCCTAGGCCATGAAGGGATACATACCCTTGTATCCATCTCTTCACCATGCTAATTAGTTCAACAATGTTTATTGAGTGTTCTCTGGGTTCCAACCAGAGAAAGGGGGTGGAGATAAATTGCAGAGCAAGAAGAGACAAAGTCCATGCTGTCCTGTGGCTGTCAGCTTATTGGGGATATGCCACAGTTATTTGTCCATGTATTTTGCTTGCTGCATGTTTTGATCTGCACTCCTACATGACTGTTAACTGGCCAGTTCAGCTCTGAGCCCCCTGGCAGCTCAGCAGTGAGCTTTCCTTCCTAGGTTCTGAAAGGCCTTACTGTCACTGATTCTGCCTTGACTTTGCAAAGACCTTGTCCCGCTCACTTCCGTTCCTGTAAGTGTACGGTGTATGGTCAAGGAACGATCAATAGCATCACTTTGAAGCCTGAGGCTTCAGGACTAAAAGGGCGGGGGGGGGTGTTATTATTAAAATGTCTTCATTTCCTCCTTGTCTAGTTAATGTTTAACTTAGCAACAGCTTCCTCAGCTGCTCCTCTAAGTCTTCCTCAGAACCCCAGGTGGACTGTGGTTGGGTAGCATGCTATTTCATCGCTGTTTTAAGTTTTTAAAATTATAAAGACATGTCAATCTGTCCCCATCTTTAAATGGAAAGTTGTTTTGTTTTGTTTTTGAGATAGGGGCATGTGGTCAGTCCCTTAGACCTCAGATGCTAGCAAGCATCACAAAAGCTGTACTTAGTAATGCTGATACATCTATGTGTATTCGTTTAGTGCCTTTTGTGAATGAAGGAGATTAGCTACCCCTCAGCTAAATTAAGGCTCTCTAGCTATCTGGTGAACCTTTACATTCATTTTATGTCACTTTAAATTCTAAATTATTTAAATTCTAAATTATTTCCCAGGTTAAATATAGGGTCATCCAAAAAGCTTTTGAATCTGCAACATTTGGTAGGCCTTAAGGAGAGTGACATTTTCATTACTTTTATAGCCCATTGATGTCAGCGGGAGGTTTTCTCAGGATTGTGTACAGATTGCTATCTTACCATGCTGTGTTCTTTATCAGTCTACAGTTTGATAGCCTACTCTCCCCAGGTGCTACTAAGTTAGTCAATGTTAGTGTCTCCCTTTACCCCCACAGACACTGTTGTGGCTTATATGTGTCTCCTCCAAATCCACTGTGTTAAAGTCCTAACCTTGTCTCAGAATGCAACCTTATTTGATGAATGTTACCTGCCTTTCCACTTAACAAAAGAAAAAGAAAAAAAAAGGAGAAAAGGGGGGGACAGGAGAGAGGGCTCAGCAGGTAATGACCTGAGTTCAATGCCAGCACTCAGTGGTTGAAGTAGAGAACTGACCCCAAAAGCTGTCCTCTGCCATGTAACACGCATGCCACACACATGTACACACACATGTACACACGCCACACACATGTACACACATGTACACACATGCCACACATATGTACACACACAGACCATACACATGTACATACACCACACACATGTACACATACACACATGCCACACACATGTATACACGTGCGCCATACACATGCATACACACGACACACACGTATACACATGCCACACATGTACACACATATGCCACAACATGAACACACATATGCCACACACATGTATACACACCACACACATGTATACACACCACACACATGTATACACACCACACACATGTACATATATAAACACACACACAAATATAAAGTAAACAGAAGCACATATTTATGGCCTAATTGTTGTTAGATTGGCCTAGGTTGATAGTCTGAAGTCATGAGGTGCATCTATAATTCAGTATGCTATGATGTCCATATAAAAGGAGGAAATTTAGAGCGAGCCATGGAGGAAAGATTCAGGGGTTGGGGAAATGGCTTAATAGGGAAAGTGCTTGTCTAGCAAGCACTAGAGGTGAGTTTAATTCCTCAGAGGCTGTGCCAAAAGTCTGGCCATGATGGTGTGCATATTTGGTGGCCCCTTGAGCAGGAACCTCCGAACACACACATGCAGATATGTACTTGCATAACAAACACATATGCGCTTAGAGAGCAAGGAAAATAGTTGACAGCGACGTGAAGAGATATAGAGAAAGTTTTGTCTACAATCTCAGCAGATGTCTAGGACAGACCTCCCCGCAGTCCTCAGAAGGAAGCAATGCTGTTGACTTTTTGATTTTGGACTTAACAACCTCCAGATTCTGAACCTGCTGCCCCCAGTAATATGAGACAGTGAATTTCTGTCTTTTAAGCCACTCAGCCTGCGACATTTTTTAAAGCAGAAAGTTATTTCTCCTTGCCAGTTTGACTGGAATAAGAGATCCTTAGGTAGTAGAATCTGCGGAAGTTCCAGGTGTGTCTGTGTGGGTGTTTCTGGAAGCTTGGCAGGTAACCCAGTAGTAACTAGGGAAGAACTAGTTACTACTCCCTAGTAGTAACTAGGGAGGCAGACACAACTCAAATGGCAGAGACAAGTGGTTGCTGGATCCTTCTTGGAATCTGCAGCTTCCATCACCAGAATTCTTGATTTGCCAGCCATTGGACTCTCAGACTGGCTTGCATAGTTAGTCCCCAGGTTGTCAGGCTTCGGGTTGAGATATGCACCATCAGCTTGCCAGATTCAGAGGCCCTCACACTCGGACTGAGACACACTGTGGCAGCTTGAATGTAATTGGCCCCCATAATCTCATAGGTAATGGCAATATGAGGAGGTGTAGATTTGTTGGAGTGGTATGGCCTTGTTGGAGGATGTGTCACTGCGGGGGCGGGCTTTGAGGTTTCCTTTGCTCAGGATAACACCCAGTGTCTCAGTCCTGTTGCCTGCAAGATGTAGGGACTCTCAGCTACTTCTCCAGCACCATGTCTGCCTGCAGGCCACCATGCTCCCCGCCATGATGATAATGAACTAAACCTCTGAATTCTAAGTTGCCAACTCAATTAAATGTTTTCCTTTATAAGCATTGCTGTGGTCATGGTGTTTCTTCCCAGCAATATAAACTATAAGACATACACTGAACGCTTCACTGAGCCTCTAGCTTGCATATGGTCACTAAGGATTTTTTTTTGTCTTCTAACCACGGAAGCCAATTGCTTCAAGGTCTATCTGTCTGTCTGTCTGTCTGTCTGTCTGTCTGTCTATCATCTATCTAACTACCTATCTATCTACCTATCACCTCTTTATTCTGTCACCAATAGTTCTTTATTCTTTTTTTCCCAATAGTTCACAGTTCTGGAAGACTACTTTAGACATTTAATTTATGACCAGTGATGGAGAATGGGATGATTCTAAGGTTAACTTATTCCAAACTTTTCTATTTATTATTAGATGTTTCCCTCATCATCCAACACTTTGTACAAGCTACTGGATTTCCCTTAATAAACTTACTCTGGATTGTTTAAAGTTAGCTAGGCTGTCTTTCCTGTTACTTAAATATTTATTTAATGATACTTCTATGAATAGAGAAGACTATAAATTTGTTCCTGGCTGGGATAAGTACTGTTTATTTCATTTGCACCTGTTTAGTGTACAGAGAGCAAGACAGGAAGAGTATGTTTGGGACAAGTGTGAATAATCTCATGGCTTTAAATACAATCTGTAAGCTAATGGACTCCTAAGTTTAACTCTCCAGCATGGGCTCTTCCTCTGAACTCTAGGCCTGGGTGTCTGAGTGTTCATGTGTTTCCTTTGGGCATCTCAGGTTGCACATATCTCACACTGAGTGACCAGAGTCCTTCCCCCGCCTGTCGTGGCCTTCAACTTGCTCATCTCATGGTCTTGTGTTCCCCAGCTGGTGACAGCTCTATTCTTCTGGCCACTCAGACAGAAGGTTAGATTCCCTTTTTTATTCCCCCTCAGTCTCAAGTTATTTTCAGTTGATCCCCAGACCCTATTATTATTATTATTATTATTTTTTTACCTCCAACCTTTACCAACGCTTGCATCATTTGCCACCTTCACTTCCACCATGAATCTAGACCAACTACCATCAGCTGGCTGTACAGCAGGCAGCCTCCTGCCAGCTTTTGCCAACTCCTGCCACGAAGGAAGAATTTTGCTTGTAGGAAAACACCTATCACACCACTCTATTCAATGGTCTCCACACTACTTCATTAGAAGAATCTGTAGCTCCTACCCCTGTAAGACTTCTGGTCTCTGTCACTCCTGCAGTACTCACTAGTCTTTCTCCCCTTGGTGCTACTGAGCACGACATGTGTACGTTTCTCCTAGAACCTTCCCTTTTTTGGGATCCTCCCCACCATGGTTATTTGAGCAATCGTCTCATGTTGCTCAGCTTTTTACTTTAAAAGCCACTTACCAGCTTATTGCCTTCATTTAGCATGTATCACTTATAACATAAAATATACTTTATTGCTTGTATATATTCAGCTTCCCCATCTAGACTTTGGATTCCATGAAAAGGAATTTTTCAAAATTCTTTTCTCCACAATAATTTACCCTATACAATCTGTCCAAACATGTCTTTTCAAAGACAGAATCTCACTAGATAGCTCTGGCTAGCCCGGCCTGAAACTTGCTATACAGACCAAGCTGGCCTTGAAACTATAAAGATCTGCCTGCCTCTGCCTCCCAAGTAATGGGGATAAAATTGTGCCACCATGCTCCAGCAAGATTATGGCCTGAACATGAAATGTCCCCTCCAGGCCCATGTGCTGAAGGTTTGGTCCCCAACTATTTTGTGATATGCTGGAGGTGAACGTTGGCTGGGGAAAGTAGGTCACTAGGGGAGAGGGTACAACCTTGGGTGACTTGCCATGCCCTGGCTCCTTCCTGTCTGTCTCTACGTCTCAACTACAAGAGGTAAGTGACCTCCCCGACAATATATGACTACTGCCCTGAGAAGTCTACACTGAGCCAGGCCCAAAGTCATAGAAGCTAGCCATGCAGGTATAAAATCCCTGGAGGTGTGAGCCAATTCAATCTTTTTCTCTTAAGTTATTTCCTTCAGGGTATTTGTTACAGTGATGGAAAGTCGAACATGTCAAATCCATCGGGGTTGTTGTTGTGGTTATTTTGGGTGACGTGGAATCATTTACAGATAGATGTAGGCTAGAGAAGTACTGAATGGTGCCATCAGAGTTTCAAGATCGTGGAGGGAGCTCAGAAGATCTGATTGCTCCTAGGGCTGCAGATAGCAAATCTTAGTGTTCATAAGGTTGCAGAGGGGCATGGGACCTTCATTGGGAGCCAAACGAGAGGCACTCATATCAGACTGCGGCAAAGACCTTGTCTACTTTTTGCCTATGCCCTGGGATGCTTCGAGGTGTGACCTGAAATATAAAGGACCAGATTATCTAATGAATGAAATTTCAAGGCAGTCAGCATCTAGGCTACTGCATGAGCATGTCTGGCTGCTTTTATCCAGGTTTAAAGTAAGGATAAGGAGCAAGGAGTAGTAGAACATAAAGATTTTAAAGCGTTTAACTAGAAAAGGAGCATATTTAAATTTGAGTTAAGGAGGGCACAGTTGTTGGAGACGGGTGCCATCAAAAAGGAGACACCCCCCACCTCAGAGCCAAGGGTACATAAGTGCGGGCTTGTTGAAAGACCTTCCACCAAGACAAAGTACCCCATGGCGCCATGCTTACCAAAGGCTCCTAAGGAAGTCTCCCCCAGGATTAATGTCACCTTGCCCATTTGCTTTCAAACCGGGGGATAGATGCTGGTATTGCCTGTCCAAATGCTGGCTTTACAGGCACCGAGAATTGAAGAATTACAGGGTCTGGAAGCTTCCACCTGGATGTCAAAGGAAAATGTGGGAGGTCAGAAATTTCTGTAGGCAGTCCCTGAAAGCTGGTCCTTGAAGTCACAGGAATGAACTCTAAGAAACAATGAAGGCTCTGGAAAACTGAGACACCAGGAATGTGAAGTGTTTACCAGAGTTAGCAACATACAACTGAAGAAGCCAATGCAAATGAGATGTGGGATAAGAGCCAGAGGGTGGGGGCCTGTGGAGGTGGGGGTTGTCCGACCCCTTAGCAGCTCACATCAAGCTACTGTATGAAATGGATATAGAGATATAGGTTTTACAGTTTGTCCTCCTAGGTTTTGGTCAGGCTTTGGTCCCTTCCAAAGCCCTTTGGTCCCTTTGGTCCCTTTGGTCCCCTCTCTCTAATGCCTCTCTTTTGTAAAGGGAATGTGTACCCTGCCCCACCATTGTGCACCTGAAGTGTTCCTTCTGCATTTCCAGAGACACTTCATAGGAGTTTGCCTTAAGTATCAGAGCAGATTTTCAACTTGGGTTTTTGAGACATGGTGGAACTTTAGAGACTCCGAGTCTTGGAATAGATTAAATTCATCGAGGGATCGTCTTAGTTAAGGTTACTAATGCTGCGATGAAACACCGTGCCTGAAGGCACTTGGAGAGGAAAGGGTTTATTAGGCTTATACTTCCTTGTCACTGTTCATCATCAAAGGAAGTCAGACAGGAACTTCAAGAGGGCAGGAACCTGGAGGCAGGAGCTGATGCAGAAGCCATAGAGGGCACTGCTTACTGGCTTGCTCTGCATGGCTTGCTCAGCCTGCTTTCTTACAGGATCATCAGCGCAGAGATGATACTACCCACCATGGGCTGGGCTCTCCCCCATTAATTGGTAATTAAGAAAGTACCTTGTAGGCTTGCCTACAGTCTGATCCTATGGAGGCATTTCCTCAACTGAGGTCCTCTTTTCTCAGATCTAACTCGTATCAAATTAACAAAACTTGTCAACACAGGGAAAAATGCACATTTTTGAAAACCAAGATTTAAATCTTATGCTAAGTGTGAAATATCTACTGCAATCTTATATTTTGAAGGCCTTTTCTTCACTTTGTGGCACTATTTGGGGATGTGTTGGAAACTTAAAGAGGTAGGCTCTAACTGGAGGAAGCAGGTCATGGCTTTGAAAGTTGTTATCTCAGCTCTGACTCAGTCTCTCTGCTCCCAGGATGCAGACATGGCTCCATGATATCCTTTGGCCACCATGAGCTCAGAAAACAGCTTCCCATGGGCAGTAACCTCTGGATTCATGGTGTAAGCAGACCTCTCTTCCTGTATGCAGTACTTTCAAGTTTACAGTTATTCTATTATCAATATGTTGAATTAAGTTTCTATGCCTCTCTAGATTTGATTGGTTATAATTTTCTATTTGGTAATACTACTCATGCTTGGGAATGTTAGATCACAACCCAGAATCGATTCTTGTGTTTGGAGCAAGGCTTGCTGAACTCTAGGGTCTTCTTGGTGACTGTGGCCAGGATATTGTGATGTTCCAGGTCCATCATTTTACTCTGAGATGCATCCTAATGATACCTTTCCTCATGTTTTAGATCTCTACTCATTCCCCCATCCCCACTCCGGAGATAGCCTTTCTGTTACAAAAGTTGTTGGCTCTACTGGGAAGCTGCAGGCTGCAGGTGGACAGCTGGGGAGGAGCGTTGGCTGCCATTCACTAGCTGGCTCAGCTCATGCATAGCTAATGTTGCTGCCACACTGGGATCTGGCTTCCCTGATGCCAGGAGAGAAAGGTGGCAGGAATCCGGAAGTGTGGGGGAGTTCATGTTTCCTTTAGGAGCCTTTAGACGATGGGCGCTGGAAACTTCACTTTTGACCCCCAACCTCTTGTGTTGTTCCAAATACAGAGAGCTCCAAAGTACTCTCTGGGGACACAGTGAGAGGCAGCCAACAGTCTTGGTTGCAAAGTTGAAGCTAACTCAGGGGCCCTATTTCCTCAGCCTCCCACCTCTTCTCAATCTCATGTCTCCTTTATTTTCATTTTGCTTCTCTTATCCATTACACTTCTAAAACTGTTTTCATATGTATGTGTGTGTGTGTGTGTGTGTGTGTGTGTGTGTGTGTGTGTGTGTGTGTGTATGTGTGCTTGTAAGGGTTCATGCACAGCACACATGCACACACAGGAGCCTACAGAGGACAGACAGAACACTCAGACCCTCTGGAACTGCAGTTACATATGGTTGTAAGCTGCCACGTGGGTGCTGGGAACCAGATCCTGCAGCAGTGTGTTAACCGCTAAGCCATCTGTCTGTTCCTTCAGCCTGGCTTTTTATCCACTTTGAGGTGCATCTTATTATGATGTAAGATAAGGGCCTGCTTTCACTTTTCTGCATGTGGACATCTCCATTTTTCAGCACCATCCATTACACAGACCATTTTCTCCTATTTGTGTATTCCTGGTACATGTTGAAAATTCACTGACAATAGATACTTGATACTTGGATTTATTTCTAGGTTTGCTGTCTGTTTCATGGTCGATGTGTATGCCAGATCCCAGTGTGGCAGCACCATGTATTTTGATTATAGTAGTTTTCAAATGTATACGTTAGGGAATGCTATAGCTTTACTTTTGTTCTTTTTGAATAATACTGATTTAGCCATTTGGAATCTTCCTTTGTTCAGCACAAATTTTAGAATTTTTTTTTTTTCTGTTTCTGCGGGGAAAAAAATACTGGAACTTTTGTTAGAATTCCACTAAATCTGTAGATCTCTTTGGGCAGTAGCAATACTTTAGCTTTCTCATTCTGCTTAACTGCATCAAAATGGGGTTGTTTCCTAATTTATAATGCCAACAGTTTGTTGTTTTAATTTTGGTATATTGTTTTGTAACCTGTAATTTTACTTTTTTTTTGAACATTGTTTTTGGTGGGTTATGAGCTTTGTGTGTGTGTGTGTGTGTGTGTGTGTGTTGTGGTGACAGAACTTGGAGTCTGTACATGAGAAGCACACATTCTACCACTGAGTTACTCCCCAGCCCTCACTCTAGGAACATGATTGGTACCCTAGACCAAACCCAGTTTCTCCCAGGGGATGTTGGGTTCCTGGTGTACACCACCTCCTGCACACGGAAGCATGGGTTCTTTCATTTTACTAAAAGTTTCCCATCTTACCAGTTACTTTTACAGTCTCACCTGCTACCAGATGCACACCTATGTTAGAGTATGCCACGCATTATATATTGCATAATTGCTGGTATTCTAGCATGCACCATCATTCGAATCTCTGGTCGTTTTCAGCTGTGATATTTTTACCTTTCTCTTCATCGACTTTCACTAGTACAGGAGCTAGTACAGGCACCACCACTTATTAGAGATATCATGAGTTCAACAACTCTGATGTAACGCTTTAGATTAACCAGTGACTGAGCAAACTTATTTTGATTAATAATAACAAATTCTGCCACAAAACCGCCGATCCACTTGGCTTTCGTGGCTAAATGTGACTTTCTTTTGTTTTACAGGGTGGCTTTTTACAAGCTTCCTTCCTCCATTCCCAGAGAAGTATGCAAAGGTTTTCCACCTACACCAAACTGAGGCTTGCTAGCGAACAACATTTACAACTCCCCCACCCCTTTTTGTGTTTTAATGTATTCCACAACCTGAAGATCCTACTCATGTTCGGAAATTTTCATTTCTTCAAATTTGAGGCTGTATTAACCGTTACCATTTTGAAGATTTTTACCTTCTCAGGACCTTAGTATGCAAGGAAACTACCAAAGTGGTCCGGCTCACAAACGGGGACGGTTTCTTGCATCTCCCCAGGAACTAAGCAGGGCTAGCAAAGGGGACTTGCCCAACGTCCTCCTCTGCTGTGATGTCGCAGGAACCCCCACCCTCTGGGGTCACAGTCGGGCCGGGGAAGCTGTGGGCACGCCCGACCTCAGCCGGAATTCCCCTGGTTGATGATGCTTCCATCCCGCCCCACGCCCACTGCGCTCCCTCCCTCCTAGAGCCGCCGCGCCCGCCCACGCGGTGACGTCATCACCCGGGTGTCGGGCGTGCGCGGACGGCCCGCCCACAGTACACTGGCACGCTGTGCCCGAGTCGCGCAAGCGAGGCGCCTGGCTGTGCTCGCCAGCAGAGATCCGGTTCTCCTAGTTGGAGCCCGGCTCAGGCTGTGTAGGCTGTCGGGGGCGGAGGTAGGGGTAGTGGATAGGGAGAGTTTGCTACAGGGATGGGGGAGGAGCCGGTGCAGTACTGCTTTGGGCGTGCGCGGGGAGTTGGGCTCTTCTGCAGGAAGATGGAGCAGCGTAGGCAAAGTGCAGTGCGTTTAATCCTAACACAAGACACGTTTAGAGTACACGCCTAGAGCCTAAGGCCACAGTCACCAAATACAGAGTACCTGAGAGCCAGGGACCCAGGGAAGGGTTCCTTGTAACTGGGTTTTCCACTCCACTGCAACCACCAATAACTGTGGTGCTGGTATATATAATTGGGTTCCTAATTAACTTGCCTGTGCATCACACTGAAAAGATGGAGTGCAAGTTTCTACGAGGTTGGTCTGATAACAAAGTTCAAGGCTGCCCATCAGATTCTTGAAGTCATGACTGAAAACAAGACAATGAATGAACACGTTCTGCAAATACACGACAAGTTGTGAGGTTTGGACTTCCAAAGGAGGAGGGTGGGCTGTAGGAGTAGGGTAGCCATCGTGATAAAGGGGTTTCAGGTAGATTTTTGAATGGGATTTGGCAAGAGAATGGACAGGCAGGACGCCCTAGGTTGCTAGGGAAAGGAAAGGGCACTGGGGAAGACCATCTGATTGCCATCCCTCAAACTCTGTGTTTATGTGTGGCTTGCAGTTCTGCAGATGGGATTTTCTTGCAAAGTAGCAGACTTGCTCTTGCCTGTTTCTTAGGCCTGTGATGTACAGGGACAGTGTATCCCTCTGAGCAACAATGCACAACACGGCTGCTCACTTTAATAGTCAAGAAACTTTGGTACTCATGGAAAAGATGTAAGATAGAGGATTATTCTAACCCGTGTCCATCTGAGAGAGGCTTCTATAGTGAATTCTAGTTCCTTATCTGTGACCCCACTTGAGAGAAACAAACGTTTATGACCCCGAACCCAATATCTTGCCTGCACCCTGTCCTTTAAAGAAATGGTATGTCCTCTTTTTTTGAAGAAGCTTGGGCCCACCGATTTGTTAATTTTTTCCTGATTTTATATTGTTATTTCTATAACACTGTTCACACTACCCACTTTAGTAACTGATTCTTACTTTGTAATAACCTATAATTGTCTAATAGACATTTTTTTAAAACCTCCTGTGCAAGGTGGTAAATTTCCCTAGGAAAGGACAGGTAGCAATCTTACAGCTTCAAGTTCTGACTTATTTGAGTTTTTCAAGTGCTTCTTGGTCTGTTGAATCTCCATCAAAAGTACTTTGTTTGGCATATATTATGTGTTCAGTAAATATGGATGAATTAAGTAATGCCTCCTGGAGAGTAGGAAACCAACTTGTTTACTTCACGGTTTCCTGGTGCCCTGGCAGTACTGTCTACCCAGTAAGCACACGACATCATTGCTGTTCCTTTCAGCCAGCAAAACAGAATCTTACAGTTGCCCTGTAAGGAATCGTGCGCCCCCAACACCATGTGCCCGAGAAATCTGTCAAGAAATAACTGTGGACGGGTTGATTAGCCTCATTCTTACTCCTGACTCTTTTCTGGAGCACATATCTACCCCTTCCACAATGAGCGATATCTGAGGTCAAGCTTCCCAAGGAATTACTTTGGAAGCTGTCTAATTAGACTTCTCAACTTCTGAAACAAAATAATCTAAACTGCAAGCCAACAGCAAAACCCAACAGCAGGCACGTCTATGTTCTTAACAATCCTAGCTACAAGATCTTAAATCATTGTGTGTGTATGTGGGCTCTGCCCCTCCCTTTACAATCCAAAGGATTCCTGGAGAAATGCTTTGGTTTGGGTCTCTGGGGTACATAGCTCGCAGCTGAGTGCCATTTACAGGGGTCACATCCCGACCACTCCCACAATTAAAAACAAAAATCAAACAACAGTAACAACATAGTCCCCGACCCAGTGGACAGCGATCACTTAGATGAAACAGATTCTGGTTCTCTCCTCCTTTAAACCAATTAAATCTATCCGGAGCAGAATTTGCAAGAGAATAAACTTCTTGGATGCGCAAAACTTTGCTTCATTGCAGACAAGCAAAATGGTCAAGTCTATATTGTAGCTGTGGCAACCTGTTCAGCCCGCAGAGTCTGCAGAGGGGGTGGGACGGCCACAGTGTGGCGAGGACTGCGGGCAAATATCAACAAGTAGAACAGGGAAAAGCTAGAGCAAATTATTTGAACGTTTTCATCCAGTAGTTTGCTAAATCTGGCGGCGTCTACTTATTAGCCGTGGGACGGTGGGTTAAGTGATTGTAACACTTCAGGGCACCGATTTCGTCCCTTGTGCAATGGTGGTGAGAAGGATGAGTTGCACTACGCTGCTGTAAATTCCTAGCACGGTAGAGCGAGCGCTTTGCCCAATGTTTGCCAAGTAAACACAACCACAGGCTGGGTTAGCCTGCACTTCCAAACAGCCAGTAACCGGTAAGCCCCACCTACATCCAAGTCAGGGGAGGCCGCTCTTTCTGACCCTCACAGCAGAGCATTTAGGAAGGGTGGGATCTGCGGCGTCCACACGCTTTCTGCAGTTTACCAGGCCGCCCATCACTCGGATCCACCGCCGCGTGGGCGGGGACGCACGCCTTCCTTCCGAGCGGGAGCTCCCGGCCGGCTCCTGGGCTCCGAGAGCACCAACCGGGGGCGCGGCTTTCCTCGGACCCCGCCCACCAGCGTGGGAACGCCCCACCCCTCGCCCCCATACAGGGGAGGGGCCGAGGCGCGGCGCACGCGCGCAATGCTAGCACTGCGCGCCGCGCCGCGTCTGCGCCGTGGCCCGGGGCCGCGGGTGGGTAGGCGGGGCCTTGGGACGCGAGCCGAGCCGAGCCGAGCCGAGCGTGGTACTACGGCGGCGGGCGCGGGCCGGACGGAGGGAGGGAGGGGGCGGGGGGATGCGCCCCGGCGGCAGCGGCGGCGGCGGCGGCGCGGGCGCGGGCGCGGGCGCTGGGCTGGGGCTTGGCCGCGCCAGAGCGGCGGATCCCGGCGTCGCCGCGGCAGCTGCGCGGGGAGTCGCGCCGGGTCGGGAGACGGCGGAGCCGCAGCGCGCTCCCCCACTTTTTTTTTTAATTTTAAATAACCGGAACCAATGAACGCGGCTGGGAGCCGAGCCCCGCGGGCCGCCACCGTCGCCACCGCCACCGCCTCCGCCGCCGCCGAAGCGAGCGGGCTAGCGCCCGGGGGGAGCCCGCTTCCCAGGCGGAGGGGCCCGGGGCGGCCGGCGGCTCCTCCCGCTCCTGGCCGGGCCTCGCGCTGCCCCCTCCGGCGGCGCTGGGCTTGGCGGCCGCTGCCGGTCGCGCTGCTGCTGCTGCTGCCGCTGCTGCTGGCCGGCGCGGCGGACGGATGCGACCTGGTGCCCCGGCACCTCCGCGGGCGGCGCGCGCCGGGGTCGGCCGGAGCGGCCGGAGCGTCTCCTGCGGCGGCTGCAGCGGGCGAGCGCCGGGCGCTGCTGACAGGTGAGGCCCGGGCTGGGGGCAGACTTGGCGGGGACCTCCTACCCACCCACCCCGGCCGGACCCCATCTCCGAGGGCTCGTGCCCCGGCGGTCGCCTTGCTAGCCCCGCGGCTGGCGCTGTGTGCACCGACTGCGGCTTCTCCGCCCTTCTTAGAAGTGAGTGGGTTCGCGCGAGCTCCGCAGCTGAGCGTCGTACTGCTTTTTCTTCCGTGCCGCCCGAGGGGCCCCGCTTGAGGGTCGTCTGTGTCTGTCCTGGGACCTGGGTTCGTTTCCCCTCTCCCCCGAAGCTGCAAACGGGAGAAAGTAGGCGGCGGCGGCAGCAATGCGGTATGGAGTCGGCCTCTGCTGCTTTTGCTATGGCAGCTGGCAGCGCCCGCCTTACCGATTGGGGAGCCCCCGGGTGAGCGCCCTGTCCCAGGGGCAGCCGCAGAGGAGATTCTTTGAGACAAAGCCACGGCAACTAGTGCCATTAGTGGTTCTGGAGAAACGTCAAAGTCTGGTGTGCTTTTTTTTTGTGGGGTACGAGGCCGTCGTAAGGGACGGAAAGTATGTGCTGGTCGAGAGCATCACCGGGCGACAAAGGGTGCGGAAGGCGCAGCAGGTAACCAGCTAACCTAAAATTTATCAAGTGCACAGGGTATTTGCGACGTGGGTTTGGGCAGCATAGTTCCCGATGGGAGTGAACCGGCATCTCATCTTTTAAGTGCAGAGCGTTCTAGCACTTGACAGAAAACTTGCAAACGTGCCTGGTAAGGCTGAGCAGAAAATTGTACGCGTTTAAAGTCTTCGTTGTCTTATATAACTGATCTGGTGTGGTTTCAGCACTGGTGTAAAAGGCCCTGAAATGATTTCCTGGGGCAAAGTGGTGGAGCTAGAGTAACTTTTATTTTTTTATTTTTTTCTTCTTCCTGCTGTGCTTGCTCATTTTTAAGGTAGAGCTCTAGATTTTCTGGAGGAATAGCAAGAATAAAGAGGAAGAAGATGCCCCACTGTTAATTTAACTACAGCGATAGCCCAAGAGGCGCCTGGTAGGCACTAACAGCTGCTCTGGGACGTGTTCAGGAGGGTTCAGATGGAAGCAGCTTCTCTGAGTTCCCTGACAGGCTATTTCCTGTTGTAGAGAGGAGGAGGATGTTGGTAAGCTTTGTCAGGCAGTGTTGTAGATTGTAGAACATAATGGTCAGCTTATTTAAGGTACTCAAACTTAGCAGATCCTGTTCAGCTGACGCAGGGAACCCTTGGATGAATGAGTATATATAGACTATCATCTTTAGGTACATAATACTGTAGGGGAGGGTCGGATTGGATGGTTTCATGCTCGAATAGTTATTTTCCAATAAGAGTGTGGCAAGTGTAGAAGGGAGCAGCGATAAACTAGTTAAGTAGGACTGTGTGTTGAGGGCTTATTGCCTCCTGTGGGGACGGAACAGAATTGCTTTGGCCTCTGAGATATAGGAGTGTAGTTTTTTGTTATTTCTTTAATAAAAGAAATGTTTGATTAGTAGATAATTGCATAACACCTTACCAAATGTAATCGGCAGAAGGGCAGTGATCTAGAACGTTGGTGTTTATTGACTATTTTAACAAGTGTATCGAGAACATCATATCAAGAAAATAAGTGCAGATGGAATTTTAATAAGCTGCAACCCTTTTAATTTTCTCTGTAGTTATTTATGGCACATCGGTAAAGGCAAGGTGGTTCTCATTGGGAAAAATCAGACTTATCACAGAAACTGAATTTGTGTGTGCTTTTAACTAAAGTTTACTGGAATAATGTTAACCTTGGAATTACTTCTTTTGATTACTTCTTTTGATCTCAAGTTTTTTTTTTCTTTTGTTTGAGGATTACTTTTAAAAAGTTAAACATTTCCACTTAAAGTTTCAGTTTCTAAGACTATATGGTATCCAAATTAAATCGTAGTAATCTTAATGTTTATGTAAACGCAGTCAACAGTGCTGGCATTTGGGGAAATGTGTATTGAAAACCATTTGTGATGTTAGAGTATGGTGAAAGTTGCTTTTCTGTGGCCTCTATAGGGCTCTTTCTCATTTTATCGTTTTTTGAGGGTAGTTCTCTTTTATGGTTTCACTTGTTATTTGAAGCCTGGAACAATTGATGGTGATTTTTTTTTTTTTTTTTTTTTTCCCCACACGTCAGGGACTAGGGCCACAGCTAAGCCCAAGCTACTGTCTGGTTAAATTCCCCACTGTGTTAATGGATAGATAAAGACATGAGCATCAGCTGTAAGACAACTACATTTTATGTGGGTTTTGAAGTTTGGAAATTTGTGGAAGAATTGTGAGAGAATTTTACTTTTGCTACTTTTAATAGCTCTGTAAATTGGCAGCCAAAACACTTTCTGCTTTCTTCTCCGGATTAGTTAATACAACCTAAAAGACATTTTTTTTTTTCATTGAAGCTTACCTCCCAATGGTTTATGTTAGTGTGTTTTAAGGTTAAATTGTCTTTTACATCTATCTGGCTTGATCTTAGTTTGGAGCAGGAAAAGTATTCTTGCAGAGATAGGCAGTAATGCCATCAAAATAAAAGGATCTATTGTCTTACATGTTTTAGGAATGTGGAACCAATATTTATAATATATCATGGTAAAATTTTAAATTGTATGTATGCACACACACATATATTTAGTTAAGAAAGTAAGTCAAATGATTGAAATCTGATTCAGATTAAAGATTGATGACTGGAAGTTGGCAGATTACATTCTAAATCAGTACTTTTGAAAATTGTTTTTGTTTAACACACATAGCATCAATGGATTGACCCTAGTAGGGAGTGGTTGAGCTCATCAAAATATTGAAATAATGGCTTCTGAGCAATCTTGGAAGTGTAACCACCCACCCCCACCCCGTGTGTGTGTGTGTGTGTGTGTGTGTGTGTGTGTGTGTGTGTATGTGTGTCCACAAAACACAATTTGGGAAAATATGTAGAATAATTTAACACTATTTTTCACATACACAAACAGCTAATTGTTTCAGAATTTTAAAACAACCAACATTAGCTTTAAGATACCCTATAACTTTTTAAGGAAATAGAGTAACATTTTTAATGAAATAGAGTAACATTGTTTAGTGTTTGTGTAAACATTTTATCACTTCACTGATTACGTGTATTATCAGTATAAAATGAAAACATTAAGATATGTCTTTTAGATGTATTAAAATCTCAACAAAACCTTAAAATACTCTTAGCTCAAAGTATAATGCCGTTTTGAAGGGCCAATTTACCCAGGAGTATTAAACACCTATGCTTCAGGGCTTTCACTAATTTAGATGGGATTTTTTTAGGTTATCATTAGAAAAGTACTAATCCAAGCTTTTAATTGCCACTCACCTTGCGTTCCCAAGACTTATCCAGTAGCTATTACCTTATTAATGCCGCATTTGAGTGGCTAGTTGGCTGGAGTGTGCTGTATGTATGCCATGTTGAGTCATTTCTGTAGGTTGGCCTGTGCTGCTGTTTACATTGTGACGCACAGTGTGTTTTTCGTAAGCCTTCTTTTGATGCCCTCCTGCTGTTTCTTCTTCTCCTGAGTTTACATTGTATTGCTAGCTACAGGACCTGCTTATATCAGAGTTTCATCTGCTCTGCATGTTTAAAATTAGTTATAAATTTGTTGGGACTCCCAGGAGTCCCAACATGGTCACTGTTGAGGATCTCATAAGTGTCAATTGGAGATGAGGGTGTAAGATTTAGCTTATACTTGGGCTGGGTGACAGTGGTGGAAGCCATTAATCCCAGCATTTGGGAGGCAGGGGCAGAGGCAAGTGGATCTCTGAGTTTGAGTCCAGCCAGGTCTATAGAGCAAGTTCCAGGATGGGCAGGGCTACATGGAGAATCCCTGTCTTGAAAAAAAAAAAAAAAAAAAAAAAAAAAAAACAAACGAAACAAAATAAAACTTTCTGTGAGATAATTTGCTGGTGATTTAAGTTGTGGTGGGGTTAATGCTAATGTTTTTAGGTTAATTTAGACTCATGAGTAAATGTATCAACCACTTTGGATATTGTTAATAAGATGTGAATACTTCCAGAGTTATACTTGGTGATACTTATACATGTAGTAAAGTATAGACTGATTAAGTGAATGTTAAAATTATCAGCTAATAATGACTAATAAGCTACTTTTGATATTCATTAGAGTTTGGATCAAGTTAGGAACTAACTAGATTACTTTTAATTTGGTAAGTTTTATCAACCAAACAATTATTAAATACATGCAAAAGATAGCAAACTAGGAATATGAACGAATACACACAATGAGTCCGCTCATTGGCAAAACTCAGACTATCACAGACTGAGCAGTACCATGTGCATTAACTCTTGCTAGGTGTCGGTAGTGTGCTGATTACTTCCTATGCATCAGTGTGTTTACATCTGAGACCAAATCTGTCAGAGCATTACTTTCATACAAGACACAAGAAAATGGATGCTCATGCTTGCATGTTGCATGTGTGTATAAATCTGAACAATGTTAGGCCAACTTTGATTAGCATAATAATGAAGTACAAACTGTTGGGGGAAAGGAAGAGGCTTGTAGATTCTGAGATACCTCAGGTTTGTATGGCTCATGTAGAGATGAATGTAGAGGGCCTTGGAAGAGGAGGCAGATATAAGAGAGAGTAAGGAAGAAGTTAACTGTTCGGAGATATGCCTAATGTATGTGGTGGAAAGGAGAAAAGGCTGGGCCCAGGTTACCAAGTGCTCCCCAGTGTATTTAGTGTGTACACGCTCTGGGGTATGTAAAGTTACTTTAATGCTTAGGGCAAATCAGAAGACATTTTGAATAACACCAAGAGTTTTGTTCATAAACTCGTAAGAATTCCTGTCTTCTAACCTGCCATCAGTGGGGGAAAGGGCCTGTGGTATTTGGGCGTTAGAATGACCTGTGTTTGAGAAAGGCGAGTTCCGCGTGAGTGGGTGGGTGGTAAGAGGACAGTTAGGTGGTAAGCAGTACAGCGGCAGAGGACTCTGAAAACACTTGCAAGAAGTTTTAGAAAGTCAGTTTTACCCTTGTGTTAGACAAGGGCTGTTTCTTTTAGCCTAAGAGTTTCTAGAATGATTTAAGTTAGTACAAACCTTTGAAAACTCCCAGAAGAAACATGTCTTTCTCACTTTAAGTTTGCCTATTTATCATTTTAAAATTAGGTATTTGTGTGTATGACTTACTTTCTGTGACAATTTTTAAAGTTGTTAACAGCAAACCATCACAAATATACTTGCTAATTAGTTTGATAAACAAAAATGCCAACAGCTAAAGATAATATATCTGTGTGTTTACGTATAGCCTTTTATTCTATACTTCAGTATACTTTTCATTCTGGTTTGAAGCGTGACTATGTCCAGGTTGAGCTTGTACCGTATATTAGCATGTGCTGTCCCACCTAGATAGCTCGTCTTCTCTGTGAGCAGTCTTCTGAGTACTGACTTATTATTTGTCTCAACATGAACTGTTGGATTTCCCATGTGAGGTTCAAGCCTGGTTTGTAGATGATCATCTCCAACATCAGACCTAAGTGGGTTGTTTTGCCTTCTCCATTTTGGTCTTAGTGTCTGTAGTTTCCTTATGCTCAGCCTCTCTCGACACTTCCCTAGTCTGCCTTTGAACAGCCACTTTTCCTGACTGGAGGCTTTGTTGCTGGTGTTAAGGATGGTTCTCTCCTAAACCATAGTTCTCAGTCTTGTGTTCTTCTAGCTGAACATTTGTTTCCTCCTCAGAGAACTGCATTACTAGGAAAGTTCTGCTGGGGTAGGGAACCCCAGGCCAATGACCAATTGGGCTCTTGGCTTTTTTTCATTTGGCCCGTGCAGTAAGTAGCAAGCCCTGCACAGGCCTTCATGTCCCCATCCCCAGAACAATTTCCTTTCAGCTAGGCTTTGTCAGTACTGTAATTTTCAGGGTGCTAACTTTGGATTAGGGATAAAAGGAGTTGCAGGATGTTAGTAGTGAAGGCTGAGTGTTCTTTGAGATAGGGTTAACAGCTCTCCCCGGTTCAGCTTTCCCCACAGCTCCAGGGAACCTCCCAAGCTCCATCACAAGTTTACTGGGATGGGCCTGCTGAAGTGCTTGTGTCTGAGTTATTCTGTATGTGTGCTGCAGCTCTGGGACTCTGGACAACGTTTGCCTCCAGTTACCTTCACTTTCTCTGTCTCTCTCTGATCTTCAGTTTGTAAATGGAACACTTCAAAAACTTACTGAATTAAGTGTTGGGTTTTTAATTAAAAAAAAAATACTGGCAGTGATTCTTATTACATCATTTCTGAGTATTAAACAATCTCATTTTAAAAAAATTCTTGAAGTAATGACAATGATTTGTGTTTGTCAAATGAGTCTCAGAAACTGAAATTAGATTTTCTTTTTTTTTGATAATTTTTTAAAATTTAAATTTGAAACAGGCTTGTTTTACATGTCAATCCCAGTTCCTGAACCCTCCTGTCCTCCCCTGTCCCTCTCTCAACCTCCATCCCATCCCCTTTCTGCTCCCCAGGGAGGGTGAGGCCTTCCATGGAGAGTCTTCAAAGTCTGTCATATTATTTGGAGCAGGACCCAGGCCCTCCCCCATGTGTCTAGGCTGAGAGAGTATTCCTTATGTGGAATGGGCTCCCAAAGTCCATTCCTATACTAGGGATAAATACAGATCCACTATCAGAAGCCCCATAGACTGCCCAATCCTCTTACCTAACACCACATTCAGGGAATCTGGTTCTGTCCTGTGCTGGTGTCCCAGCTATCAGAGTGGAGTCCATGAGCTCCCCCTTGTTCAGGCCAGCTGTCTGAAAATAGTTTTTTTTTTTTTTTAATTTGACACGGTGTTACAGTGTAACTTAATGTAGTCTCTTTTTCATCTTTAGGTTAGTCAACCACAGATGCCTCCACCAACCCATGTTGGGTTACAATGTGTGTGACCATGCCCACCCCTTCATCTGCTGTTCAACACTGTTCTTTTTACACATGTGCACTTTCTTTAAAAACACTGATACTGAGTCCCTAGATGATCTTGGTCCACCTCCTCTGTTACTGTTTTCCAACAGTAAACGGGCTGACTTTCCCATTAAAGAGGGGTGTAGGTTTCCCGTCTCCTTCTCCTGCTCCTCTCTGAGCTCCTCTGCCTTGCCACACCTGCTCATTGTGCTAATCGGTGTTATTTTCTTGTGTTTTTAAAATTGCATTGGTGGGTGCCTTCCATTTGTGGTGTCCATTCAGGCTTTCAGAATGGGTATGAGGGAGAGCTGAGGGGGATTAAAGGAAAAAAGGCAATTTTTAGTGGGCATTCATGTTTGCATACACTTCTGTACATTATTTGTCTACTGTTGTGTGGCAGCCATGACTTGAGGAAGTGGGGCTATAAAGATGCTGCAATTTGCCTTAAAAAAAAAAATTATTGTAAGAACAGGGACCCTGAAACTTGCCTGGGAGTATATTCACACAATATAAGAATGCGTTAATTGTGTAGCTTGTTAGTTTACAGTGCTATGTTTACCTGAAATACACTAGATATATCTGTGCTTTTATGCCCTTTTTCGGCACTTTTCAGGATAGCCAAGATGTGGAAACAACTTAAATATCTGTTGATGAAGAATGGATAAGAAAGTATGACACATAAACAGAGATGGTGGGATACTAGTGTTTGTTGATGGATGAAGAAAATTGACATACATACACACAGGGTGATTTTATTCAGCCATTCAAAGGAGGAAATTCTTCTATTTTGTGGTAGTATAGATGAATCTGGGAAGCATTCTGCTAAGTAGAACAAATACAGAAGTAAATTAAACAGACACAGAAGGTAAATACTGCATGGTTTCACTTGTGTGGCATCTGAAAATATCAAATATATTAGAATAGATGTTTCCAGGTTACTTTAGATTTCGTAAGTGAGTGCATCATAATGTTATCTCATACCAAAAATAAGGGTAAAGGTATTAGTTAATCGATACATTGTGCAGCATGATAATGATGCCTGTTCCCACAATTACACTCTTATCAAATCAAATAGTACACCTGGATTGGCTATATACACTTCACTTGTCAAGTGAACCTCATTAAAATAAAAAAAATGTATTCACTGGGAGATTTTTTGTTCTTCTTAGACATTTCCAGTACTAAAGATAAATTGTATAGGGTCTCCACCCCAGCTTTGGAAGCTGGCATCTAGCCAGGACCTTGCCAATGCTAGGTAAGCTCTTTACCAAGGAGCTTTGGAATAAGATGTGATGTAAGCAAGCACAGACTTCAGATTTCAGGGAGACACCCAGCCTTTCAGGATCAGTAAGATGCTCTGTCCTGAAGTCTGCTAGAGCTGTACCCACTTAAAGGCCGATGAGAAGTGCGATAAAGGCGAGGCTATGCCATTCGTGGATTGAATAGATGTTCTTTGGAGAAGTTGTTCTCCAGCTTGAGTAGAGCTTGTGAAATTGGTCAGGTAGGAGAACACACACAGTTTGAGAGCAGGAGGCTGAGAAGGGATACGTTCTCGCCTGAGAATGCTAGATGTGGTTGTTGATGGCAGATATCCAGGATGATGTGACAGTCAGTGCTGAGCCTGTGTACAGTGCACCAGCATTCAGGTTTACATGTGGAGCTCAGATTTTGGGTAGCAGATTTGTATGTCTTAGCTCATTTAGTTTTTAGAGAATCCTTGTGAGGTTATTACTGCTATTTCCTATAGTTAGTGTTACATGTAGTGGCAGTTTAGTTTGTACCTTAAAATCTTTCAGCTCAGCGCTTAAGAGCACTGACTGCTCTCCCTGACACCTGCATGGCAGCTCACGGCTGTCTGTAACTCCAGTTCCAGGGGTCTGACACTCATACCAGTACACCCGGTGTACATAAAAACAAGGAAATAAATAAGTTATGGGGCTGGAGAGATGCAGCCGTTAGGGGCACTGGCTGCTCTTCCAGAGGATCAGAGTTTAATTCCCATCGCCCACATAGCAGCTCAATACTGTGTATCTCCAGTTCCAGGGCCTCTAACACCCTCACACAGACATATGTGCAGGCAGAGTACCAGTGCACATAAAGTACAAATAATTTTAAAAAATCTTCCGGTGCCAAGGATCTTTAGTTTAACTGAAGTTAAATCAGGCTGGAGAATCAATAGAATTAGATATTCTAGGTGGCGTGAAACCAGGCCTTTATTGTCCATTGGCCTTTGATTGCATCTTTATTTTCTTGCTGTGAAATATTCTGAACTTTTAAAGATCACTCCTGTGTAACATACAGATTCTGAAGCCCCATGAAATCCTGCAGTTTGCTGTAAAAAGTCAGTGTCCCCAGTAAGAGGGTGTTGGCGTTTGTGCTTTGCTTTGTTTGAATATTTCTTATGGGGATGGAATGTGGTTTTAGGATTCATACAGCTTTTGTATGGATCGTTCTTTTGTGTAATGTGACTTGATTAGTCAAGACTACAGCCTGCAGACAGTAGCCAGTTTTTATTACTTTGACTTCCAATTTGGTAATGGTTTATAATTACAGGTAGGTGGCTCCGTGTGTTAGGGTCTAACTATATATCTTTTGAATGGGGTTTAAAGAACAAATGAGTTAATAGTCTGCTTAACATAGAGCCTGACAAGTGTAAGTGCCCCGTTACTGCTAAAGCTGTTTCCCCTTTTGTCCACACATACTGATGAGGGAGGGTTGTAGAAATGTGCTGAGGCCTGCTGAGTATTAGTTAGGAATTGTATGAAATTTTCAAAGAGTAAGTTACAAGATTGTAGATAAATGATGCTATCTATAGGTATGAAAATCAGGAAGTAGTGAGTTTTTTTTTAAGACGTTAGTAGATTCTTTAGGTAGGTTATTTTGTATGTATTTTATTGTTTGTGGTGCTGAGGCTTGAACCCAGGGCCTTCCTTGCACATTGTAGGCAGGCACTCCACCACTGAGCTACATCCTCAGTTTACCTTTGTTATTTTAGCTAAACAAAAGACCTCACAGTGTTTTGTAGCTGAAGTGTCAGCAATAAAAAGTCAATTTCTGAACTTAAATGTTTATTACAGGAAATTTAAAAACTAGGGAAGATTAAATTAGAAAGCACATTTACCTTAACAACTGGCAGTGACTCTTCAGGCAATTTTTTTTTAACACTCTTGAAAATACGTTTATTTTTCAAATGTATTCACTAGTAACTTCAGGGAGTGATTTCAAAAATGTAATATTGGAGTTGGAGATTGGTTCCAATGATCTTTCCATGTTAAGCATGTACTTATGAGTAATTTAAAATGTGAAATAAAGGAATACTTGGATGTCAAGTGTATTATATAGGCTTATGAGAAGTGTTGAGAATATTGATGAGTAGGATCATAAGGTTTTTGTTCACATAAAGCTTATATTGTTTAAGCTGTGAAAATAATATTTTAAAATTATGAAATATACAGAGAATACATGAAATAGAAAATAATGTGGATAGATGGTGTGGGGGCACCTGTTAATTTAGGTGGGTGGATTAATTGGGGAAGCTTGTAAGAAATTCCTATTAAAAAATTGCCTCCTGTCTCCCTCCCTCCCTCCCTCCCTCCCTCCCTCCCTCCCTCCCTCCCTCCCTCCCTCCCTCCTCCCTCCCTTCCTCCCTCCCTCCCTCCCTCCATCTCTGAACCCAGTGTAGGAATTGAACTGAAATTGTTGGGCATGGCAGCAAGCACCTTTACCTGCTACTATCTCACTAACTAAAAAGTCATGTTTTTAGTGCAGTATTTGAATTTACTTTTTAAATATTTTTGGTGTGTGTGTGTAGGTTTCGGATTCGGTCCCTATGGAGGCCAGGAAAGGGCCTCACATCCCCTGGAGCTGGAGTTCCTTGGGCTGTGAGCTCTCCAATGAGGGAATAAACACAAGATGTCTGAAAGTTTGTGCTAACTGCTGATCCGTCTTTCCTGCTTCCTGAAGAGCGTACATATACACATTCTTTTCGTTTTGTTTTGTATGTTTGAGACAGGGTCTCACTGTGTAGCTCTGGCTGTCCTGGAGCTAGCTCACTATGTAGACAAGGCTGGCCTTGAACTAAACTCACAGTGATCTGTTTGCCTGTGCTTCAGGAGTGTTGCGGTTAAAGGTGTGTACCTGGTTTAAGGCCATATTTTTATATAGTATTTGAAGGGTAAGTCATTGCAGAGTTGGGAGATAGCCTATCACATTGAGGTAATAGTAGCTTAGTTAGAGATTCCGAGGCAAGAATGTTTGAATTACAAAAACTTCACATAGTAAAGTACACCAGTGTAAAAAACTGGTGTGGCATGTGAGTGTAATACCAGATCTGGGGAGGTGTCGATTGGCAGATAGATCCCTTGGAGTTCATCGGTAAGTCAGAGCAGCTAAATGCATGGACTCCTGGTTCAGTAAGGGACATGGTCTCAAAAAATCAGCTGGAAAAGCAGTTGAGGAAGATACCCAGTGTCAACCTCTAGACATGGTGTCAGGGGCACACAGCACAAACCCATGTATATGACCCCAACTGCAAGACCTCTCTCTCTCTCTCTCTCTCTCTCTCTCTCTCTCTCTCTCTCTCTCTCTCAGACAGACAGACAGACAGACACACACACACACACGCACGCACGCACGCACGCGCGCACACACACACACACACACACACACACACACACACACACACACAGCAAGAACGAGAGAGTGCTGCTTGCTCTGAGCATATTTAGAGGGGGAAGATCAGCATGAGATCAGGGTCAGATGGTTCTCAACTTTCTAGAGCTTCCTCCTTGTTGGGCTTTTTCAGAGGGTGATGGGAAGCAATGGACTGTTTTTAAGGAGGGAAGTGAAATGATAGGTCTAATTTTTGTTTTTTAGGCCATGATAGAAGATATATAAAAGTATTTGTAAGTGTATGCTTTTAGTGCTGTTAGATAGTTTCCCCAACTGCTGGCAACTGCCATTTTAAATTTTTGTTTTTGTGAATTAGATTACATTAGGTACTTGGTGTAAGGAGAATTCCATAGTATGTCAAATTGTTTCTAATTTGTTACTTGACTGAATGTCCTCAAGGCTTATCCATGTTGTAACATTAAGCAGACTTTCTTAAGAAAGACACTTTATTTTACATGCAGATCCAGTTTTTTCCATTCACCCACCCACCCACCCACCCATCCATCCATCCATTGATGGACATGTTTTGACTGATGTAAGTAATGTTAGCAACCTGTGTGTGCTGCTCTCTCTCTCTTTCTGATACTTGCTTTCAGTTCTTTTTACTAGATGCCTAGCAGTGGGGTTGCTGGATATACGTTGCTTTTACTTTTCATTTTCTTGGCCCTTCATGCTATTTTATAGGTGGCAGCACCATTTATAACCTGACCTTAACAAGTTTTCAGAGTGTCATGCTTTGCATGAATTCTATTTAAGCTTTGTTGGCTGCTGTTTGCTGGTGATGGAATATTGATAGGAAGCCTGGTCACAGGGATGTTGTCTGTGAAGGTGCTCACCCTGTCCATTTGGAAGTGTTGTAGAATTTGAGAGGAGAGGAAGAATTTAGATAGTTGAGTTAGAATTGATTTGACTTGTGCATGCATTGGGACATGGCTGTGGCAGTCACAGAGAAAACTAAGACTGTTCTTGGGTTGTGCTGTTTAAAGCTCCTACAGCCTTGTATGGCGTTCATCTTTCTGGCACATAGTGTTCCTAGTGGACCCAGCATATTTTTCCTTATGCCTCATTGGTCAGGCCAGTTTGTCATCAAAAGGAAATAGTTACCTTTGTTTAGGACAAACATGTTTTGCCCTTACAGCTGGGAAAAGGGGCTCACTTTACCTAGCATGTTGTCTCTTATTTGATTCTTTGAGGAAAAAGAAGGGAGGAAATGACACTTACATAGTTTTATGAGCTTTGGCAAAGTATTGTGATTTTTTTTTTTTTTTTTTTTTTTGCGGGGTGGGGTAGTATTTAAAGCAGTTTAGTTACCTTGTAGGGCTGTTATGAAGATAATATAAAAGAGTGTTTTACATTAGCAAGGAATACCCAGTTAACATCATTTTACTTGCTTGACTCTGTTTCATCCATATTATCTTTGTGTGTGTGTGTGTGTGTGTGTGTGTGTGTGTGTGTGTGTGTAGACCTTATTCCTTAGAATAATGATGCCATTGTTTGTCTAAACAAACACAAACTCTGTCTCTTTTTTTTTCCTCAAGATTTGTTTATTTTTATTTTGTGTGGATAGGTGCTTTGCAGCATGTATATCTGTGTATGATGTATGTGCCTAGTGCCCAGAGAGGTCAGAAGAGGAAGTCTGATCTGCTGATCTGGAGTTACACATGATTGTTAGCTACAGTGGATGCTGAGAACCCTAGTCCTCTGCAAGAGCAAGCAGCAGGTGCTCTTAAGGGCTGAGCAAATTCCTGGGTTACACTCTACTCAGCTCTTTTCATCCTCCTTCCTATAATATTTGTTTCAAACTCAGTCATTTGGGCTAGAGGAAGCAATACTCTTGTAGCTGATACTGCTTTCTCGTACATGTCATGTCCATTAGTAAAACTGAAGTTTTTCAGAGCACTAGTCATATCTAAACTAGGCATGAGGTTCCTGGGGATACAAATTGTTGACCTATATATCTCAAGTGTATGCCTGGAAAATTGGGCTCTCTTTTTCCTTTATTCCTTTGATTTATATTTCTGTCATCGTAGATTGTCCTGCTTCTCAAAGACCATTCCAAGTATTTGTCATTCAGTTGATGAATATTTGTTGAGACTATTTTGTGTTTAGTGCACTGCTTTTAAAGTTGAAGATGCAGCAGTGGGCGCCATTTGACATGCATCCTGCTTGTCGTGTTTTTCTTTTATAGAGTCTTCCAAATTAGCCTCAGAGATGTGACTCCTGTTTTAGACATTGTCCCATAGCTCGTAAGTACTTATAGTCTGAAGATTTGCTTTTAGAGTTTGTTGTGGTTATTGATACTATCAATGTGTGTTGTGATTAATGATTTATCTTTTTGACAGTGTCCAGTTTTTAAAAATAGGTAGCTTGGTAGTCTGGAATGTAGTTTGATGTAGCTATTGGCATCTGCTCTTACTTAATCTATCTCTAGTGGTACAAGAAAGTTTTGGGGTGACATACTTTGAGGAAGAACTATGTAGCTCATCTTTATTTGTGACTGCTAGCTTCTAGTAGAGAAATGTTATGGGATCAACTTTCAGTTTTCACTTATATAAACCAGAGTGGCTATGACTAATATATTACTCATTTGTCTTAAGTCATGAACTTGGATAATCTCCTACCTTTTTTTTTTTTTTTTTTAATAAGAGTCTAGGGTAATTATATTGATGTGTTTACTTAAAAGCCTGGAATTTTATTCATTAACTTGTAGTGTTACAGACTTTAAAAGACATTTTATTAAGTGCTGGTTAAGGGGCTGGGGAGATGGCTCCACAATTAAGGGCACTTACTGCTCTTGTAAAGGACCTAGGGTTAGTTCCCTGCACTCATGTCAGGCAGCCTACAAAAACTGTCTGTAACTCCATTTGTGGAGCCCCCTCGGTTTGATGCCCCCTGCTCTCCTCAGGAACATGTAAGCACCTGGTGCCCATAAACTTTCCCGGGAACACACACATGCACATAAAAATAAAAGAGCATTACATTTATGTCACTTATAAAAGGTGCTAGTTAATATGAGTATAGTAGTCACAAGCTCACTATTAGGCATCTATAAAATTATGTTTTGCTTCTTGGTTTGAGGGTATGTGAAGCAATTCTGTGTGCTAGCTTTTTAATATCTAGAACACTAATAAAACTAAAGTAATAATCTCTTCTCATGGTTTCATCTTTAATATTCAGACTATTGTCATGCACCTGTAGCTTTACTGAATCATGCATTCAGAACAAATTGGCACTACTCATTTATGATTGTCAGTGATCTCAGGATCCAGTGTCTCGACTCCTAACCGAAGCTAAGCAGAATACCGTCTTTTATTTGTTGATATTTTTTCTTATTTATAATATCCATTGTACAGGTCACTGTGATTAATTTCTTGAGTTTTGTAAAAAGCATATACATATGCTTTACATTAGGATTAATTTTAAAGTCCTACATAAACTAGAACTAGAGTCCAGATCTATCAACTTTGATGTTTAGATTGTTGCTGTGCTCTGTTTGAGATTATTTCTTGCTGGGTCATCTAGGCTGTCCTTAGACATCTGGGTTCAGATGCCCCTCCCCCCCACCCCCCTGCCTGTACATCCTGAGTGGCTGGGACTTTAGATGCTGTACCAATCACTGGCTGCTGCAATATAATTATTTATTTATTTTTGAGACAGGACCTCTCTGTGGAGTTCAGGCTGGCCTTGAAGTGGTGATTCTTTTACCATAGTTTACTGAATATTGAACTAGCAATCGTGTACTACCATGTATATGTGCGCTTGTGTGTATAGTTGGATACATCTTAAAATTTTGGAGAAACATACAAATAAGTTGGTTCTTTCCGTTCCATAATGTGAATATTTGTGTTTATATACTTTCTTATAGAATTATCTGGTAGCTGTTGTAGTATATTGAAAGTTTAGCTTTACATTTTAAAGTTGATTTTCAAGTTAGGTAGCTGGTAGACATGATAGATTCACCATTTATCTTGAATATTAAGATTCTAAAAACTAGGATTATTTGTATTCATGTTCTAAGTTCATAAAGGAGTAAAAAATATTAAGGCTGTCTTAGGATGTCTAATTTATAATGTGATAGTAAGAAAATGGACTCTCTTCAGGAAATAGTGGGTAAGAAAATATCTGCATTCAATCTGTCTTCCAGTTCTAGATAAATAGCAGCTGTTTTTACTTAAATGCCAATCCTTAAACTAGTGTGTTTAGAGATAGTATTTCCCTAATCATAATGAAGAATCTTATTATTGCAAAGTTTGCAATTAAATAGCCAAGATCTTTTGGGCAAATGGGAATCAGAGTGAGGGTCTACAAGGCACATGAGCATTTATTTTTGTAATTGTTAAAAGATGCCATTGGAAAGAATAATTTGCAAATTCTTAACTTGTAATTTAGTTAATTTCCATTTATTATCTTTTTTTTTTTTTTTTTTTTTTTGAGACAGGAATTTTCTGTGTAGCCCTGCCTGCCCTGCCTGCCCTAGAACTCACTCTACAGATCAGGCTGACCTTGTACTCAGAGATCTTCCTGTCTTTTTTCCCCCAAGTGCTGGGATTAAAGGAATGGTTTACCATTACCTGGTTTATCATTTTATAACAAGGATGTGTTTAGAATATTACATTGTGTCTCATTTAGAATAACCGTCCCTTCTTTTTTTTTTTTCTTTTTTATGGACACACTAGATGGATACCATGTTCACTAAATAGTACACTATGGTACCTTTCAGCATCTACTCTATTGAAAAGTTAGAAAACTTTTTTTCTTACTTGGTATTGTTACTTCCTACTTCTTAGGCTGAGCAGTGGCCTTGTTTGTGGGTGTTATTTTGGCTGAAGGAGGTGTTAAAGCTTTGGGTAGATTTATTTAGTAACTCTTTGAATATTTCTGCTAGTATGGCTGATAACAGTAGCCATTTACTAAACAGGAGACATCGGTTGAATTAGAATTCTTCCTATAGGGATCTTTTGTGTTTGTGTCAGGTGACCTTGGGCATTCCGATGTATCTTCACTCCTACTCTTTAGATAGCTCTTTAGGTTTTAGCAAACACTCAGCTTTCAGACACATGGTCTGCTTTTAAGACCAGTAGTCTCTACCTGCATTTCCTTGACAGGCAAGATTGCAAGATTGCAGTTTGATTTTGTTTAGTAAATAATCAGGATTGAACCCAGAAGCATGCACAAGTGTTTTCTTACTGCACTGTGTTCCAGCCTTTTAGATTCCACTTCAGGTCTTAGTTAATTCTTTTACCTTACTTACTGCTATTGATCTCTAAATCCCCTTTCTAGTAATTTTTCTTGTAAATTCTGATAGTAGCAGAAATGGCTAAAAAAAAAAAAAAATAAAAATACACGGTTTTCATGAACTAGAATTGTCATTCCCAAGGATATACTAAATTTCATAAGTATTTCATATGACTCATAACTAAACGCTTTTGCATAATGCATTTGCTAAACAATGGTTTTTGGTAATTTCTGAGTGTCTACGTTAGTAACATGGAAGGAAACTCTGGGTTGAGCTTTGTTGAGCATAGAGAGTCAGACTGTCTCTCTTATCTCTTACTACCTTTTCTTAATTCTGTTTTAGCCCATTTCTTCTAATTCATTTTATTTGGTGTTGGTAAATCTTTTGTTGACATTTTAAGGATTACAGGATTTATTTTCACAAAATCTCCTCTCTCTATACTTCTCAATAATATGTCTTTAACATAATCTTGGTATAGTTTGGTCTTATAGGCCTCTCAAAAAGCCCATGCATTAAACGTGTTGGTCCTCAGCCTGTGGTATTGGTAGGTGGTAAGGCCTTTTGGAGGTAAGATTAGTGTAAGGAGGTCAGGCCATTGGGACATGCTCTTTAAGGGGACTAAGATTCACTGGTTTTATATTCTGTTTTCTTGCTGATCACCATGAGGTTGTCATCTTTGTCCCACCATCTCCTCCAGGAAACGCCATCTCGTTATAGGCACAAAAGCAACTGGGCACATTGAGTCCAGGCTGGAACCTCTGAAACACCAAGTTAAAGCAAACGTCCCCTCTCATAACAGTGATTGTCCTGGGTATTTTTTGTTATGTAATGTGAAAAAGCTGACTTTGAAAGCTTGAGGTAACTACATTGTTGTGAAATATTAAAGATGTGCTACATTTGTTTATGGTGTGGAATAATTTCTTTAATTATGTGAAGATTTGTTGCATTCTTTTGTTTAATTCTGTAAAGCTGCATTACTGCCTGCCTAAAGCCCATGTGAAGGAACTGGAGAATAGACACACTAGGGAATTAACAGCACAACTGAAAGCTCTAGAACAAAAAGAAGCAAACTCACCCAGGAGTAGCTACCAGGAAATAATCAATTTGAGGGCTGAAATCAATAAGATAGAAACTAGGAAAACAGTACAAAGAATCAGTATAATAAAGAGTTGGTTCTTTGAGAAAATCAACAAGATAGACCTTTATCCAAACCTTTATCCAAATTAACTAAAAGGCAGAGAGAGAACATGCAAATTAACAAAATCAGAAATGAAAAGGGGACATAACAACAGGCACTGAGGAAATCCAGAGAATCAGCAGGTCATACTTTGAAAACCTGTACTCCACAAAATTGGGAAAAAGGAAATAGACAATTTTTTGGATAGATACCACCAAAATTAAATCAAGAACAGATAAGCAATTTAAATAGATCTATAACTCCTAATGAAATAGAAACAGTCATCAAAAGTCTCTCAACCAAGAAAAGCCCAGGGCCAGATGGCTTCAGTGCAGAATTCTACCAGAAATTCAAAGAAGAGCTAATACCAATCAATACTCCTCAAATTGTTCCACACACCAGAAGCAGAAGGCTCATTGCCAAACCTTGTTGTTCAAGGCCACAATGCCTTGGTATCCAAACCACACAAAGACACAACTAAGAAAAAAAACTATAGACAAATCTCCTTCATGAACATTGAAGCAAAAATGCTCAATAAAATATTGGCAAATCGAATCCAAGGACACATCAGAGAAATCATCTGCCATGATCAAGTAGGCTTCATCCAAAAAGGGGTTTTACCTCTTGGTTTGCAGCATTTTAACGCAGAAAGGAACTCTTGGGAAGCGGAAGAGGTTTGCCAGTGAGCTTTTTCAATTATTTTTATGATCTAGAAATTATGTATTTAGTTAACGCTGAATTCTCAAGACCTTGGATTGTGGTATCTACTTGTATTGCAAGAGCCTGTTAGTATTCCATAGTTCTCTTGATTTGATTTCAAATGTAGTCGTGCCCTCTTTTTCTTTTCTACAAAAGAGTGCATAGTTTTGTGGATTATGAAAGATTATGAAATCATATTAGAAGACCTAAGCCATTTTATCATTTTATTTTTTAGGTGCTGACTTATCTGCAGAATGCGTATTGAGGGCTTTCTGTGTTCTGAGTGCCAGCAAAGTACATGATGACTTATGGTAGCTTTGATTTATTTTTGAGCACACTGACTATATTTAATAGTTTTTAAAGGATCACATTTAATCTTCCCTAAAATTTCATGACAACAGGAGATATTGAGGAAGCTGAAAGCGTAACCCTTTAGTTGAATATAATGCCCATTGTCTCTTGCATAAACTTGCTAGTATTTCACTGGGGGTGGGGGTACATGCTAGTACACTTCCCCAGCCGTTAAGATTCAGCCTTGTAAACTGTGTTCCAGTTAGGACTCCGTGATCCGTATGTGATTGTTTGGTCCTCACGGCTCATGTCGTGACCACTGTTTGTAAATACTATTATTCTAACCATTGTGTTCCCTTAGGTTTCTCCACTTTAATTTGCTGTTCTCCAGTTCAGGCCGCCTATCACCACCTTCTTCAGGGGTTCTTGTAGCAGCTTCCTCTGTGTTACTTTGCCTTTGACAGCCTAGTCTCTCAGAATCCTATAAGATTATTCAGAATTCTCTGTGCGCCTTCCTGCTTTTAGTGACCTGTCTTCCTGATCATAGAATAGAAATATCATACTCTGTCATGTAACTCACAGAGTGATCTGACCTGTCTTTGGTTTCTTCTCTGCTGCTAGAATATACCAAACTTGTTCCCTCTTCCTGAGCCTTGACATTTAACACTTTCTGCCTTGATTTTTCTTCCTTAGCTTTTTACATAGCTTGTTATTATTCGTCCGTCCGTCCATCCGTCTGTCCGTCCATCCATCACCATTATCACCGCCCAGCTTGGTTTTATATTTTCTCAGGACTTTTTTGATGGTTTCCTATAAGAACACTCTTCTTCCTTGTTTACTCCAGTAATCACAGAAATCATTTAATTTCTTTATAATGTTTATAACCAGAAATTATGTTTTAATGTGTTGTGATGTGTTTTCTGTACCCACTCACATACATTTGGGCTGTGAAAAGACTTGATGTTCTTGATCATGTAATGTGGAGGTTGCGCCACTTTATATTATACTCTAACTAAAACTTCTTGGATAATAAATGTCTTAATTCACATATTATGTGCATAAAATTTTTACTGTGTCTTATTTTTTTTCCCTCCGAGTTTCTATGAATGTTGAAGTAGAAGAAATAATATATTTTAACTATGTGTGTTAAACATTTAAACTGATTTTAAACATGCTTTTTAAAATACGTGATGTTTCAATTTTCATTCTTTATCATACGGTCTTACTCTGAACTTAGACAACGAAAGTATCGCAAACAGTAAAACAAATTACACTTTTTAGAATGAGCATTTTAGAACTATTTTTATGTGCAGCAAGGATTGCTTTATGTAGTTGTGTTATGGTGTGAATAAATCCCTCTCCCCAGCTTACAAAAAGAGGCTTTTGAGGACTGATTACATCCTTTTGCTCTTCTGTCTTGGGAGGACATAGAAACAAAGTGTCCTCACCATAGCTGGCTGCAGATTGTGAGGGTTTTCACTTCTAAGATGTGAGCATTGATTTCTGTTGTGAAATAACTCAATCTGAGGTATTTTTGTTACAGTATCTGAATGGATGAAGACAAAATAGGAATTATCATAGATGCTATTTTGCATCTTGCTTTCTAAAATCTGGCATATCTTGAGCTTTTTCTTAATCATTAAATGAAATGGAAGATATAAATTATTCATTTTTATTGGATAGGTTTTATTGCATGTATTTTTTCCCAGTTTTTCTAATATTGACATGAGCAAATATGTGGTTTTTGGAGTTCTAGGCTTTAAATTTACTTTTTATTTTTTGAGACTTTCATAAGGAGTACATTGTATTTACATAATTTCCAGTCTTCCCTCACCTCTAATGCCTCCTGTTTGCCCTGAACTGGCTCTTTCTGGTAGCCCTAACCTTTCCTTATTGTTACGCATGCACACACATGTCATGCACACACAAAACCTATTGAGTCCATTTAATGTCGCTTTTATGTACATGTGTCTAGCACTGACCACTTGGGATTGGCTAATCTATGGGGGGACTTGTGCTTGTAGAAAACTGATTTCCCCACCCCTCAGTACCAGTTGGCTGTTATCCTCTGGGGGTGGGGACCTATGGAATTCCTCTCCTCTCTGGTAGCATGTTCATTGCTATGCAGGTCTTGTTTAGGTACCATATTTTTGAGGTTTCATGGGTGCAACATCCTTGTCATGTGTAGAAGACTGTCTTTCATTCTTTGCAGACTCTTCCCACCCCCCTTAGTGATATTCCCTGAAACGGATGTGTAGGGTTATGTAGTGTATGGACCACACAGTCACTGTTCTCTACATCCTGACCAGCTGTGCATCTCTTATAGCTTCCATCTGCTGCCGAATGAAGCTGCCTTCATGAGGGGTGAAAGCTACACTTATCTGTGGGTACAGGGATAGGTGTTTAGAATACAGTTAGGAACTATATTGATTGAGGAAAATAGCAGGAATAGGCTTTTCTCTAGTGTTAGGACATATTCCAAGAAGTATACTATGAGGTTAAAAATTACTAATACCTCATTTTTACAGTCGCCACAGAATTAGCAGAATGCCATGGAAGAGCCAGTCTTAACTGTCTCTCATTGCTACTCAATACAAAATGTACATGTTAAACCTTAAAAATGAGAGTTCATTAAAAGGGTTGAGACCCACTCTCCTTCCCTCCCTTCCCCTCTCCTTCCTCCTAAGCAGTAGAGTGCTCAGGCTCTACTCTGCTACTCAGCAACATGCACAGCTCATTAAGGACTGAATTTCTGGAAGTTCTGTGTGAGTTAGCACAATGTAACAGTGTCGTCCTTGCTTTCTTTTGTCAGGTCCTCTTGGTATGGCCCTGGTTTTTTTTTTTTTTTTTTTTGAATGCTAGTTCATTTTAAATAGTTGCATTAACATGTTAGTGGTTTAAAGTGTAAGTACAGGTATTACCTATATTTCTCCTACCATAGGAACCAGTGCTCACGGAGCACATGTGTAGATGAGGGTTGGGAAGGAAACACAGAAAGGAATAATGGGACAACGTTGTCTCTAGTATAACCTAACCATTCATTCATTTGTTCATTGATATTTTTTTTTCCTTAGTGCTGAGGAGTGAATTTAGGGTTAATCACTCTACCATTGAGCCACACCCTCTGCCCATAGCTATGCATTTCAATTGTTACCTCCTTGCTCAGGGGCTCTTGTGCCTCTTAGATGGTGGCACAAAGTGTGGTAATAAACTCATTTTCCGTAACAAAGCTACAGTTGGAAGTTGAATTGTACAATGAAAGTATGGCATGCAAAAGATTGGCAAAGTTAAAGTGGAAAACTTCCTGCTGCCATTTCTTTACTTGAAGGAGATAGTGTTGTATTAAACAATTGTTTCACTAGTTGACAGGGGAACATGTAAAAGTGTTTGGATATGTTTCTATGATACTAAGTGGTTAAGATAAATCTCAAGGCTGTACGAGTTAGTATGACACCAATAATTTTATTATTAATGTATGTAATTTCATTGTATGGACACCAAATGGATCTGGAGCAACATATTTTCTGATAATTTCCTGTTAACAATAGGCTTATCAAATTGTCACCTGGACTAACACCTGGCAACTGAATAAGCTTCTTGGTAAAACAAGAACATTATCTCCAGCAGGACTGAGATAATGGGATTATGTGCCTGAGCTCTTCATGTCCTCTGGCGCAGAAGATGCCTGCTATAAAATGCAATGGAACAGAGGGTGGGCTGCAGAGCTCCCCTCTCTTTGTCATGATATGGTTTGTGCAAACAGTCCTGGGTCTCTTAACTGTATCTGAGACCCTCACTATCTTCTACCTGCAGTGAAGGAATGAAGGACTTAGGATGTACTCTCCCGTAAAACGGATTTATGCCGTATACAGTACATGCATCTACTTGATAGGATCGTTGTGAAATTAGGAAAAATGTTGAATGCAGGGTTCGGCAGGCACATAGTTACTCCTTCAGAGCATGCCATTCCTTTATGCTGATGCTGTAAATGTTTGTATAATTTGTAAAAAGTGCTTCTGTCTAAGCTGTAATAAAGCTTTAAAAGAACGAGACTGGGTTATGATTGATTGCTGCTACAGCAACTGCTTTGACAAACCTAAAACACAAAGAAAACAATTAATGGTACTGCTTTGTACGTAGGGGATGTACAAATACTTTTAAGAGGGTGCCCTGTTCCATTTCAGTACCCGTCTCCAATGGCTAGCCTAGAGACACTGTTTGTGTAGCAGCACGGGCAGATTAAGTGTCCCACAGGAGCAAAACCCAACGTTTACTGAGTGCTTACTGTGCATTAGCACTGCTTTCAACTCCTTGTATGAAGTGAGTCATTCAGTCCTTCCTCAAAGCAGACTGAGGGGCAGGTTCCCATCTTATAGGAGAGGTAACAGAGCTGAGACTCAGAGAAGCTGAGTGCAGGCTTGCAGGGCAACCAGCTACAGGATTCACCTTAAATTACTGTCTTTTGCCTTCTGAATATTAACACCTTTGAATTGTAAGACTTGTTTCATTTTAGAAACCAATAATGTCTAAAATGTGCTATTTCCTTTCTTAGTTAGAATGTACTTTGTAGCAAACAGGCACAAGGGTACTGTTAACACATGCATAAATGTACAGATAATCCTTAGCTGGTTTGTGTTCGTCTGTTCAGCATTGTGTTTCATGGCCTTAAGCTGCTTGATACTTACTTTATGATTCATAGAATTTTTTTCACAGTTATCAATATAGAGCTCGTCAGCTTTTCTCAAGCGAGTGTTCACCTGCTAGTCAGCACTTACATCAATAAATGTATCGTCCTCACCCCACATGTTCTTTTTTCATCATCGCGTGCCTCTGGCCAACGTGGTCCTTGCATCTGTGTCCTTACTTCTGATTATAATTCAAATGGAATCCCAGCATGTGATTATGTGCTTGTCTAGTTTGTTTTAGCATATATATGTTAAGATGGAAGATAGGTATGGTTTGAGTTGTAAATAAGATTCTACTTTGAGTAAGAGTGTTGGGTTTTAGTGTATGTATGACAAGTTTCCGTTTGTGAGTTCTTTTTGTGTTTTGACTAAGTAATGTCAGAAGGTAACTTGTATGAATGGTAGTTATTACACTAAAGAGTCCAGGGTCAGTGAAATGTAACATGGAGTCCAGTGCTGTTTGCATTATGAGAATGAAGTGAAATTAAGTACCTAAGTTTAAATGTAGGCGTGTGTGTGTGTTTGTGTGTTTACCCATACGTGTTTATTTATCTTAAGAAATAACATGATGGCGGATTGAAAGTTTTATGTAAACACTGCCTCACATTTAAGTCATAGAGAGTAGATTTTTTTTAGCTTATTATATAATTTTTATATTTAAATTAGAAACAAGCTTGTTTTACATATCAGTCACAGTTCCCGCACCCTCCTGTCCTGTCCTCCCCTGCTCCCCCCACCATCCCCATCCTACCTCCTTTCTGCTCCCCAGAGAGGGTGAGGCCTTCCATGGGGGATCTTCAAAGTCTGTCATATCATTTGGAGCAGTGTCTAGGTCTTCCCCCATGTGTCTAGGCTGAGGGAGCATCCCTCTATGTGGAATGGGCTCCCAAAGTCTGTTCATATACTAGGGATAAATGCTGATCTACTACTAGAGGCCCCGTACATTGCCCAGTCCTCCCAACTGACAACACATTCAGGGGATCTGGGTCCTGTGCTGGTTTCCCAGCTATCAGACTGAGGTCCATGAGCTCACCCTTGTTCAGGTCAGCAGTTTCTGTGGGTTTCTCTAGCCTGGTCTTGACCCCTTTGCTCATCACTCCTCCTGTCTGCACCTGGATTCTAAGAGTTCGGCTCAGTGTTTAGCTGTGGGTGTCTGCTTCTGCTTCCATCAGCTACTAGCTCTAAGATGTTATATAAGGTAGTCATCAGTGAGAGTAGATTTTTAACAATCTGATTACCATGACTGATTTCTTCTTATTTGGAGAATGAGGAAGTTGGGACTGGATCTCATCTGTGGTTAAATAGAACTATGACAGGTAGGACCTTCACTATCTTTTCATATTTGCTGTAGAAAAAATGGAGATAGTAAAGTGGGCAAATGACAGTTTCTTGCATAGTCATGATAATAGAAAGATTACTTAACATTTTAGCCTAAGGTCAGTGTGTTGTTTTTAACCTACGCTTGTGGGGCACATGTTCTGGGTACCAGAGTAGTAAATGAAACAAAGCCGTGATCACACATTGGCGTGGGAAGAGGGTAAAACAGCTGGGCAAGTGTACATGCATGTCTGCAGTGATAGATACTAGCAGATGAGAATTAGGCAAGACAGAGACTCTCAGGGACAGGGTGTATGTATGTGCATCCACCCTTACTGGTCTATGTACTATTGTCAGTTACAAGCATCTTAGGAAACACTTGACAAGAAAAATGAAGAGCCTGACAACGGTGGCCTTTAACCCTGTACTCTTTGATCTACAGAGCCAGTTCCAGGGCAGCCAAGATGACACAGAGAAACCCTGTCTCAAACAAAACAAACAAACAAAAACGAAAAAGAAACAGGATTAGACAGGAATGATGCCTTTCCCTTTCTCCCTAGGTAGAGAAGGAGGCACAGTTGAACTTTGAAGAAACATTCAGTAGACTGTGGTAAGCATTGGTAAGAGTAGACTGAGTCAGAGACAGTGTAGGAAGAATGTACACAGTCTTGTTTGTTTGTTTGTTTTATTTATTTATATTTTCTGGTGTGAGAACATTGGGGAATGAGATGGGGAGTGACTTCAGGGTTTTTAAGAAAAGATGAGATGTTCTCTAGATTTGAAAAGAGACCACTTTCTACAGGCTATTGCAGACAGGCTGTAGATGGGCTCGTCTTCGTAATAATGCTCCCTTGTTAGTTGTGCAGGTTGTGAAAGTGGTGGAGGTGATACTGCACAGGCACTGAATCCATTGGGAAGTGAAAACCTTTCTGCTTTATTGCCCTGAAAAATCAATTCATTGTAATATAAAACTATACAATGTATGTGGTTAAAAATGTTGTAGAATAGCGTAAACACTAGAACATATACCTAAGACTTTGCTTTGCCTTCTGTTGTGTCCCTGATTCCTTAAAGCATAGATCTGACTTTAGTCTTTCTCCTGAGTGTATTGCTGAGCTGCTTTTGTTTCTTCTCCTTGGTCTTAGTATTTTTACTTGCTTCTTAGTATTTTTAAAAGTCTCTTAATAACCTTTTTGTCCCTAAAGCAATTACATTAGTAAATTCCTGGCATGTGCAAGGGTCTGGGTTTGATACCTAGCAAGGCAAAATACATTAATAAAGTTAAAAGTATTACATGTGTTAGTTCCTTTTCTCTTGCTCTGATAAATGATAATCTAAGGCAACTTAGTTTGTTTGGGCTCACATTCCAGAAGGATAAGCACCGTCACACGAATGCAGGGAAGGATGGCAGCTGAAGAAGGAAGCTGAAAGCTCCTTTCTTTAAACTCAAGCCTGAAACAGAGGGAGAAAACAAGAAATGGCAGAAATAACCTCTGAAAACTCATCTCTAGTGACATGCTTTCTCCAATAAGGCTATACCTCCTGAAACCCTGCAAACTTTCCCAGTTGAAGAACGGTGTTGAAACACCTGCGCCTGTGGGGGCCATTTCTCATTCGAACAGCCACAGCTTGCATGATTATAATTAAACTAGTCCATAATTTAATTGTCTTGTAGGTGTTTTAACTTGTAATTTAAAATAATTACATCACACTCATCTGTGTATTGACCTGGTTGTAGAGACTGGTCAGCCTAGAAGTCTAAGAATAGTTGGCAGGCCAGTGCCCTGGGATGATGTTATAGTCTCTTGAGGAAGAGGAAGAGGGTTTCCTTTTCAGAGAAAGCTTGGGGTTTTGTTTTGTAGCCGAGTGTGGACTTGTAGGTGTTTTTTTTCCTTGCTGACTGAGAGGCTTGAAGAGCCCCAGTGTCAGAGGCAGTCTTTACCTTGTTTCAGCAGAGCTGTATATTCCAGTGGGACCATACTTCACTCCAGAAGTAAGACCTCCAGCCAGACTGTAAGGCTCTATGGTATGTTGTTTACAGTGGCACCTTTGCTATCTTCACCCATTCTCAGGCCTGGCAATGGGAGAAATACTACTGTATTGAAATTTAGAGCACACACAACCTTGTGGGTGTCGTCACCCCAGACCTGCCGCCTACTTGATATTATAACAGCTTTCAGAAGTCCATTCCACCACCGCTCTGTGAAGCTATCTGTATCATGGTGAAATGGGAGCTTGGTGAGACCAGTGAACCCCATGAGCCTGGGTCCACTGCTATGCTCCATGTGCTTTTAGGTGAATTTGTTATCGGAAGCAATGCTGTGTGAAATAACTAGATGGTAGATAAGGCATTCTGTCAGCCTGTCGATGGTAGGCTTGGCCAAAAAATTGTATGCAGGTAAGACAAATCTTTATTCAGAGTGTTTGTTCCAAAAGAACAAAGTATTACCCTTTCGATGATAAAAATGGTTCGTACGCATATTTAACCCGTCAACAGGTAGCTGACTGATCATCTTGTGGACTGCCATGTTTGGGACTCCATGTTGGCAGATTAGTGGCTCTTGCTAGGTCTGCTGTGGTTGAGTAAATGTTGATGTTTCTGATGAATACCTGCACCATATTCTTCCCTCCTATGGTCTCTTGGCACATAACGCCATTGGGTAATGATAGGGGTGGTTATGGAAGGAGTCTTATTGGCATTTGCAGAATGGATTATCTTACCTACATGGTTCTTACAATATTTTACTGGCCCCACCTTTTGGGGAACATTCATGTTGGGCACATATCTTTACTTCCCTCCACCCCCCCCATTCAGAGATGTCTCACTATGCTTTGTTTAGACTTCCTTCATAGCAGTTTCTTCATCACGTCCTTTCAAGTTTGTGACCATATTCTGAGAGTTGATCTGTGCATCAGCATCTCTTACCCACTTTTCCAAGAAATAGAAGAACTAAACTCATTGTCCACTATGTGCATTCCCTTTCACCACTAAGGGAACGTCTCAGAAGGGACCACGACCATTGATTTTTCCTAGTGGTATATGCATATTTTATGGAATCATCTGTAAAACAGACTTAGCCTTTTCCTTCTGTAGTCAGTTCTGAGTATCCAATCCCATGAGCCCATAGGTGTGAGGGAGAAGAGAATAAAATCATGTAGCAGGAATGGGAATCATGGGCATCAGGGCTACCTGTTCATAAATTATTGTGTCTCCAGGCAGCACTTGATTGCAATCTTGTATAAAGTGCTTGCCTTTGCTGGCAGTACTGTAGTTTATACCCATTGGCATGAGTTTGGTGGTTCATGAGTTCAGGTGGTTCAGTTCATGATAGAGTTCAGATCGCATGGCAGACTGAATTATTCTTCAGTCTCCAACGAGCCCAGGGACTCAGGAGGAAAGTTAATTCTCCATGGAGGGTGACAGAGCTCTGGCCCAAGTTCCCAGGGGTTTTTATTCTGAGTTACCTATCAGGATCTTGCCAAAGGATCCAGACAGGGTATCTGCCATTGCCATTGCAAGCATCTGCTGGATCATGTGGCAGAACATCTTGTATGGCAGTCAAGCTTTTTGTAGAGTGTTTTGTTGTTGTGGGCAACATTTAGAACGTAAGAAAGTTAATACAATCCCATGTAAAAACCAAACTGCAACTCATTGTCTTCATTAACAGGTGTGTATGTGTGTGTGTGTGAGATAGAGCGAGAGCGAGAGAGGGAGAGAGCGAGAGAGGGAGAGAGGGAGAGAGGGAGAGAGGGAGAGAGGGAGAGAGGGAGAGAGGGAGAGAGTATGACTTCACATTAGTATTTGCATACCAGGTACCAAGGGATGACTTAGTGTGCAAGCACAGACATCTGGAACATCACATCTGGAACAGCAGAATGTACTGAGGGGCTTGACTCTTTGTTTCACTAATTCAGAATGTCTTTGGTTCAGTTATCTGGCTATCCAGATCAGTTCAGAAGGTTTTCCTAGGTGCACTGTGGGTGACTCCCAACATTACTGGCCTCTGTGTACCAGAGTAATATGATTACTGCTTGTGTTTTGTTGTCCCATAGGTAGTGCTCACCTTTGTTTGGTTGTTAAGCATCACTCCTGGCCCTTGCTTTCCTAGGATTCAGTTATCCTCATTGTTTAAGGACCCCACAAACAGTGTTAGAGGTCCTCATGGTAATTCTGACTTAGACAGCAATTTTAGAGCTCTTCAAGTGTGCTGAGATTCTCCTCAAGATTTATTTCTTGTAATTGTGGTTAAAGCCAAGTAATTTGGATCCTCCTGAATTAGGTAAACAGATTTTATGTGATAAACCGCTGTGATATTCTCACTGACCAAGTCTTTGGAGAGTATGTACCCTAGTAGTTCTGGCTCTGGAACCTCATTTGATTTATGTTTAGCAACTAGCCAGCTAGACTGCTAGGCCCAGCACATTTACTTATACTTTCTCTTTAATGGTTCTTATCAATAAATTTGGTCTGGCCAAACTAGAATTTTTGTTAACATTATCCTGTACCCTTAACACCAATTCCCACATACACTTCCCAGTTTTCTGTTCATATGCCCTACATGCCTCTCCGTGGGTTGTACTTTGGTTCTTGCCAGAACTGGAGTTTGGTAATATTCAAAAGCAGGCACAGAGTAGGTTTAGTCCTGAGGAGAATCTATTTCTGGCAAAGTGGTTATCTCAAGAAGCTATTACAGTCTCCATGAAAAGCAAATGTATTAGCACATGTTTTGTTAGCAAAATGCCTGTGTAAGGAAAAGGTGTTTCTGTTAGTTTTTAGGCTTTAAGATTATACTGTTGATACTGTTTCAGCGCTCATGAGCACTTCAAGGTAGATGGTTTCATGACAGTGACAGTACGTTTAAGAGGGGTCATGAGGTGAGGCAGGAAGATAGCAGGGAGGGACCGATCTTACTTTCTTACAATAACTGGAATTGCACAAGAACAGTGTTGATCCCTTCCTAGGTTCTGCCTTGCAGAGGTGCCATCAGCTCTTAAACTGTCACACCGAGGAACAAACCTAGAACATAGGAACCTTTTGGGGCTGTGTTCAAATCATAGCAGCCAAGCTCACCTCAGGTAGTAGAAGGCATGCTCAGTGTGATGTTTGATATACACAGATTCCCAGGCTGCAGTCCCCATTCTAGTTCTCAGAATCTCATTCGTCCCAAGCAAGTGCTTTCGATTTAATACACGGTATTCTGTGAGACCGAATTCAGTTTGTTTTGTCATGAAGCCACACAGCATGACACTCTAGTTGTGCTGTTCAGAAACTGGCTCTGTGGTGACAGTGGATACAATTTCTTCTGTCTTGGACATAGGAGTTTGTAGGTCATTTATGCAGTGCTTGAATATGAGGTCATTTTTGCAGTGCTTGAATATGAGGTCATTTATGCAGTGCTTGAATATAAGGTCATTTATGCAGTACTTGAATATGAGGTCATTTATGCAGTGCTTGAATATGAGGCCTTGAGTTTTAGCTTTTATTTTTCCACTTCATTTAGTAGTAAGGAGCCAGCCACCAGCTAATCTCATTATTTTTGTTAGAAAGGTGCTCTAAGTTACATGCTCACACAGAACCTTGGCTTACAGATATTCAGTTTTTATTTTTATTTTTTTGTATTTTGTGTATTTTTATTGATGCATTGTGCTTTGGGCTGTCTGTTCATTTTTAACCAATGGAAATAGAGTCTAATGTTGCCTAAATCTAATGAGCAGAGAACCAATTCAGCAGATTCATTAAAAATTTTTTTTTCTGTTCAGAGCCACTCTTTATATTAAAATCAGTTTCTGTTAGAGAAAAATAAACAGTAGAATGAATGGATGCAATTATGAAATAATTTAAGAAATTGGCTTATGTGATTGTAGAGTTTAGTTTGAAGCTTAGACACTTTTTGTCTGAAATTAATTCTATATTTTGGGGGCAGAATTTGTTTCCTCTGGGCAGAAGCTGTTTCACTTTTAATGTCTTCCAGATATATGGATTGGTTCTACCCACACTATCAAGATTGGGTCAGGCCTACCCATACCACCTTAGTTGTTTTGTTCCAAGCGACCTTCTCAGTAACACATTGTGCGTGATTGGCTACTTAGGTGTTATGCCTAACCAAGTTGGTACATGACATCTACCATCACAGACATCAGGCGGCTCTTTACTTCATTAACATATCAATCATTTAAAATGTTCATATACATGTATGTCCTTTATAATAAGGTTGCCCATTAATTAACATCATTTTAAGACATTGTTTTAGAATGAAATTATTTTCCTTTTAGTATTTAGTTCACACACACACACACACACACACACACACACACACACACACACCCACCCCTCTGTGTATGGGTATGCGCACATGAGTACAGATTCCCACAGAGGCCAAGGATGGCGTCCGATCCTCTGGAATGGGAGCCAGGCAGTTGATTTGCCTAAAATGTGAGTTGGGAACTGAACTCAGGTCTTCTGCGAAAGCAGTTTGCACTCTTAACTGCCGGCCCACCTCTCCATCCCTCTAAATGAAGCAGTTTTGAAGTGACATGCTTATGGACATTCAGGGTGGTTCATCTTCCCTTAATCAGAACTCTCTGGAAATACCTGTACAGATATGCCTGAAGTTGTTTTAAGCCCCATCTTAATAATCGAGATCAACAACAGCATTTATAGTTCACTTGGAAATGCAGAACTGTTTAAAAAGGGGCTTGGAAGCCCAGGATGCATGAGACCCAATATTACCAAAGGAAAGAAAGAAAATACTCCAAAGGCGAAGAAAAAAGGAGTGAATATAGGGAAGAGAAACAGTTATAAAAACAAATATGCCACTAAAAGTGTTTTTGAAATATAACCTTGAATGTACCAGCATATTTAATATGTATTCTTTAATGAAATTCTATTCATATTGTAGATTTACATTTTTCCTTTTCTCAAAGATATATTTTAAAAAATAGTTGGTCTGACATAGGCATGCAATGGCATATTACATAGAGTGATTGTGTAGTTATATCTGTACTTTTTCCCCCAGTGGTGAGGATTGAATCTAGTCTTCAGTATGCTAGACAAGTACTCTACCACTGAGCTATCCATGCCCCGGCCCCTGTGCTTGCTTTTTCACAGACTGTTTTCCCCATGGGCAATTGAATTGTTGAAGAAACTGAGTCGTATGTCCTCTGAACTAATTTGGATTTGGCTGATTTCCTCCATATTGTTCCATTTAATTGTTTCTAATCATTTCCTCCATACTGATAGCAAGTTTTAGCAACTTGTCTAGATATATCTTAAATTTTTAGGTACGATGTGAATGCTACTAAGAGGTACCATATACTTCCAGGGCACCTACCATGAGTCACCGTTGTCCCATGAGTCATATGTTTAGTGTGTTGTTGTTCCATTTTCTTCTTTTCTGTTGGATCTGTGGATTTATCCTCAGTCCTGTCCTATCCCTGCATTTAAAAAGTGTGTAACGTAATGGAGACGATTCACCATTGTTTATTCCCCTAATCCTAAGCATTGATGATTGTTGCTTGCATCTATTAATTGATGTTACAGATTGTATTTTTTTTTTAATTTTAGTTATTCTGCATTTATTAGCTGGTCTGTCAAGAACTTTAATCAGTTTTTTAGTTTTCCTAAAATATAGATTTTTATGGAGGAGGCAGAGAAAATGCTCATATTTTTACCCCTTTGATTATCAAGTTTCAGATTAGGACTTGGTAATTAAGTTGATTGTGTTGAGGTCCCCCCTCTTTTCTTTTTTATCATCTTGAATTTTGTGACTTTTAGAGAACGTTTGGAGCTTTTCTTAGGATATTTTCTTGTAATTTTGTTTTACATCTGCAAATATAGTTGAATTTCTCTCTATATTTTAAATCAATCACTCTTCCTCAATTCTTATTTTTACTTTCATATTTTCTTCTGGAAGACTTCACAGCTGCATTGTTTCCTTTTTTCTTTACTGTTTTACATTGTTTCCTTTTTCTTTACTGTTTTACTTTTATATTGTTTCCTTTTTCTTTACTGTTTTACTTTTACTTTGTTTCCTTTTTCTTTATTGTTCAACATTGTTTCCATTTTTCTTGCTGTGTTCTGCAGCCCCTCTTTTTTCTCACGGTGAATTCCGAGGCAGTCTCTTAAGAGTGCTCCTCTAACCTTCCTGTACATTTTGTTTTAATACTTACTTTTTATGGCCTACTTTTTTACATTTGTACCTATAGTCAGGTGAGTTTCCTACCTTTAATCTCTTAGTATTAGAATATGCTAATTGATTTTCTATTGTTAGTTTTTCATCTTTGCAGTGAACTCAGCTTTGTCTTAAAGTTGTATCCTTTTCATGGTTGGATTTAATTAGCTAATAGTTTTAGAATTCTGTTCCTCTTGATTATAAACTAGGCCACTTCTCCTTTCTGTTTTCTGGACAAGCTTGCCAAGGTGGAAGTCTTTTTTTCTTGATCATTGCTATAACTCTTATGAAGCTATCTGGTCTGGAACAGTGCCCTATGGATTTAGGAAGGTGAATTCTCAAGTGGGCTGGTTGTAAAAGAATCTTCCCAGTATTACTAATTATTTAATGTAATTTTATAAACATTATGTTTACATTTTCCTTTTTTTTTTTCAAGTGTGTATTTTTAAAAATGGCTAGCCTGACATTACCATACACAAGAGCTATTCATCTGGTTAGTACTTTTTAATAGGATATCCTGTGTCCATCTGTGCCCTCCTCCCCAGCTACATGCCTCTTTGTAAGAAATGGATACTGGGCTGGGGTTGAAGCACAGTTTGTAGTGTGTTTGTTTAGCATGCATGAAGCTCTGAGTTTGAGTTCCGGCAATACATGAAACCAGACCTGGTGATGGGCTACTGTATTCTCACAAGTGGGAAATGGAAGCAGGAGGCTAGGGAAGTCAGGGTTACCCTCAGCTGCAGAAGCAGTTCAAGGACAGCCTGTGATGTATGAGAGCTGACTCAGAGAATTTCTTTTGAATATGTTACATTTAAAAGTAAGTTATATAATATACTATTTTATTACAGCTGTTTTTGTTTACATTTTAAACTATATTTGTATGAATTCAAAACCAAGAATTTTTTTTAAAAGATTTATTTACTTATCAGTGTATACAGTGTTCTGCCTGCATGTATGCCTTCAGGCTAGAAGAGGGCACCAGATCTCACTACAGCCAGTTGTGAGCTGCCATGTGGTTGCTGGGAATTGAACTCAGTACCACTGGAAGGGTACTGAGAAGGGCCAGTGCTCTTAACCCCTGAGCCACCTCTCCACTCCCCTAAGTCAAGAATCTTTCTGGCATCTTCGAGGGGCTTTTGAACCAGGCTCTACTATTTTTGGGCTCTGGGAGTATGTCTTTCTGGGACTTTATTTGTAATAGAAATATCTACTTCATGGAGTGCTTCAGGGAGTAGAATGAGAAGTGCTTTGTGAATTATTAACTGTATAAACGGCGTTTTTAAAACTAATGAAAAAGAACAAGGTGTTCAGATGAAGCTAGAGGTAGAGGGAACCATTGAGTCTACATGTCCTGAGCTTGCAGAAGATCTAGGCCAAGGTGGCTCGAGATGCCCAAGCTTCCCTGAGAACAGTGAGCATGCAGAGCTGGCAGGACAGCCCACACTTCCTGCCTGTTCGCCTCCCTCTCACGAAGAATCGGGTCATTGAGAGGTGCTCTGCTCTGGAGCTCCTAGTTGAGTGTATCTTTCTCAGAAGCTTAGAGAAAGTGCATGCGACATCAGGAGACTTTAGCTTCTTAAGTTACCAGTAATTCAAACTGCAGTCACAGTAGTTACTGAATTCCCCCAGCCCTTCTACACAAAGAAAGCCTTGTTACAGTATTTGGGGATTAAAACTTACTTAATATAGTGAGGAATAAAGCCTTGTGTGATTGTGCCAAAATACACTGGGGATTTATTTGAAATTTTACTTGAAAAATCATCACTCTAGTATAGTTTTAGTAAAGTCTTAATGTATTATTGTTATGGAAAATTCAAACTAATTGTATTTGCTGGAGGCGTTTTTTTTTTTTTCCTAGTAAATTCCTCAGTTTCTCTAAATATATGTACCACAGACACTTTATCTCTCTTCAAACTCTTCAAGTTGATATCACTAGTGGGAAGGTTTCTTATTTGAAAAACCAGGATTACAGCAGGTAATTTTTGAAACTATAATGATAGTGCATGCCAAGAAGAACATCAAATTCTCTCCCACCCATTTGATCTGTTTTTTATTAAGAAAGTAAGTGTTTAATTAAAAATAGTAGTTCCAAGTTAATGAGAGAGAATTAGATGAGAATGGATCTAACTATTCTTAGTGGCCTAGGTAGCTGCCTCCATCCTAAGGACAAAATAAAATAAAATAAAAAAGTTTAATGTCCTTCCCTGTGTTCCTGATCTCTGAGCAGCCTTGGTGACAGGATGATGTGAAAGACTGACAAGTTTCTTTTAAAAAATTCTTTGATATGTAGTTCATATTCAATAAAAGGTTCATACTTTAAAGTGTATAACTTGGCAGGTGTTTATATATATATATGTATATATCTGTATATATACATATATATATATATAACACACATACACACACATACATATATATGTATTATCAACACTTAAACTATTCTTTATTTTATATGTATGTATGCATGTGTGTACTTGTATGTCCCAATAATACAACCAGAACTCTCAAATCCCCTCCTACTGGAATCTGTCTGTAAGAGGAGTCTAAAGAACAGTCAGTGAGGAGAATGAGGGTGTTGTGTTCTGTAAGCAACATGAGGAAAATGGGCAGCCGAGGCAAATGCTAATTGACATCTAGGAATGAGGCAGCTCGTTAGATCTAGTAATCTGTAGGTTACCTGAGATTTAGAGCAAGCAGATTTGGAGTATATTTTAAAAGAGAAATGGAGAGAAATTGGAGAGCATTACAAGTGTTTTCAGGATATTTTCTGCAAGGGGAGAAAAGAAACAGTGGTAGTGAAATAGGGCTGAACATCTTTTGCTGTCAAGTGGAAGGAAGACCAGCCTGTTGATTGGCGAGTGACAACAGTCCATTGAGGGCAGGATGTTTTCTGTGAACTTCTGAAGGGATGAGGTTCTAAGTGGGATTAAACTTTGTTCACAAATGTGTAGAGTGGTTTTTATCAAACCTTGGATGCCCAACTGTTGACAGTGGTTCCACGAGGATGCAGACTCAGGGAGGTTCTGCCCTGGCCATGGGCATTTATGGAAGATCTTTTCACATAGCTTCGCGGAATTGCTTTGCTTTCAGTGAAACATAGAAAGCAGAGTCCTTGCTCCCAGTAAGGACAAAGAGGTAGTTTGAGGTTGAGATGAGGATCGAGGTATGACATAGAGTAGGGGCTTGGGTATACCTGGGAGTTATATGTTTCTCCTGGCAGCATTAGGGGTGCAGACAAAGGTCTCTGGTTATGCATGAATTTAAGACATGATCAGTCACATGGAGATCCAAGGTGTAAAGAGAGTTGGCAGAGAATTACACTTAGCTGGGATTATGGCTGTACTAACTGAGCATGATGACGTGAGAAACCATAAGGAGGCTGAAGCTGTTTGCAGGGAAGTGATTATGAGAGGCCATCAATCAGGCTGTGAAAGGAGAGGGAGACATCAGAAGGAGAGGGGAACATCTGTGTAAGATGACAGCAGCTCTTGGTAATGTTTTGAAGGGAGAGCTTCCAGATTTCCTGATGCTGGACAGTGTCAGAGAAGAGATTGGCTTCAGAGTATTTTGCCTAGCAGCTATAAAAGGGAGTTCCTGTGAACTCAGATGTTTCATTGTTTGTGTTTTGTGGCTTAGTTTCACGTTATTATAGCATAGAAAGAGAAAAGATCAGTAAAATTAATAAGGGAAATGTAAGTGACAATCAGCTAAATTTTGCTGGGTGTGTTCAAGGCCAGTCTGGTCTACAAGACAAGTCCCAGGGCAGCTGTAGCCACATAGTGAGATTGTTTGAAAATATCAAAAAAAGGAAAAAAGTCAGCTAAGTCCTTGACCCCAAATAAATAGTGAATAATAAACTGAATTTCATGCTTGCTGTGATTCAGCTGGTATTCCAGGTGATAGAAACGTAACAGTGAACAAAGGTATCTGAATAGTTTGCACTTGGTTAAGTTAATATTGAGATACTAGTATGGATAATGCATGAAATAAATGGATCACAGTGTCTTAAATTGTGTGTGTGCATACTTAGCTCCTGATAACTGGTTTAGTTGATTGTATACTTTTTATATTTTTAATACTACTTGCCCTGAAAAATTACATTACATTGGAAAAATTACATTGGAAGAAAAGTAATGGTATATTCCAAAAAGTACTAAGCAAAAGTAAGTTTAAGGGTTGGTGAATTGGAGTTTATAGTTTACGGTCTACGTGTGAAAATACCTTCTTCACTAGAACCCATCTCCCCTTTTGGGCTAGAAATGGTGCTCTGCAGACTGATTATGGAATAGCTTCCAAAGCTTGGTGCACCTTAGTGGGAGAGGTTACTGTCCCGTCAGGAGTTGGAGGATAATACAGGAAGTCGTCTTAGGTAGTCGCTGGGTACCCCCCTCTCCTCCTCCCTCCTCGCCTTCCTTCCCTTCTCTCCTTCCCCTGTCCCCACCTCTCGGTGACCCTGTCTGCCCTCACACTCAGTGTAGCTGAGGTTGCCCTTTCACCCTCAGTCTTCCTGCTTCTGCCGCCTAAAGTCTGGGATTGTAGTGCACGCATATCATTTTATAACCTGCAATGTTGTCTTCCTCAAACCCTGGAGGGCAGGGTGAGAGTGATACAAAGAAGCCATGAGGTGGACTAAGACACTTCCTGAGAGGGAAAAACTTATCTTGGGGACATTTGAGTTTGCATTACAGGTAATGAGCCAGTGTGCCACATGTGACCAGTTATGAACTGCCTTCACGTCTGCCTCCTTATTTTGAAGCAGGAACAGATGTTAGACTTGCATGCTCTTACAGTGTCCAGTGGAAAAGACAGAAAAGGTTGTCTTGGCAGATGAAGTTATCTCAGTGTCAGTGTGGTAACATACTAATATTCATATTTTTGCATGGAACCTATGCAGCTCTGTTACTGTCATCTTCAGTTTCTCTTGTGTTGGAATGGGAGTATCTTATTAGGCTAGTAAACATTCTAAGAAGACATTTTTAAAATTCAGAGGCATCATAAAAATGCTTTCTGTGATGTTTTTAATTATCAATAATAGTTTTAGTGAACTTTGTAGCTCTGCATGTTAGAAGTGAATGTCTAAACCTTTAATGTGCTAAGTGAGGTTTTATGAAGCTTCCCTCTCAAAACACAGACAAAAGTACTTTATTTTGTGTGTGTGTGTGTGTGTGTGTGTGTGTGTGTGTGTGTGTGCTGGCTGGTTTCCTATAGCCTATGTATGCAGTCTCAACATAGATTTGCAGATGCCACTAAGTTACATGGCTGCCTTCTCCTGCTGTAGAAACACACACCCAATTCCTCTCTCTGCTTATGACAGTAGGATAGCCTCGTTACAGAAGAGTAACAAAGGAAATTACTGTTTTTAATTCTGGGACCTTATTTGTGTGGTAGTGGACTCGGTTTTCTCATTGGAAAGTTATGTTCATTTTTATTTCAAAACCTTAAGAATTCCCTAAAATAATTGATTGAAGGAAAAACAAAAAAAAAAAAAACAAACAACCCAGTAATCTAGTAAGTACATAGCAAAACTATGTTGTCATAGCCAAGTGTTCCTCCAAAGTCAAATAGCTAGCTAGCTGAATGAGCATCTTCCTTTCCAAAACAGTATCTTTTGAAGTTGTGTACTTCTACTCAGTGCTGTTTTGAATGAAAAAAAAAAATAGAATTCCTGATTTCATACTTTCTTTCAGAATAGTTCTTTGGGAGAATGGGAATATAGTTGAGTGGTAGGACACTGCTTAGACCCTGAATGTGAGTGCCAGCATCACACAAAACAGATAGGAAAGGAAATGAATTCAAAAGAAAGAACCCTTTTCTGAAGAATAGTCTTTGTTGGTAATGTTAAGATTAGGAAACCCAATTCTTTGAGCAGCTTAGGAGATGAAGTGCTCTAGGTTCAAACAACTTGGGCTGAATTATAACCCAACAGCTAACTAACTTTTTGCCTTTGTGAATGCTGTGAAAACCTGGGCTTTTTTCCCCATGGGAGGACATGTGATATTGACACTGGTTGATGAGAGCATCTGAATTAGTCAGGTAGGACACCCATTTATGTTACAGTCACACAGTAAGTGCTGCGTGGATTCTATTTTCTTCTCGTTTTGTAATTCCAAGTCTATTTGAATTGGGGAAGATCAAAAACTGAGTTAAACCTACTTAAAATTTTGTTTTGATAATTTTTCTTAACAGTAGTATAATAAAAGACTCAGATTGCTGGAAATTTAGTAGGTTTCTACTGTGACATCGAATAGCCAGTCTTGGTAGTAATAAGTATTTACCAAGCATCAAATTGATGTGTAATATATATGCATAGTTTAGTTTTGGCAAGAGCTTTGTAAAATTTGGTATTATTTCTATTCTGTGGATGAAGAAATTAAAGAAAAGAGGCTAAGCAATTTTCCTTATTTAATTAAGTGACAGTGCAAAAACAAATTGAATACTTCTTTTTCCCCCATAGAGCATTCAGCTTTCCTCTGTAATACTGACACTAATTTAATTTTATATGACTTCAAGCCCTTACATTGATAGAGAAATAAAACAATGAATCTTTCTTGGATTATAAGTTGACAGGACAGGCGTCCCTTTATTTCCCTAGTATGTGCTTAAGTAGGATAGTAATAGCGATCGGTGTTCATTGTAGCTTATTTGCATAGTTCCTCTGTCAGCTACTATTATTCTGTGTGCATGTGTGCTCCCTGCGCAGTAGGAGTTCAGGTAGCTCTCCCTTTAGATGAGACTAAGACGAGCAGGTGCTGCTTGGGGTGTCACTTCTCTGTTATTATCTCTGTCATGTTGCACTCAGTCAATGACATGTTCTTATTTTGGGGGAGAGGATAGAAATTGCTTCTCTGTGTTCAAAATATTTTTTTGTTAAAATTTTATAACATCCTGGGAAACCATGAATCAATAAGTATGTTCATGCACCTGTTTGCTTTCTCTTTTTCTTTGCACCTAGTCAACAGTATTTTACCATTTAACAGATGCTACAGTGCTGTAGACAAATAACATTATTTCATTTTGGGAGCACTTATAGCATAAGAGAAAATTTAAAAGAAAAAAGAAGAGCGGTAACTGTGTGTGAAGAACTAAATATGGCTGTATGAGCACTCCCTTATTTACATACACTGAAGGAATATGTTGGTTAACCAAGAATTAAGTTGTATAGAGGACTGTGTTAGGAAATGAATCATATTCATGGTAAGACAGTTTTGAGGTAGAAGCAGTAATTCTAGCATCTACTGAAATGTTTGTCAGAGACCTAAGAAGTAGCTTTGGGTAGATGGACATAGGAGTGAATAAATAGGAGTGAAAATAATCAGATAATAAATTCTAATTTTAAAAATGTTATGGAAAGTGGGAAGGGACTGAGTTTGTATCTCACAATTCAATTAAAACCACAAAATGTTGAAAAAAAAATAGCATATTGTTAGGGGAACTTTTACCTTATGGCCAGGAGAAACCACTTTGTTACTGCTGGGCTGAGGGTAAATTCACGGCACCTTTCATGCTGTGTAGAATCATAGACTCAGAGCTCCAAGATGCAGTGAGTTACACGGCTGTTTACAAGGGGTTCTTAGTTTTCCTTGGGGATAACACAGCGCTGTAATAAGGTGTAGCTGCATGTGGCTTCCCGGCCCTACATGTGGCTTCTTGACCCGCAGGAAGTGGTAGGTGTTGAGGGATCTGGGTTTCTCCACCTGTGTTCAGATAGAACTATAACACAGTACTGTATGCATATGTGCGCTGACAAGACTCTCCTTCTCCTTTGTCTTCTGCTGTGTAATGATCCTTAGTGAATGCTAGCATCTTCTAAAGGCCTGTTGTTCACCAGGTAACACAGTACGTTGTATATTGAAATGAATATTTAGCACTTTCGTTTTTTTTTTTTTTTTTTTTAATCTTTTTTCAGAACTATTTATCAATCCTACTACAGGCTGGTGTCGCATGCCAGATGTAGGGAGAGTAAGAGAATACTAGGAATGTGAGATTGACGGGGACCTAGGGAGGATATTACATCATTCATTCTTTGTGAGCTTGAATCTGGTATTTGGTGTGTTAGAAAGTGATATTAGAGAATATTATGATGATATTAAAGCTTGCCCTAAAAGTATTTAGACTGAAATATTTGATAAATATTTGGACTGTTCATGGAAGTAATAAATACAAGCTGTTTTATTTTCTTTCAGTGGTACTAATTAAGCAAATCCTACTCATGAGACTCTTAAGTAGTCACCAAGATGATAAGCTGATCTCTTGGCAGGGTTGATGCCGTGCATGGTTAGTGGGCCACAGCCACTGCTTGTGGTTAAGTCACCTGGCTCTACTCCTTATTCGTTTCTGCTTGAAGTTTACCAGCTCAGCGTCCCTTCTGAGAGGGAAACTAAAGACTGCACTTACTGTGTTAGTGCTCCCTATCTCTCAGTAGGTTTCTAAACCATTCTCCACGTGTGTCAATAGACCGTGATGACAAATAAGAGTATGGCATGCATTTCTCCAGTGGAAGCTCAATGGCTTTGTATTCGCTGCATTTCAGAAGTGCTGTATGGCCTGGCTTAGAGCAACACAGGAGACATGTATCTTGTCTAGAGGACTTTCAACCCTGAAATACCAGCCTTGTCTCTTTCCTTTCCCTCATAAGAGTACCTTGTCATTTCAGCATGTGACCTTTTCTCTGACTTTTTATTACTATGCCTGTAGTTTAGATTCCTTGTTCTTGGTTTTCTTGTGGTGCTGAGGACAGAACTTAGGGCTTCGTGCTAGCTGTTGGGAAGCACTGCACTAGTGATCACATCCCCAGCCCTGTAGTTTATATTCTGTAATGCACTGTCTAGACTGTTGTGATAGACATCCTCGAGTGACAGATATCTCTAGATTAAAATAAATGCAATGTATCTTATCAAGGAGATTCAGATAAGCATATGAAAACATAGTTCACAGCATGCTAGTTGGAAATGCCAGTTAGATCAGTGAGATATGTCATACCCCTTAAAGCTTGGCAGATCTTGAGTGCTGACAGTACCAGCTGTGTGGAATACCAGGAACTCATACATTTCTGGTAGAGTGAACAATAGTGTAAATAATATTAGAAAGAAGTTTAACAGTTTCTTCAGTAATTACATCTGTTGATATTTATCCAGAAGAGTTGGAAAATCATAAATCATTTATACAAAAGCCTACACAGTTTTTTTTTTTTTTAGCAGCTTTGTTCAGGATGTCAAAGCTTAGCAGCCAAGATATCTTCCAGTAGGGAATGGACAGATAAACTGTGCTTCATCCAGACAGTGAAATATTGTGTAGCATAAGAGAAAATGAGCTAGTTTGCAAAAACATGAACCAATCTCTCTCTCCCTCCCTCCTCCCTCCCTCCCTCCCTTCCTCTTCCTCTCTCTCTCTCTCTCTCTCTCTCTCTCTCTCTCTCTCTCTCTCTCTCTCTCTGTATCTGTACACATTACACATTATATACAGGAATCGGCTTCCTAAACATGATACCAATAGCACAGACACTGAGGAAATCCAGACAATTTTCAGGTCATACTCTGAAAACCTGTACTCCACAAAATTTGAAAATTCAAAGGAAATGGGCAAATTTCTGGATAACTATCACTTACCAAAATTAAATCAAGAATAGACAAGCAACTTAAATAGACCTATAACCCCTAATGAAATAGAGGCAGTCATCTAAAGCCTCCCAACCAAAAAAAAAAAAAAAAAAAAAAAAAGCCCAGGGCCAGATGGCTTCAGTGCAGAATTATACCAGAAATTCAAGGAAGACTTAATACCAGTACTCCTCAAATTGTTCCACACAATAAAAACAGAAGGTTCATTACCAAACTCTTTTTATGAGGCCATAATTACCTTGGTACCCAAACCTCACAAAGATACAACAAAGAAAGAAAACTACAGACCAATATCCCTCATGAACATTGATACAAAAATACTCAATAAAATACTGGCAAATCGAATCCAAGAACACATTAGAGAAATCATCTACCATGACCAAGTAGGCTTCATCCCTGGGTTGCAGGGATGGTTCAACATATGAAAATCTATCAATGTGATTCACCATATAAACAAACTGAAAAAGAAAAACCACATGATCATCTCATGCTGAAAAAGCCTTTGACAAAATTCAACACCCTTTCATGATAAAGGTTTTGGAGAGATCAGGGATAACAGGAACATACCTAAACATAATAAGAACAATATACAGTAAACCAATAGCCAACATCAAACTGAATGGAGAGAAGCTTAGGCAATTCCTCTAAAATCAGGACAAAACAAGGCTCTCCATATCTCTTCAATATTGGACTTGAAGTTCTAGCTAAAGCAATAAGACAACAAAAGGGTATCAAGGGGATACAAATTGGAAAGGAAGAAGTCAAACTGTCACTATTTGCAGATGATATGATAGTTTACATAAGTGACCCAAAAACTCTACCAGTGAACTCCTACAGCTGATAAACATCTTCAGCAAACTAGCAGGATACAAGATAAACTCAAAACAAACAAAAGAAAACAACAACAAAACAGTAGCCCTACTATATACAGACGACAAAAGCGCTAAGAAAGAAATCAGAGAAACATCACCCTTTACAATAGCCACAAACAACATAAAGTATCTTGGGGTAACACTTACCAAACAATTGAAAGACCTATATAACAAGAACTTTGTGTCTTTAAAGAAAGAAATTAAAGAAGATACCAGAAAATGGAAAGCTCTCCCATGCTCTTGGATAGGTAGGATAAATATAGTAAAAATGGCAATCTTGCTAAAGCAATCTATAAATTCAACACAATCCCCATCAAAATCCCAGCACAATTCTTCACTGACCTTGAAAGAATAATAATCAACTTTATATGGAAAAAAACAAAAGACCCAGGATAACCAAAACAACCCTGTACAATAAAGGAACTTCAGGAGGCATCATCATCCCCAACTTCAAGCTCTACTATAGAGCTATAGTCCTGAAAACAGCCTGATATTGGCACAAAAACAGACAAGTAGACCAATGGAATCAAATAAAAAATCCTGATATTATCCCACACATCTATGAATACCTCATTTTTGACAAAACAGCTAGAAGTATATAATGGGGGGCGGAAAGCATCTTTAACAAATGGTGCTGGCATAACTGGATGATGGTGTGTAGAAGACTGAAGATAGACCCATGTCTATTGCCATGCACAAAACTTAGGTCCAAATGGATCAAAGACGTCAACATAAGTCCAGCCACACTGAACCTCTTAGAAGAGAAAGTGGGAGGTACCCTTGAACAAATTGTTACAGGAAACCCCTTCTTGAACAAAACACCAGTAGCATAGACACTGAGACCGACAATTAATAAATGTGACCTCCTGAAACTGAGAATCTTCTGTAAGGCAGAGGACACAGATGACAAGACCAAACGGTAGCACACAGACTGGGAAAAAATATTCACCAACCCCACATCTGACAGCAGGCTGATTTCCAAAATGTACAAAGAACTCAAGAAACTAGTCACCAAAACAGCACATAATCCAATTAAAAAATGGGGTACAGATTTAAATAGAGAATTCTCAATAGAGGAATCTCAAATGGCTGAAAGGAATTTAAGAAGTTGCTCAACATCCTTAGCCATCAGGGAAATGCAAATCAAAACAACTCTGAGATACCATCTTACCCCTGTCAGAATGGCTAAAATCAGAAACACCAAGTATGGGTTTTTGCTGGAGATGGTGTGGAGAAAGGAGAACACTCTTCCATTGATGGTGGGATGCAAACTTGTACAGCCACTTTGGAGATCAGTATTGCAGTTTCTCAGAAAAATGAGCATCAGTCTACTCCAAGATCTACTCCAATTTCCCTCTTGGGCTTATAACTAACTAAAGGATGCACATTCACGCCCCAAGGACATCTGTTCAGCTGTGTTCATAGCAGCATTATTTGTAATAGCCAGAACCTGGAAGTGACCTAGATGCTCCTCACCCAAAGGATGGATAAAGAAGATGTGGTACATTTACATAATGGAGTACTACTCAGTGGGAAGAACAGTGACATCTTGTTAGTGTTTTCTTCCTCTCAGGTTGGGGAGTAATACTAACTTAGTGGAGGACTGTGCTTTGTTGTGTGAGATTGCCCTGTGCAGTGGAGCTGCTCAATGTCCTTGCCATGTCTCCCATCCGGTCTGCCAGGAGCAGTGGGAGGATTTTAGAAGAGGGGGTCAAAAGAGACCAGATCCCAAGTTGAGAGCCCTGTTAGCAGGTTGTATTATTTGTGGGTTCCAGAGTGCATATTATTTCCTACTGGAGTTTTATTTTTCTTCCCATTTACTTAGTAGTATCTCTTTCACCAGGGCACAGGACAGACAGTTGAATCCATGTAAAAGTCAGGCACTAGTTTATTGGACACACTACAGTAATACTATAGGTAGAGTATGGGTAGTATTGGTAGAGTCAGAGCAGACGTACTCCTTGATCTCATGGAGTTTCATCACAGGTCCTTTGACCACAGCAGGGGTCTTGTGAAGGCTATGGTAATTAGTAAACAAGTACTTTTGAATGTTTCTTGTGAGCCAGATACTGTTCTAGACAGTGTGGAGAGGATGATCAAAACAAAGCCTGTGATTTCATGGCAGCTTCTCTGTGTGGGAGTTAGTAAGGAAATAGAGACGTGCATATCACTGTGATAAAGGGCTGTGGAGAAACTTGAGTCAGCAGAGAGGACAGGGGGAGGATGTTTGAGATAGGGAATTGGGGAGAAACATGTTCCCTGGGATGAAGGGAGTTTATCAGCCATGGCTATACAGGGAGAACGCGTGTTCCTGGCAGAGGGAACTGCAAACATGAGATTCCTTGCCAGGGAGAAATGCTTTCTTCTTTTCTTTATTCAGAATAGTCTCTGGACCTTTCTATCAGTTGGTCTCTACTTTTTTTCATCTGAACATGAACAATGCCTACTTTGTAGTCAGGAAATAGAAAGCAGGACTAGAGACAGGGTGTTGATAACTGTTTATATTTCTTCCCGATAACATGCTTGCGTTAACCAGGCCCCAACTGTGGAGTCTCTGTGGCCTCTCCAGAGTTTGTCATCTCTGTGGGGAATAAGAGCACAAAGCTTAAGATTTGGGGAAAGTTCACACTTAAACCATAGCAACTGTTTGTTCAAGAGAAGTGTGGATTGAAGTGAGATATACTGACTAAAAAAGGGAAAGCAGAAAATGTAGGTGCATATTAGAGATTGGAAGCTACTCTGGAAGCATCCTTTCACACAAGACGTGTGCATGCAGTGAATGCTCTCTCAGGCAGGCAGTATTGGTGGTAGCACACTCCTCTCTGACACTAGGAATACTGACATACTTCTTTATATCCACTGTACGGACATTTGGATTTGGAATCCTGACGATCTGGTTAGGATCCCAAATGTTATGCCTAGGTAGATGTCATCTTATTAAGCACATTACTGATGAGTCATTGCCTCTGAAAGGTAGGAAACAGAGGTACTATAATAGATTACATTTATGAAATGATAGTTTCTAGTGGTAGATAATTCTTACTAGAGGAAATAATTCTGATTCACTTCAGATGAAAAGACATAACCGTTTTTCACTTAAAATAATGCAATGCTTCAGATGGAGCATTTGGCATTGAGTACAGAAAAACAAGGTGTAATTTAATGCTGTTACTGATTGTTAAGTAGGCTAAGTCTTACTCTGTTGATGGTGACTCCATTGTCCTCTGTGCCAAGTGCGATCAGTGCAGAGAAAAGAAAAGAGTGTTGAGCATATGAAGCCAAAAGGACATGACACTCTTTTTAATTTCTAGTGACTTCATTGTATTTTTAGTTCTCATGTCTGTCTTTGCTGTGCATGGCACACACGTTTGTGATCTAAAGTGTGCAGTGTCAGAATTAATCCAATCTAAAATATATCCAGCCAAACTTTCATTATTATGAACTTGTAACAAATGGATAGTAACAAATGGATAACGTAGTCTTTGCCCTGTTTGTGCGCTTAGCTGTGCGGGCAGAATGATACTCAGTATAGTAGAGTACAGCATGATGTGAGGTTTGTATGTAGAATGATCTGAAAATATAAATTAAAAATTTCAAATTCTTTAATATTTTGTAACTGCTTTTTGCTTTTTCCCCCTAATTGCTTGCTATTGCTAGAATGTCTGTAACTTTCACGTACTCTCATCTTCTATATATCTTTCCTAGAAGAGTAGACTAGAACGTTTGTCTCTTGTTTACTGTGGTATTTCCAGTGCCCAACACAGCAGGTACACAATAGATGATCCCAGTGCCCAACACAGTAGGGACACACAATAGAAGATTCTAGTGCCCAACACAGTAGGGACACGATAGATGATTCCAGTGCCCAACACTGCAGGTACACATACAATAGATGACTCTTATTTAATAGATGGACTGCAGTTTGGAGAACGAAGTGTATATTACATAGTACTTGTGAAAGGTTTTTGGTGAAAAGATGGACTCTGAAGTAGCCTGTGTTCTATTAAATGAGCTAACTTTGTATGAAGTACATTGAAGTAAATAGTTACCTATCTTCATCTTAATTAAGTGATTTTGAGACAAGATCTTGCTCTCTAGCACTGTCTGTCCTGGCGTTAGCTATGTAACCTAGACTTTTGACAGTTCAGCCTATGCCTCTGGAGTACTGGGATTACAGGCATGTATGAACATGCCTGGTCCAATTTTACCTGTTTGTGCTTTTTTTTCCCCAGGTTATATGCTACTCTTATTTTTATCTTGAGATTTTCTAAAGGCTGCGCAGCTCTAGCTGTTAATGCTTCTTAGGTAATTTAACTATAAAACCCATGTAATTAGAGTGAGGGTGTTTATTTATATACATTCTGTATCATTTGTAACAAATGCTGTCACCATATATTAGTAATCTATGCATAAAACGGCATTCTGTTGGAGGTAATTACTCATCATGTAGACTTTGGTTCTACTTGTTTTGGAAAGTGAAAGCTTACCTTTTGCTTTGAGCCTGTTCATTGACTACGTATGAATTTGAACTCAAAACCGTATCAATGTTCTGGTTATTTCACGAATGGGAAGCATAATTGATCATTACACCCCTTAGTTTTAGTAAACCCCTTAGTTTTTAGTTTTAAGGATCATTACATCCTTAGTTTTTAGTAAATCCTGTTTTGTTTCTGTTGTTGTTTTTTGACAGGGTCTTGCTATGAAGTTCTGGCAGGTCTGGACTTCATTATTATATAGACCAGGCTGACCTCCAAGTCACAGAATCCACCTGTCTCTGCCTCCTTCGTGCTAGGATTAAAGACATGTACCACCACAGCTGGTTGGAGAATGTACTCTTCCTTCCCCCCACCTTAACCTTTTTTGTTTTTGTTTTTTAATTGTGTGTAGGCGTTTTACCTGCACGTTTCTCTGTCCATCCCTTCTGTACTTGCTTCCTGCACAGGCCAGATGACTGTGTCAGATGAAGGAAGGCTCTGGAGCTGGTGTTCACAGATGGTTGTGAGCTGCCACGTGGGTGTTGGGAATCAAACCCAGGTTCTCTGGAAGAGCAACAAGTGCTCTTGACCACTGAGCTACATGCGACCTCTAACTGCATTTCCCACCTTCTGTAGTTTCCTTTTCTCTTCCATTTTCTTTCCGCACTAAAGAAATTAAAGTTAGACTTTAAATTAAAACTATTAAAATGCTAAATTACCTGGATATTTTTCAGATTATAAACTGGAACATATAGATATTTGGATGTGAATTATCTTTTAGAAAATAAAATAACTTGTGGTTGTTCTCAATTACTTTACTGTAATTTTTTTTTAAATAAATAACAAATTAGATGCTCTTACTACTACGGTAGACTTTAGAAAGCATGTGGCCTCTTTGCTTCATTTTATAAGTGAGTGAGATACCTGAGACTATTGACTTGGTTTGTGTACAATTAGCTGTTGACAATTCACAACAGGATCAGATTTTAACTATTGGTGAGATAGCCACACTGTGGCAGTCTTTGCTTATTAAACAAATTATATTAAAACTTAAAGCCACTGCATCTATTAATATAATTTAAAATTATAATTTTAAATGATACTATTTTAATGATTTAGTAAAACAGTAGCAATAAATATACCAATTTTAGTCTACCAATCAGCAGTATAGGATATGAGTGAAAAAGCTCAGTGCTATTTCATTTTGGTATATAGGCTTTTGCTAGTTATAGTATCCTATTTTTTTTTTCATTCCTGGGAATGAAACACAATGGCAACTTTAAGATGATGTTTAATTTGTCTTCCATTGGGAGGGGTGTATCCAACAAAAAGATAGTAAGAAAATATGAGAAATAAGATTTGAAGAAAGTTTCCTTTAAAAATCTTAAAATGTATACATTGGAAAGCCAGATAGACTCTTGGATTATCATAAATACGCTGTTCTATAGTTCCCTTCCTTTTCCCCCTAAACCTTTTATTTTAATTGAGTTGTACAAAAATAACACTGTCTATTCCATGTTAATTTTTCTTCTTAATATGAGGAAATGTGTTTTTCTTTAGAAATACTGGATACGAAGAGATCTTGGAAGATGAGGAAGCATTAGAGACATCGAAATGTTGCTGCCTATTTTCAATTGTATTGTTTATTTTTACTCAATTTTGCTTATTGTATCTTAGATGTTAGGATATGTCCTGGTAAGAGAAAAGATCCTGGTGTTAGTCTGGTCTGGTTTTTGTTGTTGTTGATGATGACTTCTGTTTACAGCCTGCATTCCAGTATGGCGAGTTAGTGATTATCTTCTGCTCTGTTTTAGATCCCTGCATGTCACTGAGTCCGCCATGCTTCACTGAAGAAGACAGATTTAGTCTAGAAGCGCTTCAGACAATACATAAGCAAATGGATGATGACAAGGACGGCGGGATAGAAGTGGACGAGAGTGATGAAGTAGGTGGAGCTCCTCTCGCTCTTCTCTTTCAGGCTTCAGTCGTCCCTTGACTCCTATGGGACTCAGCTCATTCTTCAGTGTCCTTAGTGGTTTTCTTTTTTAAGTCTGTATTTACATGGCCTTTCTGTCTTTCTGTGCTTCCTCCCTTGCCTCCTTTCCAGTGTAATTGTGGGACACGGTGGTGCTGGATTAGGAGCTGAGAGTCCTACATCTTGTTCTGCAGGCATCTGGGTGTAGCTTGGGCATATGTGATCTCAAAGCTGACCCCTCCCAATGACCAGTGACATGCTTCCTCCACAAGGCCACCCCTCCTAATAGTGCCATTTCCTATAGGCCAAGCATTCCAACACATGAGTCTGGGGCGGGGGGCGGAGGGAGGGGGAAGGGCATGCCTATGCAAACCATCACAGTGTGCATTCATTCATTTAATTCTGAGCTGATATTTGAGGGCCTACTGCGTACCAGATGTCCAAATAAATAGATCAGGAACAACACAGATGAAATCTGTGTCTTTGAGCTAACATTCTGACAGGGCTGTGGGAAGGTACATAAGTGGTAAGGGGATCAGGACAGGAAGATGGTGGGGGAGGCTGTATGTAACTTCATGTAGGGCATTGGAGACAGGCTTGTTTTGTAATGATTGGTGACTCTAAATTATATTTACAAATGTATTAGTATAATTTGTTTGACTGGGGATCATCTGGCAATCTTATAAAAGGAAAAGCAGGTCAAAGGTAAGGTGAAGAAAGTAGATAAAAGAGAATTTTTGCTGTCTGTTTAATAAAAAATATTGATAGTTATGCTGGGTTTATTTACTTTTGTTACTGTGAGACCAGCCATATTTATGAAGTTATATGTGGGGATAACATTGAACATTTACTATTTTTTCAGTGTAAGCACTTTATATGTGGTAAAGTATGGGATACACACAAGCACTAAGAGCAAAGAATATGCTATTATTGTTTGACTTGGATATTACAGAGAGGCTGAGCCACATGACATGATCATCAGCTTATCAGTCTTATAACGGGGGTTTTTAGTTCAACCTGAATACATAACTCATGTTCTTGACTCATAGTCTGTGCTATTTTTCTGTGGCGATGTGTATCATAATTTCTAAAAGTAGATGAAAAGGGCATTGCCACAGTGGGGAGAAACTACAGAACAAAGAACTCTCCCTAGAAAACCAGTAGTAGCTTGCCACGAGAGTTCTTGAGCAGCCCTGCCTTGCTGACTCAGAGGTCTGGGGTGGAACTAAACGATTTGTTGTACCTAGTTCTTTGGTTATGATACCTGATGGTGCTTGAGGGTCATTTTATGACATGAATAGTAGCAGAAGCACTTTATCCGAACTTGCTGCTGACACAATATATTTGCACATCTTGCTCTTTTGTTATTGAGCCTCTGAAGGAACATTTCAGGGCTTACTCTCCCGCCTTAGTCAGTGGCTGACGTCATTGTACCTGCGTAACACTTTCTGTCATCTTGACTCCTGCGAGGGTCTCACAGAAGGACCCACTTTTCCCTTCTAGTTGGTGATTTTGATTTTTGGTAAATTCCACCTTCAAGTTTTCTTTGAATTTTCTGTAAGAAAACATGGGCATATGATTAATGAAGGAAAGAGATAGGTTAATATTTTCTGGAGAAGATCCTTTGTTACTTTCAAAGTAAGATGGTCATAATCTAGATGATAAAGAACCATTGTGTGTATAGCTGACTCAGATAGTAATAAACTGTTCTAGTATTTTATAGTTGTATGTAGACATTTTCCTTCAAACTGTGAAATTCCTACCCTGCTCCAGTATTTAGTTGCATACCCCGCCTCTTACGTGTTACTGGGACAGCTGTAGAACTCATTTACTGAACTTGCCTCTTTATCTGTGGGCCTCTAGCTCGTTTATTAACTACCTTTGAGTAAATGACACTTAAGTGACGCTCTGCCTGTTTTCTTCAGAAATGCAGCTTTAGGGTCTGCCCATGCTCCACTGGATGGCCTTCACCCACACACATATTGGTAGCAGAGTGGTGGGTCCGGTGGCTTTAAAAAGACTACATGAAGCTGGGAGAGAAAAGTGGCAGAAAAAGTATATAATAGGTGGAGTTAGAGGGGAAGGAATTGGGGGTGGATTAGGTCAAGCACATGATACATATGGATGCCATTCTCATACAACATATTAGAAAAGAGAACCATTCTTCCAGAGCTTTTGTTACTGTGTATCTGCAATCATTATAAGGGTGAAAAGATTTCTTTGTTATTCTACCATTTGTTTCTATTTATGCTATCTTAACCTCCCCATACAATTCTGATTTATTACAGTAGGCTCTTTCTTGAGGCTGCATTTGTTATAGGCCATTTGAGGAGCCCCTTTAAGTATTTACTAGTTCAGTTGCAGGTAGACTAAGTTGGCTCTTCTGGTTGAATAGAAACACGAACACCATTGTATGTATAGGTTTTGTGGAACAATGAGCTTAAAGTGCTACATTCAAACTCAGAAAGAGTGGATCTAAGATCTGTCAAAGAATCCGGGAACTTGTAGAACCATTTTATGGCACCAGAGAACAGAAAAACATTCAGTGCAGTGCATTTGTCCCTTTCTTGGCATGACTACAACCTTGCTTTTACTAGGAAGTCTATTTTGCTACCTCTCAGGTTTAACTTAAACCACATGCTAATTATATGTTTTCATTTAAGAAATGATTTTACATTTTTGTTCCATTAATTTTTAAATTTCCCTCAAGAAGAACTTCCCACTCAGCAGTGTTGCAGACTTGCAGGGGCAGAGGCGTGGGAGTGAATCAGGCTGTGCATCTGGCCACGGCAGTTGCAGCCTGCCTGTACTTCTGGTCCTGCTCCTCTTTTTCCCCCTCAGGACCACAGCATGTCCCTGCTTTTACAGAATACATTTCCGGAGAGTTTAGCACATTTTTACATACTCTTTCATTTCCTAGAAGGTGTCTGAATTTGAGTGTATAGAACCTATTCCACGAATGAAATTCAAAGATATCTTAGTGTAATATTATCACCAGTAGTCTTATATTATTGTTGTTATAGAGTGGCCACATAGATTTTTTTCATGCAAACTGGGATACTCCTAAGAGTGAAAGACAGTAGCACTGTTAATAGTTACACCAAGACTACAGATGTAAATGGAGCTTCTCTCAGACCTGGGGCCACGTTGTTATTATATTCACCAGACAGCTAATGGTAATTCTGCCTTCTGTCAAACGTAAGTTTTCAGTGTTTGCTCCCTTCCTAAGTTCTAATAAATTAGTCTGAATATTAATAGTAAGTCAACCTTTTTACTGTTTGAATTTCTATAACTACTCAGAACCTTTTCTTATGGTTCAGTTTTCTTAGTATCATGAAAGATCTCCACAGAAAGTTAACTGTGTGTGGGTTTATCTGTGCATGTGTGCAGCTACATATAAATCTGTGTGAGCACATGTTTAGAGGCTAGAGTTGGTTATCCTTTCTCAGGAGCCATCCACTTGGTTTCTATATGTGTCATGGACCTCGAGCTTACCAGCTAGGCTAGGCTGGCTGGCAGTCTAGCACCAGAGAGATGTGCATTTCCGACTTCCAAGCACCAGAATTACAGTTGCAGGCTGCCACGTGTGGTTTCTGTTGTGTGGGTTCTGGAGATCTAACTCAGGTGCTTGTGCCTCTCACACCTCAGAGAGTTTAATTCTTACTCCCTTAAAGTTAGTTCTTAATTCTTTAGGATTAATATAGCTGCATAATGTTTTCTAGAGTAAAACACTACTCATTAACCCTTTCATTGATTTTATAATTTTGTACTACCTTAGATCCCACAAACTTATTAATTTTTTCTCTCTAGAAATGTCTCACCTTTATTGAGGTCTAACTTGGTATGTTTATATTTATACATACGCACATACAACACTCTCATATGCAGCATGATTTGATGCATTTTATAAATATGTGCTCACATTTTATTTAGATATTATTTAGAAAGGTATAGTGATTTTTTTTTTAATTCTCATTTTTCTTTCCTTTTTCTGGTCCCTTAGGAGTTTAGTAAATGGGCCTGATACTTGATCATTCAATTAAACATAATACACGTAATATTTTGAAGTTCTCATTTAAATGTAGTACTATTCTAAATATAGAACAGTATGGACATAAATAAAAATATCAGCCAGTTTACCATCTATTTGATTACATGCATAGGTATAATAAAAAGGAATATTCTGGCAAATTACATACTAGAAATTTTGAATAGACCATGGAAATGGCTATGTTTTAGGGGAGATAATATCTGTATATTTAGTGAGTGTCAGACAAAGCTTGGTTTGAACCTGTGTTAGACCTTGTAAAATTTTGGCTGTAGTGTTTACAGACTTGGCTGACATGTAGGGGGACGTTCTGTGATAGGAAATCAGTATATAGCAGTAATGGTAGAAGGAGAGCGATGTGCCAAGTTTCCCTAGGGAGATCATTTAGTTTGTCAGGAGTGTTAGATTGCCTAGGCTAGAACTGCAGAGGGCAGGATGTTACCTCTTCCTTCTTTCATGTGTTTCTTTGCTGTCTTGCACCTTCAGACATTCTGTAGGATGTTTGTCGTTCGGCTCCTTCACCTTTTCAGTTTTTAGCAGTTTTCATGCTGGCCCATGGACTTAATTATCACTTCCATGTATATTGAATTTGAACTTCTCTCTAAAGCAGTGGCTATCAACCTTTCTAATGCTGTGACCCTTTAATGCAGCTCCTCATGTTGTGGTGACCCCAACCATAAAATTGCTTTCATTTCTCCTTCATAACTGTAATTTTGCTGCTGTTATGAATTATAATGTAAATATCCAATATGTAAGATATCTGATGTGCAACTCCTGTGAAAGGGTCATTCAGCTCCCCAAAGTGGTCATGACCCATAGGTTGAGAACCACCACTCTAGAATGTTCTCTCACACTTGATCTAGTAGTATTTCTCACTCCTGTCTTAGATGCTAGTAAAGTACATTGTTTTCTCTTTTAAAAAGTCTTAGGCTGTCGGTCACTAGCGTGAAGAAAACTTTTCTTATAGGTTTGGTGGAGACTAGGCTTTAAGGGTTGAGCCATCTCTCCATCCTGCCTGCTCTACAGAGTGAGTTCCAGGACAGCTAGGGCTACACAGAGAAACCCTGTCATGAAAAAACAAAATGAAAAGGAAAGAAAGAAAGGAAGGGAGGAAGGAAGGTATGGAGTGAGGGAGGGAAGGAGGGAGGAAGATTTCTTGTTCTCTTTTAAGTTGGCTATTTTTCTTCTATCTCAGCCTAGTTTTCCTCTCGGGTTGTAGTCTTACCTCTGCCTTCTGACTTCTCCGAGCTACTAAGTTTACTGTTATTTCATTTATAGCCGGCCTAACCATTCCTAGTTTTCCTTTTAACTATCTCTTGACTGCTACTGCTTGATGAAAAAACATTTTCCAGTATTACACTTCGTTATTTTCTCTCCTGCTTAAAAACCTATGTCAGAGGTCCATTCTCCCATGGTCTCAAGCTTCGATGAGAGTCACAATTTATAGCACAGATGGCTCGGCCCACACTCAGTTTCTTACTCAGTAGGTCTGGAATGGGATCCAGTAATGTGAGGCTCTAATGAGCTCCCTGGCAAAGCTGATTCTGCCACTCCAATAGCCATGCTCTGAGACCCACTGCCATAGTCTACCAGATACAGTCTAGACTTGTTAGTGTTGCATTCATGTACTTTTACCTTATGCAAAGTCTATCTGTTTGTCTAGTTGTGACCATTTACTATACAGTTCTTTTACCTTAACCAAGGTGAACTATTGACAACTTTTTTAATACATCTTTTTTTAAGCCCTGTGCTAGATAGTTTTTATGTCAACCTTATACAAGCTAAAGACATCTGAGGGGAGGGAACCTTCATTAAGAAAACACCCCTTTAAGACTGGATATATATATATATATATATATTTTTACCAGATTTATTATAGATGGTTGCGAGCCACCATGTGGTTGCTGGGAATTGAACTCAGGACCAATGGAAGACCCGTCAGTGTTCCTAACCTGTGAGCCATCTCTCCTGAGGATATCCAGTCTGTTGTGTGTAGGGTTGGTCACCCTTGGGCTGGTCCAGTCTGTTGTGTGTAGGGCTGGTCATCCTTGGGCTGGTGGTCTTGTGTTCTTTAATGCTCCCAATGGCTTGCTCAGGCACCCTCCATGGCTTCTATATCAGCTTCTGCCTCCAGGTCCACAGGGCAGCCCTCACTACCTTTGATGGCGAGCTGTGATGTGGAAGCATGAGATGAATAAACTGTGTCCTCCCCAAATCTCCTTGGTCATGAAGTTTCTTCATAGCAATAGTAACCCTGACTAATACAAGCTCACACAGGCATCTCACGTGTGTAATGTTTATTTTGCTTGTTAAAAGTACAGTCATCATAGGGCTTGGGGGATAGCTCGGTTGTAGCTTTTGTTTAGCTTGAAGGCATTATGTAAGGTATATGCTAGTATTCAGATTTAGTACAGATAGAACTTCAGTATAAATTCTTCTTTTTTTCTCTATTTTTCCCATCACTATTCTTCCAGCTCAGAGTGGTTCTTTGTTCTGTACTGTGTTACCAGTGTTTTTATGTTTGTAATTTAGCTTGATCTGATTTCCAGTCTAATTCCCTTCACCATGTTTCCTCTTTTGTTTTGATCTGGCCCACATTAGCTACATAGTTACATGTGGTGATAGAAAAAAATGATCTCCGAAGGGTATAACAAACTGCCTAAAGAACTACCATTTTCTAAGCATTATTAATAAATGATTTTCATGTTTGAAGAAATGGTCTATAGTTACTACTGTGAACCTCACTGGTAGATCTGTTTAAATTCCGTCCCGCTCCCCCCCAAAAACCCTGGTTGTACTGTGTTACATATTAAAGATTCATTTTCTTAAGAATGTAAGGGAAGGAAATGTCTTTTTAGTAGATAAACTTCTATTGCGCTCTGTGTGTGTGTGTGTGTGTGTGTGTGTGTGTGTGTGTGTGTGTGTGTGTGTGTGAGTGAGTGAGTGTGTGTGAGTGAGTGAGTGTGTATGTGTATTGAGTAAAACCTCATGATTTTATTGTCTTCATAGCAATTGGCTTCAAACTGGATCACTTGACTCTTTCTCTTTTTATTGCCTCCCAGTTCAACATGCTTGCATCTTCTACTGCCAGCATCCCCTTAGAACTGCAGTTGGGCTCAGCACACTCTTCTTTGTAGTTTTAGCCTTTTTGCAGAAAATAGGCTTAGTCAGCCTACCATAGCTACTCAGTTTCTTGTCATAATGCTACTTTCCCTGGGTATACAAAGAATCCTTACCCTTCCTTTACTGTGTCACTTTGTGGGGCTGGTACTTGCCACATTTCTTGCAGAATGTCTTGGGAATCTTAGGAATACTCACCATGTTTGTACTAATGACATTGGCACAAAAACAAAGGGAAGGCCAGCAGTGAAGTTTATAGGAAGCCTGAACTCCTGTAACATTTCTTTGTGTGTGTGTGTGTGTGTGTGTGTGTGTGTGTGTGTGTGTGTGTGTGTGTCTGTATGTCTCTTTCTGTGTGTGTTTGTGTGTGTGTGTGTGTACACTGCTACGTATGTGCAGAAGTCAGAAGACAGGTTGAGATGGTTGGTTCTTTCCTTGCATCATGGGGGTTTCAGGAATTGAACTCTGTCCCATGGGATTGGTGACAAGGGACTTTCCTCACTGAGCTGTCTTGCCAGCTCCAATTTTCTTAAATCTTGATGACTTAGGTCCCTTTTTAAAAATGTATTCTATGAAAATGCCATACTTACAATATTTTGATCATATATCAGTACTTCCCTTTTTGCCCCCAATACTACCTGAATTTTTGATACAGATTTTACATGTAACTTAACACAGGGATTTTAGTTCAATAGTTTCTCAATTCTGAAAGACAGACACAGCTTTGTATCTACACACAATGTAATGGTACGGATTTTAGGTATACAGTTTGATCTTGAAAAATCTACAGACCTGTGTGCCTACTGCCTGACTTAGAGGTGAAGAATATTTTGATCCTCACATTATTCTTCTATAAGACAACAGAGACAATATTTTGTTGTGTATCTTTGGGTGGTAATTTTTCTCTATCTGTGCATTCAGATCTTACTTCCCGTACTTTGTGCTTTGTTTAAAGCCCGCCAGTGATCTGATCCTGAACAGATATGTTAGGATTGTTACGTTGTCATAGGCCATATAGCCATTATATAGCCATTAAGAGTGCACGAGTGGCATTTGTACCCATAAACTGTCTTCCTTCTGGGTGTTGTGCATATGTTTGTGTTCTTCAGAAAGTAGCACCTTTCCTCGTGTACTTAACTCCTCTCCCTGTTCTAGGACCGTTCTTTACAACACCCATTTTCTCCTGAAACCTCCCCATCTGCCCTGACCCACATTACTTTTCCTTCTTTGTAAACATACAAATAAAAACATTGTTGAATCAAATTCTCCCATTTGCTCTTTTGAGTACAGCAACATCTCTCCAGGAGGACGTGTGCTTTGTTCTCTTGTATGTTACTTTGAATGCACCTGGACTTTTGCCATTGTACTCGGCACAGCCCCTTCTCATGATGCTTGCTGGTGTTGCTGTGCAGGGGCTAGTCCTCAGTCTTCACTTTCCAGCCCCGTGTCCAAAATGTGTGCAGGCCTTTCACTTGTCTTTTCACTTGGCTCTCCTAACTTTATGTCTATTATTTACTATATTGGTTACTTCTTTTCAGTTTCCTTGTGGATTTATTATTTTCTTGATCTCATTTTTTTTTTTGCCTAAATTTAATCTAAATTTGCCTAAATTTAATCTTTTGCCTAAGTTTAATCTCACCTCTTGGATAATCTTTTCTAGCTTCAAGGCTTTTACCTTTCCTCGGTGTATTGGAACCCTGAATGTGAGATTTATATGTTCACTTGAAGCAACATCTCCACCCAGATATGTAATAGTCTTTTTTTTTTTTTTTAACATAAGTGATTAAAATTGTGTTCTGATTTCCCGCTTCATTAGCTGTCTCCTTTGTTAATCTTGTTTCTTATAATGCACGCTACTTTCCCAGTGTCAGAAGCTTGCACTAACTTGTAGGACCTTGCTTGTTCAAAGACAGAATCTGATGTGTCCCACTGCTGCTGCTCTGCTACTTAGAGTCTGAGTATCAGAGTGAAGTGGTATTAGTCGCTTCCTCTTGGGAGCTTTTGTAGTGATTGGGGTCCACATAACTATGGCAAGAAACAAATCTAATTCTATAGAAATTAAAAACTTCTTAAATATCTTCTCATCTATAGAACCATATAGCTACAGTTCAATTTACAAAGTGCACTTCAAGTTAGAAATACAAATTTCCATTTAAGCCATCAGTTTAAATTTGGGAGAAATGTTATGGTTTAATTGAATCTAATGTTTTAAATTGAGTTTTCATGTGCACATGTGAGTGTGGCGTATTAAGTGTGTGTGGTGCAGGTGGGCATGCTTGTGCATGCGTACACAAAGATCGATGTCACATGTCTTCCTCTGTGTGAAAGGTACTCGTTTTCATCATTTATGCTGACAGTTGAAACTCGAGAATTGAGAATTCACACCCTTGCCCATGAGCGTCTTGTATCGATGTGTCTCCAGTCTTGTGTTCCACCTGTCCAAGCTGTGTCTTTTTTCCTCCCAAGCCCCCATCTCTGTGTAAACGAACCTTTATGAGCCAGCTGCTGTCCACTATAATCACACTCTCTTGCCCAGAGTTTCACCTGAGAAGACCAAGTCCTCATGGGTGCTGTCCTGTGCAGCAGTCAGATTTGGCCTCTGGGATCCTTTTGCTTAATTTTCATTTGCTTTCTTGAGTTGGTGTATGTGGGTAGAATTCTCCTCTGAGCAATAATAAGTACATGCTTCCCACTGAAATTTTCTCCAGATCATGAATAGTTAGGCTTGGATTTTCTGAAAACATTTCGGTTGAGGAGCTGGTATAAAACTTATGATAGCTTTAGGATCACCGCCTATTGCCATTTCCTTAGGTAACTGATGGTTAGTTCTCACAGCCATACCTTGATGCCTGCGTTTGCCTGCAGTTGAGGCAGTGGCTGGCAGAAGCCCGGCAATGACTTCTCTAGCTTAATCATTGATGCGCTTTACTGTTTTGTTGGAGGAATTCTGGCTCAGGTCTCTTAGAACTCAGATCTGGTGATGGAAGGAAAGAGGCTGTCACTGAATGTACAGCTCAGTTTCAGCTAGACTGCCTCACTAATGAGCACCATGGATGCCCTGTCTCCCCCACCTCCCTGACCTCATCTCTGTGCCTTCTCCTCACTGCTGGATAACAAATGCCTGTTGGAGAGTTTGGCTTTAGATGAGTGCTGGGAATTCTAATTTGGGTCCTTATATTTATACACCAAGCATTGTACTTACTGAGCTATCTTCCTGGCCTCTCCCCAACTTTATGTGCCAAGAATTTAGCCTGCACTGGAAGTTTTGGGAGGTCAGACATCATCAGTGTTATTTTCAGTCAGAAGAACTCTACTCTTCTACATGTATTTATGTGGGTGAACAAATTACATGGGTGGACCCTTGCTAAACCACATGATTGTGCAGGGAATGGGTCCTTATCAGATTGATCTTAGACTACCTAGCCTTTAGAAATATGAGAAAAATGTATTTATGCTCATTATCAAAAATCTTCAAATTACTGTTTTGGGATACTTGGATATAGAAATAGAAAAGGCCTAAGATGAACTGTTCATTAGATGGAGGGCCTTGTGTGCTCCTTGGAGACCTGGGCAGGACCTGATGTAGTTCTGTGGTGTTAGTTCTTGGGGTTATCAGGAAGGGTTATCAAGTGGGTCCCCATAATACCTCTCTCCATTAGCAGCTAAGAGAGTATGAAAATGTATATTATAGGCTCTGATAACTTTGTTGTTCTGTTTTAAAAATACATTTAGTATATGACAACTATTTAGACCCTGCATTAATAATACCCTACAGTTATTGGTCATACTAAATTGACATCACTTAACTGTTGACAAGTTCTGCTTCTTTTAAATTAAGGGTAAAGATATACATGTTGTTCTCAATTTTGTATTGATTTGCCTAATGAATCCTTTTCGGGGGCAGGTGGCATAGTCACAGGCTTCTTACTGTTGTAATTTAGAGTGGAAGCTCTTGAACATGTTATGTGCTGTGTGAGTACTGCTGTGTGGCAAGGTCTAAGATGCTAAAGAGCTTGATAAAAGACAACGATGAGTTGACATTTTCAATCCCTGTTGCTAAGGCTGCTTTCTAAAAAGGCCCTACCAGTTGTATTCCCACAGATGTATGAATATACAGTTTTGTACAAAATGGATAAACCACGTTCTTATCTCATCAGGGTTGTTAAAAAAACATTGACTTAGGACAAGTTACCTGTTGTTTCGTGCATAGTCAACCTATCCATAATTCTTAACCCTTTAGGAAGATGAAGAACTCTATCTGTGCCCCTCTTTATCTGCTTGTAGTTGGGTTAAAAACAAAGCATTCTTACAGTCCAGGTGATTGATTTCTGAAGTTCTGTTGCTTTTTTATTTTTTGACAGTGTTTTATTTTGTGTGTGTGAGTGTGGGGGGGGCAGGGGATACAAGTTCTAAGTTGGCAGTTTTTTGTTTCGTGTTATATGTGCTGCTCATTCATTGCACATATGAAATTGCATCTAATGAAACAGCTGCTGTCTATCTCCTTCCTCTGAGAAGTGTGCCTCTCCCTTCTCTGGTTCCTTTCTGCCTGCAGACACAGAACATCGACTAGTGTAGTTTTCTGGTAACTGTTCATTTAAGATACTCTCTACAGCTTTGCTAAATGTTTTCATTTGTCATAGTCAGCCATAGATCTCAGTGTTTTTCACTCAGTATTTTGTGTCTAAAATATTGGCTTGGGTTTTTTTTTCTTTCTAAAACTTTAGTTATATATTGATTCTGTAGACTATGGCTATAAAATATTGACTTTAAATTATGTGCATATGTGTGTACATATGTCTGTGTACATGAATGTACATGCCTTTGTAGAGGCCAGAAAAGAGCATCAGGATTTCTGGAGCTGAGTTACAGGAGGTTGTGGCCCACTCAGTGAAGGTACAGAGCTGAACTCAGGTCCTTTAGAAGAGCCATATGTGTGCTTAACCTCTGAGCCACACCTCCAGCCTCTGTAATGTTTACTGCATTTAAAACAGAACAAAGCACGGTTCTCAGCTATTCCACTTCCTGATTGATCTTGAAAGGTCTATGAATTTTGGCTTTTGTCTTTCTTTACTGTAGCATGTCCAATAACTGGATGGAGTGCAACATGTTTTAAACTTTGTCATCTTGGGTGCTGGATACTGTGATTTATAAATGTTCCCAAGCTTTCTTTTGGGAAAAATTACTTGGAGAAAGTTTAATTGGCAGAGGCGGTGTGTGTGTGTGTGTGTGTGTGTGTGTGTGTGTGTGTGTGTGTGTGTGTGTGTGTGATACTTTGGGTAGGATCAGTGTAGAGTTCATTGCAGGGTTAATATTCTTCAGTGATGAAGCAAAGCAACCATCGTGTTCTTGGCTTAGTTCCATTTGAGGAGCTTTTCCACTCCGATTGATGTAGGCACTGAGTCCTCCTTGTGTGAGCATCAGGACTGCTTTCTCCAACGTCTTAGATTAACTTTTACCTTGGCTGTGTGCATTCCTCACATGTGTGTGTGTGTGTGCATGTTGGCTCCAGGCACAAAGAGCCTTTGTAGACATGCAGGCTCACTCTTAGCATGCAGTCCCAAGGTCTCTCTCATGCTCTCACCTCCCCAGACTCCCACTGCATCTTGTTATCTGAGAGCAATGGCTTCATGCTTCTAGATTCATTCTCCCTGTAACACATTCTAGAAATGGTTTCTGTAAATTTAGGACAACGTTTACTCTAGTCCTCAAGCTACCAAAATGATTGCTTCTGGTTTTTCCAGGATCACTGTCCTTTTCTGCTTTGTGTTCAGTGTTGTGAAAATTGGTGTCCATATAGTTTGCCTGGTGTTTTAGTTGTTCTCTGTAGGAGGATGCTAAATCTAGTCTCATCTATACTGGAAATGATTCTGATTTACCCATTTTAGTAGGTAGAACATGGAGATTTAAATATGTAACATCTCCTTAAATATTCACTAGTTAATTCTAAATAATTTGGCATATCATTGTTGCTGTGTTAATTAGACATAGTATTGACTCATATGATTGCATAGGTACTAGTTTGCATGCATTCTAAGATGGCAAAAGACAATCAAGTTAGTAATTTGGTATTAAAGAATTCTGGATCTTGGGGCCAAAGCCTAATGGTAGGCTTTGATGAACTCCTAATGCCAGAGACTTTGGTACATTTCTAGTTGTCATGGAACACACTTATTGTAACATCAATACTTTCTTTTCCCCTGATTTTAAATAATTTACCCTTTGCTACTAGTTATATGAGAACACACTCCAATTTGTGTTCTTAACATTTCTAAGTTAATTCATTGAGTGACAGTTTGATTGAGTGTGCAGGATGTGGCACATATGTACCACATCACACCTGTGGGGGGTCACAGGACACCTTAGAGGGTTTGGTTCTCTCTTTCTCCCTTGCAGTTTCCTGGTACTGAAATCAGTTTATCAGACTTGGTTGCAAGCGCTTGTGTCTCATCTTTAAAAGCGAGAGTGTGGCTGGTGAGATGGCTCAGCAGGTAAAGGCTCTTGCCACCAAGCTTGGTGACTTGAATTTGATCCTGGAGTTTATGTGGTGGAAGGAGAAACACATTCGAGTTTTCCTTTGAAACTTCACATTCATGCTGTGCCATGTGCATGGGTGCACATACAAATTAATACAGATAAAATAGAGTGAGCATGGCAGTAGGAATTCTTTTGCTGTTTATTCTTTCTTCTGTGATCCTTTACTAAGCTCTTTTCATTTTGTTTTCAAGACAGGAACACCCTGCAGTCTCTAAGGAGCCCATCTGCTTTAAGTGACTCATTCATCAGACCTTGGACACTGTGTTATTTTGATGACAAGTGTGCTTTGTCAGATTCTTTGTTTCCTTCGTCAATGAAGAGGCTGTGGTTTTCTTCTACATCTGAGCCTTACATTGTTTTTGTTTAGAATATCTGAATTGAAACTCTGTAATACTAGGAGTCAGGCTTTTATAAACATCTAGTAGTTCCCTCAGAATTTAAGATGAAGTTCACTTACCCAGGCTTCTTCTTGATAAAGGGCTTTGCTTGTACCCCAGGCTGGGCTCAACGCCATGATTCTCTGTCATTAGCTTCTTAAGTGCAGTCATTATACAGTGTCATGCTCAGCATCCATTCATACTTTACTAATACTAATTTGTTTACTTGTTTTGCAAAACCATGCACACTGTATATACATTTAAAATTTACTTTTACAGCTGTATGTGGTAGACATTTTTATTTCCCTTCTTGCATGGAGCAGCAGTAGGACACTAAAGAGAAGTTTAGTAGCCTGCAGATGTCTGATAATGGTGGAGTCAGATTTTGGACGTTTTTCAGATTTCAGAGTCTGAATGTATAACTGTGGTGATCTTTCCCACCAGTTTGGTCCCACAACCGCATCAGCCCCAAATAACACACAGAGACGCTATATTAGTTATGAAACTGTTGGCCTGTTACTAGCATTTCTTATTGGCTAGTTCTGTCTTAAATACTAACTCATTTCTACCAATCTAAGTGTTTCCACCACATGGTCTTATCTTACCAGAGGTGGTCTTATCTTACTCCTCTTGCGTCCTACATTTCAACTCCTTTTTACTCCATCTCCCAGAATCTTCCTTGTCTTCTAGTCCCGCCTATCTTGCTTCCCTATAGGCCAAAAGTGTTTTGTTCATTAAGCAATAAGAGAAACATATTTACAGAATGACATCTCCCATCAGTGATAAGTCATGTCTCTCAGGTATTGAGGCTTCAAAAGGATCCAGATTTCTATAGTGGAAATAAGAGTAAAACCTGTGCAGTTCAGGAACTGAATGTAGGAAGTCACTGAGCCATGGGGAAGCTTGGGCTGTAGTTGGGCTCTCTCTTCCTCTTTGTGGTTACCTCTGCTATTGTATTATTTAGTCTCTGCATGTTTATTGGCTTGATCTATTCCACTTAACACTTGGTTCATTGTGACTGGAAGCATTATGGTACTTTCAAAACCAGAGTATTTATCTCCTTGAAGATCCAGAGTCATGGCCAAGAAGCGTGAGTTTTCATGATTTTGTGTGTGTGTGTGTGTGTGTGTGTGTGTGTGTGTGTGTGTGTGTGTGGAGAGAGAGAGAGAGAGAGAGAGAGAGAGAGAGAGAGAGAGAGTTATTTGTCATCCTGTTATAGTTGCTGTGTTTTCTTTTTTGATGAGCTATCCTCCTGTCAAGTAGCTGTGGAAGTGGATGACAGAGAGATGATTGACTTGGTATATTCAGGGTCTTTATTGATTTAGTAGTTTGTAATAGTTTTAATGTATATATATATATGCACATATATATATATATATATATATATATAAAATTAGGTTTTATTACAGCAAGTCAAAAAAAGAAAAGGCACAAATACCGATGTATATTATAGGTAATGAGTTTGTGATGTGACTTCTCGCAATTAGATGTGTAAAGCAATCTATTTGATTTCCAGCATTACTAGAAGAGTTTTCTTAGTAGAATCTTCTGTGTGAGTCTCTCTGAAAATCATATTCAGTAAACAGTTATTCATGGGACAGTCCTGTATTAGTGCTATCAGGTTAGGATTTCCTGGAGTAGGTTTGTGGGAGATCAGACATCTCTACTGGGAATGCTGTTTACTTAATTAAAGTTCAGATTCTGCTTTTAGACTTCTTGACTTATGGATTTCAATAAGTTAAAAGATAGTTGTCTTTTGCTTATATATTTTTACTTATTTACGACTTTTCAAAATTTCTCTAGTTGGCCTTATTCATTCATCAAATTAGTAGTTTTCTACAAAGCTTTAGAGGGTTCTGAGCAGGCAGAGCTGTGCATTCTGTAGGATAGAGGAGAGAGATTGATGGAGCCAGATGGCCTTCCATATGCATGTGAACATTTTCTGACTTTGTTTCTACAGAAAACGAATCTTCCTCTGTTTTCTACTCATGTTCTCTGATAAGAATGACAAAGATCTGTAAGGCATAAAGTGTGCTGTTGAGGTATTTGTTCCAAGTTTTATTACCCTGTGATCATTTTTTAAGTGTGATTTTTCTTTTTTTATTGTTTGGGAATTGCGCACCATGTACTCCAATGCCACTCATATCCCCGTCTTTCCATATCTGCCTTCACCCTTGTAATGTCCCTCTCCCAAAGGAAAACTTAAAAAGAAATAAAATAAAAATAAAGATACATAAAAATACAAGTAAGAATTTTAATTAAGACAAACAAAAACCCTCTTCACTCCTGTCTTTGCCGACTTCATTGCTCTTTCTTTATTCATCTCAGTGGCGTTAGTTACCACTGTGTATCATGGAGTAGACCTTTTTGTCCACACAGCTTTACTTGGAAATGTTCATTGTGTAATGAGTTGTAGGTCATGTTCAAGGCCTCTGGCTTCTGGTACTCTGTCAATGTTAGACCATCACCCAGACTCCTCTTGGATACCCTGCTTTTGCTCTGAGTCATGAAGATCCTGTGGCTCCTTAGGGACAAGACCTGTCCCTTCACATGCTCTAGCAGGGCACAGACGGGGTGGATGTGGAATAATGCCATTGTGTGCCCGGGTGGTAGCTGAGGTGGTCAGTCTAGGCAGCTGGGACCAGCCCTCTCCTGTGTGGCCTGAGGTTGGCTCTCTGATGCTCATGGTGAGGGTTGGGCCAGCTTTCTCAAATGGAGATGAAAACTCTCTAATGCTAGGGTCGTGGAGGGTGGGGGTCAGCTCTCCCATGAGATGGGGGTGTCTCTCCCCAGGCCAGTCAGGTGGGCCCTGCTCAGCACTGCCCTCTTACTTCAACACGTGGTTCACATGGGCCTCTGTGGTAACACGGGTAGCAGACATCAATATAGACCCCAGCTGCATCAGGACGTAGACCTGGCCGTCAGCAGCAACTTGAGCCAGATGTCACCATTGCCCTATGGGGCAGCACAGCCTCTCAGATTGGCATGGCCCTAGCAGCAGCATGGTCCCTGGGCTCCATCATGGGCCCAGGTGGTGGCCCAGACTGGGGGTGGGGAGAGGAGGAAGTCACATGGCCCTCCATGGTAACAGGAGCCATGAACATCAACGTTGACTCTGGCTACAGTAGGTTTCCATACCCAGACATGGCCCCTGGCCACAGCCCAGACATCACCATGACTCTGGGTGGCAGCATAGGCCACCCCTAGCTTGCATGGCCCTGTCGGCAGCATGACCCTTGGGCACCAATGTGACCTCAGGTGTCAGCCCAGACCCTGGGCATTTGCCTAGGCTTCAGTGGTAACAGAGCTACAGACATCGGCACAGATGTTGGCTGCAGTAGGGCCATGAACCCAGACGTGGCCCTCAGCAGCAACTTGTCCTGGAAGGCACTGTAGCCCCAGGTGGCAACACAGGCCACGGAGATGAGTATGGCTGTAGCAGCAGCTTATCCCTGAACTCCAACATGGCTGTAGGTAGCAGCCCAGAACATGGGCATCCTTATGGCCTTTGGTGGCAACATGGGCCATTGATATCAACACAGACCCTGGCTGTGGTAGAGCCATGGGCCCAGACATGGTCCTTGGCCACCGCTCAGGCCCTGGGTGGCAGCACAGGCCGTTCAGGCATCCCTGCTGCAGGGTGAATTAGTATTATTTTTTTAAGTAAAAGTATTTTTAGGTAATTCTAGGAAACAATGTACAATTCCATGTAATTAGTTTTTACTTAGCTTTTTGTTTGTTTGTTTATTTGTTTAAGTCAGGGTTTCTCCATGTGGCCCTGGCTGTACTGGAATTGTCTCTGTAGACCATGCTGGCCTCATACTCCTGCCTCTTTCTCTCTAGTGCTGGGATTAAAGGTGTGAGCCAGCACCACCTGGCCTTACTTAGCTTTCTGAAAAATGATTATTGTTTTGGGAGTTACTGGAACATCCCACACAACCTAATGGCTTTTTGGAAGAGCATTATATCCTGTATAGGGGAATTCCAGTTAAACTCCCTACATGAAGAAAAACATATGAAGCTTATAAAATAGTAGGTTTCTACATGACTTCAAATATTCCTCATGTTATCATTCTCCCTGTCCCCTCCCCTGCCTTATCCTTTTGTCTCTCTTTTTATGGAAACCTTCCTGTCCACTGTTTTCCCCTTTCCCTCCATATCACCTGTGTCTGACCACCCCCGTCTCCCTTTGATTTGTTAAGCACGTGTTTAATATATATCCATAAGCCCATTCTGTAGTTTCTCCATTGTTACATCCCATCTATATGGAAATTAGGCATATAGAGATTCTGAAGCCATGGAGTTGCCCTTTCCAGTTATTAGTGCTCACGTAGAGAAGAGCATTTCCTGGGACATTCTTTTTTATGTGTGTCCCATAAATGGAGCAGTTGCTTTCTGTCCCCGCTGACTGGACTGTTTCCAGGACTAACTTCCTCTCTGTTCAGCCCTTCATCGAGGTTTTCAGTCTTGATTTTCTCTTTGGCTCTTGCACCAGGAGGAGCAGTTTCTAAGCATCTGAGGTGTAGTTAGTGATCCCACCCCCGCAGGTATTTTACTAGATTCTAAAGATGGCTGTTAGCAAGGGTGGCATGAGGATAGCCAGACAAACCCTTTACCTATGCCTTCACAAAAAGAAGTTTGTAGAATGAGACACTAATTATAGCAAACAAAATTTTAAAAAAATCTAAGGTACAGCTTTTAAATCAGTGCTTTTCAACTTATTGATGTAAGGCTAGATTTTTAATTTCCAGTCTCATAATAACAGGGTCTATACAGCTAACACATTTGCCACGTGTTTGGCTCAAATGCTTCGAAAACATTATCAGATTACGTCTACAAAGGTTCCTAAGCGGGCACTCTCAATTTCTGTGTCTGTAGAACAGTATGAGTAAACTGTCACTCTCTGGCCTGTCTGGATCACTTTGAAGAGTAAATGATTTACTTAATATTGTATAACTGTTAAGTTGTTTAATATAGACTTATTCTAGTCACACCATAATTTTGTCATGTCTGAGATGATGTTTATTATTAATGTATAGAAATAAGAACTTTGGGGGTTGAAGTCCCTGGGAACATTGAGAGTCTATGATCCACTTTTACAATCAAGGAAAAGTCAAGGCAGAGACAAGTAAAATAACAAAACAAGAAAAAAAAGAAAGAAAGAAAGAAACATTGAGCAACAATTAAAAGTAATAACAACGTAAAGTTTTCTATTTGTTATTTCGAGGAAGTTTGAGGAGATAAGAGTGTTGATGAATCATTTATAGGTATAATAGTCTTTGCTTCTTATTTGTTGGACAGCGGGTTGTTAGCAGAGATTAATTTTGCCACTTTCTTTCTAAATATTTTAAGATATGATTTATAAGGATATACATAGGTTTATGAAATATGCTAGTTGTGACTTTGCTTTGAGTAATGGCTTAGATGGTAGAAAAACACAGAAATATGATGAAGTGATTGAGATTAGTGTTAGTTTTTGGAAATACATCATCACTGTTTATGTGTCAAAAATGTAACACTGAGCCAGTAACTAAACTATGTGTTTGACTGTAGCCATGGCTTTGGTTGCAGTCTCAACACTTGTTCCTTGCTTTAACCCTATCTTCTCATTTATAAAGCAGAATTAAAGCAGTGCTTTCCTTCAGGACCATCATGATGTTTAGAAACAGTTACCATTATAGCGTCTCTCTCTCTCTCTCTCTCTCTCTCTCTCTCTCTCTCTCTCTCTCTCTCTCTCTCTCTGTGTGTGTGTGTGTGTGTGGTCCTGCACACTATAAATGTGCACTAATATCTACTGAGCAAATGAACTTTGAATAAAGACTTTTATTCCCTCCGTTCTCATGATTAGAAGACATTTCATAAAATATGTTTAACACTCGTGAGAAAATGGCTGTAGAATACCAACAGAGTGGTATGGGTGGTATATGAAAAAGGTCACCAGTTATAATTTACTTTTATTTTTAATTTTTTGGGACTAAAGGATTTTACTTATGTTTAACTTAGTGTTTTCTCTCTTATAGTTTATCAGAGAAGATATGAAATATAAAGATGCTACAAATAAGCATAGTCATCTCCACAGGGAAGATAAGCACATAACTGTTGAGGATTTGTGGAAACAGTGGAAAACATCAGAAGGTAAGAATGTGCAGTGGTCTGGGGCCTCCGCTAGTCTGCCTCTGCCCTGCCCGGCGCTGGCAGCCCTACCCATTGCACGTAATTTTAAAGAATTCTATGAGATCATAATTCTGTGAGACTATGTATATTAAAAAATTTTAGATTCATTAAGTTACAGACTATTCTTAGATAATTTTATATCCTATACTAGACTAAATAAGATAATGTCTGTTTGAGCCCATTGTGTGAGCTCTTAAATAGTATTATAAATGTTACATCAAATTTTGAAAAGGGGAAACAAGTTTTTTTTTTTTTTAGTTGTGAGTGATGTCTAAAGTCTTCAGGAGCCCAGAAATTGCAGTCCTCTGTGAACCCTTCTAATGCTGTCATCAGCTTTGTGCCTCAAGGCCGTGTTCCAAGACCTCCAGAAGAAACACACTGTGCATGCTGTTTTTCTGTATATATACTTCTTCTGTGAAGTATAATTTACAAGTTGGGTTCTGTACAATTAACAGCAAATAATAAATAGCAAAGTCGAAGAATTATAACAATGTATTACAAATAAAAGTTCTATGATGTGGTCCTTTTTAGCTGCCACAGAACAGGTAGCATATACTGTGTGATGCTTTGGACAAAGGAGTAAGTTGAGCTCCTGCCAGAAGAGCATAATATTTTCTTTATACTACTTAGAACATTCTGGAAATTTCCATCAATATTTTTCTCATTGAGATGAGATGTTGGTTATTGAAATCATAAGGAAGTGAAACTATAGATGAAGGACTCCTGAAGTTGTAGGATAAAATTTAGTAATTTGTATTTTATTCCTTTCCTGTTTCCAAGTGTTCAGCTACTTTGTGGGCAATAATTTTGTACAGCGCAGAAAGCTATGACCCATCCTCAGACACCATGTTAGCAAGGCACTAAAATTTAAGCAATTTAAAAAGTTCATTCAGTTTATTTTATTTTTCAGTATTAGTTAACCAAACCATCCCTTTTCTGGTATTCCTATTTGATAAATGACAGTGTATGGCACATATATTTTGTCTAGAAGTTTGAATAATGAAACTAAGAAGCTGGACAGACTTTTGTAAAAACATAAATTAATTACTGTTTGATTAACAGTGATAACATCTAGAAATGGCAAATACAGAGGAGGGTGTGTGACTGGAGAACTGGCTGGGGACCCTCAGGTGGGGTCTGCCAGGTCACAGACTCTGCATGGCTGGCCGATTGCCACATATGGAATCTTTGTTCTTGGGAGAAAAATATTATCAAGGCAAAAAGGTGTTGAAAATGCCTCTGTCTACATTTCTTACTCATTTTACTTATTGTTGTAGAGTTATATAGTCTTGGTTTTTTACAGAAGGACAGCCTTTCATAGTCTTTTCAGTAGAGGTCTTCAGTTGTCTCTCTGAAACATGCCAAAGGAATGTATTTGTGGTGGGAGTTTTATTGTCCTTCAATATAGTGTGCCCATGTCAACTGTTCTTCACTTAGCAGAATACTTTACTTAAAATATAAACCCGAGCTGCTCAATAAACTAAAGTGGCTCAGAGAAAAAAGCCAATAAAGAAAAAAACCAATAAAGAAAAAAGGCAATAAAAGTCTTCACAGAGCGCTCTAAGCCAGATGTGTGCACCTGAACCCATTCTTAGTCACTCTCATGTCTTACCTTTTCTGTTGGTCTGCCTCCCTCACTTCCCACTCCATCCAAACTGACCACTTCCCATTTCCCAGTGTGCAGATCCACATGTCCTGTCCGCTAGCTCCCGTTTCCCAGTGTGCAGATCCACATGTCCTGTCCGCTAGCTCCTATTTCCCAGTGTGCAGATCCACATGTCCTGTCCGCTAGCTCCCGGTCCCCTCTGCAGTCCTTATTAAGGGCTAGTCTCCCATGTGCTTTACTTCCTTTCTGCTTTTGGTTTTCTCATATACCTGATCCTTCATATCTTGTTGTTCCCATGTCACTTGCTGTGTTCTAAAGTGTTGTAGAATGATTTCTTCATGATGCCTGTCCCTTACCCACAAGGTAAGGCTTAGAGAGAAGAGTCTGCTGTGTTTATTGATAAGTCTCCACATGAGGGGGACTCTGTCCTCAAAAGTTTTCTTGCTGTGCTTTATTTTGAGTAGACCTTTTATGATCTGTGACAATGTTCCTGGTTTGTTTCCTTGTAGGTTAAGACTTTTCCAAGGTAAATAGCCCCTTGATCTTCTTTTTTCCCTGTAAGCTTTTAATTCTGCCCTTATTTCCTTATTTTATATTGTGATACAGTGATGTATTGTGATAGAGTGATAGTTTGCTGTGAAGACCAAATTATTTGCCTGACTTATGTAACCTGAGTTACTTTCCTGAGAGCTTGACCTCGCGCCTCACTTGCTTAGGGGTAAAGGCCCTGGAGAAGAGGTTGCCAAGTTCCTGTTAGCACAGCTGCCCAGAGGGAAGGAGGAAGGAAATGGTGTGTGGAGGACTCAGGCAATATAACCTCACCAAAAAGTTTACAGAGACAGGCTTGAGTCTCCCAAATCACAGTTACTGAACAGTCAGGTGGGGCTGGGCATTGCTGCTACAGCACTGCTGGGCCCGCAGAGCTCTGCTCTGATCTCCTTTTTCTCACAGGAGTTCTGTTCTTTTGAAAACTACTGAAAGCGATATTAGAATGAATATAAAAAATAGTAAATTCAGTATTGATGAATATGTTAAAAATGTGTGTGTGGCAGATACACACACACATTCATTCTCGACTGTCGGTTTTTAGATATCCAGTGGCTAGAGCACTGGCCCCTTTCAGCACTGATGCTCAACAAGTGTGGGATTAATGGCTGAAAGTACAGTGCCTGTTGAAAACACCATGTTCCACAGCCATTTCATCCAACACTTATGTCATGTTGTAATGCGTGGACTCCTGAACAGCTCTTGCTGTGCAAAATTATGAACTTGAGATGACAGTTAGTGGGAAAGAAAAGCAGGTGAAGTAGGTGACAAAGAATCTATGCAGCTTTGTATCCTGAGTCCTTGCAGCCCTGAAACTGATAAGAAGGAATGTAAAATCACTGGTCACTAAATGGTACAGTGGGCATGGGAATACACTTTGGAAATCATAAGTGAATGCAACTTGATGAAAGGGACTACCATGTTAAGTTGGGTTGAGGTTGCCTCAATGGAAGAGAAAGGCAAATCACACAGACTAGAGCTTGATAGTTATCTGTCTGAGGTCGCAGTGGCCATGTGAGCTAAGAGGAAAGGGTAGGAGTCACAGCTTGGTGTGTTGGTGGGAGATGGATACATTTTATATATTTTGCTGCTGCATGATATGAAATGTTCACTTGTCTGAAATGCTTCATGACATAAGATGTTGACACATCTCTAATTACCAGTCATACATAAGATAACTCATGTTACATGGGCTATTCTATATTTTGTGCCAAGCAAGCATAACACTGGATCCTGGGGATTAAAGTTAAGTTAGTCACAGGTCCAGGCTATACCAAGCAGATTGGAAGAGAGAAAGGAAGTAAGTGATCGCAGTATAAGGTGGTATGTACACAGTGCAGTTAATGCTAGAGAATGGTGCCGGTTCACGGAAGGGGGAGATTAGCTCACTAGTAGGATTATTTACAGAAGGTGGTGACTGGAGTACACCATGAAGATTGACTAGAACATCTTAGAAAGGAAGGCGGGTTATGTGAGAGGAGTAGTTGGGGGTGGACAGTATGAAGATACCCTGTATACATGTAGGATTAGGAGTAGTTGGGGGTGGACAGTATGAAGATACCCTGTGAACATGTGGAATTAGGAGTAGTTGGGGGTGGACAGTATGAAGATACCCTGTGAACATATGGGATTAGCAGTAGTTGGGGGTGGACAGTATGAAGATATCCTGTGAACATATGGGATTAGCAGTAGTTGGGGGTGTAAGTATGAAGATAGTCTGTGTACATGTGGAATTGTCAAACAATAACAAAAGAAGAAAAGTGAAGGGAAATTACAAAGTATACCATGAATAGTTCTTTCTTTAATCATACTTGAATATTTTCTAAAATCGGAAGCAAAGGTGGGATGTTACTGAACGTATAGGAGCTTCCAAGTGATGTAATTTAATAACTGTCTCACGGGAGTGAAGAGAGAGTGGCTAGGAGCACTGGCTGCCTGTTCCTCCTGAGCACACAGGTTTGAGTCCCAGTGCCCAAAAGGCCGCTCCCAGCCGTTCATAGTTGCAGTTCTAGGAAGTCCCAGACCTTTTTCTGGCTTTGACGATACCCCAGATGCGCAGAGTACATGCAGGTCAGACACTGTTACATATAAGATTAAAAAGTAAGTAAGTAAGTAAGTAAGTAAGTAAATAAGTAAATAAATAAATAAATAAATAAATAAGTAAAAGTGGTTAACTTACAGAATGTGACTCTTCTATAATGTAAATGAAGTGTTTTCTGACACAACAGATGGTATAGTACTCTACAAACTAAAATGTTCAGCTAAGCTTTGAGGAAAATGTTCAGCTATGCTTTGAGGTGTTTTTTTTTTCTTCAATGTGTTGAGTAGACATTAAAAATTTAGGAAAGTTTAGTTTAAAGCAGCTTAGATTATCTTTAATTCAGTAAGTGGAGAGAACTGGGTTAATAATTGTTATTTTTTAGTGAATATACTTAAACAGAAAATGATCTTGGATATTATCTTTCTGTTTATGACAGCAGTATTTTTATAAACATTATATAAAAGTAAAAAATTTCTGGCCATGAGATCTTGAATTCTTAAAAGCTCATTATAAATTGTTACTCTGCAAGACCTTTTTTATGCCTAGGTTTTTCTTCTGGGTGTGTTAGTGTGGGTGGATTTCTAAATATTGATAAAAGCTACTGGCCTTTTCTAGTTGTTCACTGTTGCTTTTTACATCGAGTCTCAACTGGAAAACATAGATGGACTGAGTACATACTGTTTGGCAATATTGTCAGAGCTACTCAAAACATAAAACTTGGCGATCTAGGAGCATTTTTGTGGTATCCAGCAACAGAATACTTTGTGTGTTTACAGCGTGCATGGCAGTCACTAGTAGGATCCAAGGAAGTGTCAAGCCATTTCTTCATGGGGTGTTAACAGCATTTTTCATATGCACAAATGAAAAACTAGATAGCGATGTAAGAATGTTTGGTTAAACACTACCTAAATGGTGGTGTTATAGGAGTTTAATAGTATGGGCAGATTTATTCTAGGGAATGAATTCAGGGATATACAGGTTAGTACATTTAGCACAAATTTTTTAAAATGGTATTTGAGTGTTAAATTCTTTGAAAATGCACAGTTTGTAAACCAGACATTTCCTTTAGTGCATGTGATAGGTCACCAAATATTTATTTCTATATCTCAGTTCTGTGGTAAGGGTGAACACTGTCAACTGCATCTAGAAGGTTGTTCATAATCAGAGTGTAAAGTATAGAGCAGCGCTGAGCCCTGAACAAACGCTCAGTGACATCTTTTCCTGTTTCTCTGAGGCAAATGTGACCATGGTAAGTTAAGCAGCGCTGGAGGGCCATACGGGATTCTGCCCTTATACCAGTGCCAACGAGCCCCAATGCTGTCTGAAGGGAGCTGTTGGTGTGTGTGTGGTCTCAGTAGCAAAGACAAAGGTGTCCTTAGAGCTTGCAGCTATGAGCAGCAGCATTTACTGTGTATGTAGCAATGTTTACTGTGTATGTAGACATAGCAGTGTTACTGTGTATGTTGCAGTGTTTACTGTGTATGTATGTGTAACAGTGTTTAATGTGTATGTGGGGTATAGCAGCTCATGCAGCATTTTTTGTCCTCACCTCTAAATATTGTATATTTTTGAAACTTCTGAGAAATCCTTGTAATAGATAAGAATTTGTAGAAAGACTTATTCGCCATATACAGGCAATAAAATCATTGACACTGCGTGGGTAAACTGTGGTTTTGAGTGGGTAGAGTGGAACATCACGGACTCTACAAATGTTTTACAGGAGGACTTGGAAACTTTGACCCTGTGTTTAGAGGGTATTCAGAGGGTTTTGTTTGTGTGGTTTTTGTTTGTTGCTTGCTTGCTTGTTTCTTATGATTGAACACACTGGCTTTGAGGGTGTCCACAGTAGGAGTATTTCATAAGTGTTAAGTAGGAGCAAGGCATTGTCCCAGACTAAGATACTCCAGTGTAGGATGCTTCTTTGTTCTTGACCTAGGCATGGTCTGTTAGTGGAGAGAGACTGACTGACAGGTAGTTAATGGGATGCTCTGCAATGGGCTGTCGAGCCCATATGAAAGGAACTGTGGGATAGATAGGAAGAGGCCCTGCCAGCAGAGGTTAAGTAAGGTGAGTTGCATTCCATGATACTTACCCTGTCACCCTTAGCTGGAATTTTTGCTGGATGAATAGTTCTGAGGGTACTAGTAATGAGTACAGCATATTTAAAGACAGTTCTTAGTAAGCTGTCTAGCTAATAACTGCTTAGCAGATCGAGTTTTAGTGTTTTTGATCCTGTCGTTATTGCTGTTAGTTTTAGAAGCTGTTGTCAGTAAAAACCATCATTATAAGTTTGGGTGTTCATTGCACACTGAAAGTAGCATAGACAAGGAAGGCCTGTTCCCTGAGATGGAGTCCAGTTTCAGAATGGATGGTGCCATCCTTTATTTGCACTGCTAACAAAAGGTTTTTAGCATTCAGAGCTGCTTCTGTATAAAGGTGACATAATGAATGATGTTGCTGGTTTCCTCTGTCAACCAGCGTTTAGGGAGTCAATATGGACCCTGTTAGGAAAGTGGTGCATCTATCTCATAATCAGTCTGCGTACTTGGTGAACACTTGTGTGCTGGAGATACGATCCAGAGCCAGGGCTGGGTGAGAGGTCACAGGCTCCAGGTTTGGACTGTACGTGAGGGTTTAGCTTAAATACAAAACAAAGCCAACAAAAACAAAAAAATAAGAAGTTTCTGTATTTATTTATTTAGACAAGGTGTCATTATGTAGCTCAGGCTGGCCGTGGATTTTCGGTTCCTCTGCCTCACTTCTCAAGCACTGGGATTCTAGGTGTATGCTACCATGCCTAGCTTTGATCTGTCTTGATCACCATCCTATATTAGCACTAGTTCCTGTGTTTCTTTATTCCAGAATGTTCTGTCAGGCCTGTTTTTTATTTCATTATTTTTCTTATTTCCTATTTCCCTTGACATTTTATTATTATTATTTTTCTTCATGGCATTGGAGTTTGGGAGACTTGGGGTTGCTGCATAATGTTGACTTGCCAGGACTAAACACCCCTTTAACTTGTAGAATATACATAATGTTCATATAGTTGTAGTCTTTTAATAGTTGCAGAGACCCCTCTTAGAAGGTACAAAGACCAACTGCTTGTCACATCTGTCTCTACTCTAGAAAGTTGACCATTTTCACATGTCTCTTGGGACATGTGAAGTAAATGTGTTTTAAGGCTCATTTTCTTTCTCATACAACAAGTTTTCTAGTATAAAATTCATTGCATGAAGACTTCTGTGGTGAACAAGAGCTATTTTCAGATTGTGACTTGTCCTTGCTGTAGTTCTGTATGCTTGAGTGAGCCCACATTTGTCGACATTCATAAATGTGAGGGATACCTGAGGCTTGGAGAACAGTAAGAGAGAAAACCCTCTGTAGAAGGTAAAAATGAAGATTGTCCACTCTCATGTTGGTGGTGGATTAGCTAAATAACAATATCTTTTTGAGCATTTTGTTTGCTTTTCATTTCCCCACAATTGCAAATCAGTTGCATATGGATATGTGGTGCATTTTGCTTTATTAGTCCTTTGTTTGGGAAGAGGATATAGATTGTGACTGTAATTTTTGTTTGTTTGGTTTTCTTTATTTTTACAAGACAGGGCTTCTGTGTGTAGCCCTGTATGTCCTGTAACTTGATTTGTAGACCAGATTGACTTTGAACTCACAGAGATCCACCTGCTTCTCTCTGCTTCCCGAGTGCTGGGATTAAAGGTGTGCACCATCATTCCTGGCTGTGACTGTGAATAGAGTTTTGACATTCAATTATATGCTATTGACAGAAATTAGCTATATTAAATTCTACTTTACATGGAAAAATATTACTACTTTAAAATGATAATAAAACAATGCTATTCTGTCCAAAGATAGTTTACTTAAGAAAGCATTTTCTTTTCAAGTAAATATTACACTTACTTAAGTTTCCTCCCCATTCAACTGATTGTTCACATTTTTAAATCAACTGTAGTAAATATAATATAAATTGGAAATGTAATGGTGTTAGCTATGTTTTTCAATTTATATGTGATCACATTAGCTCATTTCTGAAATTCTTCACATTTCTATTATTTTGAAATGCATGTTTCATTTGTAAAGACATAGTTTAGAAGAAATGCTAGATTAAAATGGAGTAAATTACACAGTGTATACACACACACACACACACACACACACACACACACACACACACTTGTGTTGTCTAGCTTTGCCATTTAGTTCCATGTCTTAAAGGTCAAGTTTTACTTTCTCTTGGCTTCTACAATATTGAAAATAATGGGCTATTAGATACTTTAGACTTTATGTGTTTTCTTCAGAAGTTAGATATTTACTGGAATTATTAGTTTGAAATTAAGAATCTAGATTATGCTGGGTGGATGTGGCACGTGCCTTTAATCCAAGCACTCGGGCAGGGGTTGGGAGGCAGAGGTAGGTGGATCTCTGTGAGTCCAAGACCAGTGTGGTCTACAAGAGCTAGTTCCAGGCCAGGCTCCAAAGGTCCACAAGGAAACCTGTCTTGAAAAAAAAAAAAAAAAAATCCAGATTAGTGTGACAAAATGAAGAATTGTCGATACCTCATTGAAAGGAGTTCAGTTTTTACTTCCCTAACAACTCTTCTTCGTTGAAATAAACAGAGCATAAAATGTGTTATCTCATTTGCTTTTAAGTGCTTAGCATGACAGACTTACTAGTTAAAGTCAGGAATTAAGCAAGTGATGGGGTTGTCCTTCTGTACATATGTTTCTCCTATTGGTTAATGAATAAAACACTGTTCAGCCAATGAGGCAGGGAGATAGGCGGGACTAGGGGAGGAGAGTTCTGGGAAAGGTAGGCAGAGAAAACCCACCAGAGAGAGTTGCCATGTGGAGCCTGGGAGGGTAGGATACGCCAGGTGTTTTATGGAAAGATAAGGCCATGAAGAAATACATAGAGTAATAGAAATGGGTTAGGTTAACTAATTAAGATAGAGCTAGCCAATAAGAAGCCTAAACCATTGGCCAACAGTTTTATAATTAATATAGCGTCTGTGAGCTTATGTGGGGCTGAGAAGGACAGTAGGGCCTATTGGGACAAGATTTACCACAGCAAGCAAGTAGGTCTGCTGATATAAGCCTTCAATCCCAGCACACAAAAGTCTAAGGCTGGAGGATCACAAGTTCAAAGCCAACCTGGGCCACAAACAAAGTTCAGTTTACCAAGACCCTCTCTCAAAATGGAAAGTAGAAAGAGGCTGTGAATATAACTCAGTGGTAAAGCACCTGGCATCATGATGAATGCCCTGGGTAATCCCAGGACCATTATGTGTGTGTGGTGGTGGTGGTGGTGTAGAGGGTGGGGGTAACAAAGGAATTGGCAATTCATTGAAAGAAGGGGAAAGAGAGATATCCTTATGGAATACTGGCAGGAATGCAAAGTCTGACTAGTGAAATGAGTAGTGGCCTTCAGAGGGACACAGGGCAAATCAGAAAGGGATAGTGGGCTGGGGAGATGGCTTAGCCCTTAAAGATAAGGCTTACAACAATAGGGGCAGCAGCAAGGATGGTGCCGTTGATATTGAGAGAGGGGAGTGTTATAGGAAGTGAGTTGACATGATAGTCCACCTGACCCTTTGTTCTTAATCATGATGGAACTCCAGCATGTGTTTCATCATGCAAGCCCTGTGATTTACTCGTGTTCCTAAATTTCGCACATGTTCTTAACTCAGATTCCTTTTGACTTCTTGGCTCAGTGATAACACTCATCTTTTATTTTCTTTGTACTGCATGCATCTTTAAAAAAAAAATCTTTTTCTTTTCTCCTGTGCAACACTCTTCTTATAGTGGAAGATATATATATATATATATATATATATATATATATATATATATAGAGAGAGAGAGAGAGAGAGAGAGAGAGAGGAAAAAGAAAGAAAGAAAGGAAGGAAGGAAGGAAGAAAGAAGAGTGGTTGGTATTGTAGCTGGATGTAAAGAAATGAGGTATAAACAATCCAAACTACCAACTTAGATTTGGTAAGGAGCAAATCATTAACTTTGAAGAAACTGATTTAAGCATTGGTATGGTGAGTGAATACACATTTGTATGCATGCAAACCCACAAAAGAAGATTCACATGTAATTAATTGATATATGAATGGATAAACAAAGTATGGGATATAATTATTTATTCAGCCTTTAAAAGGAAGGAAATTCTGACAATATGCTCAATATGGATGATTCTTGATGAAGAAATGAATATGCCTAACAACACAAATAATATATATAATTTTGAAGATGTGAAATACTTACAGAATATTAAAAAATCACAATGATAGGAGAATTGGTAGACATGAGAGTAGGGAATCACTATATGATTGACACATACTATTTTTAGTTTCACAGGATGAAAAGTATTGTGGAAATAGATTTTGGTGGTAGAAACACAATAAAATGACTTAACTCCTCTTGGCTATACTTATAGTAAATTCTATTTTACATGTATTTTGTCATAATAAAATCATTAAAGAGAGTGTGCTAAGTAGGGACAGTGATTAACACCCTCCTTAAGAGATAGTCAATATAAAAGTGAATTTAATGGTAGCTGCAAGTGTAGTACGATTAAGCAAAGTGTTTTTCTTGGGAACAAGTAGATAAGATTGAACTAAAAACAAAAGAAAAGAAAGAAAAGAAAAAAAATAGGAAGCACTTGAAAATTGTAAGTACAACAAATTTCATCACAGTTAGCAAGTTTTTTAATTGCTATGTATGAGAGGTCATCTTCCTATCTCTTCACATTTAACCACAACATCTGTTTCCTTCAGGAGTAATCGTATCCATGAGTTGATAAGATTTTGAGTTTGAGCTGGGCAGTGGTGGCACATGCCTTTAATCCTAGCACTCATGAGGCAGGAGCAGGTGTGAGTTCAAAGCCAGACTGGCTTACAGATTGAGTTCCAGGACAGGCAAGGCTACACCAAAACCCTGTCTCAAAAGACAAACAGAATTTAAGCTTAGACAAGCAAGAAACTTACCGGGAATATAGTTCTCCATTGGAATGTAGAGGAAGGCAGTGATTTCAGGCTTGCTCACCATTTTCAAATCATTTGAATCCATTTCTCATTAGAGATGAAAACAACAGTCTCTGTTAAGCAATGTCCTTTACTTTTTGGAAGGCGTTGGAGATAGGAGGGAAAAGGGGGAGGAGGGTGGAGATGAGATGCCCGAGAAATCCATTACCCAATAAATTGGCTTGTGAATTTGTGTAGTTTCTCAATTATGCATTTTAAGCATGTAAAATGCTAACATCATTCTTTTACATGTTTTGACCAATACCAAATATTTTGTGGCAGAATTTAATGATAGTTCTATTTTAGCTCTCCCGCAGTGAATAATAATAGGTTTCTGTGTATTATACTAGCTGTGTATCCCACATTGTAGTGTAAGGTAGTTGAAGATTCGTCTGCTTTGGTCGTTGTCTGAATCTCTCTAGTCTGTTTTTAGTAGGCATGCTTAATTGCACTGATCTGTTCACCATGCTTCATTTATTAGTTTGAAATTGAAGGATAGTCTGTTTTCTTTTTTACTATAGAACTTCAGGATCTGAAACACTTTATTAAGTCTGATTCTCCTCTCCCCTTCTACCCTCTTCATCCCCCTTCTTTCCTCTCTTTTTCACATAGAGACTGAAAATGACCAAAAAGTAGTGAGTATTTTTTGATAAGGAAATTTGATCATCAACAGTATCCTTTATTGCAAGCGACCAAGTGAGATTCACTTCCTCCCTCCTGTCAGTCACCAGTAATTATTTAGTTCCTTCTTGAGACATGCATTATGTCTAGACATTGGGAGTAGATATTCAATAAAGTAGATACCCTGCCCTCATGGAATCAATAGTTTCTGGGAGAGAATCAACACATTTGAATGTCCATGTATGTGTAAATACATTTACAATAATACAACTACTGGTATAGTTTTGTGATAAAGCTATGACAGGGTAACAAGTTATCCTGTGACCAGGGAGGGCAAGAGCTACTTAAATAACATAGTTATTACTTGTTGCTTATTAAATAATATAGGTGTGTGTGTGTGTGTGTGTGTGTGTGTGTGTGTGTGTGTGTGTGTGTGTGTGTTGAGTGCCCATCACATGAAGCTTGAGGGCATCTTTCTCACTTGTTATCCCACCCTATTCTTTGAGGCATGGCCTCTGAATCATTCATGAAGCTAGCCAATGTGTCTAGTGTTGCTAGCTAGCTTGCTCTGGGGATTCTGCATCTTGGCCTTCTGAGTCTGAAATCACAGGCAGGTGGTCATACTTCCTCAGCATTTCCTTGGGTCCTGTGGTTCTCTTACTTACAAAGCAAGTACGTTGATGCTAAGCCATTTTTCCAGTCCTATCTGGCAGTTTGGACAATGTATTTTTGTCATTTATTTTGAAAAGCTTTATTGTAGTTGCTGTGTGGACATGTAGTCAAGAGCAAAAAATGGGAGCTTCCTATTGAGGGTTTTGAGCCTTGGTGATAATTGGATGAGGACAAGATGGCAGGAGGTCAGTCGCTTTATAATGTGAAAGAGTGACCAACAGTATTTATGGGGTCAGGATTCTGGATATAGGTACAGAATGAGAATCAGAATAATGATTTGCACTGTGCTTCTGTGGTGATAGAGTTTGGGAGGATTAGAAAAATTAGGGAAAATGTCTGAATGAGCGTCTGGGCAGAGATCAGTAATGAAAAGAAAGAATACTGATGAACCTTTTTTTTTTAACAATGCAATGAAATGTAGGACTAAGGGCTATGAGGTTAAGAAACAGGAAGATTTGAGAAAGAACACTGGGAGGGGTCTTATGAGAAAGGAAACCAAGAGAGTGGGAAGGTCTGGAAACCTCTAAAGAACATGGTTTAAGAATGGGTATGAACTCCAGAGAGGAGTTCAAGTCACAGGACAGCAAGCTTCATGGTTAGACTGATGGAGAAGCTACCAGTGCTCTTTACAGACACAGGTTCATGCTAGTGGCAAAGAGAGAGTGAATGGGGTACATTAGACAGAAAGTGAAGACAGTAAATATTGTTGTCTTCCTGAAGGAGGCAGAGAACGAGGCTCTGACACCAGAAGGCAGACATGGGTTGAAGAAAGTTAATTTGTAGGGCTCGAGAGATGGCCTAGCTGTGTGTCTCCCAACCACCAGTAACTCCAGCTCTGAGGGATGCAACACCCACTTCTAGCCTCTGCAGCCCACACTCACATGCTCAGACTCACTCACATAATCATGAATAAGCATCTTTTAAAACAGCTAAGACTTGTATTTTAAAGGATGGTGTAGCAATAATCACGTAAATCATGTAGTATTTTATTAAGTTTCAATTTTATTGAAATGGGCTAATTCAGTTCTGGAAATTGAAAAACAAACAAACAACACACACACACACACACAAACCCTACCTGCCTATTACAGCACAGTTTCCTTAGATGCTGCTTGGTATTTTCTACTGTGACAGGTCAAAACTGACTGAGTTGACCCAAGTTCACTGGGCATATGTAAATAATGAAACATTTACTTGTGAAAGGGTGGGTGCTACTGTGTGGCTGGACTGGCCTTGTTTCAGCAGCCTTCTGCATCAGCCCTGAGTGCTGGGATGACAGGCATGTGCCACTTCCCCCAGTGTCTCTGGGGAAGGGAAAATGTAAATTGGAGATGTTATGAAACTTATGGACACTGTACACTGAATTCGTGTGTAAATCTTGACAGAGATGTCTTCCAAATATTTGTACATCGGAAGAATAGATGTTTCTTTTCATAACACGTAAGGATTCATAGAATACCAGTTGTTATTTATTGTACTTAGTCACTATAAGATGCTAAGACCGTTGTGATTTTAAAGCATGAAAATGCAGGGCATGCTTATAGTGTCATGTTTTCTTTTATATGAGAATTGGATCTGGGTTTCTGTTGAATTTTCCCAATGAGGCTCCTTCAGTTTGGACAGTGGGCTTTGTAGTCAGTGAATACGCCTGAAATTTACAAAGTTGTCTAGGATAGTGTTCGTGAAACATCCAAAGGTAACATCTTGATGCTGTCACGTCTGGGAGAAGCAGTTACTTTTTTGTCCCACACTACTATAAAATAATAGTTCGCATGATTCTATTGGCTCTCTTCACTTTCGGTAAGATCTGGTGGAGGACCTGGTTAGCATCTTTTCTGAAGCGAATTTGACACCACTGTGAACGGTCATTTTTCTTTGTATTAATAGGAAGCAAGGGTCAGCATTCTCTGAAAAATGGTATTGTGTGGTACTTAACACTTATTGGCTGTTGTTCAGGCTGAAGGCATAAAAATAGGCCTTTGTCCAGAGTATAAAAATTTACAAGTAAATTTGGTAGGTGGAACTGAGAGGCCAGTTTTAGTTTGTTCACAGTTCCATTGCAACAGCTGTTCCCTAGGTAATAAAGTGTTTTGCTTGCATGGACTATTGAATACAAGAAGGAATAGTTTATAATTCAGTAGGACTATATATTTCACTAGATTATATTAACTCATCTCCAACACTTTCAACAAAGAGCAGACTACTCTTGGCACAGAAGAAAGAAAATAAAATGTTTAGAGCTAGTCACAGGAAGACTAAGCAATGCCATGTAGGTGTGGGAATCAGTAAGCAGCCAGTTAGAACAGTGACAATAATATGAAGCAGGCAGAAAGAGATTGTTTTCAGGCCCAACCCATACAATTGAAAGTAAATATGAGTTGTTTTAGTAATTTTAACCACATGTAATCACTACGTTCCTAAAAAGACTTAAAATTACACATTATTTCTCACTGCAAAGACATGAATCAGTCTTTCTTTAAACTGTGGTTGTTAAAATTATCTCAGCTGCTTTTATAGTGCTTTTTATTTTTTATATAAATACCATAAACCTGTAGTACAAGATTTCCAGTATAATGTACTTTCATGTTACTTTTTTCTCAACTTATTTCTAAATGAATGCTGATGTAGACTTACTATAGGTTTTGAGACCCTCCCCTTTCCTAAATAGACAAGATCAATATCCCAACATGAGTGAGCACCTTGGCTTTGCTTCCTATATTCAGATCTTTGTACAATACTCTCTAGATTTGCGACTTAGCTCCCATTTGTAAAATGCTGCTAATAGCAATCGCTTACCTAGACAGGTGCTGAGGGTTAGTGAGAACAGTATTTGGGAGCTAATAGGGGCTCTGTGTTTCTTCTCATTGTCAGGATTAAAGATTATCATGCTGCCTGGCTGTGGTGTTATATGCCTTTAATCCCAGCACTGCAGAAGCTAGAGCAGTCCAATATCTATGCATTATAGGCCAGCCTAGTCTACACAGGGAGTTCTGGAACAGGCAATGAAATAAAACCAAAAACAATTAGCATATTGGTTTCAAGAAAATCACAAGCTAAAAGCTGCAAAATTAGTAGAATATTTTTTAGCTACATAGGAAAAATTTTGTTTTAAATTTTAATTTCATAATTGAAGTAAATCAGATTTAGAGAAGTTACCAGAATCAGAAAAAATAATTTCCATACACCGTTTGTCTAGACAACCCCGCTGCCTATTTCGGTTTTGACATTTGTCCTGATATCAATTTACAGCCGAAAAGTACAGGATTATGGATGATAATCAGTATGTATCTGCAATCCTCAGCCGGGAAGAGTTCCTTCGCGTCTTACACCTTCCTCACTTTGGCTAGCCATCTTAAGAGATTCCATCTTTGTAGCATTTTTTTTTTTGTTCCTAAATTAGCATGTATTTGTTAATTTACACTACCAGGCTGTACGGGTTTTTTTGGACGGGTTGTCATGGGCTTTCTTTATATGTGTCAGTCTCGTTTCAACGCCAGTGGCTTCATCCTGGTCACTAAACTGAATATGATGTCTGCTGTGTTTCTGAAAGTGGATGCTCATCTCCCTTCTATGATATTTTTGTTTTTGTTCAATACAGGCTTTCATGTAGTTCAGGCCTGCCTCAAGCTGGCTCAGGTGTGTATAGCAACACTGAATTTGATACAGCTTGGAGTTGAACTCAGGGCGTTATGCATGCTACCTAAGGACCCTACCTGCTGAGGTATGCTGCCAGCCCATTAGGATACTTTTTCTGAGGCTGTCACTTGCAACGTGTATGGAAAAGAATATCATATTCCTCATATTATTTTCACCCACTTGTTTTAGTGTCCTTTAGATCCCCCCCATTGGATTAACTGTTGATCATTGCCAAGTGGCAGTTTTTCAGATTCCATCATTCTTCTGTTTATTAGTTGGCGTCCTACTGCAAGAAATTTAATGTCTTGTCATATGAGGGTGCTTGGTGATAACAGACTTGCTTGGAAGTAGCCTCTGGGGAAAGATCAGCCCAGCATCCCACTGGCTCTTAGAAGTCCTATCTGCATTTCAATGTTCAAACGCTCAGTGTTGGAGAGTGCTCTCCTGTGCTGGCTTTACTAAGCCTTTACTGGCCCACTCTGTTCTTGAGCCCTTCCTTTTTGACCTGAAAAGGTGTATTATAGATGCCTCATGTTATTTCTCAGTGCCAGTATTAGAAGAACTGATTATGATTATGTTAGTTGATGTGGTATTTAGAAATCAAGATTTTAGCAAGAATGTTGTTACTAGGATATTATTCTTAAATTTCTCAATGGTTAGACTTAAACATTATAGCATGTATATATATTTTTATTAAAAAACCACAAGTTCACACTGATAATTTATACCTCTAATTTCAGTCCTACTTAATCTTTTACTGTGTGTGTGTGTGTGTGTGTGTGTGTGTGTGTTGATTTTTGACACAGGGTTTCTCCTCTGAATTGATTTGGACCTTGTCCTGGAACTCACAGAGATCTGCCTGTCTCTGCCTTCTTAGTGCTAGGATTAAAGGCGTGCACCAACACCTGGCTAAGAAAAAAAATCCATGAGTTCACACCGGTAATTATATACCTCTAATTTCAGTACAACACTGTTGAGTTGATTTTAACTTAACCTTTCACTATTTGTATCTTGCTTCACTGACAATAAAGTAATAGGCTGTTACCCCAGCATGTTTACTTACTTGCTCCCCCTGTTTATAGTCGTTTTGCTGACCCCATCAGACTGCGGCTGCTTCATCACTGCAGACCCTGCCTTGTGTGGGATCCTGCCATTATAGGGCTGCTATCCTATTGCCACTACATAGGTGCTGGTCAGCAGCAACTTTCTTTTCATCCATATATGGAGCTTCCGAGCAATAGAGAAATGATTGAGATTTTGAGAAAACTTGGAGGAAGCCTTAGAGGGCATTATTCAGCATCTTTGGGTAAGTGAGTCTGTCGGTGTGGATTTACTTTTACTGAAGCGCCTTATTCACAGTTTTCATGTCTTATGTAACTAACTCTTGAGCTGTTGACAAAGGTCCTCTGTAAATGAGCCTGCCTAGTAACTTAATATTTTAACTATTGTACTGCTACTCAGAATTGAGGAAATTTTTCCTAAAGGTTGTTTTTGCCACAACAGCATTAAACTGTGACTATATATATATATATATGTATATATATAAACCTAAGTTGGAAAATACTCTATATCAAGTAACTATATCTAATTTTAAAATGCTAAATATACTAGGAAAAGTCTTATGTAGTTGGAGATCAGACAGATGTTTTATAAGTAAAATTAACTTGAGAGTATTGTTGCCATTGTAGTGGTGGGGTTTTCAGTTTTTTTCAGGTCAGCTGTCTCTGTGGGTTTCTATAGCCTGGTCTTGACCCCTTTGCTCATCATTCTTCCCTCTCTGCAACTGAATTCCAGGAGTTTGGCTCAATGCTTAGCTTGGGTGTCTGCTTCTGTTTCCATCAGCTACTAGATGAGGGCTCTAGGATGGCATATACGTTAGTTATCAATCTCATTATCAGGGAAGGGCATTTAAGGCAGTCTCTCCACTATTGCTCAGATTGTTAGTTGGGGTCATCCTTGTAGGTCTCTGGACATTTCTCTAGTGTCAGTTTTCTCTTCAAACCTATAATGGCTCCCTCTATTATGGTATCTCTTTTCTTGATCTTGTCTGTTCATCCTCTGACTCAATCTTCCTGCTCTTATAAAGGAAAAGTATTTAATTGGCTTGCAGTTCAAGGTTTGGTCCATTATCATCATGGCAGGAAACATGGAGGCATGCATACAGACATGGTGCTGGAGAGGTAGCTGAGAGCTGTACATCTGGATCTGTAAGCAGCAGGAAGAGAGTGACACTGGGCCTGCCTTGAGCTTTTGAAACTTCAGAGTTCACCCCCAGTGACACTTCTTCGGACACGGTCACACCTACTTCCAGCAAGGCCACAGCTCCTAATAGTGCCATTCCCTATGGCCCATTTTCATTCAAACTGCCACACCCCAATTATGACAGAAGCCTTGAACCTGGTCTTTTGGAGATACTCCCAGGAAAAAGTCAATAATCTCGTATTCCTTAAAGGGCAGTGAGAACAGACATGCCTCTTCCAGGGACTTGCTCTTCATGTCACTAGGGGGCCCAGCTTTACCTCTAAGAGCCAAGTCTGAGGAAGCCTCCTTGACCTCCTAATCTTGGACCCTGGGATCCTCTGGGTCTTCCTGCTACACCATCTGTCATTGTGTTTTCCAAAGAAGCCACTCTGAGTTTTTAAGACTCAAAAAACCAACAAACAAAAGCAAAAAAAGGAGGAAAGCAGCAGAAAATGAAAGCAAACATTTCTGAAGCTATTACTTAAAATATAATTTCCTCACTTTATATATTTTAAAAATTAGCATGTTTATTACTTAATGATATTTATCCACATTTTAGAAGAAATTTGTTGCTTTGTCTAGAAATGCCACTAAAATAAGTTGGTCAAGGTTGTCTTCTTTCTTTTTGCCTTGTTTAATAGAATCATTTTCTTATAGTCATGTATCCACAACCCCATATTAACTAAGCACTTCACAGTTGTTGACATGTTGAGAATATCGAAGTAAAGGAACCAAGGAAATAATGCCCATCTTTAAAGAGATTATTTCATTTGATATGAAATAGTCTTAAAAAAAAAAAAAAAAAAAGTTAAGCCATAGCATGTCAGTGTCTATGAAGGCCAGAAGAGGGCAGCAGATCCCCAGGGGTGATCTGCTGGGGTGACTCACAGTTGTTAGTCACCTGATATGAGTGCAGGGAATTGAACTCTGGTCAGCTTGAAGAGTAGCAAGTGTTTTTAATTGTAAGCCATCTTGCCAATATCTCAATCTAGTATTAAAAGGAGAAATCTGACCATAAAGGGGAAAATGCATAAAAATTTAGCTACTCTGTTCCTGAGATCAAAAATTTGTTCTAGGACACACAGAGAGATGTTTAAGAAAATCTGATTAAACATTTTTCTTTCTCTTACAGCCATTGAGCATGTTGCTGTTGTTGTGTTGTTTTTACAGAAAACACTCCTAGAATACACATACATAGTATTTTAACTCCTGTATTTGTGATTAAAAAATAAAACCAGTAATATATGTTCATACAATATATTTGAATGAACCATTTCTACATTTTGTTATAGGTTTGGGGACTTAGTATTTCTGTGAGTTCAATTTTTTAACCTCTCACCATCTTTTTGGGAGTAACCACTGGTAATACACACAGTTTAAATAATGGTAAGATACCAGTTTATAGTAGAGAAAAGTTACAGTGCCCTGTGTAGCTGGAATTACTATTGGGAACAGGATATCCTGATAGTTTTAAGTTTTGAGTATCCAGAAATTTGCTAATGTCATTTTGTGTTCTACACAGTTCTTATATGGTGCAAGGCAAGGAATACATGAACAAAAGTATTGGCACAACTACTAAGATCTCACTTCCCAAGTTCAGGGCATGGCTTTAGGTGTCCAAATATAACATGATGCAGGGATTTAATCCATGTCAGGGACATGTCCTGTTGATTGATGTGCAACTAGGAATTCATATTCTGGCCCTGTTCTAAAGATAACTCTTTCTCCAGGCAGCTGGCTATCAGGAGTGTCGCTCACGTGACTACTGTATGTAGTTCATGAAACCAACTGAGGAAAGACAGAGTAGGCCTGCAACTTATTCCACCCTTCATAAGTTGCTTTCTCTTATATTTATATCACGTTTAATTAAAATTATCAGAGCTCTGCCTTTTTACAACTTAGGTTAATTGAAGTTTCCTATGAGCTGTTGAGTCTGCCAGCATAAAGAGAACCCTTGAGGTTCTGTAACTTGAAAATCTCCATTTGAAATTAAATTTAATTTCAATAGATTCTGTATAATTACATCCTCTTAGAGTAGTTTTGTAAACATGATAGTGTTTCAAACGTTTTTCAAGCCATCGTGTCTTTGGACTCTTGTAGAAATGTCAAAACGTAGCACACAGAACATTTTATAGTTGACAACGTTAAACATCGTTCCTTTTGTGATTTATCTTTCCTGACAAACCTTTTGGTATTTTATAAGGCCATTTTCATGATATATTTGAAAACAGCATATTTAGCTTTACAGCATTGACGCAGTGTTCTGTATAATGGCAGCAGAAGTGGACCTGCCTGAAATAACTCTCCAGCACAAATAGTGCTGTATACCCCCATAAGACTGTGCTTCAGCAGCTAAGAGCTAGTGAACATCAATGTGGAATTGTGTATTGGTTCTGGTCAAGCTCTGCCACAGCCAACCCTGAGAGAACCTGCCTGGTTTTGAGACTTTCTCAAAACAAAGACAGGTATGAGGAGGAGAGCGGACGTGGTGGTCGGTAGATTGAGCTTTGCAGCCTAGAGTGGTTTGGGTCTCATAGCTATGCTACCTCTTTGGAGTATGACTTTGGGAATAAAACTCTCTGACCTACAGCTTCCTGATCTATAAACCAAAAATGGTGACGCTATAATATTACTTCATAGTGTTGTTGAATTTCATGAATTAAGATGTGGGAATCTTTTAGCACAGTTAACTGACAGTTGTCAACATACCTTTACACACAGAAATGCTTTATGATTAGAGGGTAATTTTTTTTCTTTTTTTGTGTTTGGGTGATTTTATGAGCATCTTTAAGATTTGGAGGACCAGCATTAACTAAATTTTTAACTTAAATTTGTATTCAGTAAACTATTTTTAGGCCTCTAATTTAATGTTAAGTGTGGTTAAGGGTACTGATCGCATTGGCTCTATAAGATTGCCTTTTATGAATGAAAGGAACAAGAAATTTGCACAGTTACTCTTTTAAAGTTTTGATTTTACACTACACTGATTTATATATCAGGTGTACTTAAGCCCAGAAATGGACCAAAAGCACAAAACCCTCTTCTTTATACTGTTGTAAATTGGTGCCTCTATTATATTGTAGGTCTCTCAGATCCGTTTCTAGAGCCAAGAATTCTCCAATGATGCTTTGAGATGAGATACTCTGAAAGCAGTATTGCTTATTTTTATTACAATTTCTGGGTCACAGGTAAACAAGTCAAACTAAAACTGGTTCTTTTTAAAGAAGAATGTTACACTCATTGAATACTAAAATGATAATTTTATGTTGGAATATAGTAATATCTTGTGTAGTATGGAAGCTCACTGTAGTGTGCCATGAAATGTTAGGTAATTAGCAAAATAAGACAGCTCATGCGCTGTGCAGTTTTGTAGAAACAGTAAGCACCCTAGGGATTCAGGGGCAGAGATCTCTGCCAGGTGGAGCATGTCATGCAGTTCTGACCTAGTTGCAAGCCTGACTGTGTCCCTGTGCATTGTTATGTCTTTCTTAGAAGGCTGCTTGAGTTGGGGTGATAGTGGCCTCTGTTGATGGATGTATCCACCACTTCCCATTTCTTAATTCTCACATTTTCAACCCTGCTGCTTTCAAAAAGCTTTCACTTCTCAGGCTACTTTTCATCTTCTTCAAGTGCTTTTCCAAAACAGCTACATTTCGGTAGGACTGACAAGTGGAGATTGGGAGGGGACCGAAGCAACACAGAGATTGCCTTGTTAGCAAAAAAAAAAAAAAAAAGAAAAAAAAGAAAAAAGAAAAAAACCCAAAAACCGTTGTTTTTGAAATCTCCAGATGTCTGCCCATCCACATCCTAGATCAGAGCTCCACCTTCCCTGAAGTTCCAGTTCTACTCACCATCTTTCTCCCACTACTCTTGCTCTTCAGAGCTCTTACCAGGTGAGGTGGTACCCACCTTTAATCCCAGCACTCAGGAGGTAGAGGCCGGCTGGCTGATCAGCCTGTTATATATTGCAAGTTCCAGGATAGAAACATTGTGACACTCACACATGCACGCACACACACACACAGCTCTCTCTCTCTCTCTCTCTCTCTCTCTCTCTCTGTCTGCTCTCTCTCTCTGTCTGTCTCTCTCTCTCTCTTTCTCTGAAATATTACCACCTCCAATTTCAGTAGCCCCGTGTAACCCTGACATCTCATGGAGATCCACAAGTTTACTGAGGCAAGTACTTGTAGTAGGTTACTTGTTGATAACATTCTACAATTTTATGCTACAATTTTTTTGAGAAAAAAAAATCTCAAGTATTGGTTGTACTAGGTCTCCCCCCCCCCCAGGCTAACAGCCAGCTCCCAAATCATGACACAGACACTTATTATTAGTTTTAAATACTTGGCCTAGCTTAGGCATGTTTCTGGCTAGCTCTTTTAACTTAATGTTAACCTATTTCTCTTTTTCTACTTTATGCCTCAGGGCTAATTGCTTTCCGTACTTCTGTATACCTTACTTTCACTGCTTCTTCGTATCTGTCTGTCTTGCTTCCAGTGTCCCTTTCATTCTCCTCCTCATTTCATTCCTCTTTGTTCTTTTTTGAGCCCAGATTTCTCCTCCTATGTATTCTCTCTGCCTGCTAGTCCCACCTATCTTTTCTCTGCCTAGCTGTTGGCCGTTCAGCCCTTTATTAGATCAACCAGGTGCCTTAGGCAGGCAAGGTGAAACAAATGCAGCACATCTTTTCATCATTAAATGCTGCGTAAACAAAAGTAACTCCTTTATCCAGTTAAGGTAATATTCTACAGCATAAACAAATGTAGCACTTCTTCACATAGTTAAATTAATATTCTATAACAGTCAGTGAGCATGTTTCACATTTCACACATGCCAGTTGGTAGACATGTGATCACTTGGCCAGGTGTCTCTTTAGAGAATATAGAGATAAGAGCTACGTTTCATGCTAGGTAGGGGGCACAAATGAAAATGGATGTGTTAGTGTATATTAAGACAAAAAATCCTTAATTAAAGGGATGATATTTTAATAAAAGAATAAGTTCCTGGCTCAGCAGGTAAAGGGAATTAATTGCTGCTGAGTCTGAGTTTGATTCCTGATTCCTGAAACCCACAGGACAGGTGGAAGGAGACAACTGAGTTTTGAAAGTTGTTCTTTGCCTCCATACCTGCAACACACACATGCACAACACACACGTACACTTATATGCATATGTCTACACACACAATAATTAATGCAAACCACTTAAAAACAAGAGTAAGTCCCTGTTCTCTTAGTACTCCTCATCCACAGAGAAAGTTGGTTGAGGACAGTTGCATACATGTTTGGTTAGTCTCATGGCAAATCCATGTACAGATGATGCAAGAACACAAAAGAGGGTCACTGTAGTATTGAAATGGGTGATAGGTAAAATGTCTGCAGGAAGGAGTCCCCAATTTGAGTCATAAAGCACAAGGACAGGGTAGACAGATGGGAGAAAGGAAGGCTACTGTGAGCTGGAGTAGCAGGGGGTACAGGGACACACTGCACGCCTAAAAAGTACAGATCGTGGGGGTCACAGGTTATGCTACGCCCAGTGACAGCAGTTCCAGAAACAGCTCCATCTGAAACCTACTGTGTCCATTCACTTACTTGTTACAGCTAATTAAGAGATTTACCTTGAGAATAAAAGTACTCACCGCACAGCTGCTGCTGCGGTGCCCCTGTGAAATAGCATTCGTAAATCTGGTGTGTAGTAAATTGTTAATGTTAGCAATTGTTTCTATTGGTGCCCCGGCTGTTTTTAAAGTTCGACTGTCCATGTCAACATTCTGTAATGAAGTATTCAGGGTTGACCATTCAGTTTGCGGTGCTTCAGACAGCAGCCCTCTTATGCTACAATGCAGCTGTGAAGACAGGGTTTAAAGGGTAGCTCGGACCAATTCATTAGTCTGCTTATTTAAAAACTGGACCTGAGTTAATGAGCCCAGACGGGATGGCACTGCCTGACTGCCCAGTGCAGGCTGACATAGGTCTCTTCCCACCTCAGAGCCCTCTTGATTAGTGTTGGAACTAGTTGTAAAAATTACTGAAACATCAACCTATAGCACTTGCCACAGTTTTGAGAAAAAGCACTTTGTTAGCAATTCCAAACTCTAAATAAATTGCTAATTCCATTTTTAAAAATGTTGTGTCCTTCTCTGCTGCCCTCTGGTGTAGGTACAGCTCTCCTGTGCAGCATGAGTTAGCTTAGTTACAGGTGGGCAGAAGGGACGGTGTAGCCTCAGATAGCCCTTGTTCATTGAGAATTTCTTACACAAACAAGTTAATTTTCTCATTGCAATGTGAATAGATTTTTACAGTATGTAGATGTTAAGTCTGATCTACTCCATTTATTATGTAGCACCCAACAAATAATTGTGCATGAGCGCTTAGCAGAGAGGTCAGCAAGGAACTTCAGTGGGATAAGCAGATACTGAAAGGATTCCCTTTCTTATATATAACTGCAGTCAGATAAATTCCAGAATGATTTATGAAGAGTTGGAAGTTTTAGCCAAGAATGGAAGGTTCAGTAAAACACAGGAGATGGTAGGGTAAAATTCATAACGATGCATTAGGCTGAGGGCTGAAAGATAGGCCGAGTCTTTGGAGCAGAGGAAGCTCCTGGTCATGAGAAGAAAAGAAAACGCATTTGCAAGGCATCAAGGAAACTCAGATAGCAAGTGGAAAAGTGAGTTTTTCTCCCTCTTGTGTTAGGATGTGTTGTTTTAAAGATACATTTCCAAAGAAACTAGTTTTACAAAGCTACTTTAGATCCACCACAACTGATTACTTAGGGAGAGTTTTGTGCTGTCTTTATTTGATTTTCTTCTTTGAATCTGGTCTCCTTGAAAACCGGGGCAGTATTTGATGTGCTGGATCGCTTAGATTGGATCTTTTACTATTGAAAAAGCAAAAGCCAGAGGGAATCTTGTCCTGTTTTCCTGGCTGAGTGTGGGTGTGTGCCGTGCAGCTGTGCCGTGGGCTCTTGGCAGTCAGATGGGGCAGTTCTCTCCTTGCAGTCATCCCAGAAGGAGAAAGCCTGCCTGTGAGAAGACTGCTCTGACTGGGTTAGATTCAGCAGGAGGCATCCAGGCCTGAGCCCCTGGCTGGGGGCCTCAGCTGTTTGGCTCCATGGCTTCAGCAGCCTCAGGCCTGTATACAGACATTGTGACAGAGCTCTATCTAAGAGAGAACAGGAGAAACAGCTTTGTCTCAGTATAAAGTTGCCACTTGGCACATACAGTTTTAAAATAAAGTTTTTTATTAGTTATTATGATTTGTTCACGTTTCTCTCTTTAAAGCTTACATATTGAGAAGGCAGACTGAAAACATTGCATGCGAATGTGAATTCAGAATTTCTGTGCTTTATGAGGACGCTGTTGTCCTGATCCGTTTGTGCGCAGATGGATTCACGGCACCGCCCTCAGTGCATCCTTGTCTGCAGCCGCGTTTGCCCTCTTGTGTGGTCTGTAAACACTTCCTTTTCCCAAAGTCCTCAGATTAAAGCAGACGGAATGCAGTGTTCAAGCACACTCACAGCCTTCCCTTGGGCAAACTCACTGTAGCCCATTACACACTGCAGCAGAGAAATGCCTCGGACCTGACTCTCATTGCTTTCTTCTCTGTATCTTTGCTCTTAGTTGTTACTTTCAAAGTAGGGCAGAGTAAGATTCTATGCTCAAATCCAGACTTTCCTAGTGTGGTCCCCTCTCAAATAATAACAGCAGCAACAATACCACCACCACCACCACCACCACACACACACACACACACACCAAGTAAACAAAACCTAGCAGGATTATCTCTCTGTTCACAGAGACTTTAATGTTAGTGTTCCTCTCCAGTTGAGATATTTTTATCTTAGACCTTCAGACCTCTATGGGTTTTAATTTTGGGTATTAGTTGATATAGTCACCTCAGAGGGCCTCCCCCCATCCCCGTGTGTGCATGTGTGTGTGTGTGTGTGAGTGTGTGTGAGAGAGGGGGGGGAGATTTCCCCCTCCCCCATTTTCCTTAATGACTAACATGATTTAAGCCCCCCACCCATCTTTATTTCTAAGTTGCCTCAACATGAATCCCAGTCCGAGGCATTTGAGTTCCTTAGGGATAGACATTTCCCTCATCTTGCTCATTGCCATATGCTGCCATGCTTAGGCTGTACCTGGCTCCCAGAGGGTATTTTACAGTGTTATATGATGCATTGATGGGCTAGGTGAATTGGCAATCAGAACTTTGTCTGGTAAGTTATCTGCACCCAGGGAAATAGATTCTTTCATTCTTTAAAAACTCTGCATTGATGTTTATTTTAGAATTGGTTTTACTACTATTTGTCTTCATTATTTTTTTATGTGTTTCTTTTGCTTTAGATTCTATGTCTTTAGGAAAGCAATGTGGGTCTCATTTTCAGTTGTGTTAGATACTATTTTAGTTCTGTTTATTGATATAATTGAAAATTTAATCTCCCATCTTTGCTTCCTCTAAAGTTATATAGCTGCGTGCAGATTTTAATTGTGAAAATGGTGTGCTTTAAAATATACCTTCTTTTTTGTCTTGCAGTTCATAATTGGACACTTGAGGATACCCTGCAGTGGCTAATAGAATTTGTTGAACTCCCGCAGTATGAGAAGAATTTCAGGGATAATAATGTAAAGGGAACAACACTTCCCAGGTCAGTAGTTATCCAGGGGGTTGCATGCATTGAGAAGTGTGTTTTAGATAATGCCACTTTCCAATTCTGAACCTACAAGGTATTTCTGGGGCTGACTGTTAAAGGGAATATTATAACTGTATCTGTCCTAAGTACTTTATCTGTTTCTTATTTTATTATAGTTTGAATCTTTGTGTGTGCATATATAGTGTGTGTGTGTGTTTGTGGCATGAGTGTGGGTACATGTAGATGACACAGCATGTGTGAAAGTTAGAGGACAACCTCAGACGGTGGCCTCTACCTTGTACCTTGCTTGAGGCAAGGCCGTTTTGTTATTTGTGTTTGCATAAACCTGGTTAGCTGTCCCGCAAGCTCCTGAGTATTCTCATGTGTTTACTTCCTAACTCACCCAAGAGCTGCATGTTACATGAATCCCCCCACCCCTCAAACCTACTCAAGACTGCTTACCGTTTTTAACATCTGCTAAAGATTATTAGTAAGTCCCATAACTATTTTATTTTTCTTTGTCAGCATTAACAAGTGCTGACATTTGTTAATTATTATAAAATACTGTAAATTTCTTAAATTTCTCAATTACAGTAAGTTATAATAGAAAGTAACTTTAGAAAACAGCAGCTGTATAATATAGCAACGCAATTATTAGCGTAAGGAAGGCTTTCAGTAGCTGAGTATTATGGAAGGGTTTCTGAAGTGGTATGCTTTAAATACAGATGAGCTCTCAACAGTGGCCACTAGAATGTGAAGCAGTAAATATGTTGTTCATGCATCGAAATTTACATATTAGGAATGCTTTGTTTACCACATGTAAACTTTTTTCTATGTGCAGGATAGCAGTTCATGAAACTTCATTTATGATTTCCCAGTTGAAAATCAGCGATCGGAGTCACAGACAGAAGCTTCAACTCAAAGCACTGGATGTGGTTTTGTTTGGGCCTCTGACACGTTAGTATCTCTTTGGCTCAGTGTGATTCAGGAGTGTAATCTACCCAGCCCTGTGTCATTAAGAAGACAGAGAATGGAGAGGCACAGACCACTGGCTAACTGTTAAGGAAGTATGGCTTATAGGGCGAGCTTCTCTGTCACAAAAATGTGAATTTTCAAAACTTAGATGTAAAAAGCTGCAAAACTGGGGCGAGCTGATAATTTGGATTTTTAGATTTAAAAAAGTTGGGTTATTGTGACTGTTGATGTTAATTCAGCTGGATGCTCATCCTGAAGGGTATGGCAGTTTAACTCTTCTGATGGTATTGGTAGTAAGTCCTAACAGTGTCCCTAGCCACCAGGAAAAGAACGTTTAAGGCATAGATTAGAAACAAAGATGCCCTCGAAGCTTTAGAAGAACTAGTAGGAACACTAGTTCTAGTAGGAACACCAAATAGACACTATTATTTGCCTGGTTAGGAAAGGAATGTGTCAGAAACAGTTACATCATATTTTTATTTACATTTTTTTTTAACTTGGGCAGGAATACTTCCCCCCCCCCCCCGAAGAGAAGTTTAATATGTTTATTTAATGTACAAGTTCTGAAAGCTTTTGGACATTTTTGAACAGTATATATTTTAGGATACTGTGTTTTAGTGTTTCAGAGTCCTAAAAGGAACGTCAGTATTATACAGAGACTCTGGCTTCTACAGAATGCGGGTTAGGACGTGCCTGGGACAGTGCTTGAGGTGGACTCCTCTATGGGAGACTGAAGGCTCAGCAATCACTTGACATTGGTTGTGCTTCTGTTCTGGCTTGGGCTTCGTAAGCAGATGGTGAAACAGCTGGAATTCCTCTTTGTGAGCTGGTGGGCGTTAGAAAAGAGGACATAGAGCCCTGCTGGAAATGCCCAGGGCCTTTGGCCCTTGCCCTGAGTCCTTGGCTGAATCCACTAGGTGATTGTTTTGTGTGAAATTATGTTTTTTTCTCCCAGGAGCCGATTAGTGAAAACAGGAATTAAAGGTAGAGAATTTTGTCTACATGCCATTTGGTTGGGAGTGTTTCCTGTATTTATCTGGGAACAAGGTGCTTCATAATCCAGAGAATGTGGTATTATGAAATTGTTTTCAAAAAAAGTATTGTTAAACATGCACTTTAATAATCAAACCAGCTAAGAAATTAATGACATATTACATTTTAAATGTTTGTCTTAGAATTATCATTGACTGAATAAGTACCATAGTGTAATGCCCAACCTAGATTTCATTAAAAGCAAACAAACAAAAAACTAATGTAGTCAAATAAAAAGGTACATTTTAAGTTTTCACTTTATCTCCTCTTTAGTGTTTAGTGCTTTGGAATTTGGGGCTGGTCAATCTGCATATTGTTATTTCTGGAGATTCTATTTCAGGCAGAGTCAGGGAATAGGGCTCATGGTCTAAAGGGAGCCTGAGTTGAACCTCTCAGTTGGAAGCAGAAATCTAAGCAATTCTGAGACTGTAGCTGCCTGTGGTGCGTGTCTTACATGGCAGGGGAGGGTGTGTGCTCTGGAAATACGGAACACCGAGACAAACACGGATGTATGCTGGACTTCCTAGCAACTTGAGACTCCATGGAATTCATCCACAGGAAACATGGAGAGTGTCTTGTGGCAGGAGCACTAAGTGCTAAGTAGTGTCTTAGTTAGGGTTACTGTTGCTGTGATGAACCACTATGACCAAAGCAGCTTGGGGAGAAAAGGGTTTATTCAGCTTGTACTTCTACATCACTGTTCGTCACTGAAGAAAGTCAGGACAGGGACTGAGACAGGACCGCACCCTGCAGGCAGGAGCTGATGCAGAGGGCCTTGTTCTTCCTGGCTTTTCCATCCTGCTCTCTTATAGAACTTAGGGCTACCAGCCCAGGGTGACCCCACCCACAGTGGACTAGGGTGCTCCCACATCAGTCAGTCATTAAGAACATGCTCTACAGACTTGTGTCCAGCCCGATCTTATGGAGGCGTTTTCTCAGTTGAGGTGCCCTCCTGTCAGATGACGTAAGCTTGTGTCAAGTTGACAGGAAACTAGATAGGACAGGCAATTTACCACTATAAATAACATTTCCCTGGAGCATTAAAACACTACATTCTATATTATTAGAAATCATGTGTCTCTCTTCTAATTAGTCCCTGGAAAGTTGGTGTATATTGACAGTCAGGGCAAGGTTAAAATGGCGCATGAGGAGAGAATTTTCTATGTTTTATGTTTCTGAAGACAGTTGTCCTGGTGTCTTTTGCTGGATTGATATCATACCTTGGTAGACTAAGGAAGAAGGATTCTGCACTCTCCCTCTTTCCTAACCCCTGTATCTCAAACAAATGGCCACTGGGCCCATGTTACTAGCTAGCTAGCTAGCTAGCTATGTACACCCAGAACTTCTCAGCTGTGTACCTGGAGAAATAGTGGGTAATCCTTGTTACTAGCAGAATGTGTGGGAGAGGCTTTCCTATCAGTTGTAGGGTGCTCAGGTATTCCTGGCCTCTACTCATGAGGTACAAGTAACAACTTCCCCCATACTTCCTTGTGGGTTAACAAAATATTGCCGTGTGTCCTGGGAGGGGGCAATATATCCCCCAACGTAATAGACCACTGGTGAGCATAATTTATTATGTTACTGCATTCTTGGGGAAATGCCTTTTTGTGAATGATTGGTATCCAGTTTGTGTCTCAGAGACAGTAGCCTTGTCTGACTAAAGGAAATAGAAGCATCATGGGTCCCCTTTTACTTTGCGGGGGCTTCTGTCAGGAGCAAGGTGCTGGAAATGGGGCCTGACATTCCATTCTCTGCCTTTCTGCAGGTCCCGTATACTAGTTACCATACTGATTGTTGGAAGAAAGTTTTGATTTTATGAGTCCAGAATCTGTATCTGGGGGAAGGAGACGTTTATTTTTCTTTGCTTTGGATATCTGCTTTTCTGTATATTTACATTGTGTTACAGTCAAATTAATTTAACTATCTGCTCTCCCCCCCCCTTCATAGGCCCACCTCATAACTGGATGAAGGATTTTATTCTCACAATTTCCATAGTAATTGGTGTTGGGGGGTGCTGGTTCGCTTATACACAAAATAAGACATCAAAGGAACATGTTGCAAAAATGATGAAAGACCTAGAGAGTCTACAGACTGCAGAACAAAGTCTCATGGACTTACAAGAGAGGTAACTAAAAACATCGCACTCAGCCTAGGCATGGTGGCTCATGCTGGGATGGATCCTAGCCCTTAGGAGACAGAGCTAGGATGATCACATCAGGGTCACCTTTGGCTGTATAGTTAGTGACTTTAAGGTTAGCTTGTGCTACATAAGAACTTGTCTCAAAAAACCAAAGTAAGACAAAATTAATGCTAAAACTGGTCTTAACTCTTGTCATTCACATAAGCAAATATATCTTATGAAAATATTACCTGAGAGTATATGTAAACACTTACTTTAGGTTAGTGTTCATGTTAGGTATAAATACTCATTTCATTTTGTATTTTCAGAGAATCACAACGTGGGAATAAATATGTAGAAGATCAGAGGCAGTAAATCAGATATAGATAGAATGTAGTTGAGATTTACTTTAACATATATTTAAATACTTGTAAGTTTCTGAATGGTATCTTTATAGAGACTGTTTTCTGCAATCCTTGCCTTTTGAGCCCAGAATAACAAAAGATAGCCAAATATTAGGTTGTTTGATATTAACCTTAATTTAAGACGAATGGAAATACTATTAAAATTTTCATTTTAAAAAGTATATGTTGTTTGAAACAATGTTTTCTTTTTTCATGAAAATGAAATTTTGGGTTACTTATCTGAAGAGTTTTTTTTTTTTTAATTTATTTTTATTGTTCTCTAAGACTCGAAAAGGCACAGGAAGAAAACAGAACTGTTGCTGTAGAAAAGCAAAATCTAGAGAGAAAAATGATGGATGAGATCAATTATGCCAAGGAGGAGGCCTGTCGGCTGCGAGAGCTGAGGGAAGGCGCCGAGTGCGAGCTGAGCCGCCGTCAGTATGCAGAGCAGGAGCTGGAACAGGTATCGTCCCCAAGGTGGCGCTCCTGTCACTGCCCGAGGACAGGACCAGTGCCTTCTTTCTCCTCCCTTTGTCCCATTTTCTGTATCCGTGTTTGTCTTCATTGTATACTGTTCCTCAGCTCCTAAAAGTTTCTCCCAGTACTGGTGAATTAATAATTTAAAAATAGTGGAGTAGTAACTGAAGGGTGAGGTTGCCAGCTTGTTTCTTCCATGCAACATTGTGTCATGCTGGGTCTGTTGCCCAGAGTTCACTTGTGTTTATTTAATATCTGTAGTGAGTTTGAGTTTCTAATGTCACCTAGGAAGTAAGAGAAAGGACACCTAGTTTCCGGCTTCTGTGAAGGCAAAGGCTGCAGATGTTAAGGATTTCTGTCTATTAGTCATTGCTTTGAAACCTGTCAGGGTGGCTTTGAACACAGTCTGCTAAAATCTTCCCAGTTACCTACAAAGTGTCCTTCCTGATGCCTGCTTCCTCCACTCAGCTACTCAGAGTAGGGTGGTGTAGGCTTTCAGACTCCACCGTGCTCTGGAGAAGAGAGGACTGTCTGTAGAAGGATCTCCCAGCATGCACGCCTATCAGTTTTCTGCTCCTGCACTGTGGCTGGCTGAGTGTAATTGGCCCCCATAAGCTGCTAGTGAGTGTCACTATTAGGAAGTGTGTCGCTGTGGGGGAGGACTTTGAGGTCTGCTGTGTTCAAGCTACACCCAATGAGACAGTTCACTCCCTGTTACCTATGGAGCAAGATGTAGAACTCTCAGCTCCTTCTCCAGCACCATATCTGCCTGCATGCCACTGTGTCCCGCCATAATGATAGTGGACTAGACCTCTCAAACTGTAAGCAACCCCAATCGAATGTTTTCCTTTGTAAGAGTTGCCATGGTCATGGTGTCTCTTCACAGTAATAGGAACCCTAACTAAGACATGCAGAGACAAATTACTACAAGCTTGGTGGCATAAATAGATGTAGATACATCTTCACTCTACAGTGTCTGTAGGGCCTTATCCTACTGGAGCCTATATGGAAGGATCTGTTTCCTTCCCTTTTCCATTCTAGAAGCTTCTATGGCCCTTCCTTCATCTTCAGAATACATTCTGTGAACATCTGTGTCTGTAATGCCATCTCATTTTTCTGACGGGCATTTATTGACTGAGAAACTGAAAAATGGAATGAGGATTGGGAGACTTGTTCAGAATCAGTCAATTACATAACAGGGACGAGAACCTAAGCATCTGCCTCCTTCTTGGTGTACTGTTTGTATGCTGCTGCCGCCTCCCGATTGATTTTCAAGTAAAAGTTGAGAATTATGTGACAAATTTCAGTAGAATCTATGAGTAAGTGTACATCGAACATCACTTTTCTCCCAAGAGAAGTGTCATTTTGGAGAATTTGACTGGCTGAACTCTGGCTTTTTGTTGCCATTGACTACACATCTCTCTTGAGAAAACATTTTAAGTCTCCTCCATTTGACTTAAGTTCATTAAGTTTGGGTCTGGTTAATTTTGGTATGTAATGGTTTTTTTTTTTTATTTGCAAGTTTTTTTATATGATAGTTTATTAAAATATACTTTAAAAACTGTTAAAATTGACTCAGGCATATTTTGTAATTATGTCTAGCTTCCAGGCAAACCTTTTCTATACAGGATGAGTCAAGACGTTAACAGTAAAGGCCTACCTGAAGTTATACTCTCTCCAAGCACTGGGTATGCCCTTTAGGTTCTCGTGAAAACCCCAGCCTGATCCCAGCAAGATGTCTGATGTTTGTCCTGTTCCAGGAATACTAAAAGCTTGTTAGCTAATTATCTGGCTTTGCCTATTAGAAAGAAATAATCCAAAAGAAGCAATAATAGTTTTCCTTTTTATTAGCTTATGATAACTACACTCAACAGAAGGTTGTGTTATGGCGTTCTCATAGTATATGATGTATTTTTGTCACATCTCTTCTCAGTTACCTCTTCTGCTCCTCTCCTGCTGACCACTTCTTCCCATCTAGTCCTTTTGCTTTCATGTCGTTTTACTTCTTTATTTTGATGACCTTTGGTTTTATTTGGTTCCGTTATAGAGTACTTGTTGAGGGAGTATTTACAGAAACATGGGCTTACCAGTGGCCACTAGAGAAAATGTCTTTTCTTCCCTGAGTGAACATTAACTGCCTCAAGGATAGAGTTTGACAAGTGGCTGCCTCTCATTTTATCTCTGGTTTTGGTACGGGGAGTTTTGCGTGCCTCTGGAGACCCTAAGGTCATTGAAATATGATATACCATTTGTACCAGTATAAATACAATCCTCAAAGATGGCTTAAAGGAGAGCAGGAGGTCTTTTAGGTCTACCCAACACGGTTGAATTGATGAGAGACCCTGCCCTTAGTGTATACAGGTGCCGTTTATGCTGCCAGTGGCTTGTTCTGAGCACTAGCCCTTGTGCTGTACTGCACAGGGAAGGTTACAGTAGTAACTGCTGCCTTGTTTTTTGCACAAATATTACCCAACAAAGCCAAGGTTTTGTATATCCTATCCCAAATCTGTATTTTCCTGTACTGCTGTTCAGTGCTTCATGAAATTAATGTATACATATCCTTATGTTACCCTACAATTGATTCCATATATTTTGAAATATATTTTTTCCTAATGAAAATAACATAAAAAATGATCACAAGGTATTATTTTCTTTAAATGAAGACTTTCGGCTAATTGCTGTTACCACTTTATGTTTTATGTGATTAAAATAGTTTTCACCACATCATGGTTTTGCTCCTAAAAAATCTAAGTCTCAGACGGTGAGCCTCACCAGTATGTCCCTGCTAAAACCATCATGAGCTCACACAGACAAAGTAGGCACAGAAGCCAGCTTTGAGGCGTGTGGGCTCTTCATTTTTGGCATGTTTCTTTTTCTTTCTCTTTTTCTTTTTCTTTTTCTTGTTCTTTTTCTTTTATTTTACATGTTGATTCTGGTATGTTTCTACCTGTTGCTCTTTTGTTTTGCACGTGCCAGAGTTATATACATAGTTTTCAGATCTGTAATTCATTTGCAAAAGTGATTAGCTAATTTGACTTTGACCATCCTCATGGATAAAAATGTAACTCAAACTAAGGATTAGGATTTCAGTCAAATAACATAGTTATGAATAATTGCTATTGAACACTTGCTAATATGGGATGGTCATAAATTTCACAGGTTTGAGACATTATTTAACAATTTAAGCATTACTCAGCTTCAATTTGTGCCCAAACTACATAGTTTCAGTGCAAAAATAATTCAACTATTTTAAGAGAAATAATTAGGATTATAAAGAACAATATGGGAGAAATGTGTTGAGATTCGGTGTTTAGTAACCTGCACATTTAAATTGCACTGAATTTTTAGTTTCAGAGTCTTTTGAGAGGAAAGACTTGCGGTAGTGTTGTGCCTGACCGCATGTTACAGGGCTTGGTTTCAAGTTCTTACTTCCTGAGAGATTAGCAGGGACGCCACGCAGCTTAGCTGACGGTTTAGTAAATTCACATTGTCCCATATGTGCCACACAATGCCAGGAGAGTTTTGCCTTAGACTGACAAAGCCTTTTCTTTAAAGTCCTACATTCTCTTTGATATTCCTTCCTTCCTTCCTTCCTTCCTTCCTTCCTTCCTTCCTTCCTTCCTTCCTTCCTTCCTTCCAATTTATGGACTGTGTGTCCTATTGTGATTACTTTTTAATTTTGGAGTTTTAAAGTATTTTTCTACACTGCCCAGCAGCTGTTCTATTTCTTTACCAAAAGTTTGTGTAGTCCTCTTCTTAGTTTATTCTGGCAAACAGAAAAGTTTATTTAAATGAGTTGTGTTTGTTCAGATCAAACATTCCTCTGCACTTTAGTTTAGGAATGGAGTTTCGGTTACCTTAGTTAACTTGTGAGAGCCACTATGCAGTTATGGATCGGGCAGCAGAAGCAACGTGCCTTCATGGCTCTGTGGGAAGGCTTTGACTTTTCCATACCAGTCCCACTGTGTGTCACCTCATGCCTTCTAGTTTGAACCCTGTCTAGATTTTTAAGTAAATGTTTCTAAGAACAGAGTCTCTGTTCCTTCTTTGTCACTTTGTTACTGAGGCTTTCTTTAGATATTTTTCTCCTTAGCATTCATTACACTTAACACATCAGACATCTTTTTTGTTGTTTAATTCTCTGGCCCCTTTAAATGGCACGTGGGAGCAATACTTCATACTTACAGGGAAGGCAATGCATAGCTTCTCACAAGGAAAATCAAGTATTTTCTTGATCGTAACTGATTTTCTTGAAATTTACACAGACTGCTCATACTCAGTGTCTACTTGCTGTCTGCTGTGTGGAAAGGAGTGGATGAGACAGAAAGGGTGGAAATGTGGTAAGAGAAATAGCAGACAGGGTGTCAGGAAAAGAGAACTAACAGGTAAGAGAAATAGCAGACAGGGTGTCAGGGAAAGAGAGCTAACAGGTCCACTAGGTTTCAGGCATTGCTTCATATATTAGGTGACAATAGATGCATAGTAGGGAAAGTGTGAACAGTAATTTGTATGTTCCCTGGAGTTTTTTTCCTCTGTGCCTTATTTCTCTTAGCTTGACAATTGTAAAAAAACAAAACCAAAAAACAAACAAACAAAAAAAAACTCAGTGTTTCAAGTTTTTATATGTGGTTGCATGTGCCCTCCTCTAACCTGTGACTTTTCAGCTTTGCTTAGTAAGTTTATGATGCAATGAAAGCCAGCTCTAGTTTTGACAGAAATACATTTAGATGTAGTGACTCTAAAAGATTTTTGTAAAACCCATAATTGAACTAGTTTTTCTTTTTGTTTTGGCACCAGCGTTTATGTCAGTCTTTTCTTTCCTTGTGTTATCTTCCTCCTGTCCTCACAGGTCCGCATGGCTCTAAAAAAGGCTGAGAAGGAGTTTGAGATGAGGAGCAGCTGGTCTGTCCCTGACACACTTCAGAAGTGGCTGCAGCTGACACACGAGGTCGAAGTGCAGTACTACAATATCAAGAGACAGAACGCGGAGATGCAGCTAGCCATCGCCAAGGACGAGGTATTATCCTAGGTCATGACCAATCCCTCGGGACACAAACTCCTCAGTGAAAGCCCTTCTCTTCTGCAAGGCTCTGCTTTTAAAATGTTAGGTTACCATGTAAAATTGAATCTTGTAATTATTGCATTTAAGGTAAAATTGTTCTCCCTAGAGCATATGTAGCTCTCCAAACTACTGTAGTGTCCTTGAGAAATTGTCGTTATTATCACTGGTGTAAACGTTTTATACGGAGCCTCTCTCCTCCAGGTTGCTGCCTCATGCCTGATGCAGGTTAGTAGTCACTAGAAATTCATGTTTGCTGTTCTTAAATTGTGTGCAACAAGAGTAAGCCTTAATCTGAATCCTGGAAAAAAAATGCATAGTTGACTCACTAACCCCTCATTGCAATAGGATTTGGTTCAGTTTTTCTGTTAGTTTTGATAGAAGAGTCTGGTCTTTCTCAGCTATAGAAGTAAGAAAAACAGTTCTCTAGAACAAAGCTTTAAATGTCTTACACTTAGGAAAGCATGCTTTCTTTCTCATCTGTTTTCTTATTTTGAAAACATGTCTGTTTCTTGGCTAATAAAGTTTTCTTCTACTGGTTTTATGATTATTAATACAGTCAAAGCAAGAATCAACTTTGTTAGCATGTCAGTACTCATTTTCCTAAACCTGGCTTTATTCCCCCCCTCCCCCTTTGGGTTTCCAGGCAGAAAAAATTAAAAAGAAGAGAAGCACGGTATTTGGGACCCTGCATGTTGCACACAGCTCCTCGCTGGATGAAGTAGACCACAAGATTCTGGAAGCCAAGTGAGAACACTCTTCTACCAGTCTGTCTGTCTGTCCACTCTGCAGCTACTGTGCACTTAGTCAGGGAAACACACAGACACGGTTTACACTAATGCTGAAATCGGATCGTTTCTTCTTGAGATCGGCCAGTTTCCATGGTCTCTTCCTGTCATTGCTGTTATGTCAATGTCGTATTCAGGACTCACATGCAATAATAAAAAAACTTCTCTTAACTTTTCAGGAAAGCGCTCTCTGAGCTGACAACGTGTTTGCGGGAGCGGCTGTTTCGCTGGCAGCAGATTGAGAAGATCTGTGGCTTTCAGATAGCTCACAACTCTGGGCTCCCCAGTCTAACCTCCTCCCTCTACTCCGACCACAGCTGGGTGGTGATGCCTAGAGTCTCCATCCCCCCCTACCCTATTGCTGGAGGAGTCGATGACTTAGATGAAGACACACCCCCGATAGTCTCACAGTTTCCAGGTAAGTGAGTTCAATGAAGTTTCTAACATGCCCTTGTAGGGGTGATATACTGTGAAATCAGTGGTGGGAAATGTCCTCTCCTTTATTTCTTTGTAATATTTTCTTTTACTCTTTAAGAGTACTATGTGAGATATTCTCATATATGCATTCTTTATATGTGTTATGTATTCTGTTTTAGAAATACACGTTATTAAGAAGTATGAATAGTGTAGCACATATTTGTATTTCGGCAATTGTTGTCTACAACCCATTGTAGGATTTTGCTTTTAAACCATTACTTATTATTACATTGAAAAGGGAGAGTCACATTAAAAAGGGACAGACACACCATTGTGACCGCCAGTGGTTATATAAATGCAAGCTGACCTTTGACAGAAAACTACAGTAGGAATGAATATTAAGGCAACATTTTATGATTTGTTCTATTCCCCAGTCTTTTTTTATTTAATTTTTCTGTTTTGCTTTTTTCAATGTGTTCTTTTATTATTTATTATTAGTATTGTTACCCTGCTGTTTTTATATCATGAACTTCTGAGTTGGTTTGCCTTTAACAAAAACCTTGCTTGTTTATAAAATGTAGACGTGATATGTATAGCTGTGTGTATATATGAGACTATATATATATATACACATATGTATATATGTAAATATATAATACATACACACATATATATATATATATATATATATATATATATATATGCATGTACACATGATAGTAAGGTGTTTCCAGTTGTTTTAAGATGAGGATTGCTGTGTGTCTCAAGCTGGCCTCCTGTCTTACCCCTCTAAGTATTAGGATTATATATGTGAGCCAATGTGCTTCTTTGCTAGAATGTAAGTCCTTCTGAAGGAAGCTTTTTATGTATATTATTATTGTTTACTTGTATGCTCTGTTTTTGGTAAGATAAAATTAGAATGCTTTAATGTTTGACTTCACACAGAATTACAGGTGTTTTCAATTTGCAGTTTTTTTTAATATTAGAAATTATTTGAAAAATTCTTTATTCTTATTATTGCTTGCCTGGTCCATTTTCCCAGTATTTGTGACTTTTTAGTGTCAATAGGATAAAGCTCAGAAGAACAAAAAAGTATATTAGTTTAGCCCTTGGTTAGCTGAAAACATAAAATTTTAGTTTTTGAGAACAATTGAGTCATCTAATCTGAGTAATTTTTAATTTTGACTTTTTCTATTCAACTGTTAACAGCTTTGCTGAAACTGCTAGAACAGTTCCGATTGTGTAAAACAGTTATCAAATGAAGCTTTTAGTTTGCCAGCCAGTTCTCAGCCAGTGACCGTGCTTTGTCCCTTTCTCTGGCTTTAATTCTCTACCCGGTCAGCCCGGTGAGGTAGCAGCTGCAGCTCTTAAGGGAAGTGGCTGAGAGGAGCAGCTTGCCAATTTGGGGAATGTGAGAAGCTGGGGACCGCATTTGTGTCCTTGTGTGGGCTGCAAGGTGGTGATAGTTGAAATTGTGTCTATATTGAAGCTGGCTTGCGATTTGAGTTTATTTATTCTAGTTGTTTATATATGTGCATAACACGGATTCATAAGTGTATGCATTTTTTGAATATCAAACCTTTTAAAAATAGTTTTTCTTTAAAACTATGTAATTGTTGTAAATCAGAATTGTACTAGGGGATGATTCATTTCAATAATAATAATAACAACAATAATTATAATAATAATCAGTATTATTATTATCACCTGTCTTAGAAGCACTTTTGGGAGTTTGGAAGTAGCAAAACGTTTTTTGTTGTTTTTGGTTCATTAAAATACTTACTATAAGTTTGAATAATTTGCATGTTTTGCATAATGTGGTATTATATGTAGATATTTATACTTATGAAAAAATATAAGAGCTGGTTTAAATTTAACAGGAAGTTTTAAAAATTAATTTGATTTTTCATAGGATTGGAGAGCTGTGCTTCCACCTAGTGGTCACACAGGGGTACTCCAGTCTGCCTTGTTACTAGAGCCTAAGTTTTGGACCTTGTAAAAACAAAAGCCGTTAACCCTAAAAATAGAGTCCACAGCAAAGTGGTAGGATATAAGACAAACTCAAAAAAATCAGTAGCCCTAATATAGCCAGAGGATAAAGGAACTGAGAAAGAAATCAGAGAAACATCACCCTTTACAATAGCCACAAACAACATAAAATATTTTGGGGTAACACTTACCAAACAAATAAAAGACCTATATAGCAAGAACTTTGTGTATTTAAAGAAAGAAATTAAAGAAGATACCAGAAAATGGAAAGATCACCCATGCTCTTGGATAGGTAGGATCAATATAGTAAAAATGGCAATCTTGCCAAAAGCAATCTACAGATTCAATGCAATGCCCATCAAAATCCCAGCACAATTCTTCACAGACATTGAAAGAACAATACTCAACTTTATATGGAAAAACAAAAGACCCAGGATAGCCAAAACAACCCTGTACAATAGAAGAACTTCAGGAGGCATCACCATCCCCAACTTTAAGCTCTACTATAGAGCTATAGTTCTGAAAACAGCTTGGTATTGGCACAAAAATAGACAGGTAGACCAATGGAATCAAATAAAAAATCCTGATATTAACCCACACACCTACAAACACCTGATTTTTGACAAAGAATTTAAAATTATATAATGGAAAAATGAAAGCATCTTTCACAAATGGAGCTGGTATAACTGGATGCTGGTGTGTAGAAGACTGCAGATAGACCCATGTCTATCGCCATGCACAAAACTCAAGTCCAAGTGGATCAAAGACCTCACTATAAATCCAGCCACACTGAACCTCTTAGAAGAGAAAGTGGGAGATACCCTTGAACAAATTGGTATAGGAGACCGCTTCCTGAATATAACTCCAGTAGCACAGACACGAAGATCAGCAATTAATAAATGGGACCTCCTCAAACTGAGAAGCTTCTGTAAGGCAAAGGACACAATCGACAAGACCAAACAGCAGCCCACAGACTGGGAAAAGATCTTTACCAACCCCATATCTAACAGAGGGCTGATTTCCAAAATATACAAAGAACTCAAGAAGCTAGTTACCAAAACACCAAATAATTCAATTAAAAAGTGGGGTGCATAACTAAATAGAGAATTCTCAATAGAGGAATCTAAAGTGGCTGAAAGACACTTAAGGAAGTGCTCAGCATCCTTAGCCACCAGGGAAATCCAAATCAAAACAACTCTGAGATACCATCTTACTCCTGTCAGAATGGCTAAAATAAAAAAAAAAAAAACACCAATGACAGTTTATGATAGGGGAGGTTGTGGAGAAAGGTGAACATTCCTCCACTGCTGGTGGGAGTGCAAACTTGTACAGCCACTTTGGGAATCAGTATGGCGGTTCCTCAGGAAATTGGGAATCAGTCTACCACAGATCTAACAATTTCACTCTTTGGCATATGCCCAAACGATGCACATTCATACAACAAGGACGTCTGTTCAACTATGTTCATAGCAGCATTATTTGTAATAGAACCTGGAAGCAACTTAGATGCCCCTCAACTGAAGAATCGATAGAGAAAATGTGGCACATATACACAATGGAGCACTACTCAGTGGGGGAAAAACAACAGAATCTTGAAATTCACAGGCAAAATGATGGAACTAGAAGAAACCATCCTGAGTAGGTAACCCAGTAAAAAAAAAGATGTACATGGTATATACTCAGTCATATATGAATTTTAGACATAGAACAAAGGATTACTAGCCTATAATCCACTCCGCCAGAAAAGCTAGGAAATGAAGACCCCCAGAGAAGGGGAAAGGGACAAGATCTTCCTAGGAAATTAGGACCATTGGGGGAGGGAAGAGGGAGTTAGGAGGAAAAGAAGGGGAGGAGAAGAGGAGGGCATGAAGGAGCAGGAAGATTGAGTCAGGGGAAAATAGAAAAAAAAAAAAAAAGATAGCATAATAGAGGAAGCTTCTATAGGTTTAAAGAGAAAGCTGGCACTAGGGAAATGTCCAGAGACCCACAAGGATGACCCCAACTAACAATCTAAGAGGCTACATTAAATGCAATCCTAGATCCTTCATCTAGTAGGTGATGGGAGCAGAAGCAGACACCCACAGCTAAACACTGAGCCAAACTCCTGGAATCTAGTTACAGAGAGGGAGGAATGATGAGCAAAGGGGTCAAGACCAGGCTGGAGAAATACTCAGAAACTGATGACCTAACAAGGGTGAGCTCATGGATCCCAGTCTGAAAGCTGGGAAATCAGCATAGGACCGACACAGATCCCCTGAATGAGGTCTTAGTTAGGAGGACTGGGCAGTCTGGTATGAGGCCTCTGGTAGTGGATCAGTATTTATCCCTAGTATATGAATGGACTTTGGGAGCCCATCCTACATAGGGATACTCTCTCACCCTAGACACATGGGGGAGGGCCTGGGCCCTGCTCCAGTTGATATGACAGACTTTGAAGATTCCCCATGGAAGGTTTTACCCTCCATGGAGAGCAGAAAGGGTATGGGATGGTGGTTGGTGGGGTGCAGGGGAGGCTGGAAGGGTTCAGGAACTGGGATTGACATGTAAAACAAGCTTGTTTCAAATATAAATTTAAAAAAGCTATCATTTAAAAAAAAAAGAATAGAGTCTAATGTAGGATGTAGGTGCTTCATTTAAATACCTCTTTGGAGGTCTATATTATGTATTAATTATGTTTGAATTAATGTCGAGGAAGCATGCTTTTTGTATGTAGAGAGCATAGTAAAAGATTATAGTACACGATTCCAAAGAAGAAAATTCAGGAACTGTTCATTGGTACCTTTATTGTGCGTAGAAGAATAGAGAGTAGAAAATAGAATGTCTTCTCCTCCCCAGAAGTAAGGAGGGGACTGTGTGGTACTATTTCCTTTACGTTTTGGGGATATTTAATGCAGATATTTAACCTGATTATTGGTCTATTTTATTCCCGAGCTCTTAGTTACGGTTTGTTTTCACACTTATTCCTCTCCTCTCCTCTTCTCCTCCCCCTCCTCTCTCCTTGTCAACAATTACAGAGTTCCAGCTATCTTGAACTTTAGCGACTCTTCAGTTGTATATTAGGGTTCTCTGGTACTTTCTGCTGTGTGGACTACCGCTCACAACCATCACTTTTGTTATGGTTTCAGTCATTATTTAAATATACTTATTTATATTAAATGTACTATGTAGTATACTGCTCTGTTTTTATCATTAAGTCTTACTTTTCTTTTCTCCTTTTTGTCCTATCTTGAAAGTAACATATTTATTAATATTTTGTGAAACAAATTAGAAGTAAAAAATTCTGTCTGTTTTCACTTTTACTGGAAAGTAATAGTTTAACTAGATAACATGTGTAGACCAATTTAATTCCTTATTTTCTCCAGAGTGCTTTGAAGTTGTTTGTGAGAAGTTTGTCCTCAGTCAAGCTTTTGGAGTTTCTGTTTATGTAATCTATGATCTTGTTCTGTGGTTTCATCATAAAACGATAGGCAAATCTAGACCTCAGAGTAGACAGGGAGGCGAAGGAGGGGTTATTGATGAATCCATGGTTTGGCTAGGACAAGAAAAACTGACAGGGAAGAAAGCATTGGCGTGTAGTCTGAGAACTTGTGTTATCTGGTAGCAAGAGCTTCAGAGATAACCCATTTCATAGAGGTTACAGGCGTGCCAGCACCTGCTGTCCTGGTGTTGTGCCCTGAGGAATACAGCGTGCAGAAAGAGCCAGCTGGAGCGTGCCTAAGACGGTGTTCTTGGGCGGCCTTAGTCCAGGAAAAGAAAGAAGGGTCTGTTTGCCCCACATGCCTGGGTGTAGCTTGAGGCAGTGGTAAGTACAGGGAGATGGATAGTCCGTGAGGATCTGTGTTCAGGAAGCAAGCTTTGCTTTCAGCGGCGGAGACTGTACAGTCTTTGTTTACACCCTTAAAGGTCAAACATGTTGTGATCCCTTAAAGACTACCCATCAACACTTCATACTAGTTTCCCTCCTGCAGTGTAGTGTTCATGAAGTTTATCATTCCTTATAAATATACCGTATTAACTCTAAATTTAAATGTTACTTTAAATAATGTTTTACGGCTTTATTTTAATGGTGTTATATTTTTACAGTAAAATTACGTTTATGTGCATTTTATTTTAGTTTTACCTCTTACCATTCTTTTTACAGTTGTATTAATTGCTGACAGTTGTTATAGTTACCTGAATAAACATTAAACCTGATACCTTGTTCTTGTGTACATGCTTGTAAGAAGACTGTGTGGGAACTTGGGACGTTGGAGGTTACGAGTGTTTTCATCACCTTGTGTGTTTCAGGGACTGTGCCTAAACCTTCTGGATCTTTAGCCCGAAGCAGTAGTCTGTGCCGGTCTCGCCGCAGCATCGTGCCATCCTCCCCACAGTCTCAGCGAGTTCAGCTTCCTCCACACGCTCCTCTGGCAGCCCACCCTCGGCATCCTCACCATCCCCAGCATCCCCAGCACTCACTACCTTCCCCAGATCCAGACATTCTGTCTGTGTCAAGCTGCCCTGCTCTGTATCGGAACGAAGAGGAGGAGGAGGCCATCTACTTCACTGCTGAAAAGCAATGGTATTGGCGATTCTTAACTGCCGAGTGTGGGCTGAGTGGGCGGGCAAGCTAGCAAGTTTTCACACACTCAGGCACCGCTCCCTACATGTGAATGGACACGGCTCTGTACATACGAACTCCCAGTCTGCGCTGACTGGGCTTCCTGCTCAGGCTATCAGAGGCTAAAATGAAGGCGCTGGCTCCGTTGACTTCTCATATAGAATCTCAAGTCGCCTTTGAGCCTCAGTTTGTGGCAGAATTCTGTTCTCTGCGGTCATGTTGCTGAGCTCTTGCTTGTGTGTTTCTCTCTAAGCATGGGGTCTGGTTGCTTTCTGTTTCTAAAGGCTGCCCACTGTTCCTTGTCGGGTGGTAGCAGGGACTTGCCTCCTATATGTCCTGCCTTTGCTGATCGGCCTGCCTGAATAATAATCTGTGAATGTCAGGGAGTCTGGGGCCTGAGTGTTTGCAGGTCCCTTCTTATCGTCATTCATGGTTCATCTTTGGACCACTGGGAAAGCTGTGAAGTTTAGAACCCTGTGCAGAGCTCTGCTGCCACCGGGCTGTGGGAGCGCTTTGAGTGTCACTGCATAGATGCTAACAAACGCGGTAGACTGAGGTCTCCGAGCACACACTTGTCTCATGAAAACGTGTATGTAAAATGTAACATCTCGGGCTTGAGTGTATTTACACATAAGAGACATCAACGTGACTGAAATTTCAAATAGGCAGTGTCAGATGTCCAGGGCTCAAGAAGATGTTGAAAGCTTAATGGAGAGAATGATAAAACTAAATTAAATTCATGACTTGATTTCTTTGCCACAGGGAGTATAGCTGCATGCATTCCACTCTGTCTTGAGGGCCCAGTGCACTATGAGGCCTGTTGCTGTGGGGAACTCACTTCTAACTCGTTCTCCACTTCTCATGCTGAGTGGTGTTTGTGACAGAGAAACTGCTGTCAGCACTGGTCATGGTGGTCTGGGTGGTTTGTTACAGCTGTCACCACATGACTCTGGTATATTATAATCAGATCACTTGTCACCCATAATCATGTTGCTGCCTAGTGAAAGTTGTTTTTTAATTAGCACGTAATCTCTGAGGCTTGATCCTAAAGAAATAAGCAGGGTTTGCAATCTCATTGCAAGTAGAGGGTTTGATGTACTTTCCCTGGTGAGCCTGTTATGATTGGCATTTTGTGTGTCTTTGTAGTATAACCACAGCCACAAGCAAGATGGCTATACTTCCACACAGTTTTACCATGTCTTCTGTAAAGTTGTAGGGGCCACCAGAGCTGCCCTGTCCCGCAGGACTGTGACCTCAGAGGACACCTGTGTTGCTATACTCGGGGTGGCTGTCTGCTGTGAAACCAGCCTTCTGCGTTCTACACAGTATACACGTGTACTAGCCCTCAACCCCGGTTGTCTTCCTTTTCTTTTGAAACACATAGCTTCATGTAAAACTTACATGTGTTCAGTTACACGTTACTCAGACAATGCAGTGCCTACTAAATGAGCAGGAGAAGCCGAGGTTTGATTCCTGGGACCCTACCGTGTAAAGCCAGGTACCACCACACTTGTCTGAACTCCAGCAGCAGTAGGGATGGGGACATGCAGACCTCGGCTTACTAGCCAGTTAGCCTACCTGAATTGATAAGTTCCAGATTTGGTGAGAGACCCTATCTCAAAACAAAACAAAACAAAGCAAAACAAAACAAAAAACATGGATAACAATCAAGGAAGATACTCAGTGTTGATCTGTAGCCTTCACATACATGCAGACATCCACACAAATACATACATACATACATATATATATATATATATATACATATATATATCTTACACATACACACACACACACACACACACACACACACACACACACACACACAACACACACACATTAAATAATAGACTACAGTACCAGAAAAATTTTCAAACTTGATCTATGTATATAACTATAGCATATCTCCTTTTATAATTGGATACTGAATGAGAGTTGATTTGACTAGAATGTTCTAAGAGCATATAGATCTGAAAGTTTTACCTTTGTGTATTTCATTCAGGGAAGTACCAGACACAGCTTCAGAGTGTGACTCCTTAAACTCTTCCATTGGAAGGAAACAGTCTCCTCCTTCGAGCCTTGAGATGTACCAGACATTGTCTTCTCGAAAGGTATCGAGAGATGAGCTTTCCCTGGAGGATTCTTCCAGAGGAGATTCGCCAGTGGCAGCAGATGTCTCCCGGGGCTCCCCTGAGTGTGTGGGTCTGACAGAAACCAAGAGCATGATCTTCAGTCCTGCCAGCAAAGTCTACAATGGCATCTTGGAGAAATCCTGTAGCATGAACCAACTTTCTAGTGGCATCCCGGTGCCTAAACCTCGACACACATCGTGTTCCTCAGCTGGCAATGACAGCAAGCCAGCTCAGGAAGCCTCGAGCGTGTCCAGGATAAGCAGCATCCCACATGACCTTTGTCATAATGGTGAGAAAAGCAAAAAGCCATCAAAAATCAAAAGCCTTTTCAAGAAGAAATCTAAGTGACTCAGCGGCATCTGTGAACTTTATCTCCCACCCTCCACTCCGTTTTTAATCTTAATTTTAGGAATGTAACTCCATTGGGGCTTTCCAGAGTTGATGCCATAGTGGGGATGTCCTTAAGGGCAACTGTCTACTGTCTGCTGATTCAACAGACTATGCCATCGACTTACCAAGTCCCGACATTACCGAAAAGTCATCGAGAAGAGACAGTTGACAGAATTATTTCCGCCTATTTATTTCTGCATCGATGTTAGTGATGTATACACAGCATTCTGTTGAAAGCCGCTATGGACTTACAAGCTTTAATGGACAGTAAGCCAGCATGGGCTTGCAAGAATTTCTTGTTTACCAGAATATCTTCTTATCTTTCCACAGAGCTGTTTCCATCATGGACTAAATAACTGAAACGAAGTAAAACTAATTGCACTACTGTTTTCCAGACTGGAAAAAAAAAAAATCTCTGCAAGTAAAACCGTATAGAGTTTATGACATGACTGCGGATAGGGGACTGTTTCCACTTTTGATCATAATGGGTTTTTCAGTAGAGACTAGGGTTTCTAATTGACTTGCTTTCTGGAAATGAAAACCCACACTTTTATTACGGGACGCTTCTTCAAATGCATTTATTATTATAAAGTTTCAAGTCCTGCTGTAAAGATCATGTTGTTTTGTTTTCCCCAGGGCTTTCACTGTGATTTACTGCACTGCAGGCTGTATGATAAAATATAAATAATGTAAAGAGAGAAGGCTCTTGATCCCTTTTACAAGCGGAAGAGTTGAAACTTGATAGGAGGACTTAAACATTCACATGCTTAGACTGAGGTGGGGTGGGGAGTCAGGCACTTGTTTACAGACTTTGAATAAATGCAAAGGATTTATGGTTTGAAACATTTGTACTGTGGAAAAGATAATAAATTGGAGACATTATTATGTGGGGGTTGTGCTGATTTTTGTTGATAACACTCCACTGAAAACACTGTTTTCTGAAGAGCTGTGTAAGCTGTCCTGTTGCTTAATTGCAGTATAAGAAATAGTGATGTTTTAGAACTAAGTTGTCAGTAGATTTCTTTGTTTTATATTGTTTGTCATATTTTTTATGTAGTTTGAAATGTTTAAATGTTCTAATATGAAGATTAACAAATATAATTTTATGGTGCATTTAGATTGTGTTGTATCAGTTTGTAAAATTTGAAATTGGTTAGATGATAGGCTAGTCTGAGAGCAATGTCACACACAGCAGTTTCCTCTTACTCAGCTCTTAGAACCTCAGTCAGAATTATCTGGAAATGCAATAAGGATGGGTGACATCTGAGACATGTTAACTAGAATGTTTTTGGCCTTGGATAATGTGGATAATATCTAACTCAGAGCTGTGTGTGTGGGGGTGCTGATAGATAAGTGAGGAGTTCTTTTGAGATTGGCTTATAAGGAATGCTTTATTAAGAAGCTGACCATCATCATCTTTCATGACTGTTAATTATTTCCATTGGTCCTGTTGTTAAAGTTGTCAAGGTCTTAAATGGTTTCCCCAGAGGATAATGATTACATGGTTACAGATCAACTCCTAGGGATAGAAGTTGGCTGTCTGAATTGAAGGCGCATTGTGCAGGTAAGGTAAGATTGAATTTAGAAACAGCTCTGGAGCGCTACAGAAAGGGAAACAATTGGACATAAAGAAGTAGAATGTTCTGGAGACCCCCGAGAGTGAATAGGGATACTCTCTTTCTCATGGCCGGGCAGGAAGAGTTCTCTTTGATAATTGCAGCAGAGATGAGAGCTTTTTGGTTTGGTGAATAGGAAAGGTCGGAGCTACTGAAGTGTGGAGAATTCTGGTTGAACCCTTGACCTGAACAATTGCTGATACCCAGGGTTGGTAGGAGGTTCTAGGTCAGAACCACATAGAGACTGGGAGAGGTGGGCCTGAGAGTATGTGGGTGGTTTTAGGCAGAGTACATTGTGCATGCCAGATTACACATTTATAAACACATCCAACCAAGGGAGATTCACTGTTGCATGTTGTGGTATTTATTTGCTTTATTAGAGTATTTAGAAATTCAATAGAAAAGAATTGACTTTTGGGAACCCCAGCATTTCTGTATTACGTCACACATAAAATGTTGGGCAATTCAGTTCTATACATTTTACATACATTTGTCACCTTACTCTAGCTTCTCAAAATTATGGTGTTTTCCTGGTTCTTCCTTACTGAAAAAAGAAAGGATTCCTGGTAGACAAGTATGAAGATGAAAACAACATCACGCAGATCCAATTCTGCTCCCTGAACTGCTTGTACTATTTGAGGTGCCTTCTGCTGCTAGATATTTTTTGAAATAGTTATGTATTTTACATAAAAAATAATTTTTTTATATCATGACTTTTCACCTCTGGTGTTTCTCCAACATTAGAAATTATTTGCAAATAATATTTTAGTGGCTGTCTAATAGTGTGGCATTAACATGGTTTTACCATAATCTTTTAAAACATTCTGTCATTTAACATTATAATATATCTTATTATTTAAAACACTAATCTCTCATTCAACATTACAATATATAATATGTAATCATTTAAAACAATCTGTCATTAAACTTTGGACTGCTACCAAATTTACTAGATGTGGAGTAATGCATTTAACGTTTGTTGAGTACTCTCTATACCAGGCCCTGTTTTAAACTGTGGTCCATATTCTAATTTAATCTTTATACCAACCTGTAAAACAACTGCATCATCATCATCATCATATCACTGGTTTCCAGATGGCCAGACAGCTTAGAACTTTAGTAGGTTGTTTAGGATATGTGGTACGTGGTAGAGCGCTTCTCTTAATGTCTAAGTAATACTGTAAATTCTCATCAATATAGACTTCTTGCGGTGTATTTTAAGGAAGTGTATAACAAAGAATGAAGATAATTTTAGTTCACATCTACAAACATGTGCAAATGTATGTTTGCTCTCATGTACTATGAGGGTAACTTTTTTAAGGTTTCTTTGTTCTAGAGCCATGCTCACATATTCTCCCGTGGATACTGAGTGTCAGTTGTAATGAGCACTCTTTCCTGCCAGGCTGGTCCCACAGCCACATCAGCCCCAAATGAACACATGTATATTAATTGTGAAAGTGTTGGCCGGTGATTTGGGCTTCTTATTGGCTAGCTCTGTCTTAATTATTAACCCATTTCTATTAATCTAAGTATTTCCACATGGTTTTATCTTACCAGAGAAGGATCTGGACTTCTTACCCCTTTGCGGTCTCACATGGTGTCTGATTCTATCTTTCCAAGAATTATCATCTTCTAGTCCTGCCTATCTTGCTGCCCTATTGACCAACAGTGTTTTATTCATCGACCAATAAGAGAAACATATGTACAGAAGACATCCTCAACATCTCCTCTTTTCTGTCTAAATAAGAAGAAAAATTTTCATTTTAACATAGTAAGATTACATATAACAAAACAGTTATCAAGTAAGAACTATAGTTACAATATTTCATCTGCTAACATTTAGCAAGATTTAAAGAAAACATTTTATCATCTATCCTATCTCTGTGAGTCTAAAGTCTTCTATGTAACTTATTTTCTTATCATAACTAATGAAACCATAACCAAAACTGTCTATCTTCAGCTCCATCAAAACCACAGAAGGGATAATATGTAAACTCTAGAACTGACAGAGACATCCTGATGTCTGGACAGTCATCCAAAATTCCTCTGCAACGTTGGAGCATCCATCTTCAGCCAAAGGCCACAGTGTGTCTGACAGACTTCTCAGCAAATCAGGAAATTTTAAACTGTCTGCCTGTATTGTCAGATTGTCAGTCACTTTTCTCTGTGTCTTGCAAAATGTCTGGTAGACTCTTCATGAAGCAGGAACCCATTGTTTTGGCAAATTCAGCAGTCACTTCCTGTGGGTCCTGTACGTCCAGTTTGGACAGCAACAGTCAAATAGTCCAGACAAGAGCAGTTTCTTGTCTGAATGGCTATTTCTGCCATGTCAAAGGCAAACTCCATAATGAGATTTTTCGATGCCCATCTTTCTCTCTGAAGTAATTGGTATTGCCAGAAGCAGTTGTGTCTTACTGTCATGAAAAACCCTAAACCATTTTAAATGCCATATTCTGTAGGTCTTTGAAAGGTTTGACGAATATCTATCCATCTCAAGTATATCTCTAAACATCTAGAAAACCTAATTAACATAAGTAAGTTTTGACTATTATAGGTGACTATATAATCTGTATTTAATTATGTGTTACATTTTTTAAAAGGTCTGTATAAACACAATACCTAAACAAGAGAAGAAATATACATATAACAAAATAGGCCTTAAATTTGTATCAATAAACCAAAATCTCTACCAATGCAAAGTATTCATTTCTATATCATAACCCCCCCTTTTCCTTTTACAAGAGATTGGTTGTGATCATTAGTCATTTATAACCAACTCCATTTAAATGCAAACAACCATTTATAAACAATATTTGGGATTTTGGGATGTTGTTCTCTCCAAACTGCTTCCTGATATTTGGGGGTGCTGTCATGGGGATTCTAAGAAGACCCAGAAACCTGTCCAAATACTGGCTGTAGTGGTCTGTGAGGCTGCATTGTTCCAGCTGTCTGGATGTTGGATCACCTGGATCATCAGGGAGTTTTGCTTGATCAAACCATGCTAGTCTGGAAGGAATCACAGCTTTTCATTTTCTATGGAAACAAAAGCAAAAATTCTTTCCAATTTAAGCTGTCCTTAGACTTAAATCTCGAAGTTAAAGCATTGTCAAAATATGTAAGTTGGATTAATCCAGCAGTATTGATAATCAAATGTGTTTTAACAGCTGTGGCTCCTTCCTCAGCAACCAAGAAATTTAAAGATAACGCAATAACATACAGTATCCAGACTCTGTGTATTTTTTATCTTTACATGGCTTTTTTATTACTCTACTTTTTAAAAAACTTTTATTCATTTTTTTTTTTTGGACAGGGTTTTTATGTGTACTTTTGCCTTGCTCTGTACACCAAACTGCCTTGAAATCACAGAAGTCTGCTTGCCTCTGCCTCCCTCAGCAAATCCTTATTAACCATTCTATTCCCTTTTAACCATTTATCTTCTCCCCAAACCTATGTATATTTTTAAGCACACCGTAAACCCTTTAAAGGTTTTACTGCACCTGAATCTGCCTTTGTTGTAACAATCTTTTTCTGGCCACATGAGTCTAATCTGCTTCTAATTGTGTAGTAAGAGAGCCTGGTGCTTTTTGCTGCTTTGTTGAGTCAGAAAACCTCCCTTAAAGGAGCTGCAAGTGCCTGCTTGTCTCTGGAGGAAAATGCTGCTACCAGGAAGCTGTGCTTGGCTTTGTTTGTTTTAAGAATCCCCTTTTAAACTTTTGTCAGGTTTTTTTTTGTGGAAATTTGTGCAAACCATGTCGTTGGTGCCATTTTGTAGCACGTGGTTCTTCGCGCCAGCCTGGTCTCACAACCGTGTCAGCCCCAAATGAACACACAGACATACGTTAATTATGAAACTGTTGGCCTGTGGCTTGATTCTTATTGGCTAGCTCTGTCTTAATTATTAACCCATAACTACTCATCTATGTGTTTATTTCCACGTGGTCTCGGCTTACTGGACAATGCCGGACCTGCAACTCCTTTGCTGCTGTATCGCAACTGTTCTGGCGGGCTCTCTTGCCTGCCTTTCCCAGACTTCTCCTCCTTTCCTAGTCCCGCCTATCTTCCTGCCTCATTGGCCATTGGCCCAACAGTGTTTTATTGATTATCCAATAAGAGAAACATAGACAGAATATCATCTCCCATCAGTGAGTAGCCTTTTACTTCATCGATTTCTAAATTGCTATTTTGTTAAAGCTTCACTAACATTATATGAAAAGAATGTCTAGAGAGATTAGACAGTTTTTTTTTTTTTTTACCGTTTTGTTAGCCTGTATTTTTCATGTTAGTGAATTGCTTGTTCCTGTTTTGTTGCTTTTGTTTTCTCATTAAGTTCTTCTAAATCTTTTACAATGAGTCCTTCAAACATAGCCATTGTGTTTTGTTTAACGATAAAGCTAAGGTTTTTTTTTTTTTAACATAGATACATTATATATTTTAAAATTAAGTGAAAGAAAAACTTAGTCTTGCTGATGTGATGTTTAGAATCTTACCTTTGTCTCTGTAGCTGAGGTGGACTTTCCCCTCAGTGTAGCTTGTAGTAGTCCTTGCTGCTTTCCACCCCCATTTCCATTTGGAACACCCAAGGTGCTTTAATGCGACCATCTACTCTGCTTCCACCCAAGTCCTGTATCCCCATTCCTTAGCTCTCTGTGTTGTTGTTATTAGGGAAGTAGAATATGGGTTCAGATAACCCTGAGCACGTTCCAACATTTCCCGGATGTGATACGGGGCAAATAACATCCTTTCAGGGCTGTTTATCCATCTATGAAGTAGGGATGTAATAGTACTTCATTGTTAAGAGTGTTAGAGGAGGTGATGCATGATACCTAGTTCCATATATTTCCACCCCAAACTGTGCACTCTCATTCCTCACTGTAGCTGAATAACACCCCATTCTGTCTGTACAGCTACATTGTGTTTATCTAGTCATGTTGATGGATGTCTGGGATGTTTCTGTATCTTGGCTCTTGTGAAAAGCATCACAGTAAACATATGCAGATATTTATCTCTGTGGTGTGTTGACTCAGATTCCTTCAGGTATATACCTAGGGAGGTTTAGCTGGATCACATGTAGTTACATTTTTTAAGATTTGTTTTTAAGAACCTCTATGACAGTTCCCAAACTGGCTGCCTTAGTTTCATTCATTCACAGCATAGGGTACAGGATTTGCATCCTCATCCAAGTTCATTGTCACTTGTTCTCTTGGTAGCCAGCCTGGCTAGAGTGTGACAGGGTCTCAATGTAGTTTTCTCTGGGATCTAAGACTGTTGAACGTTTAATTCACTTACCCATTTGGACCTGGACAGATTGATTTGGTGGATGTTTGCTCTTTGCAGGTTTGTGTTCTTGGTAGTAATCCATTGTTGGATGCAGCCAAATATTTTCTCCCTTTTAGTAACTGTCTTTTTCCTCTCCTGATAGTTTCCTTGGATGTTTGGAAGCTTTGGAATTTCATGCACCCCTTTTTGTAAGACTCTTGGCTTTTATGTTCTCTATGCCTGTATCTTAAACTGTTTCACCTATATTTTCCACTAGCAAAAAGTTGACAAAAAGTTTTTCTTGCATTAAGGTCTTTGATCCATTTTGAATTGATATTCATGCAAGGGGAAAAATAAGGGTCTACTTTCACTCTTCCAGAAGTGGTCCTAAGTTCAGCCAGCACCATTTATCTGTTTGTCTGTCTGTCGGTTTATTGGTGAAGCCTTTCTTTGCTATATTCAGTGCCTTTATCAAAATTCACACATCCGTGGTTCATAAATTTATTTCTGAGTCAGGCATTGTAATGTCCCTAGCATTGGTCTTTCTGCTTAATGCTTTGACTCTTCCAGATCTTTTAGGCTTTCATACAACATTTGAGATTGCTTCCCTTAGTTCATTGGATTTGATTTGTCAAAGGCCTTTGTGTGTCTACTGAGAAGACCATGTGATTTCAGTTTCTTATTTATGAATTACACATATTAATTTGCATATGTTATGCCATACTTGCAGGTGAATGAAACCAACTGGATATGGTATATGATCTTTTCAATGTGTTGTTAAGTTTTCAAGGACTTGATTCAGAATTTTTACATCTGTGTTCTTCAGTTAGATTGGTCTTTGGTTTTCTACTTTTGTCCTATCGTCTGGCTTTAGTTTCAGTGTAATGCTGGCTTCATATGAATTTGGAAGTGTTCCCTCATTTTCTGGGATACTGTGATGAGCACTGCTGTTCCTTCTTCTTTACACTCTTGTGGAATTTGTAATGAGTCCATCCAGTCCTAAGCTTTTATTAGCTAAGAGATTTCTTTAACTCGTGTGTATCCTCTTGATTTAAATTTGGTAGGTCTTGTGTATCTAAGGGTTCATTTGTTCCTTCTAAATACCCACCTTAGGGAAAGTTTCCAAGTATTCTCTGGCATTCCTATGGTATGTATTGTAAGCTACCCTTTCATCTCTAATTCTGTTGACTTGGGTTTCCTTCCCTTTGCATAAATTGACTGGGAGTCTGTTTATTATATTTATCTTTTCACAGAGCAACACCTTGCTGCAGTGATGCTATGGTTCCTGTTAGTATCCATTGAATTAATTTACACTCTGCTCCTTACAATTTCTTTCTGTTGGGCTAGGGTTTGGTTTGTTCTTGCTTTTCTAAGACCTTCACGTACATAATTAAATTATTTATTTAAGATCTTTGTGATTATTTTTTTAAACTTAAATGTCTATAACTATAAACTTTCCTTAGAACTGCCTTTGCCATGCCCCACAGATTCTGACCTTTTTTTTCATTTTTTAATTTTTATTTGATTCTAGAAATTTTTTCTTTCCTCTCTGGTTTCTTCAGTGAACGTTTGATCAGTCCAAAGTATACAGTCCTATCTCCACGTATTTGTGTAGTCTTTGTAGTTTCATTTGCTCTCAATTTCCAGTTCTGTTCCAACAATAATTTTATAAGATACAAAAATTTACTGTGAGTTTTAAATATTCTTTCATACAGAGGTGCCTAAATATATGTCCTAAATTATGATCATTTAAAAGAAAAAATATATAGTATAGAATCTATAGTATAGAATACTCTATGAACGATAAGTTTATTTACTTTGTAGATGTGTTTAACATCTACAAAGTTTCTTTGATCTTTTTTGGGGGGGTAGGGGCTGGTTAATGGATCTATTGATGAGAGTGGGGAATAGTTATCCACTATTAATATGTTTGAACTGTCTCTTTATGTTCAGTAAAGGCTATGAAATTGGGTGAATCAGTGTTTGGTGTGTATATATATTTATTGTTATTCCATTATCTTGATAGATTGTTCCTTATTAATATGGTGATCTGCTTTATTGCTTCTGGCCAGTTTTGGCTTGAAGTATACTTAAATGTAGCAGTAGCTCCTTCTTTTTCATTTCCATTTTTATATATTAATTTCACTTTAATCTATATATGTCTTTGCCAGTGAAATGTGTTTCTATTAGAAAACTGATGGTGTTTTCTCTAAATTCAGTCAGCTGGCCTTCATCTTTTAATTGAAGAAGCAAGACCATTTATACTTAAGAGTTATTAATAATAGGGCTTTTCTGATTTCTATCATTTTCCACTTGTTCTTCTGGTTGGTCCACTTGGTTTTTCTTCCCCTGCTTCCCCTCTCTTCTTCCCTTCCTTCTTCCTTTTTCTTCTTCCTCCTCTGTCCTTTTCTACCCATCCTTTCCTTTGTTCTTCTAACCGAACCTTCATTGTCAGTTACACGTTTTAGATTCTTTGCATTAATCATTACTCACCACAAAAGAACCTTCTTCGACCAAAGCTGAACACAACACAAATCTGTAGGCAATACTATTTGGACTATTGACTATCATAGAGACATTTTTCCCTGATTATATCTGCTAAGGGTTCTAAACCATTTTTATTTGGCTAACTATTTCCTTCTCCAGTTTGGGAAATTTCCTTCCCTATGATTTCAATGAATAGATTTTTCTATGCCCTTAAAAAAAAAATCATCTCCCTCATGGATTCTTAGATTTTCTTTCCTGATTTGTTCCAGAGTTCTTGGAACTTGTGATCATGCTTTAAAAAAAATTTTTTTGAGTACATTATAGCCTTAATCTGCTGCCCCTGTCACATTTTTTTACTTTCTGTAATTTATTGATGATGTTTTCACTATTTTTATTTGGTTGAATTTTCCCCAAGATTTAATTCTCCTCAGTTTTTTTTTTTTTTTTTTTTTTTTGAGACAAGGTTTCTCTGTGTAGGCCTGGCTGTCACAGAACTTGCTCTGTAGACCAGACTGGTCTCGAACTCAAGAGATTCGCCTGCCTCTGCCTCTGAAGTGCTGGGACTAAAGGTATGCTCCACCACTACCCGGCTCATTATCATTTTTATAAGTAGACTCTTGAATTGTCTGCCATTTTAACTACTTCAGTATCTTTAATTCTGTGGTTGAAGATTTGCAGTCATTTGGAGGTGTTGTCTTGACTTGCTTTCTCACACTTCTTGTGGGTCTGTTAGGACTTGTGTGTTTGTTGGTTTGAATATTTCCTTTAGTTTTATTTCAGGATTTTCTTAGTGAGCAGCCTAGTTTTGAAAGCCTCAATATCACTCAGATAGTTGAAACCAAATTTCTCCAGCAGAAACGTCAACAAAACAAGATATAAAAATGCCCTTAAAATCATATTAAAGTGGTGGACTAATGATACCACCAATGAACACAGAACAGAAAATGGCAAAAATGATTTATAGTCTATCAAGCTAAAAGTTGGTAATAAAAGAAAAAAAAAGGAAAGGAAAAGACTTTAAAATGCTTGAAGAAAATGGATGAAAATGGATGTGGGAAGGGGTAAAGAAAGGAGAGGAGAAACAAAGTGAGGCTGTCAGCTTTCATTGTTAAGACAAAATAGAATGACCTGGGAAGGGAGATGTAAATTGGAATGGTCTGGATTAAGTTGGCTGCAGGCAGGCCTGTTGGGGTTGTTTTGATAACAGCAGTTGATGTGGGAAGACCTCCCATAAAAATGGGCAGCACTTTTCCCTGGGCTAAGGTCCTGACTATATAAAAGAGGAGAAAAGAAGCTGAGCGCAAACGCACATTTGTTCTCTCTGTTCTTGGCCGAGAGTGCGAGCAGCTGCTTTCAATTCCTGCCTCCCTGACATCTCTGCAGTAGTGGACCTGTAACCTGGAACTGTGGGCCAAGCAAAGCCCCTCTCTTCAAGCTGCTTCTGTTAGGATGTTTTATCGCAGGAATCAGAAAGAAAACCAAGGTATAAATTAAAGAAAGTGTCAGAGAGCAAATGGCAAAGAATGTTAAGATGAGAGAAGGCTCAGAGATAGGTGTCACAATAAAATGCATACATAAAATTATATAAACCTGAAATGAGTAAATGAAAACTTAAAAAAAATAGTTGAAATACTAACTAAGCTAAGAGGAGGAAAAGGGTTTGAAAGGGACAGATGAATCCGACTGTGATTTGCTAGCATGACCTTGGTCTGGCTTCTCTGAGGTCACGGACTCTGCTAGGTAGATGTTGTATGTGGTGGCGCAGGTGAAGCTGGAACTTCTTGTCCTTCCTACCATTTCATGTTGGTGCAGAACTCAGACCAAGCCAGTGCCTTACTTTGTTATTGTTGTTAGTATTTTCAGAAATTTTTGTTGCATTTTCATACATGACCTAGGAATTCCAGTGACTACATTTACCTTCGTGGCCTGTGAGCTGAGCAAGGTGTTCAGTGCGCTCAATATTTCACATTTGTATGCCCAGGGTCTTAAGTGCACTGAGAAGTGGGGAGATAAACAGAACACTGCTGTGTCTCCAGAGAACAAACATCAGTGCTTTCCAATCTGAGGGTATTGTTAAATTCTCTTGGAGGGGTGCGACTGTGGGGCTCAAGGCATTGCGCTGCAGCATTAAAGTTGTCTTATCTCTAGTGGTTGGACAGTAGATGGGTAGATCTAGAGGTTGGGCTGCTCAATAACTGTAGTTGTGGGACTGTCAGTACTTCTTGGGTGATGAAGTCATTTAGGCACAGAAGGTGAGGCTACCTCTCATTGTATGTTTTACTGCACAAGGCTAGTTTCATGCTACCTGAATATCTCAGCATGCCTACACACCCTCCTCTAAGAACAGCTCTCTGTGGCAACTGTACTGTTAGGAGTAGTTTTCCCACAACTGTGCCAGACCCAAATAGCACACAGATGCAGTATTAGATATAATTCTGTTGGTCTGTTAGTAGCGTTTCTTATTGGCTATCTCTGTCTTAAATATTAACCCATTTCTATCAACCTAAATATTTCCACATGGTCTTATCTTACCAGAGAGAGGGGCTGGACCTCTGCTCTGTCTGTCCTCCATGTTGAATCTCCTTCTATCTCTCCTTGAATCTCCTTGTCTCCTAGTCCCACCTATCTTGCTTTCCTATTGGCCAACAGTGCTTTATTCATTAACCAATATGAGAATCATATTTACAGAATGACATCTCCCATCACCATACAGCTATGGTAGGATGATCATAGGCTTTCTAGCTTGTGATTTCTTATTATCAGTTCAATCTCAAACTGTAGGGTTTGTCTCAAACACCCACATGGTGGCTCACATCATCTGTAACTCCAGACTCAGTGCATCTGAGTCTATTCTAGCATCCACAAGGACTGCACATATAGTGCAAGGATGTATATGCAGGCAAAACATAATACATAATAATAGATAATATATAACACATAATAATAAAAGAATGATATTCATCTTGAATATCTAAGAGACAGTTAAAAAAAAAAAGCATTTGTTCCTGAATTTGAGGGATCAGTGAAAACAAAGTATCACTGATTTATTATTTTACTTTTGCAAAATAATTGTCTACAATGAGTTAGCAAGCTTTTCTTGCAAAAGACCATGGGTCTCTGGTGCAAAATTTGTTCACATTTGCCATTTGTATCATGAAAGCAAACATAGGCATTATGTAAATATTGAACATACCTGGAGTTTTCCTGCTAACAGCTGTATTTGAGTCATAGTGAACTTGATGAAGCCCCAGGCTATAGTTTATTCATCCCTAAGTATAAATAAAAGGTCAAGGAGGAAGAGAAAGAATCTCAGTATATGCTTATATGAAAATGGAACATTACAAAGAATACCAGTTTACAATAAGTGACATCCTAATTAGAGATAAAGATAAAATCCTGAAAGCAAGCCATGAGAAAAAAAACAAAACAAAAACAAAAACAAAAATAAAAACAAAAACCCCTCAGGGCCTGTATAAAAGCAATGACGAATATACCCATATGTCAAATGAATTCTGATGGGAAACAACACAGAACATCGCAGGACACCCCAACAATGTTGTGGGGAGTTAACTGCCAAAAATAAGGCTGAACAAAGATTTTATTATTTAGGTGAAAGGTGAAAAAGTGTGTCAGAAGATGTGAACCATAAGGAATGCTAGAAGTTGTTCTAGTGTCAGAAATTCTGTCAGATAGTAATTCAGATCCACAGAGCCTAGTAGAAGGCACTGCAAGTAGCAACCATCTCAAATTTTATAATATATAGAGTAAAATATATGACAATCATGGTACCGGAGACATATAATGCGTTCTTGCAAGCAATTTTTATTGCATATGTAGTGCGATATTAACTCCAGGTATGGTGTGTTAAGATGTAGATGAGTGCTGACATTTTTAAATGGACATAGGATTCTTAAAATTTTATTAGTTTAAAAAGCCAACAAGTAAGGGAGGAGATTGTTCCAGACTCCCCCCCCACCAAAAAAGAGAACTAACCCCCATCATAATCATTACTTAAAGGGCATTGAGTAAAGAATTTATTTAAGAGTAAGACTGTCCACAAGTGTGAAGGGAGCTTGTTACTCTTTTAATAAGCATCCTTGCTTTGTTCTATTACTGTAAAGAGACCAAGGTAACTCATAAAAGAAAGCGTTTAATTGGGGGCTTGCTTATTGTTCACAAGCTTTGTCCCTTACCATGGTGGAGAGCATGGTCCTGGAGGAGCTGATCCACAAGCTGAGAGAGATAGAAACATTGGACTGGGTGTGAGCTTTTGAGAGCCTGGGAGCCCACCCCCACCAACAAAGCCACACTTTCCAATCCTTCTAATCCGATCAAAGAGTTCCACAAATTATTCAAATAGATGAGCCTATGGGTGGCCATTCTTATACAAACCACTACATTCTACTGTCTGACTCCCATTGCTTTGTAGCCATATCATAATGCAAAAAGCCCATTCAGTCCAACTTCCCAAGTCCCACAGTCTACCACAGTCTCAATACTAAAATGTCAAAAGTTCTGGGGTAAGAGAGATAGTCCAGCTGTTAAGAACACTGGCTGCTTTCCCAGAGGACCCTGGTTCAATTCCCAGCGTTCACATGGCAGTTCATATCTGTCTGTAACTCCAGTTTCAGAGGAGAGCCCCACACAGACATGCATGCAGACAAAAAGCCAATGCACATAAAATAAAAATAATCATTGAGAAAATTCAAAGTCTCTGAAAGTCATGGTAATTTGCTAACTATAAAACTGTAAAATCAAGATAAAGCAGATTGCTTACTTCCGGTATGTAATGGCACGGAATATGTATACTAGCATTCCAAAAGCGAGGAAATACTGAAGTTCAGAACTCAGCGGGGTGAACTCCAACTTCTGCATGTCTGATGTCAAAGAGCTCTGCAGATCTCCAATCTTTCAGCTTTGTTGGCTGCAGCATCTCTTTCCTGGACTGGCCCCACAGCAGCCCTGCAGCTTCCTTGGTCAGGTGACCCACAGCTTTGGAATCTTCAACATCTTGGGGTCTGCAACACAATCCAGCTTTCTCCTCCATAGCTTCGTGCAATCGCCATTCTGGGCTTTCGTGAAGGGACACCCTGATACTTGCCTGGCCCAGATGGCTTTCCTTAGTTGTGCATTTGGTTAATGGACACATGCAGAACTTCGTAGCTTTGTGTGTAACTCTTTCTTTAACGTCTCTCGGTTATTTGAGTAGCAGGCATGGTTTTAGTTTTTACTTTCTTTGTTCATCATGGCTGCCTTGAAATCAGAATTACGACAGCCTTCCCCTTTCCCTACACGACAGTTTCTAATCCGAGATTCTTGTATCATTTTCTTGCTTTTTGGCTCTTGCTTTGTTTCCCTTCCTTTCTCTTTCAATGTGTCATTCACAGTTCACACTGGAGAATTTTCAGGTGTTGTCTCAGTCAGTGGTGAGGCAGGGGAATAGCTTGGTGCATCTGCCCTTAGTAGACTCTGCACAGTTTCATTAGGTCCTTCACCATGGAGGCCCCGGATTAGAGGAGGAGGCCACCTACCTCATTCCACTGTTCTTTCAGCTCATGGAACAAATCCTCACTTGGTAAATTTGATAAATGCCCACACTTTTGTTCAGTGTACATGAAAAAAATGTATTTTTTTTTTTTTTACTCCAAATGTCATAGGCTAGCTGTTGTTTGGGGCAAAGCTGGCCTCTAGTCATGCCTTATTCAGACTGCAGAGTTATTGATTTGAGCACCAGAATACGATAGCTGGAGATTTCGCATACATGTGCAATATTCCCGCTTTCTTAAACAGTTTATATTAGCTATTTTTGTGTCTCTGTGCCCAACTACCCAAGAGAGCAATTTGAGACTTCAGTCCATGGGTGGTTTGGCCCAGGCAGTTGGGCATAACACCATGGAAGCAGAAGTTATGGCACAGAGCTGTTTTACCTCATGGCAAATGAGGAGGTAAAGGGTGCAAAGGATTGCAGATCTTGTTCAGGTGCACACCTACAGTGAACTTACCTCCTCCAGCCAGACCCTACTTCCCAAACTTTCCATCACTTCCGCAAACAGTGCCACCAGCAGGGTTCAAGCAGAACATTCAAGCCACTTTGGATTTCTCATTCCAACTATACCCAAACAAGCTGGAGTGGGACACGACAGGAAGATCAGGCAACATAAGGCCAGGGCTGCACACTCCCTCAGGAGTGGAGGTTGAGGTCGGATGTCCTCAGTTCCAAATCTTCCTCCTGGTCAGCATGCCCTGCTCAATCTCTCCAACTCCTCGGGGTCCAGGGATGTGAAGGAAGTTTGAAGATCTGTGGTCTTGAGTTTGAATCTTTTAAAGATCCGGAGTTGAAAAAAAAAAAAAAAAAGTAAACAAATAAATAAAGTTAATCTTTGTGTAGTTCTCCGCTGTTTCCTCTAGATGGCACTATTGCACCGGCCATTCTCTCAGCTAGTTTCCATCCTAGATGCCTCCGAATTGTTCATTATGTATATATTTTTTTCCAGTGGGAATAATTTTTGCTCGTAAATTTATTGCAGCATATTTTCAATAGTCCTAAATTTATTGGTAAGTAGGTAGAGTACACAAAGGTACAAAATTTAAAAGAACAAAATGAGTTTTTTTTTTTCCTCCATGCTTGGAGCTTCTGAGTTAATAGTGAAAAAGGAGCATATTGCAACGTATAATTGTCACGATTATGCAGACTGTTCATTTGGTTTGCGTGTGTGCGTGCATCCAGCCGCATCCAGTGGCTACATCTGCACCCCACATTGGATAAACAGCCCTTTCCTTGTACAGCTCGAAACATCAAATTGTTCTCATTTGGAGCCGTTTCTTTATTTTGTTTTGTTCATAATGAATGCCACCCACAAATACAGGAAGCAAGGGAGCAGAAAATAGTCTGTGCAACAAAGGGGGAGGCTCTTAGAGATAGCCATGTACACGAGTAGACAAATACGAGCTCTATGCTGGCTTGTATGAACAAGGCCAGTATCTCCTCGGGGAAGCTGGGTGTGTTAATTAGATTAATGGCTAGAAAACATATCCATTTCTGAGTAGCTGATTAAATGTTTCATTTTGAGTTATTTTGTGCAATTTGCTTTGGTAGGCAGCAGACACATATTAAGCGTTCAGTTTTGTCTTCAAGCATAGCTCACTAATATTTTAGTGACATAATTTTTCGGTTCTGGTGGTTGCTGGCAGCTCTCTTCCTGTCCTGGTTACTCTGCTTGACAGGTGAGTGTGAAACAGGACTCTGCAGTTCTCAGTGACAACTCGGATGTCTAGAGGGGATTTGAGCCCTTTGTGCGTTTAGAGCCTGATGTCCATCCCATTTAGATGTCTCCGCCTTCCGTGTCCTTACAGGCTGTTCTCTGGTTCTGGACTTGTTCAAGGACAGGAATGAAAAGTGTGACATTGTGTCAACATGACTGACGATGGCCTCCACGATGGAGGTTTTCCCTCACAGTGAGTGAAGGCAGGCAGGCAGGCAGGCAGGTGGGCAGGGCTGTGCAGGTTGAGGTCTCCCTGGGGAGAGGGCATTGAGATCTTCCACGCAAGTCCGCAGATGTTGAAACAGTGCCCGGAAGACACTCGTGTGGGCCTACACCAAATAGCCCCTGACAGAGGCCTCCAATTTTGTTCATGGATTACGAGAAAGGCATCCTTGCTTCTCTGTGGTATTGACTCCTCTGGACCGCTAAATTCAGTGCCCTAAACCTCACAGCCATTGCCCATCACTGCTCATCTCCACCTGTTTGGAAGGCAGCTTTGGCTCAAAGTGAGCCTTGGTCTTGTTAGCTCTGCCTTCTGCACTCCTGTATCTCCCTGGAAGCATGGCCTGGGTCCTGAGGGGCAGCCCACCTTTCTCTAGGATAATCCCCACCTCCACTCCCTTAGGACCCAGTGTCCCTGACTCTGGCCCCTGGCCTTCTCACCTTCTTTCCAGCCTTCTCTCCCTTTTGTCTCCTTGGGACCTTTGCTAAGGTTGGGTATCTTTCACCAAGGCTTTCTGGGTCACCTTCCTAACAGAGGTTGTTTTACTTTCCTCATCCAAAGCCTTTGAGCTCTGCACTTCACCCCACTGGCAGTAATTAAAATGACTCCTCCAACAGATGGGGGACCTATGTGTTTGCCAGGCTTCCAGAGGTGCTGCTGCTGTTACTGCTGAGTGGACTGTGGGTGAGAGCAAATAAAAAAAAATCTAATTCTTGGAGCACTGAAAGTTTCTGTCTTTCTAGTTTCAGAAAAAAATCTTAAGACTTTTTCTACATGGCTGTATTGTCAACACTGTCACCTTTGGCTGAGGGGTCTTGGCATAAGAAGCAGCAGACAGATCTGTATTTCCACCTGAGGACAAGTGTGCCTCTGCTTGCCTGGAAGTCCCTTGTCAGACCCAGTTCCCCGGACAAATATCTGCACTGTGCTTGGCAGCATTAGCAAAGGCTGCCTGACTTGGACCAGGAAGGGGGATCCAGGCGGAGGGAGAGGTGAGTTGGGTAGGAGAATGTCTGAGTGCAGACTTGGAGATTCATAAGGTTGTCACAGGTGTTTTCTGAGCTGCGGAAACAGAGATTAGCATTCTTCGAGGAGGACATAGCATGTGTACAGGTGTGGGGAATTCAGCAGCCATCTATCTACGACTGGATGCTTTGCTTCAAGCTACCTCTTTAGAAAGCTGCTAATCTCAGCACCTGTGATGAGGGCTGCCCTCCCCCATCCTCTCCCTCCTTCCCTCCCTCCCTCCCTCCCTCCCTCCCTCCCTCCCTCCCCCCTCCCTCCCTCCCTCCCTCCCTCCCTCTCTCCTTCACTCCATTTCTTCTCTCCCTCCTTTCACCTCCTTTCTTCTCCTTCTCCCTCAGTCTTCTCCATCCGTTCCCTTGCAGCTTCTCTTTCTCCTCCCTTTTGTCTGTGCTTAGGATTGTTTGGTTAGGGAAGAAGCACTCTACCATTGAGCTACACTCTAGCTCTACAGGGCCATTGGATACTCTGCATCTCTGTGTCTGTTGAGGCCAGGTTGATGCTTGGTCATTTTGTAGTTGCTGAGGTCCTGTAGAGGGACCTGTATGGATGCAATAAACCTTTCCATGTTCTCTCACATTCTCCAACAAAGGTAACACATTATTCTTTCCTAAAATGTATAAAGGTGAGGGGGAGGGGAAGCTCAAATCCATCTTGGTGAAAACAAACGGAGATTTGCCTAAATTCTACTAAACTGCCTACTTAACACATGAAGTTGGGTTTTTTCCCTGCAAAATGGGGGTTTTAATATTTGATATGTTTTTGTGAACACCTCCCATATCAACTGAATTATTGGGCTCAGCTCACAGGCCTGTGTGAATGTTTCTAAGGGAGAGCCACATTAAAGAGTCCTTTTTCCTCACTCTGTAAAGATCTCATTTTATTGACACATAAATCTTGGGCAGATTCCCTCTTCTCAACTTCACACTCCTCCAGACTCTTAACACAGGCCTTTATACGGATGGGAAGTGTGATTTGTATTCCTCCAATACCTTCAACAATAAAGCCACCCTCATTATGGAATGAAATTTAAAACTGTCTCCCAATTGTGCTGTTGATGTGAATGAGACCTATTATGTTTGCTTTACTATGGTGTGACCTGCGATAGACGGCGAGGGGAGTTTTGAGGACCCTGGGGAATCTGACGCTGGGCATGCTGAGTGGAGTGGTTGCATGTAATAGTTTATCAGTGAGAAGCACAAAGTTTGCCCAAGGCAGCTGGCATACACCTTAACTTGACAGACTTGGTTGTGTATGCTCAGATTAGCTATAGACACCTTCAGTGCACATGTCAGCTGAGAAGACACTGACCGCTTTATTCCTGGACATCCCTCTCAACAAAATCTTTGTGACGTGTGTGGGTGCATGTACATGTCATGTGTGCTTCTCTCTCTCTCTCTCTCTGCCTCCCTCTCTCTCTCTCTCTCCTTCCCTCCCTCCTTCTCTCTCTCCCCACCTCTATGTGTGTGTGTGTGTGTGTGTGTGTGTGTGTGAAGCCCACCTATCTTACATGCATAACATGATTTGGGTCCACACTCCTGATCCTGTGAGCTAGAGTATGTCCAACAGTTCCAACTGTAACATGTGTGTCAGTTTCCCTTGTCATGTATACAAATAGCTCTGTGGGTGATAGGCTGCTCACTCTTGCTTTTTCTGCCTCCCCTTTTAGAACTAGAGGACAGACACCTTTGGCAAGCTTCGCCGACCTTCTGATTTGCCTTGTTTTCTCTCAGTTTTTCCCCCATTTCTGCTTGGGGCACGGCAAGGAGGGTAGTCTGTTCTGTGAGGACTGGCTTGGTACCCTAATATGTTTTCAGCCCCCCCCCCCAGAGCCAACATTGTTCTTAATTAAGCCACAAAGTGTTGATGAGGTGGGAACAGTTAACAATCCTCCCTTTTCAGGATTGCCTGAAGTGTATTTGGCTCCAAGGAGAATGCAGAGAAAGGCACAGTTCCTGCATGATAGCACGGAATGATCTGAACACCGCTGAGCTGAGCAGGGCTCGCAGTAGGAGGCTGCTTGGAGGTTTGCTTCTGGTTCCTCTTGGCACAAGCCAGGCCAGACGGAGATCATTTGCAGGCTGGTACATTGGTGACTTAAGTACCCAGTGTTCATATAGACCGGGCAACCTCCTGCTGAGGACACACACACACACACACACACACACACACACACACACACACACACACACACACACACACACACACAACGTCTCACAGCGGGATCTAAGGAAGCCTTGGCTAATTTTATTTTCAATGCTCATGCTTTCCCAACATAATCTTGGCTTATGAAGAAAAGACGTTGTCCAATGTTGTTTGGGAAATAATGCCCCTTGAAAATAGAGACTGAACAGATAACTGGAGTCTTCTTATGTAACATTCAGGTCTTGGTTCTTTACAAAGAATTCACATACTGTCACTGGGAAGAATTCTTGGAGGAGAAGGTTGTAAAGAGCGAAATTTCTCTTTGCTTCTTATCAGACTTTTTTTTTTTTTTTTTTTTTGCTTCATTTTTAACTAGGTCAGGAAGAAATGGAGTTGTCTTCAAATCTGAGCATGTTAACTCATTAGCTACCAGTCGCTACTTCTCCGAGCTCTGCCACACTTTGCGCTCTGTGCAATATATATTTTAACAGTGATGTATAAATTGGCATGGACAGTCAGTCATTTGGTTCACCCAGAATCAGAATCAGGATGAGTAAAACCTTCACCAGTGATGCACGTCTTACTCTTAAGCTTCTTTTGTACCTAGTTCCATTCTCTTTAGATCACAGCTCCCCCCCCACTATCTTTTATTTCCCCGTGTCTCTTTAAATACAGACTGACTTGCTCACACAGCAAATTTACAGAATACTGTTTTGTAGAATATGGTTGATTTGATGTATATTTTGAGATTGCAAATTTGGACCATAAACAAATGACTAGGGCTAAGTCTCTGGTCAAAGTGCCTATGAAAATCAATTACTCCTCCCACCCATCTCCCTCCAAGCCCATTCCTCCTCCTGTTCTATCTTTGTTACCTTAGGGTCAATATAGATTCATCATCAATTTAAAGGACTCATTGTTACTAACTTACAGGAGGCAGCCTGACTCTACACCACATATAGTTGGACGAGTCAATTGCCATTGGAATACATAGGAAGAATAAGTGGAGAATAAAAATAATCAACATTTACTTACAGCCGACCTTGTGCCCAAACTATGCATAGCTATCTCATTTCTTTCTCATGATAACCCCGGGAAACAAATCCCCAGTGGAGGCAGTGATGCCTGGCCTTTTTACCGAGAGCCAAGCAGTGGTAGAGTAGAGATTGAATCAGCGGAATGTGACTTTGGAGGATAATCAAGAGGATTTAACAGGTGTGGGCAGATGGGAGGGAAGAAGGACAGGTTGAAGATGACAAATTTCACTCAGTAATGAGCAATTAGTTAAAACACATGTTAGGACAAGCATTCACTTGTCATCCACAGACACGCAAGATTAATCTCAGGACCTAGAAACATAAAAGCAGCATTGCAGCTCACCAGGGTAGGAAGGATGGAACTCTACTCCTGTGCTCCTCTGGGGACCAACCTGTGTGAGCTGCCAGCTGCAGGCCAATCCCCAGGCACAGTGACATGCTTGTCCCTTGAACCCACCACCCGCTCACTGTGCACATGACAAGTTCTGAACAGTTCCTGCAGCAGGGAGTGATCTGCTTATCTGCTTTCTTTTTTGTTTCCTCTTGGTTTTTTTTTTTTTTTTTTTTTTAAAGCAGTTCTTTGAGTCCCACACAGCTAATTTTGATCATATCCAACCCCTCCCCAATTCCTCTCAGATTTGCCCCCCATTCACTCCCAACCCAATCTTGATTCCTTTAAAATAACCCCACCATCTGGTACAGCTTTTAAAACCCATCAGTGCAAGCTGCACATATAGAACTGCGTGTGCAGCCTTTACTGGGGGCAAGTCTACCCAGAAGAGGCTGCAGCCTTACAGAGAATCCACTGTCCGTTCCTGATAGCTATCAACTGCCAATAGCTCCTTAGCTGGGGGTGGCTGGTATAGATTGTTAGATAGCTCCACTGCCGCCTCCCCACCCTTGCTGGTGGCCTCTGCTCCATTATGACCTCCTTCCTTCTTGTCTCCTTGGAAGCTTTATGTGACTTCTCCCCAGCATAAGTTCTGCTTTACTCCCTACAATGTTAAGGATGTGACCACCTTATCTGGCAGAGCCTCTACAACATACAGGCAGGCCTGAAGGGAGAGAGTGGGGACAGGACGTTGAAGAAATATGTTCACGGATATTTTACTGCAGGCTTCAGGCTTTGCAAGTATCCTTCTACAGCCCGGGTCATGATCTCCAACAGCTCAAGGGCTCAGTAAGCATCTGATGTTCAAGCGGATGCATGAAGGATGCATGCTGCTTCTTAGCACCATTCTGTATCATCAAAAGGAAATCGCTTTAGGTTCTAAACTTCAGGAAGCACTTCCACCAAGCTGACCCTGGAAATGAAGTACTGATTACAGTCACCAAGGATGGTGTGTGTGTGTGTGTGGTGTGTGTGCCCATGTGTGTGCATGCAAAGGCAAGAAGACAAGGATGTCACGTGTCTTCCTCTGTCCCTCTCTCTCTCATTGCCTTGAGACATGGTCTGTCACTGAATTAGAAGCTCAAAGCTTCCACTAGGCTGGATGGCAAGCTCTTGGGATCTGCCTGTCTCTACATCCCAGTGCTGCAGTTACACACATGCTTGGTGTGTGTGTGTGTGTGTGTGTGTGTGTGTGTGTGTGTGTGTGTGTGTGGCTCCTGTGCACAACATGGCATTTGTGCTAGAAATTCAAAGTTAGGTTTTCATGTTCATACAGTAAATGTTTTTTACCCCCTGAGTCATCTTCCTAGCTCTGTCTCCTGGATTTTTATGTCATCTAAAGTGTTCTTTGCCAGAGATGGCCACATCTGGCTTTGATTGGCCCAGATGTGTCCTCTGGTTATGGAGATGTTTGACTCAAGCAGTCTTTTAATAAATTGTGTAGTTCTTTATGTATGACGGGTTCTTCCAGCTCTTTATAAAACCAAGCCGACTTTATTGGTTGGATTTGTATTGCAGAAGACTGCAGTTGCAGGGAAGGAAGCCTTTGAAGAGTAAACATGAAAGGATATTTGATACCTTTAACTCATCTAGGAGACTACTTGGGAGGGAGTTGTTTTCCAGGGCATTCATTCCATAGCTGAGTGAAGTGGGCCCCACACAGGCTGAGCACTGGTATGCATGCGTGTGTTCCCTTTAGGAAAACAGATCTGCATTTCTTTCCTGGTTCAATGTTACCTTGTAGACAAAAGACAACACACACATCCTCTGCAACTCTGACTCTCTATCATACTCTGAGCAGTTCTGGCATCACATCTTGGCCATGGGTGTGTAAATATATCCTCCACAGTGAACAAAGAGCCAAGCCAATGCAGTTAGAAGGACTTTCAGGCCACCAGGATGGATGCAGGTAAAAGGGCTTGCCACATAAGCCAGATAGCCTGAGGCTGGAACCCACAGTAGAAAGAACAGATTCTCAAATGTTGTCAGCCAATATTCACACACACACACACACACACACACACACACACACACACACACACACACACACACGGAGACAAAGAACCATGAGTCCTTGGATACTAGATTTGAAAACAGCACATTGGTGCCAACATCAAATGCAATATGATAAAATGAGAAATCTCAAGTCTCTGTGAAGTAGGCCAGAAAACCCCTCATGTCCAACAAACTCGGACGTTTCTGAAAAGATGGGAACCCCACAGTGGTGAGCTCCACAGTTTCTCTGGAAGAGGGGAGGTGTGTGGGGCCAGGAAGATGTCCAGCAAGCGTAGTAAGAGAGTGACCTTGGGTGGGAACGTAATGTCACTTAGGTCCCTGTGCCTGCTTCACACATCTCTCAAAATGCATAATAACCCATCTACATCTCACATGGGGCTTGAGGATTAATTAATAAGTGATAGTAAATTACTCGGCGCTCCTCAGAGGAAACACAGCCTGTAAGTGCAAAGAACTGTTATTATCCAGCAATTCAGCACACTATGAAGCCTTAATGACTTCAGGGAGGCTGCTGGAACTCATGCTGTGATCTTTCTAGGTGGCGAGCAAAGGTTGAGGGTTATTTCCCCCTCTCAACCCTGCTATAAAACAAGTCATTCTCTTCTACCAATAAAAAGTGTCTACCGTGGCATTTCATAGCCTAAATAATGAAATTAGACATTTTTTCTTGACCTGAGCTGGAAATTCTCAATGCATGGAATGGTGTTTCACAAAGATGATTCTCAGAACACCAGGCCCACAAGCTGAGATGAGCAAGGCCAAAGGGGTGTTACTGCTGCAGAGGCTTTGGAGGATGCTATGTACATTCTGTGTTCCTTGTGGAGATAAATACTGTGTAGAGGTGCACCGAAACATTGGCCTTTACTTTCCTTACTTCCTCGGGAAGTACTGGATAGGCAGACACTTGCAAAAGTGGCCCTCATGCTACTCTGGGAGTGTTCAGTCCCCTTGGCCGTGGTTGTGCAGTCCTTATCAGTAAATGGGGTCAGTTTCTCTGTTGTTGACTCCTAGTTGGATTTGTATTGTAGAAATACAGCAGCCTCACGCCCTGGTTGGCCGGTAGGATGTGGGTAAAACGACAGGATGGTTGTGATGAGCCTGTGCCTTGGATTCTGCAACAGTTGCTTCACACCCTAGGAGCTTTGGCAGCTTCCGTACGACAAGCCTGGGCATTCAGCTGGTCACCTGCACCATGGGGGAAAAGTCAGGTCCCCTTTTGTCCCAGTCAACAACTGAACCCCAGAGATGCAGAGACACTCGCCTTGAAAGGTGAATGCAGCACCCGCGAGAAGGGCTACGGAGAACTGTGAGTTTCACAACTGGGCTTTGTTTTAAGCCGCTAAAATTTTGAGCAGTTATATAACCACGGGTTAATGATAGAATAGTGTCATCATTTTTAAGGCTGAAATTCCATCTGCTAGTCCCAGGTCTGCCTGGTAGTGTGGTAAATTGGTGATTGATCTATCCTGATCCCACACTGTTACTGTTACCACCTCTGCTCACCGTCTTCTGCATTTTAAGGAATGCGTGGCAGCCAGAACACCCCCGCAGTTTTTTCCATGTGGTTCCAGGTTGTATTCAGCCAATCAGAGACACTGGAGTAAGATTTCACAAGTGGCAGGGGAGATAGATCTTTGTTATGACAGGCATGAGCAGAAGTATGAGAGGTGCTGTTGTGGTGCTTGGAGCCATTTTGGGGTGCACTTCTCAGAGTGGTCCCACATTGGAGTTGCATGTAGTTTCCACAAGACTATGGCATTTGCTGGGATCAAGAGCTCAAATAGCCCTTTCCCTGGCCTTTGTTTCCTCATCTTTTCCAAGGGCTGGGACAGCCTCTGGCAAGGGAGACTTTCATGAGGATGAAGGACTTGCATTAGGGTGGTATCATTTGGACGATGAAGGAAGGTCTAGTGTGACCAGTGTCCCTGCAGAATCAGGCCATAATCTGGCTTCCAAACTTGCTATGCTACAGCTCAATAACCTTCAAAAGTGCCCAGAACTCTAGAATCATTTCATGGAACATTTTCATCATGTGTAACATGGGGACAGCAGTTATCGCCCCATGTAGGATACTGTATGGTGTAGATAGGACACACAGACAGCTGCAGAGCATGACACACAGGTGTCACTCAGTTATTTTCCTCCCCTTACTGATTCTCTGTGGATTTCACATCACGTATCCTGATCCCACTAACTTCCCAGTCCCCTCTCTTCTGCCCTCTACCCTTGCAGCTCCCGCCCCCTGCCCCAAACAGAATTAGTCCATTCATCTTTACTTATTAGTGCTCATTGCTATGAGTCATAGCTCTGGCGTGAGGCCTTTGGCTTCTGCTACACTGTAGATAATGGGCTCTCATTGGGTGTCCTCTTGGATATCCTATTGTTGTCTTGTGTCACAGGGATTCTTCAGTGTTAGATCTGTAGCTTCATCCCCTTCACATGCCACAACAGTTCATGGACAGAGTTGATGTTGGGATGGGCCAACTCATAGGCCTGGTTCTGGGATGGTAGCTGGGTTGCTCAGCCTGCCAGCTCTCCTTCCTCACTGTTATTACCCAGACAAGCTCTCCAGCACAGCCTCTGCTAGCTCTCCCAGCACTGCCAGCGGCAGGGAAGGGGGCCAGTTTTCCTGTCTTTAGGTCCCCAGATTCGGCCTGCTCACACAACCAGGCCCAGATCTACTGTTTGGCCCAGCCCAGGTGAGGTACCCTGCCCCCTCTCCTGACCTCTGCAGGAGGAATATGGGGGAGGGTTAGCTCTCCTGTTCTCAAACCCTCAGGGTGGGCTCATCTGCACTCCCCTCCACAACAGGGGTAGCCCTAGTATGCTGTCTAGGTGGACTACAGGGTCTGCTGTCCTGTCACAGTGGAAGTTTTATAAAGGACATTTGTCCTCTTAGCTTGGGCTGTGTCCCAATTTGCAGTGGATAGAGTCTAAATTATTGAGTTGTCCTTCAGATTGCTCCACTTTACAGCATGACACGTTAGTACAGCCCAGGAAATGATCAGAAATTTGCCTTTTTTGTAGTCTCGGGTAGAGCGCGTTCCTATTGTAAAGATTGTTTTTTCTAATAAGTAAAATGTTTTACTCAAGTGCATTTAAACACAATTGCTGCTGTATTTCTTAGCGAACTGCCTTTGAAATCAACAAACAAATCAAAGCATTTCATTCCCTGGCAAAGATCTCAATAGGATTGTGGCAGAACTCAGAGGCAGGGCTGTAGCCTGGGCAAGAACCAAGAGGAAAACCGTGCACTTTCCATTTTGGGAAGCTGCAGCTGCTAAGTTGGGGAGGTCTCACAAGGACTGTACTGAAAACGTAAAGCCGGAACTTTTTCGAGCTTTGGTAGCCTCAGCTTGTTGGCCACTTGCCTGTGAGGAGCTTTGGGGAGCCTGGCTGCTTAGACACCAATGTCCCCAGAGATCTTGTGTATGGTTTAAGCCCATGGCCAAAGCATAACATGTGCTTGGTTTTAATGATACTTAGTAGTTTTCCCTTTGCATTATTTATTTATCATTCTTTTAATAAGGAGACAGTATTTATTCCACAAGCCTTTATAGACAGAACATCTATATACTAGGTTTATTTTTTATAATAAATAATAATTCTACGAAAGCAATGGTCTCAATGTTCGTGTTGAGTGGGGATTTTAATTCTGACACATGACTCAGGGCATTCCTTTCTCTAAACTTGTTTTTTTCTTATCTAAAAGAAATAGAAAAAAGAATAAGAAAGCCATATCACTATTTTTCTAGAAGCCTTAAGGATAAGATTTAATGAGTTAATGTACTTAAGATGTGCACTAAAATGACAGATAACACGGACTTAAGAAGCAGCAGCTGTTGCTTTCATTGTTACCTCTTACGATAAGGATATAAAAATAATGCTTTTAGTCTTCTTAATCTTCACGGAAGCTGGGACTTCAGTTACACAATGTGAATCTTTTGCTGTTGTGAGATTGAACCAGGACCTGGAGTGGTAAGAGAGGACAAAATGGCTTCCCGTTGAGCAGTGACTATGACGCCTCTCTCCATCTCAGGAAGACTTGTTCCTCTTTCTGTATGACTCTCATGTTTACTCCTTGAGCCGCCCACTGAGGCCTGTGGAGAATGGATGGTGCATTGTGGTGCCTGCCTGTACTCATCTTATCTGCTTGGTTCTTTAAGATGCTTTGTCAAGAAAGTATGGTGGGATACAATTGGGTGGTAACCAATGGCTGTCTTGATCATCTTCTCTACTCCATTCAGGGGAAGACTGAGATGGAGGATTCTAAAGATGCTAAATGGAGGCTGGGGAGATAAGCTAAGTAAGCAGGAGGTCCTGAGGCTGATCTCCAGAAGTCACATTTAAAAAACAAAGACAGACAGGTTGGTACACCCTGGAACTCCCAGCACTGGGAGTGAGATAATAAACCTGGGAAGCAGAGCCAGGCAGATATCTGGGGATCACTGGCTAATCATCCAGGACTATTTGGCAAATTCCATGCCAATGAGATACCCTGTCTCTACAAACAGGGTGGATTGGACCTGATCAATGATACTGTAGATTGTATTCCATCCCCCATAAGTATACATACATATACATGAACTTGCACACACATGATCACAAACACACATGCATGCACATGCTCATGAGTGTGCCTGTGCTTGTGCGCGCACATGCGCATGCACACGCGCACCACACACACACACACACACACACACACACACACACACACACACACACGCCCGCGTGCGTGCGCGCACCTGCAAAAATAATTTGTGGTTTCAAAACAAGTTTCTAAATGAACTTTTTGAAGAAAGTTGTAGACTTGGTTTTTTGAAGCTTAGGCTCTCTCCTCTAAGAGATTTGCTCTTGTTGGTTTAATTTTGGTAAGTGATAGTTATCCAAAAATTTGTTCATTTCCTTTGAATTTTCAAATTTTGTAGAGTACAGGTTTTCAAAGTATGACTTGAAACTTGTCTGGATTTCCTCTGTGTCCATTGTTATGTCCCTCTTTTCATTTCTGATTTTGATAATTTGCATGATCTCTCTCTGCTTTTTCATTAGTTTGGATAAAGGTTTGTCTATCTTGTTGATTTTCTCAAAAAACCAACTCTTTGTTGCATTGATTTTTTGTATTGTTTTTCTGGTTTCTATTTTATTCATTTCAGCCCTCAAATTGATTATTTCCTGGCATCTACTCTTCCGGGGTGAGTTTGCTTCTTTTTGTTCTAAGGCTTTCAGTTGCGCTGTTAATTCTCTAATGTGTCTATCCTCTGTTTTCTTCATATGGGTACTCAGTGCAATGAACTTCCCTCGTAACACTGCTTTCAAGGTGTCCCATATGTTCAGATATGTCATATCCTCATTCTCATTGAATTTTAGGAAGTCTTTAATTTCTTTCTTTGTTTCTTCTTTGACCCAGGTGTGGTACAATTACACATTGTTCAGTTTCCATGAGTTTGAAGGGTCTGCGATTTGTGTTGTTGTTGAATTCCAATTTTAAAGCATGGTGGTCTGATAAGATACAGGGACTATTCCAATTCTTTTGTATCTGTTGAGGTTTGTTATGCCACCTAGTATGTGGTCCATTTTAGAGAAGGTTCCATGTGGAGCAGAGAAGAAGGTATATTCTTTTGTGTTTGGATGGAATGTTCTATAGATGTCTGTTAAACCCAGTTGAGACACAACTTCTGTTAGTTCTTTTGTTTCTTTGTTGAGTTTCTAATTGGTGGTCCTGTCTAGTGGTGAGAGTGGTATGTTGAATTCTCCCACTATAAGTGCGTGAGGTTTTATGTGAGCTTTGAGTTTTAGTGGCGTTTCTTTTACGAATGTAGGTACCTTTGTATTTGGGGCATAGGTGTTCAGAATCGAGACTTTTTGTTGATGGATTTCTCCTGCGATGAATATGAAATGACCATCTTTATCTCTTTTGATTAATTTTGGTTTGAAGACTAACTTGTTAGATATTAGGATAGCCACACCTGCTTGCTTCTTGGGTCCATTTGATTGGAAGATCTTTTCCCAGCCCTTTACCCTGAGGTAATGTCTATCTTTGTAGCTTAGGTGTGTTTCTTGTGTGCAGCAGAAGGATGAATTCTGTCTTCGTATCCATTCTGTTAGCCTGTGTCTTTTTATAGGCGAGTTTAGACCATTAATGTTGAGGGAGAGTAAGGACCATTGATTGTTAATATTTGTTTGTTTTAGATTTGCTTTTGGCAGTGTATTGTGAATTTATTTGTCCTTCTTTACCCTGGTGAAGTGGGATTATCTGTTGCCTATGTTTTTGTGAGCATAGTTAACTTTGTTTCTCTTTGTTTCTTAAGGACCCTATTTACTACCTGCTGACACACTGACAGGAGGGGCAGTGTGAATTCTTGGTATCCAGCTATCTTAGGGCCTTGTGAGGGAAAGCTGCTGGTGGTTAGCAAATTCCAGGGAACTGATTGTGGTCTGGGTTAGCTTTTCAGGTCAGACTGTCCTTCACTTCAAGTGGGGGGTTTCCTTAATATTACTTTTTGTGTTTTAATGGAAACCACAGGAAGTTGGAAGGTCTTAGGCTTTGCTATTACTGGAAAGAAACCAGAGTATCTGTGGCACTGAGGTATCAAGGAGATGTAGCAGTCAGTGTATCTAGGCTTGCACTTCATAAGCTGTCTCAGCAAAGAAGCAGATAATGAGTATTTTAGGCTGGTGGGGACCCAGTGTCTGTTGCACCTACTGAGTTCTGCCATCATGGGGTGAAGAAAGCCATGGTAAAGTATGAATGAATGGGCGTGACTGTATCCTACAGAATTTCAGCCCCAGGGAGTGGAAGGGATGCAGGAAAGTGGGTTAGTGCAGTGTAGAGTTGGCTGTGGACTTTTTGGCTCACCAGTAGAGCTGGGAAGATTGATGAATGGAGACCGACTAGGACATATATATTTAATACCTATAGAAATCATCGTTGAAAGATCTGGTGGCATGAGACCTGACATGGAAATCTGCCTAGGGAAGCTGAACAGTTGCATGGAGTTACTGGAGTTCACGTCTTACAGGCGTTGCATGTCCTTGCATGGGCAGGATTGTCCCCCTCCGTCATCAGTGGTAAATGGGGGCTTCAGTACTAAATGTTGGTTACAGGGAAGTGGGAAGGGCAATAGTTCTGCACACCCAAGTATGGTGCACATGTAGCATTTGTGTTGTCTATAAGAATAAAAAATATGCTTGTATTATTTCAGTTCTCCCAAGTTGCTGGCCATAGGAGATCAATATACTGTCATTCTTGCTCATACCGTTAGCTTCTTAAGGTCAGGCATTATGTTTGTGTTGCCCAGGAAAGTGCCTAGTGCATGGTAGAACTCCATAGCTTTCTTAAACAAATGATTGAGTACATGAACAACTGGTGAACTGCACAGCAGCATGGGAAGAAATGTCTGAGCTCATACTTAAGTAGACTAATAGACTGATAGAGTGCCTCTTTTTGCAGGTTATGGAAGCTAGCCTAAGCTTACGTGACAGTATCACAGGGACAGAAATGTGACTGGACTACAGAGGGTCAGGGGGTACTGCTCTATCTCTAAACCTTTGTGCACACACACACACACACACACACACACACACACACACACACACACACCCCTACTATATCCTTCTTTCTTACAGTTTAAAGTTTCATTTTGTTTTGCTTTGTGCTTGCTTGTTCATTCTGCCTCGTAATTTCACCATTGGGGTGGTCTAAAGAGTTAAAAAAAGAAAGAAAGAAACAAACAAAAAACTGACTTCTTTTTCTCCATATCAAGTTTTAAATTCTTATGGAAGAATTTCTCAACCAGAGTCAAGTGTTCATTCTCCCATTCAGAGGCAAGACAGTGGGCATAGTTGCACGGATACATGTACTTTAATAGATCTCAAAGCAGAGGGACAGAGGAAATAAAAAACCCACACTACCAGGCTACCCCAAACTTGTCCTCTATTTGTAGTATCTGGCCCATTGTCCCTGGAACCATCTTCTTCATGGACTGTCAGTCTTCACAATGGCTTGTCAGTGAATAGAGTAGACCTTGCTTCTCAGTGTGTACTCCAGTCTCATAATACCTGACATGCTGTATGCCCTGTGATTTAGTGCAAACCCCAGGCATGTGGCTAATTCTTGGGGGCTCTTCCTGGAATGCAATAGGAGCCAGAGAAGGTACTGGAGGCCAGCTAGTCCCAAAATAAAAAAGAAATTTCTCATGCATAGCAGTTCGTTCATGTTTATGGGTCAACATGAGTGCAAGACACATCAGAGTCCAGGCATGCTGGAAACACCCCCGAGTGGACAAATGAATCTCCAGTAGCCTCTAGGAGACACTAGGATAATGTCAGTGACTATCAGCACATGCTGGGGACTGAGCTATTGGAGATATGGTCATACCATAGGGAAATGCCATATTAAAAAAAAAGAATAACCTAGAAGCACTGACTCTGGTGAAGAGACATTAGATGGCAGTAGATAAATGCCATCAGGAAATTACTTACATGGAAAAAAAGCTTCAACTGGTCTAGGAGAACCAGAAATGTCAGAAAGTAAGAAGACTCTAATTCAGTGGACTCCTCTGACTGGCTCTCCTCATTGTGAGTTCACTAGAAAGCACAGGTTAGAAATCCAGGTCCTGGGTTTCTGGTTGGTGCTGCTATTGACCCACCTCCCTAAGTAACAATAGGCAAATCAAGACAAGCTGTGGTTAAAGAGAGAGACCCAGAAGGATGTACAAGAATGAAGAGGAAGCTGACCAAACACACCCAAATTATGAGAACTTGGTGATGAAGGAATTGACAGTGGAATTAGAGGGACATCTGGTCAGTACTTGAAAGCAGACAGCCCAGTTAAACAAGGACTTCTAGGTGCAAAGAGAAAACCTTGGAATTTAAAGGAGACATTTCTTTGACAGAACTTATTACAAGAAAGATACCGTGGGAAGTGTTCTAATAGCTGCTTCTTCACCATCCCTCGTGGGGATGGGAGTGTTGAAGTAGTGCTGATTCAACTCACAGCGCATTCAATGCTGCTGACTCGGAGAAGAACCTTTGGACACAGAGTGATGACATATCCTGTTTTATAGTGTGTTTTGTTGTCATTTCCTGTGAATGTGTTCAGACATGGTGGGTTGGTTTCTCTTAGTTGGTTCTGTGTGGGCTAAAGCAATGGGAAGGAGACAGTGATGCATTTGTCCATCCAGCCTGTTCAGTATATCTTACTTTGTCTTTATTTTGCTAGACGAGTTCAACTTTTTTTTTTTTAATAACAAGTTTTTATCTTGTTGGAATATGCCTCTTAGTTGTCTTTATTTGCTTGCTAAGTTCTGGAATTTTATTTAATTCTCTTAAACGTTAGTTATGTCTTATGAAACACATTTTTGCCTGCAGTTGATAGCAGTTTGTGTTGAACCCTGATGCCTTGCTACATAGCCACACCAACCTGTTCTTGTTCCCTAATTATTGCTGGAAAAAGGATTAGAAATGAGATTGTATGTTGTTAAGAGTATAAGAGAAACATTTTTACAGAATGACATCTCCCATCAGTATGTAGGGAGATATTTTTTTTGAGACAGGCTCTTGTATAGCCCAGACTATTCTTGAAGCCATGATCCTTCTTCCTCAGCTTCCTAAATTCTGGAATTATAGGTGTGAACCTCTATACCAACCTCAGGATGTGTTAATTCCAATTGGCTCTTTATCTATTTCAAGTCTGGGTCTGACCTGTCCAGCTTATCGATTAGCTCAGTTTGACGGGAAATCTATCCTTCAATGGCAATGGCCAGTTCCATCAGGCTTAAGGATTTATTCCTGTTTAAATTGGGATAAACTGAAACATCCGTCCACTGAAGACTGCCTGACCTTCTCTGGAAAGGTTACCAAGATTCCACATCCAGGAAGAGATTTTTAAAAAGTTGCCTAATATTATCTTAAAATCCATGGAGTGCTTCAATGCTTCCCAATTTTGATGCTCTTACTTCTGATTTTTGATGCATGGGGAGGTGTGTGGTGATATGGACAAAGTGGAAATCAGTAGTGAGGACCTTGATTTCTTTGCAATGTTGTCTGTGACGATTGCAGGTTGCTTGTATACTGGTTTTTATGCTGGTGTGCCAACTGCCACATTTTTAGCAAACCTGCATTTAAATCTATCTTTAAGCAATACAACAAAACACAGGAGAATAGCATTGTAGATTTACTGAGAATTTCGAGAAAGGGCTCAGTCCTTTGCCTTGTTTTTCCTGGGAACTCTGTTTCTGCGTCTCTCAGCTGCAGAGGGCAATGCGTATAAAAGAAACAATTCCATCCCCTCAATGAGTTTATTGAGGTTATTTTCAGGATCATGGGTGAGAATTTACTTGTAGGAACAACTGCATCACCTAATTGTTGTTGAAAGCTCACAGAAGCTCACAGTTCCCTGTTCAACATGCAGGCAGCTGCCTCACTGGGGTTCCGTCTGTCCCAACACTTGCTTCATTGCTTTCAATCCCAGGGTGTGGCCTTGTGAGTCTTGTACATTTCATGGGCTTCTTGAGTCTTGGTGTTGTCTTGTGCATTTGATAAGATTCTTTTCTTCTTCCAAGGGGGAACACTGCACTTTGGAGGAAACGGCTACACAACAGATCCCTGCCACCATAAGAAAACAAACAAATGAGGGACTAACAGTTGTCTCCCATAAAAACTGTGGGTTGTAGTAGCTATTCCGTATTCTGGTGCTCTAGTACTATTGAATACAGTCAGTTGCTTACTGTTCACACAGAGTAAGTTTTACCACTAGTAAACAGCGAAGTTCCCTTGACAACTACAGCAAGTTTACAGGAATATTTCACAGGGTTATTATTTCATTGCTCCTTTCTCTACACATACTCTTTCTGTTCCTGAAGACAAAGATGGACACATTTAATGGGGATGTAGAGACATTTTAAAGCCTAATCCCTATGCAGTCCAGAATGAGTGATAGAAAGTTGGGTATCTCTTGGACAAGGGCTCTTGGAATCATCCAGATTCTCTTCCTGGATGTGGAATCTTGGTAACCTTTCCAGAGAAGGTCAGGCAGTCTTCAGTGGACGGATGTTTCAGTTTATCCCAATTTAAACAGGAATAAATCCTTAAGCCTGATGGAACTGGCCATTGCCATTGAAGGATAGATTTCCCGTCAAACTGAGCTAATCGATAAGCTGGACAGGTCAGACCCAGACTTGAAATAGATAAAGAGCCAATTGGAATTAACACATCCTGAGGTTGGTATAGAGGTTCACACCTATAATTCTAGAATTTAGGAAGCTGAGGAAGAAGGATCATGGCTTCAAGAATAGTCTGGGCTATACAAGAGCCTGTCTCAAAATCAGACAAAGGAAGAAAATCAATAAGCATATTTTTTGCCACTAATATGCACTGCTCAGCTCATTGCCTTCCCAGACAGACTTCCTTGTCTGTTCTGGGAGATTTCCCCTGATACAGCACCAGGGAACCAGCTCCTCTCCAAGCCCACAACAGGACAGGAGCTGTGGATATGTGTCTAGTTGCTACATTTCTTCTTATAGACTCTGACAGCAAAGGCTGCATGCAAGAAGATGACAAGGAAAGTTGCCACGGGGCCCTGTCCTGACTCATATCCAGAGACACAGGCAGTGGGGTCTGAGGAGAACATAGTGGGAACTGTCACTGATGTTGTCCCCAGCACTCTGAAAGGAGCCCTTGTACCTTCCTTGATCTTTTATCTTCTCCTCCATTCATTCCTGAGTCCTGTTCCCTTTACACTTTGTTTAAAATTACAGACCTGAAGCTCAATGAAGTTCATTATTTTCATTCCTATATTTAACGTTCTTAATTATTTTGGCACATGATAATTGTGTGTACTAACTGCTTTGTGTGTGCATGTGTTTGTATAGGTTTGTGTGCATGTGTGTGAGGGCCAGAAGTCAACTTTAGTCCACTTTGCTTTCTGAGACTGGACCTTTTATTTGATTTAGAGCAGTTGTTCTCAACCTTCCTAATGCTACAATCCTTTAATACAATTCCTCATGTTGTGGTGACCTACAAACGTAAAATTATTTTTGTTGCTACTTCATAACTGTAACGTTGCTGTTATGAATAAAAACATAAATATCTGATATGTAGGATATCTAATATTTGACCCTTATGAAAAGGTCATTTGACCCCCAAAAGGGCTTGTGACCCACAGATTGGGTACTAGAGATTATTGATTAGGCTAGGCTGGGCAGCCAGTGAGACCCAGAGATTCCCCTGATTCCATTTGCCAATGTTCAGATTACAAGCATGTACCAGGTTTTTATGTAGGTTCTGGCTGTCAATCTCAGACTCTACTGCTTTGCAGTGAATACCAGTTGATATATCTCTCCAGTCCTGACTGTACATATTTATGGAATGTTGTGTGATGCTTTAGTACATATGTACAATGAGCAACGAACAGATGCAGGTGGTAGAATGATTGAAGAAACGATTAACACCTCAAGGGAAAGGAGAGAAAGCAGATGCATTTTGATGGACCAGGGGACATACACTCAGGTATGGGGGGGACACATCCACAGGATATTGGAGTCATATCACACTGGGAGGAAACTTGGATAAGAGGCAGACAGGCAAATCTAGGTGTCAAGAATCCCCTTCCCAGATTGGGAGTCAGAGGATCCCAGACCCTTGGAGGATCTGGGAGAAGCACCAGTGACAAAGAGATCAATAGGAAGAATATATCTCCCTCTCTCACCATCCACCATAAGAAGCCAGAAGATACTGCTGAGTGCCATAAATCATTCTAGGTCAGCTTCCAGCAGCTCCCACATCTCAAATCAGGGCTGTATACCAAAGTCTTTCTTGTCAAGCACATGGCAGGCCAGCCTACCCACCCTGTTCTACAAGGTTAGTATTTCCAGCACTCTGTGTCTTCTCTGCCCCAGGATCTTGGTGGAAGGCAGCTGCATGAGTGACAACCTTTGGAGCAGCAAAGTTTGAGGTATGGTAAACAAGCACCTGGGTTTTTTATGCATGAAGCCTCTTTAGCCCCAGGACTCTGAGGGTAGCTTTGCCAAACGGGAGTGGCATCCAAGTCTCCGCAAAGGGGAGCTTCTTCTCCATGGGTTGTGTGATCTGACCCGCCTCCCAAGTGCGTTTTCTCGAATCTGAAAACAAGAAGAGTCCCCGCCTACTGTGAGTTTTGTAAATTTAAGTTGAAATGATGTATTAAAGCGCAAGCATGCACACACTCAACAAAGAATAACTATTAAACGACACACACTCAAATAATTCATTCTACGTTTGCATTAGTAACTCTTTCAAAGGTCTCTTCAGAGTGAAGATCGGCCTCAAACTGTCTTTCCGGCTCAGTCGAAGCCTGTAGCAGATGGAAACTTCTCTCAGCCGAGTGCTGTTCTCCTCAACACCTGCACCAATTAGTCTCAGCCTTCAGTGTATCACACTCTAGAGTTTATTCTAATTACCACCCTTCCCTGCCTTTCCCTCATCTCCGACCCCCACCACACATGCGCACATCAGCTGCTTAAGAACACGGAGAGGAAAAGTCTTTCCACCCACAGGAAGACTATTTCCCCTGTTCTGCTCTGATGACAAGCTTGCATGGAGAGGTACCATGTTTAAGTCTATTTGATTCACGTGGTGCACTTGCTGTCTCGGTAGGACCCAGCTCAAAGGGACCTCTGCATGATTTATCGTAAGGGTTGCCCACACTTCTGTATTCCACTGAGAAAGCACCTGTCTTGTCAGAGCTCAGCAGCATCCCTGCATTAACTTTCTCCCCACAGATGTATCCTTAATAATTGTCATTTGTAACTGGTTAAGACTTGGGAATGAGAAGAAAGCAGCGTTTAAATAAACTAGCGAGCTAAGATATGACTTTGCCCATCACACAACATCATCAGCAAATGTGATTGTGGCCAATTCCATGTTGTATGGATGCCTGGAGGGTTCCCTTTGCAGAGTTCACTTGTGCAGAGGCTGTACAAACACCCCTTTCTGTGTTTTTCTTCATCTTTATCCGCTTCAGTACCAGGTCATTTGTCCTTTGAGATGCAGGCACAGGTAGACACCACTCATTTTAAAGCACTTCTGATTTTTTTCCTAGGATGCTGCAGAAACTGCATTAACTACTCAGAAACAAGGATATAGTCATTGGTGGAATGTATGGCTCTGTGTGTCAATAGCTGTAATGTGGGGGATTTTGGATCACAAACCACACCTCTAGTAGTAGTCTGAAACATATTACTGTTGACTTAATAAGAACCTGAAGATTTTAGATGGTTCTATGGTTCAATGATATCATTTGGCATGGTTATATGGTTCAATGATATATTTGGCTATCCTTTTCCTTCCTTCCTTCTTTCCTTCCTTCCTTCCTTCCTTCCTCCCTTCCTCCCTCTCCATTTCTCTCTCCTTCCTCCCTTCCTTCCTTTATATTTATCCCCTGAGACAGGGTTTCTCTGTGTAGCATTGACTATCCTAGAACTCTCTCTGTAGACCAGGCTGGCTTCAAACTCAGAGGTCTGCCTGCCTCTGCCTCCCTAGTGCTGGGATTAAAGGTGTGCACCACCTCACATCCTGGTGTGTAGCATCTCATAGTTGCAGGATGGCTGCCTCTGCTGTGGACATCACATGTTCATCCTAGTGTTCCCAGAAAGAAGGAAGGAAGAGGCTGAGGACAATGAGAGACCACCTCACCCCTAACTTCTCAGGGCCGTGGTTTAACATAGCAGTTTTATTCTGATTGACAGAATGGTTGTTCTCCAGTTTTCCTCCTGGGTAGTTTATGGATGTTCATTGTCAATACTGATAGATAAAGGATCCCGTTGCATATGACCTGATCCAGGCCTTCTGTTTTTTCCTCACCCAAGGCCGTGAATGGTATCTACATTTGCCTTTAGTTTGCATTTCCCTTTTTCTTGGTGAGGTTAAGTATCTCTTCACATGATACACCTCCTTCCATAAATGCTCTCAATCCTGCTGCTCTATCTGACTAATCTATCTTTTTCTTGTTAAATTAGAAAAATAATTCTGCATTTGTTCCTATCTGTTACAGGAGGAAGCTTCTCTGATGATGTCATTAGGAGTCACTTTGTTGCAATGTTCTTTTAGTAAAATGGTAGTATTTAGTTTTACCCTAGGTCTCTGGGCTGGCTAGTCTCATGCTCTTGGTCATTCACAAAGTGTCAAGTATGGTGTCTCAGTTAGGGATTTTATCACTGTGAAGGGACCCCAGGACCACAGCAACTCTTACAGAGGAAAACATTTAATTGGGGTTGGTTTGCAGATTTAGAGGTTTAGTCCATTATTGTCATGAGAGGAAGCGCAGTGGCATGCAGGCAGACATGGTGCTAGAGACAGAGACCAGAGCTCTTCATCTGGATCAGTACGCAGCAGAGAGGGGAAGAGACACTGGGCCTGGCTTGAGTACTTGAAATCTCAAAGCCCACCCCCAGCGACACACTTTCTCCAACAAGGAAGGCCACATCTACTCTAACAAAGCCACACCTCCTTTCCCTGGTGATGAAGCATTAGAATCTATGAGCCTGTAGGGGCGATTCCTGTTTAAATTACTGCATATGCATTCTATTTTGTGAAGTGGGCCTTACGTCAGATCAGATATTGGTTGGTTATTCCCATAGGCATTTTGCCACTGTTGCAATAGCATGTCTTGTAGGCAGGACACCATTGTAGATAAAAGGGCCTGTATCTGGGTTGGTGCTTATGCTTCTCTTTTGATAGTGTGCAGAGTACCTTCCTGTACCAAAGACACTAGAACTCAGGGGTGAAGACTATATATAGCTTGACTTCTTCTGCAGTGTGTTGTGTACGTGTTGTCTTCAGAAACAGGGCCTTGCCATACTGTCACACAACATTATACAGGAAATGAGAGACCTTGGACCACTCAGCCTTAGATGGGATGTCTCAGGCCTTAGGGAGCCCTGTAGAAGAGGAGGCAGAAAGAGTGTAGGAGCCACAGGGGATGGAAGACACCAAGGAGAAAAGGCCCCCTGGATCAACAGGCTTGATGCACGAAGTATTAACTCACAGTGACAGGGACATCACACACAGGGCCTGTATGAATCTGCACTAGATGGGGTCGTAGGGTTGAAAGAAGCAGTGATCTGGTGGGTCCAGATCAGGGGAGAAGGGGGAAGAAGCAGGGAGGAGTAGAGGGAGGGGACTATATTAGTGATAATATAATTATTAATAAGCATATATTGTATGAGGAAAAATGTACTTGGGAGGCAGGGGCAGGGGGATCTTTGTGAGTTCAAGACCAGCCTGGTCTACAGAGCAAGTGCCAGGACAGGCTATGCAGAGAAACCTTGTCTCGAAAAACCAAAAACCAAAGCCAAAAACAAAAACAAAACAAAACAAAACAGAACAACAACAACAACAACAACAAAAATCAAAAAACAAAACAAAACAAAACAAAAAACAAAAAAAGAAAGAAAAAAAGAAAAGAAAAATCTTTCTGTATTCTGAATTTTAATTCTTTATGCCTTTCTGTGACTTATCTTTTAGCTAGCTTTCTTCTTTCTTCCCTCCTTCCTTCCTTCCTCCTTCTTCCCATTCTCCCTCCCTCCCTCCCCCCTCCATCCCTCCCTTTCTCCCTCCCTCCCTTTCTCCACCCTTCTTTCTTTCTTTCTGATTTTTAAGACAGGGTTTCTCTGTATTGCTTTGAAGCCTGTCTTGGAACTCTATCTGTAGACCAGTCTGGCCTCAAACTCGCAGATCCTCCTGCCTCTGCCTCCCGAGTGCTAGGATTAAAGGCGTGCACCACCAATACCTGGCTTCCTGTATTTTTCTTAAAGTTATCTTTTGGCAAATATTTTTTGGTGTGTTTTAACATGTACCAACATTGTGTTATAGTTTGTAAGTTTGGTAAGTCGTAAAACTAGTAAAGTCCTACTTATGTTGTTTCTTTAGTACATAAAGATTTTCTGTTTTCCTGCATTTTCATATTTTCACATTTAGGCCTGTCTGCAATGAAGTCTTTAATCCATATGATATTAAGGCTATCATTTCCTTTTCCTCTGTGTTAATAGTTAGTTGTCAAAAATAAAACATTTACCGAGGCACGCAAGACATGCCATCAATCTGTGGCTTTTTAATTATATATATTTTTTCTCAAAAACTTTACATGTGCATGCAATGAAATGCCCTATCCACCTTCCATTTCCCTTCCCCAGCTTTTCCAGTATCTTCCCAATATGTCTACCTTTCACCTTCATGTCTACTAATCGATTGTGATAAGCCCCCAAGTCTGATCAGTGCTGCCTATATATGCATGGCTGTGATTATACCCTCACAGGAAGAGTGGTTCTCCCTTCCTCAGCATCTGCAAACTGCCAATAGATGGTTAGTAAGGGGTTGAACCTGGAGAGCTCCTCCCACAGCCACGTCCATTTTGCCTGGCTTGACCTTTGTGGGAGTTTATAATATGTGTGGAGTCCTCTGAGTTCTTTGTCTTTAACCAGAGACCTGCTTTCCTGAACCAGGACTAATAGCTTCACAATAGGTCTTGATAGCTTGTAGGAAAAGTCCTTGCCTGTCTTTCTGCTTCAGGTTGCCATGCCCAATTTAGCAAGTAGTAAATTGCGTGGGGATCCCTCTTCCATACAGTTTCTTCTGACAAGTGTGCATGATGCTGGCTATTTGCTGTCAGCCTCCCAGTGGCATCTGTTGTCTTAGCAAAGGATGGACATTTCATACTTCTTCAAGACTGAAGATTCATTTCCCATTTGAATCCCCATATGAAAACAGATACTCCATTTGCTGGCATATGCTGGTATAATCCCAACAGGACAGTTAGCTATGGCCCAGCCACATCACTAACACAGGAGGTGAACGAGAGAGGCTGTCTGCTTAATGTTGGCTGCTCATCACCAAAGGCGAGGAAAGCTACCATGTGTGGGGGCCTCAGGGACTTCCGAGTGTGAGACACGTAAAAGAAAGGGGCCTGGCTGAAATGGAAGGGTTTCACTTCTTTCCTTCTTTAGGGACCACCCCAAGCCCTGCCTGAACCCTGTCCACTCCATTACTGCTTTCTTTTACATGATAGGAGAAGGAAAAGATCTTTCTAGCCAGTCCTAGTTAGGCTTCCTTCCTTCCTTTCTTGATATTTTTTTTTAAATTTAAATTTGAAACAAGTTTGTTTTACATGTTAATCCCACTACCCACACTCTCCCCTCCTCCCCTGTCCAACTCCCTATTCCATTCCCTTTCTGCTCCCCAGGGAGGGTGAGACCTTCCATGGGGGAACTTCAAAGTCTGTCATATCATTTGGAGCAGGGCCAAGGCCCTTCTCCATGAATCTAGGCTGAGAGAGTATTCCTCTATGTAGAAAGGGCTCCTGAAGTCTATTCCTATACTAGGGATAAATACTGATCCAGTACCAGAGGCCCATAGACTGCCCAGCCCTCCTAACATCACGTTCAGGGTGTCTGGGTCAGTCCTATGCTGGTTTCCCAGCTATCAGAGTAGGGTCCACGAGCTCTCCCTTGTTAAGGTCAGCTGCTTCTGTGGACTTCTCTAGCCTGGTCTTAGTTGGGGTTTCTATTGATGTGAAAAGACACCATGACCATGGCAATTCCCATAAAGGAAAACATTAAATTGTGGTGGCTCTCTTACAGTTCAGACCTTTTGCCCATTATGGCCATGGTGGGAAGCTAGGCAACATGCAGGCAGACATGCTGTTGGAGGAAGAGCTGAGAGTTCTTACATCTTTACCTTCAGGTAACAGGAAGTAGTCTGATACACTGGGCATCACTTGAGCATATATGAGACCTCAAAAGCCACCTACCTCCACAGTGACATACTTCCTTAACTCCAACAAGCCACAACCAATAGTGCCACTTATGAGCTTATGGGGCAATTGCATTCAAACTACTACACATCCCACCTCTGCTTCCCTGACTTCTGGGCTCTCAGGGTCTAATTTAATGTTCGTCTTTTCTTGACCTGTGTTCCTACCATCAATACCTACTAAGGTATTAGAAATTTCTCATTTCTGTTTGTGTGCTTCTAATTTGTTTGACATATGTTCGTGTTTATAAGCACCCTCAACAATGTTTTAGAGGAAAGTTTTACCTAAATGTGTGTCATATGTCAGAATTAACTAGACATCAGAGAAAGGAAGCCACTTGTTTCCTGTGTTATCTGTGTTATCTGGTGCTGTCTTCTCAGACTCCCGAAACCTGGAAACACGTGCTTCCCTCTCTTTCAAGTTGTAGCCTGAGGAAACTGGAAGGCTGGTAGTTATTTTGACTGAGCAGGAATTAACTATATTCCTCCTTCCCCCAAGTGTGTTTTAAGAAATTACACTGAAGCAATACTTGGCTTCCAGAAACAACTTGATATCTGGAGTGTGTGTGTGAGTGTGTGTGTGTGTGTGTGTGTGTGTGTGTGTGTGTGTGTACATGCATGTGCACAAATGAACACGAGCTCTGTGTGTATAACAACCTTAGTAATTGAGTGTGCATCTGAAACTCTGCAAGAACAGTGACCTTTCACACCAATTCTTTTTTAAATTCCTAAGCCTTTAGTGCACTCTACCTAAGGTAGGAGCTCTAAAAGCTCCTCAGAAAGGGGGGGTGTTGGGGGACTTAACACCAGCTTAAAAGCGCTATTCACTCAGCAGGAGCTACCAATCTATCGTCCTGGAGACCTGTCTGATGAGTGGGGCCAGATGCCCTGTCCAGAGTTCAGAAGAAAGAACTGCAACAAATTATAAGTGGGTTGGCAGAGGTGAGGAGGGCTGCCGGCCGGACTCCATCAAAGAGCTCCGCAGCTGCAGGAAGACCCAGGCAAGCTGAGGTGAGCTGGAACACATTGCCTCCAGCAAAAGCTGAGTGGTACCTCCTCTTCGCTTGGGCGGATGCTGGCACTCTTCACCACTCACAGGTACAGTTATGCAATGTGTTTAATTCAAATAGGCTTTGTAGGGGCAGGGAGGCCCCAGGTACTTGCGTTTCTTTTTCTTAGATTTCCTTTTAACGTGGCAGTAGATAAGCAGAGCATGTAGTGCTCTGCCACTGACCTAGAGCCCCAGCACTAAGCAGTTGCTTTTCCAATCTGTTACTGATGAAGTGGATGCTGCGGGGAAAGCGAGTCATGCTTCGAGAAGTGCAGACTCAATCTACTGTGGTTCACATGGCTGCATCTCCAATACTGGTTCAGGTACGGGGATGGAGAAACACACATGACCTGATCTGTCCCTCAAGGAGCCTAAATCTTACCCTGCCTCTGCAGGGCCAGTGGGAAGCTGTGCTTTGGAGAAAAGGCTGTGGAAATGAAACATACAGGCAAAGGCTCCTCCCGGGAATTTTGATATTAGTCTACTTGTGATGGGATCCAGGAAGCTCTAGTTTCTACAAGTTCTCTGGGCACCCTTTATGTTCGTGAGAATTTAGGACGGGCGTTATTAAGGTGTGCTCTCTCCCAAAGCCCGGCACTTCTACTTTGAGCAACATTTCAGAGTAATCCACCAATATTCTCACCTCTATTTTCTGTTGTCTGACTTCTTTCTAAACTAAGCTGGCTTCTTCTTGTATAACCTTGTGAGTAAAGAACCCCAGAGTCACAATTAGAAAACAAAATTTAAAAAGCATGACACTAAGGGTAGGCAAAATTTTCGACAGCCTGGGTGGCTCCATGAAGCTGCAGGACAGGCTTATCTGAGGATAATGTGGGGGACTACACAGTGGTCATAAGACTTTAATAGCTCTCCTACAAAGATAACGGAGTCCACTTATCCACCTTCTGAATCTGAATTGTTCACATGGCCTGCTTTATTGACAGAACGCGGGCAGAAGGACAAGTTCCATTCCTGGGTCTCAACAGGTCTGACAGCATCTCTGCTTGCTGTGATAAAAACTCTGCTGTCGCCCTGGAAACAAGCCAGGCCAGTGGAAGCCCCCGGTCAAAAGCCAGCCGTTGCCATGATGCCACTGTCTACAAATGCTTGAGGAAAGTGTACTGGACCAGCATCAAACTACCTGCACACTTATGAACCAAATGGGTGACTGCTACCTTAAGTCACCGAGATTTCTAAAGTTACGCCCTGTAGGAAGAAAGCCAGAGAATGTCAGGGCAACCCAGAAAACAGTTTCCTTCACAGAAAACAGTTCCCATCACAGGAGCGGAGCATTTTGCTTGAGGCCAACTGCTGGGTAATGGGACCGCATTCTGGCTTCTCCAGCCTCAATTCCCACCAGAATTCAGAGTCTAGTTTTTAGAGCAGTATGTAAGAACATTTGGAGCCTTCTAACACACCAGTGTGGTTCATGCTTTTTTGCCTGGGTCAGATTAAGGGCGGCTGGGAAATAACAGCCGCTTTACCAACTATCTTTAGCATCAATGAAGGAAAAGGCGACCTGTCTCCCGCACACACAAACATCCAAGGAGTGTCTGTGAACATCTGGTAAATAACTGGCCCATAAGAATACATTGTGCAGTGAGCTCCACACTGGGGCATCCCCATAGATCTGAAATATTAAAATCCCTCCTCATCCTAGTGAATTTATCCTGCACATAGCAGCATCTGCCTTAATTTTAGTTTTGAAAATCAGTGAGAATGCAAATACCTCCAGACCTGAGCTATGGAAAACCATTTAATTCTGTGAAAAAAAAAAAAAAAAAACCAACCAAACAAACAAACAAAAAATCGAGAAATATTGCAGTGCTGGTATGCATATTCTTAGGCTCGTTATTTTTTCTTAATGAGCATTGCTTCTCTCTTAAAACACATGGGTTTGAACACATGTGGTTCACTAAGGTTTACCACTCTCTGACCTGGTGATTAGGAGATGGGGACCAACTTACATCACTGTCAGGGAAGCAGAGGGGGAAAAATGCAAAATAAATGGTAAGATGTTGCAACGGTAGCAAGCAGGAAAATCTGCAGTGGTTAGGAAACCCGGTCACTGTTGCAGTCCCTGGGGTCTCCAGGTGCTGGGAGCCATGGAGAGAGGGGCACGGGAGCCACGTGACTGATTATTCAAATGCACCTCTGATTAACTAGGATTATATTGATGCAAATAATCCTGCAGGAGGCTGCGAGAGCTAATGCATTTTGGAACTGTGGTTTTTCCATTGATAGCGCAAAATGGTGTAGAGGAAAGGCATTTTTATGATATTAATAATGGAATTACAGAATCAGGTCACTTAAAGGAACAGCGCTGACTCAGCGAAAGCGGAGCAGAGTTGAATGTGGAGATTAATACTGGCAAAACGAAATACAAGTCCTCTGCAGCCATCTCTTTGCCTAAAACACACGTCCTCGTCCTATTTTCTTTGAAAAGGAAGAAAAAAAAAAAAAAAAGTGACTGTCTCAGCGCAATTTTCAGAAGAATTTAAAGAAAAGGAGCTGTCCGAGGTGCTGCCCCTCCAGCACCCAGTTAAAATATTTCTCCCTCTTCGCCCCCGCCTTACTGATTAAATATTGGATTTATCTCCCTTGCCCATGCTCTGCTTTCATGTCTTAGAACAATACCTGTAAACACTTTCCAAATGAGTGATTAAAATTGCAAATGAAGATCAATAAACCCCCCTGAAGGAATGGATGTATTAAAGCTGGGGCTGAGATGAAGCTGCAGAAACTTCTCAATGCTTTTGGAGGAGCACAGGGGCCAGCACATGGGAGCCTTGCTCGGTAGGGGCCAGTGGGGACAGGTGGTTACAGCCAAGGAGGAGACTCTGCTGAAGGAACAAAGAGGTACTCTCTATGATGGGCACACCAAGGCATTTATACAAGTGACAGAAGACTACTCACCTTATTAAACACATCTAGAAACAGAATGGCATGTGGATGTGTCAAGCTGAAGGGGTAGGGGAGAACATTTGAGTGCAGTATGTGAAGAAACTAAGCATTTATCCTTTCTTCTTTCGTTTTTCTTCCTTCCATCCTTCCCTTCCTTCCATTCCCTCCCTTCCTTTCCCCGTTTTCTTCCTTTCCCTCCCCTCCCCTCTTCTTCCTTCCTTCCACATTTTCTTTCTAAGCTATTGAAATATCTGCCCACCCTTTTGCCCACCCTTCTTAATTCAGTTACATAGGGTGTTGGCGATGACTTAGACAGTGTGGGAGCTGGTCCAGTGAGAAGCCATCCACACCTCAGTTGAGGACAGAGAATTTGAGCCAGAACCAAAAGTGAATATGATCTTCAAGGCCTGCCTCTGCGATACCCCTGCTAGCTGGGTCATAGCTGCATAGTTTACACAATCCCCTTAAAACAGCAGACCCAGTTGGGGGAGCAGTGCTCAGAACACGAACCTGAGGGCAATAGCCCAGATCCAAGCTATAGCAACCAACATAAAATGATGGGGGAACCTTGTCACAGAGCACCATTCTCCTTCCAGCACTTTCCAGGGTGCCTGCTGCTCCTAATCCTTATATGCAAAGTGTCCAGAGGACAATGTCCCACAGCCCCAAGGTGGGGGCTTCACACTTTCACAGAGCTGTGTCCTTGGGATATGACCTTCACTCCCCTCCTCCATCTGATCCCAAGACCCATCCTGCTTCATGTTTCTTCTCCACAGCTTAAGTCCTAATAGAGGGCCTTTCAGCCACTGCCATGTAGAGATGGCCTGTGGCTTCCCATGGTGCCCTGTCTTCTTTGTGATCACCCAGAAAGCTAAGTCTCAGATGGTTCCTGGGGTCTCTGAGTACTAATGGTGGTTATCTTCTCACTATGGAACTTGGCTTTCACTGCTTTCTGGCAGCTTTGAGTTCCTCACAGATCTGAGAAGTCTTTCTTCAATATATCCATCTGCCTTCCACTGCTGTGTTTTAAATGCTGGGTCTCAAGATGGCGGAGCTGATTTGGGTGGCTGTTGATCCTTCAGGAGATGAGGTCTGGCTGATAGAAGCAGCTGCTGTGGTTGGGTCCTTGAAGGTTGTAGCTTGTCCCGGAGACCTGGCTGTTCTCTCTGCTATGACATGGATAGTCTCTCCCTTTTCCTCTTTCCATGGATGGAGATATCCCACTCTGCTTTCCTGCCATGATGAGCGGGGAGCTAGAATCCATTCTCTTTAGTTGTTCTGCAGTTGTTTTGGTCTTAATGATGACACAATGCACACACCACCAAAGGATACAAAACAGAGCACAATTCCTCTCCATCTCTCCTAATTTAGGTCAGCTGTGATGCAGTACACTGTTTATCTTGCCACAAAGCCATTGGCTACCAGCAAGCTATGCAGGGCATGGGATCACCATCCAGATCATCTCTCTGGGCCATATCTGTCCTTTTTATCTCTTTCCTGGTATGCTATCACAGTCAGATATTTAAGGGAGTGAACTGAATGCTCTTTGACTATGGATAGGGCCATGGGGCTGGCATTGTTAGGCTCCCATTCCTCTCCCCAGTCAATAGGCATCTCCCACGTGTCTGCTGTAGGGCAGGCCTTGGCCTTGTGCAAGAGAAGATACGACAGAGGAATGGATATAATGTTAGCAAGTGACCGGAGAAGGTGGCCAGCCAACGCCACAGGCAATCATTGTCTTGTAAGGACCTTTGAATAGAGAGGAGGGATGCTATCTATATCTATCCAGAATGTCTGGTGGACAGAGGGAACAGTTGGTCAACAGCTGGCTCCTGAAGCGATCCCTTCTTGGTGCCTTACAAAGAGAAGTTTTACATTCAGGATATTTTCAATATTTTACAATAACGATGATCTTCTAAGTCTGAGCCTGTAGCGGTGGTTTTGTGTTCGTTTGGACAACTGTAGGGGGCGCTGTATTGACATTTTCCCGGGGTGTGCTCTGGCATAGGGTTGTTTGCAAAAGGGTTCCCTGGCAGCTCTTTAGAGGCAAGCTTAACCACCTTCAGGATAATGGGAACGCCGGGCTCCTTATTTATAGCTACCAGAGCGGAATGCAGTAAGCAAAGGGTGATAAATAGCCCTTTACACTAAATGTTTCACAATAATGAAAAAGCAGCCTCTGTCTTAAAATTGGCCGTTCCTCTCAACGTAATTTTTTCCCCCTCTAGCAAACAAATTGGCTTAGTCAGGGTGGGCAGCCGCGGCTTTCATCAGGCCTGGATAGATGGAATGGTGGCTTGCGCAATGGGGCGTACAGACTTTCCGGCTGCGATCGTCTGTACACATTTATCAGTAAGCAGGCGTGGGCAATGCTGCTGGCGGGAAGCAGCCCTGGAGAAAGTAGTCACCTTTGTAAGTAAGTAATTCCCAGTCCTGGGAGCAGCTGGGCTGCAATGCAGAGAGCAATCCAATCTCCACCCGGCTCCATTTACACTGGGTTTGAGCCTTTAGCAGGGTCCTATTTTCCTGATGGTTAAGGAGGTGGCAGGTCCTCTGGCCACAGGGGCAGGGTCACATATCTTCAGACTTTAGTGCCTTTTGCCTGCCAGGCCTTGAGGACCTCCCGCAGTTGGTCACTGCTCTAAGGACCAATAAGGCTAGACGTGGCATGGGCATCACCTGCAAGTTCTCTCAAGTGGGTTCCATTCTCTTGAGTGAAAATTTTTATTCTTATTACATTTTTGTCTGTTTGGCATTTAAATATGCTCGATATTGATTGCCTGGCAATGGTAGCTGCCTCCCAGGGCCCCAGCTTTTCCCTGCTTAGAAAATTATTAGCTTTAGCTTTATAGAGAAATTGAACAGGAAGCATAGAGTTTGTATTGTATATGTCCTCACCCCCTTTTCCACCGTTATTGACATCTTGCCCTGAAGTGGTATGGTTCTCACAACCAATGAACCAATATTGCTTACTATATTTCATAAGCAATACTATTATTTGTGTGTGTGTGTGTGTGTGTGTGTGTGTGTGTGTGTGTGTGTTGTGCAGGTCATAGCTTTGCCCTAGGTCACGTGGTTATTTTCAATGTTATCTTGTGTGTGTGTGTGTGTGTGTGTGTGTGTGTGTGTGTGTGTGATGAGACTTCTATCAGGGTCCCCTCCATGCTAAGCACACTTTGTACCACTGAGCTGTGCCCAACATCTTGGATCACTATCCATCACTATAACATCTGCCTCACCAGTTGAAGAGTGTTCTCCTGGGAGCATACAGCATGGCAACACCAGCAAGCAGTGCCCCAGCTGGAATCACATGAGAACAAAGCCATTTATTCCTGCAGAGTGAGGCAAACAGTGGTGGTGACAAGGAGGGGGTGCCTAATCCTTGGTTTGTCACCAGGAGCAGAGGCTTTTTGTCCCCAATCACTCAGGTACATGTTCCTGCCCACCAACTTATTTTTTTTTATTAATAATATAATTTAAAATTTTACATGTCGATCCAGTTTCCTTTCCCTCCATCCCTCTCTCCCTCCCTCCTTCCCTTCCTCCCTCCCACTTACTCTCTTTCTCCCTCACATGCACACTGACCACCCTCCCTCCCATCCCCCTACCCCCATTCCACATGTAGGGCTATGCTATCCAGGTGGGGTCATGTAAATCTGTCAAGTCATTTGAAGTAGGGACTAGGATTTCTCTCCTGTCTCTAGATTAAGGGAGTATCCCTCCATGGGGGATATGTCCAAAAGGTCCTTTTGTGCATCAGGAATACATCCTGGTTCTATTGCCTGAGGTCCCTTAGACTGCTCAGTCCTTCTTGCTGAAACCCATATTCAGGGGGTCTGAGTCAGTCCCATGCTGGATTCCCAGCTATCAGTCTGGGGGGCCCATTAGCTCCTCCTTGTTCAGGTCAGCTGTCTTTGTGTGTTTCTGCAATCTGGTCTTGTCCTCTCTCTCTGCATCTGGATTCCAGTTTGACTCAGTGTTTAGTTATGGGTGTTTGCTTCTGTTTCCAACACGTATTAGATGAGGGCTCCATGATGGTGGATAATTTAGTTGATGATCTCACTATCAGGGAAGGGCATTTATGGAAGCCTTTCCACAGTTGCTCAAATTGTAAGTTGGACTCAGTCTTGTAGGTCTTTAGACCTTTCTTTAGGTTCAGTTTTCTCTTCAAGCCAATAATGGCTCCCTCTTTTATGTTCTCTCTCTCTCTCTCTCTCTCTCTCTCTCTCTCTCTCTCTCTCTCTCTCTCTCTCTCTCTCCCTGTCTTCTATTCCTACCCTGACTCAATCTTCCTAGTTGCATGTGCTTTCTTCTCCTCCCCTTCTCTTTCTCCTAGTTCTCTCTCCATTCACTGCCCCCCCACTTCCCATGTGCTCTGGGGGACTTGTCCCTTCCCCCTTTTGTGAGGGACCATATATGAATCTCTTAGAATACACCTTGTATCCTAGTTCCTCTGGTAGTGTGTATTATAGGCTGGTGATCCTTTGCTCTAGGTCTAAAATCCATATATGAGTGAGTACATACCCTGTTCCTCTTTTTGTGACTGGGTTACCTCATTCAGGATGGTTTCTTCACGTTCCACCCACTTGCCTGCAAATTTCAAGATTCCATTATTTTTTTTCTTCAGTGTAGTATTCCAGTGTGTAGATGTGCCACACCTTTTTTATCCATTCTTCAGTTGAGGGGCATCTAGGTTGCTTCCAGGTTGTTGCTATTACAAATAATGCTGCTATGAACATAGTTGAGCACATGTCTTTGTTACATGGATGTGGATCATTTGGGTATATACCTAAGAGGGGAATTGCTGGGTCCTGTAGTAAACTAATTCCCATTTTCCTGAGGAATCACCATACTGATTTCCAAAATGGCTGTACAAGTTTGCACTCCCACCAGCAGTGGAGAAGTGTTCCCCTTTCTCCACATTCTCTCCAGCATAAGTTGTCATTGGTGTTTCTAATTTTAGCCATTCTGGCAGGAGTAAGATGGTATCTCAAGGTTGTTTTGTTTTTAATTTCCCTTCTATCTAAGGATGTTGAGCACTTTCTTAACTGCCTTTCAGCCTTTTTGATTTCTTCTATTGAGACTTCTTTCTTCAATTCTGTACCCCATTTTTAAATAGGGTTACTTGGTGTTTTGTTGACTAGTTTCTTGAGTTCTTTGTATATTTTGGAGGTCAGCCCTTTGCCAGATGTAGGGTTGGTAAAAATCTTTTCCCAGTCTGTGGGCTGCCGTTTGGTCTTGTCCACTGTGTCCTTTGCCTTACAGAAGCTTCTAAGTTTGAGGAGGTCCCATTTATTAATTGTTGATCTCAGTGCCTGTGCTACTGGAGTTATGTTCAAGAAGCAGTCTCCTATACCGATTTGTTTAAGGGTACTTCCTACTTTCTCTTCTAATAGGGTTAGTGTGGCTGGATTTATGTTGAATTCTTTGATCCATTTGGACTTGAGTTTTGTACATGGCGATAGACATGGGTCTATCTGCAGTCTTCTAACACACCATCATCCAATTGTGCCAGCACCATTTGTTGAAGATGCTTTCCTCCCCCCATTGTATTATTTTAGCTGTTTTGTCAAAAATCAGATGTTCATAGGTATGTGGGTTAATAGCAGGATTTTCGATTTGATTCCATTGGTCTACCTGTCTATTTTTGTGCCAATACGAGGCTACTACAGAACTGTAGCTCTGTAATAGAGCTTAAAGTCAGAGATGGTGATGCCTCCTGAAGTTCTTCTTACAGGGTTGTTTGGCTATCCTCCTGCCCATCAACTTTTATGTTGATGTGTGTCTTGGGCTACCCAGAACTGTGGACATTTACTGTGGCAGTTCTCGATGCCAGGGACCGCCACAGCCATGGCCATGACACTCTGGTTGGATACTCAGTGGCCGAGGTTTAGGCCTCTCCTGTGCTGGCCAGAACCACAGTGCTGCAGAGCAGGGTAATTCGTGGTGGCGAGGCCTCTGGTCTGCCGTGGTCAATGGATTTTGGTGATGCCTCGATGGTAGTGCCCAGTGAGCCTGCGCAGTGCTGTTCCTCTGAGTCAACTCTCCCAGCATTTCATGAGCAATGCCCTCTTTTCTTTTGGGCAATTTTTCTCACAATTAATGTGATTTCCTAGATTGCTGTGCCACCACCTAGACTTCCCTATGTCTCCCTTATCTCGTCAGCCCATAGGAAGATCTCTTCCCTTTTCTTTCTCAGAGGATGGGGCTTTTATTCCAAAGAGGGACAAGGCTGGGGGCTCTGAGGGCAGAGATTACCACTGATGCTGTGTGAATCCCCATATAAGAGCATCGAGGCCCTATTGTGGTGTTTGGGGACAAACTAGGACGGAAGTAACTTCTGTGTGGGGGACACAGCAGGCCAGGAAAGACAGCAGCAGGAAGAAGTGACGCTGAGACAGCACGGGAAGAGAGGAAGACATGTAGGCCGAGGGACCTGAGCTGCAACTGATCAGCCACAAGCAAGGCTACTTTTAATACATGCAGACACTGCTTGGATGATTCATAGAATTCTGGGAGAAGAAGCTCGCGGAAGCCCCAATATGGGGCTTAGACTGCACTGGAAGCTCTGGAAGTGTTATCTCTGAAGTCTGCAGAACCTTATATGCCCACTTTACAGATGGGAAAACAGGTTAAGTGATGTTAGGAATAATGACCGAGAACATAATCTTGTAAAGTGCCGAGATTTGAACCAAGACTGAAGCGTTCCTTGACTTCTCCAATTACATGTTGATTGTGTCTTCACTCTTGTGCCTGGAATAACTAATGAAGGTAGAATATTAAGTATTTTTTTTATTTTTCTAATGCATAAATGAGGGTTGGGTATGATGACTCATATCTGCTATCCCAGCACTCAGGATCCCGAAGCAAGAGGGTTGATCTAAGATGGAGTCAGCTTGGTCTACAGAGGGTGGTCTTCCTCTGAAGTAAGGCACTGATGGGGAAACAGGGAGTGGAGGTGCGATCCTGTAATGCCGTTGGGAAAGCTGATGAAGGAAGATTGCGAGTCCACGACCTGGAGGATAATGCGGGTGTACATGGGATTAATCAAGAGTATCCTTCACAGCGTTTGCCTGGCTTACAGAAGTGTTAGAAGAGCAGGGGAAGCAGATGTTGGATGAACTGTCCAGTGTAGATTATGGAGGAACTCACAGTTACATAGCTCACCCACCTCTCTGGGTTTTATTAAAATTATTATAAGGCTTCTGAATTCATAATGTGAGTTATTAAATGGTCAGTATTTATATTCTAGTATAATTCCAGTATAAGCTCCTTTTTTTAAAACATCTTGTTAGAAATGAAGATTTCTCTAAGATGTTAAGTTCCACAGCAGCAGAGGGTGATGTGTTCAACACCATAGTCACAGACCCAGGACCAGAGCTTGAAATGTAGGCCTAGGTTGCTAAATATTTGGTGAAAGAATGAAGAGTCTTGGAAACCACCCTCAACCCCCTGAATTAGTATGATAAGTGGAACTATGAGCCTGCATCCTTAGTAAGAGCTCCAGTATTTGTGCATTGAGAATTTATGAGGTGGGTAGCTTCCAGGTTTGTTTTTGTTTTTGTTTTTGTTTTTGTTTTTTTTTGAGACTGGCTATCAGGTAATCCCAATGGTCCCTAAACTCACCTTGTAGCCGAAGGTGACCTTGAGCTTTGGAACCCTAAAGACCACCGTATGAATGCTGGGCTTGCAGGTCTGCCCAGTTTATGCCTACAGTGCCAGAGATCCGACTCAGGTTCCATCTAAGTGAGCATTTTACCAAGTGAGCTACATTCCCAGCCCTCATCCATTTTTTCTGCTATTACCTTGGACATTGTCTTGGCCACTTCCCACAATCTGATTGACAGCTGGAGGCCATTTCCCTTTCCAAAGGTGGCACAAGGGGAACTGCTGAGAAACCCTCTGTCTTAGGGTTTCTGTTGTGGCAGCAAAACACCATGACCAAAGAGCAAGTTAGGGAGGAAAGGGTTTGTTTGGCTTACACTTCCAGATCATAGCCCATCATTGGAAGAAGTCAGGACAGGGACTCAAGCAGGGCTGGAATCTGGAGGCAGGAGCTGATGCAGAGGCCATCGAGGAGAGCTGCTTACTGGCTTGCTTCCCCTGGATTGCTCAGCCTGCTTTCTTATAAAACCCAGGCATGGGACCACCCACAATGGACTGGGCCTTCCCTCATTGACCACTAACTGAGAAAATGTCTTACAACTGGATCTCATGGAGGCATTTCCTCAACTGAGGCTCCTTCCTCTCTGATGATTCTAGCTTGTGTCAAGTTGACACCCAAAACAGCCAGTACACATTCGTTATTTATTTACTGCATACATTTATTTTGTCCTTGTACAAAGATCCTCCCATTTCTTTCTAAAAACGTCTTCAGCTATGTGTAAATCCAGTTTCCAGCTTCTTTCTTCTCTGCTTCTTAAATACAGAAACATTTCACTAGGGGGCACTTCAAGACTGGATAATAATAAAAAAAAATCCACAGTCACTTGGTGACAATAGATTCCACTTCTGCATTAACTAGGTAAACAGTCCTGCACAAAACAAAATATAAAAAATACATAAGGAATTAAATATGTATTTAGCTGAAACTGTGATTCAATTTCTCTGGCCTGTTTTCTGTGCCTTTTCTCTTGAAGTTGGACATGGGAGGAAAGCAGCATTCTGGGCTTTCTGGAAATTTGGACTTGAAGATTAGAATAATAATGATCACAAGAATTATTGTAATAGTCTCTTCATCTGGCTTAAGATAGACACTGTGCTTACATCAGTGTTTTTATACAATAGGATGAGCCTTTTATGCAGATCTGTATGTGTGTGTGTGTGTGTGTGTGTGTGTGTGTTTAATGTCTTCCTCTCCTCATTCACAGACAATCTTAACAAGGGAGCTTGAAGCTTCCAGTTGGAGAGTCTTTTGGGGGATTTTTACATAGAGAAAATCTATAGGAGATCTGCAGGGACATCTGGTACCTAAGTTGGAGACCTGACCTGTTTACCTGACTGTGTAACCTTGCCCCTCTTCAATTCTCAGCATTCCCATTTGTAAAATGGTTGTATTCAGTGTCTCCAGTCTGACCTGCCCTCTCCCCAGCTGGTTCTATGAGGCTGGATTGTGCACACTGACTTTTCCTTGCATATCTGTAAGATCAGTCATACCAGAGGCAGCTGTGGGGAGCAAGGTAGAGGGAGAGATAGGTGAATATAGTGTGAGTCCTGGTCCTTTATTTTCTGGCTACTGTGGGAGATGTGATGGGTTCAGTAGGCTTTGAAATACCGGTGGCTGTGAATGAGGTTGGAAGCCTACCAGCTGATCAGGAATGAGATGATCCCTGATGTCCCTGGTTCAGTCAATGTCTTCCTGTACAGAGTGAGGATTTGACTAGAGATAGACACAGATGGGGAGGAGACTGTAGGGGGAGGAAGAACAGGTTAGGCTGACATGCCTACAAGGCAAGGAGCACCAGATGCCTAAGACAGGCTCTTGCCCAGCCCTCTCACCCAGCTGACAAGTCAATCTCTGATTTCTAAACTCCCAGACTGGACGACGCACTTCTGTTTGGTGAAGCCACCAGTTTGGGGTATATTGTTATGGCATCTTTATGCAGGAGGGCATTTGACCTCAGCCCCCTTTCCTGGTGGTGAGTGGGTACTTGCGGAAGCTGCTAGAGCACAAGGCTGGCTCCTTAGCTCTATAACGAAGCAGTAGGCATTGTTGGAGTGTGGGAATAGATAAAGACCACCTGATATTACGCGGGTGCTAGAACCCTCTAAAGCTGATCTTCAGTTCCTAGAAATAACTGTCTTGCTGCTGAGAGAATGGAGACTGTGCGAGGTTAGCTATGCCTGAAGGCTACGGATCTAGGAAGCAATAGACATCCAACTGTTGTTCCACTTGTCTCTAAAATCTGGGCTCCTATTGTGAGACCATGTGTCTCACATTTAGTTTACCTGGATAAATTCCCCTCACCATCTCCCTCTGTCCCTCCTTCTTCCCCTCTATCTGTTTGTGCTTTTCCCCACTTTCTCCTTCTCTCCTTCATCTACTTGAGAGACAGAAAGACATAGAGCTGGTTTATTCTAGTCAAGCATCAATAGACTAGGTTCTACGCTGCTCTGCTTCAACTTCCTAGCTGTCTGAAGACTGTTGGCAATGTGGCTGCACAGGAAAGTGGATATCAAAAACCAAACCCACAGAATCAAGAGGTGAAGGAGTGGGGTAACCAGGACGAAGTAGTTTCCACACACGAACATGCTTTGGAGTACGCTTTTTCTGGACTTTACGTTACCCTGCCTTCCTAAAGACAGGCAGACCCAATCCACGTTCTCCTCCACTGGGGCTCCCTTGGCAATGCCCATGAGTCCCCAATGTGTGTCTCTTGGGGCCAGCTGTGAGATCTGAATCCTCACTCTGGGCTTTTTGAGCCTCTGACATCAGGTTTTTGATTGCTTGTTTATTTTCCTTTTTCTTTTTATTCCCGAGCCATCCTTATGTCTTTCAGGGTATTCACTTCCTGGGGCTATCATGGCATCCTGTAACAAACATACACAGACATGAAACAAAGTATGGCCACAGTGACAGTTTCTCTGAAGCCTATGGAAACAAGGTGTGGCCAAAGTGATGTTTCTCTGAAGGCTCAGGGAAGCCTTTCTTGCTCTCCTGGCTTCTCATACTTGTCACATGCCTTTCCTTGTCACAGTTTTTGAGGGGCATGGGAATGGAACTCAAGCTTTTGTGGACTTTCTGGATTCCCAGCCCAATTGGGCCCAGGTTAGTCCCATCTCAGCTTAATTATACGTGCAAATGTAATTTCCAAATAAGGTCACATTAGTAAGTTACAACAGCAGGTTAGCAACAGGTCATTTCAGGGAGTGCATCTGAACTCACAGTAGGCCTGGGTAAGAGCTACAAGGCTTTCATTTGGAGGCTCTTGCCTGGCACAACCTCTCCCTCATAGTGAATCACGTTTCTCCTGGAACTTCAGCAGCTGGGAAGCCCTGTTCTCGCTGGAGCTTGGCTGGCAGCTTCAGGGACCCCGCCAATGGGTCTTAAGCATGTGCAGAAACCAGAATGGGCCTGCTGAAATCCACGGGGCTTGGTGAGAGGATCAGAGAGTCCGTCTCTCGCTGTTGTTTCATCCCCTTCAGAAGTCCTCAGCATGGTGCTGGGGTTAAGAACCCCATTCCTCAGTGCTCAGCCCTGGGCCGTGTACCTGTCCCCTTTCATTTTCCACCTAAGTTCCAGGTAATGATGTGCTAAGGTTTGACTGGCAGATGTGAGGGGTGGTGGAATGTGTCCCAACTGCAGATCGGCTTGGCGGAGGCACAGCCTTCTTCCAGAGTTAGGACCAAAAGAAAACAACATAGCCATGGAGTGTAGCCTACTCCATGACGTGCATATACGGGCTGTGGATACACCCAGGGAAAAGATTGTTGTCATCATGTGAACCTTCTAGAAAACAGCCAGAGCTATAGAGGTGACGTGAAACAGTAATGACACCAGCAACACTGCCACCTTTGTTTTCTTAGGCATTTGTCTTCTCCACGCAATGGTTGTTACTTTGATGTGTTACATTTTGACTGTCCCTTTGAAGCAGATATCCAGTTGTTGCAGGCTAGTTTTTAAATGCCGTCTCCTTCTTACCCTCAGTACAGGGAGGTGGTAGAATGGGAGGGGAGGTACAGCCTTGACTCTCAGCAGAGATCAAGGGAGCAGCCCATTTCCTTTAGGGAAAGCAACTTTCTGCCCTGTCTCCACTGGACAATCCCGCCCAGAACTCCCCCCGCCCACCAGCCTGTTCTCCATCAGGGCACTTAGGAGCCACGCTGAGATGTTAAGTACTGAGGGGTGCTGGACACTTTTGTTGCTGTGCTCTGCAAAGCCGACTGCTTTTTACAAACACATTAAACATTAATATCTACAGAATGGGCAGTTTTATAGTGTACAAGCATGCGTTTCCTGGACATGGATTTATTTATTTTTTATTAATGTAACCTTAGCATGCCACATATTTCTCTCTGAGCTCCAGATCTGAAAGGCCCAGGGTGGACCTGATGAATTCTTTATGATTCCATTTAAGACCAAGGGAACCAATGAACTCACCCCCATTTACATTTCAGTGGCGTCTCATAAGTAATGCATGTGTGCATGTTACTTGCTTCTCCGCTGGCGTTGGGACAGCTTTTAATACCTCATCAGATGGGCAACCTTTTCAGGATTCAGGGAGTAGAGGTGTGTTATTCTCAAACTGCTGTCTTTTCCTTGCCTCAACTACTCGAAACTTCCTCTGTGGCCACAGATAGGAAATTCTGGAGAGCCAGCTCTGCAATGTTCTATGATTTCTCTTCTCAATCCCCTGCTGAACCTTCCTGGTCTCTGAGTGATGCCTTGAGAATGCAGCTGTAGCCAGCTGGCTGGAGCCTGCATTCATGATGCATGTTACTTTGGAGGATTGTAGTTTGTTGTTGTTGTTGTTTTTCCACTCTGACTTTCCTAAGGTGAGTTCCATAGGCCCGTCCTGGTGTGGGTGTCTTCATATCTGTCCCCATGCACAGTGCCATCTTTACATGGTATAGGGCAGATCAGATCACCCTTGCTTATAACCCTCCAGTGCTCCCAATGTTTTGACTTACGACTGAACTGTGGATTCCAGATTTGCCAGCCCTTACTGCTTCCTGTGCCGTATTCAAAGTAAAGTCTCCATATACATGCAGCCACACAGTACTTGTGTTTCAGCTCTCCCTCCCTCCCTCCTTCCCTCCTTCCCTCCCTCCCTCCCTCCCTCCCTCCCTCCTTCCCTCCTTCCCTTCTCTCTCTCTCTCTCTCTCTCTCTCTCTCTCTCTCTCTCTCTCTCTCGCTCTCTTTCTCTTTTAGAATCTTGCACCAACAACTTAACTACCATATTGACATTCTTTCAGCCTGCTACCCCAGCGTAGGTGCCTACTGCAATATAGCAGCAGCTCCAGACCCGAGAATCCAAACTGCAAGGTGAGGTGTCATGTGATCTGTTCCCAGCAGCCCAGAACTATGTCTGTTCACATCAGGTAGGACACCCATGACTGACCAAAAAAACTGTTCCACCTAGTCTTGCTAGTGGCCTGGCGAGTTTATTGGGGTTGCTTCCGGGAGCATGAGTCAATCAAAGGCAGTTGCATCACTGAAAAACCTACCCAGTGTGAGCACGGCTGATGCCTCATGAAAGCTGCACACTTTCTGCTCCCCAAACAACTTACAGACAGCTCACTGCTCAGAATCTCCACTCCTCGAAACTGTCGCAACTGTTACTACATGTGTAGCGTTGGGGTGGTGATGTCATTCTGTAAATATGTTTCTCTTATAGGTTAATGAATAAAGCACTGTTGGTCAATAGGAAAGCAAGATAGGCGGGACTAGGAGACTAGGAGGAGAGGGGAAGTAGTAGGGAGGACTTTCAAGATGGAGGATGGGAAGAGAAGAATGCCTCTCTCCAGTAAGAAAAGACCATGTGGAAACACTTAGATTAATAGAAATGGAATAATATTTAAGACAGAGCTAGCCAATAAGAAACACTAGTAACATGCCAACAGCTTTATATCTAATACAGCATCTTTGTGTGTTATTTGGGGCTGGTGCAGGGCTGTGGGACCAGGCTACTGGAAAAACATACTCTTAACAGGGTGGGGGCTTGTGAATCTTAACTTTCAGGAGCTTCCTGGGCAATCTAAGTTTCCTTGGCATCCCAAGTTGGGGATGCTTCTTTCTAAGTCTTGTGAATTTATCCCCTTCCCCAGAAGGGGATGTTTCAATTCAAAGGTAATATCTATACTGCAGGAGCTGGTTCCAGGGTCCCTTATTCAAGATGCCCCAAGGGGATAGAGGAGCAGAGATGAGCTGTTCCTACTGAGCCTTGCCTTCCTTTATCTTCTGAATGAACAAATGGAGTCATCATTGTTATTAGAAGCTGTTGTTGTTTGGTTAATTTTAATGAAGCAATAAATGACTGGAATATTCTCGACTTTTATTTTATATTATTTGCTAATTTGTTAATTATCTGGCTCCTTCATTAAGTATACATTCCCAAGGAATGGAAGTTTTTCTGTCTTTATGTGCCATTACATTTTAGTACCTGTAGGAGTTTGTGGCACATAGCCTGTCCCTGAATATTCCTTCCATTAATTTAATGAAGGATATTTTAAAATTTTATTCCTTCCCTCCTTCTTTCTTCTTCATCACACTTTTTCTTTTTTATATTTCATTCTCTTTCTTGCTTCTTCCTTTAAAACTCATTTTGTAACCACGGAAATACTACTTGAATTTAGTTTCCCTGTGAAAATTAAAATGCTTCTGATGAAGTAAAACTTCCTTCTGTTGACAATCTGCTCTTGAATATGGCCCTGCTCCTCCACCTCAGTCCTACTTGTTTAATGACGATGCCCTCTTCCCTCCACCCCTTAGCATCTCCAGGAAGAGTACCACACCCATCATGAATGTACACATTATGTATACCAGTCCTATTCTTACCCTGACCTGGGAACTCTGGAGTTTGGACAGCTCCTCTTCACTGGTCTCCTCTTCTAACGCCTCCTTAACATTGTAGTTGACCTGCTACAAATTTTACTTTAAGGAAAAACTCCCAAGGGCTCCTTATGACTTCGAAGTCAAGACCTGAACTGTAACCTAAGCTCAGGTTTTTATAGTGCAGCTCACAATGATTTAGGTCATGAAATCCCCCAGAGGTCAGTATACTCTGTTGTGTACTACTGGGAGATTGTAGATCCTCCGGAGGCAAGACGGAGAAGAATGTCTTTAGGTCATTAGAGAGGTACGGTTGAAGAGAGTAGTGGGACCTCAGGCTCTCCTTATTCTGTTGTATTTCCTTGCCACAAAGCATGTAGTTTCGATGAACATGTCCTGATACAATGTGCTATCTTATCATAGCCCCCTCCAAACAATTTGTCATAGACTGGGACATTTAGTACTGTGAACAAAATAAATTTCTTCTTCTTCTCCCCCTCCTCCTCCTCCTCCTCCTCCTCCTCCTCCTCCTCCTCCTCCTCCTCCTCCTTCTTCTTCTTCATCCTCCGCCTCCTCCTTTTCCTGCTCCTCTTTCTTCTACTCCTTCTTCCACTTCCTCATCCTCTTCTTGCTGGTCTAAGGGGTTGGGTTATACTGATGGAAAGGTGACTAATACCAAGTCCTTCCTTAGCCTTTGCTTCTCTTTTTACTTTGTGATTCACCTGCTCCAGCTGCAGTGGTAGTTTCCAAGGGGCTTTAACAAATTCTGTTCCAAAGCCTGCCTTCCCTTTCCCAATGCTGTCACCTATTCAGAAGCTACTTGGTTCTTACCTCTCCCAGGACATTGTTCCCACCCTTTCTTCGAGGCAGTTGTCTCTGGGCTTCAGGTATGAACTGATTTCTCTCCAAAGCTACCTTGATGGGGGTGCATCTTGGCTTTCTGTTGTGTACAGACTGTGGTTCAGACTTACTGAGAATGGGGGTCATGCTGTGCTTTGTGTTTCAGAGATTCAAGACAGTCCAGAGGCTGCTATAGGTTTCTGTCAATGGTTCTGCGATTATTCCACAGCCTTAAGGAAGGGACACACCTGAGGGCCTCAGGGATTGATACTCATCACTAAAGCTTGAACCAGTGGCCAGAAGGAGTGGCAGCACTGAAAAGTTGGCTGGTTTCTCAACAATGGCTCTATTTTCCAGTGATGCTTGCCCAGGACTCTAAAGGCAAGTGTTCTATCACACAGAATGTTTGCAAAATGTTGTTCTGTAAGAATGGATTGTTGATGATAAAGCCATGAGTGCAATCCTCATCTGCTTTGATAGAGCTCTGCCATTGGAGGTCTCAGGGAAAAGGAGGGAGAGGGCCCATCTTCGTTGAGGCTGTGGTGGCTTCTCAGAGCACTTGGAATGTAGTTGCTTACTCAATGAGTGCTTTTGAGCATCCGTGGGCAGAGGATGGGGAAACAGCCCAAACAGCCATGTGGCCCTTGCCTTCAGTGAATGTGTGGTCTACTAGAAGAAGTGGGCAGGTGAGTGGCAAGTAAATTCTAACCCACCATGGTTGGAATGATGATCACAATAAGCTAGGAAACTATGGTCACATCAAGCGACAGGGATCTAGAAAGTGGAACATTGAAGGATACAGAGGTTTGCCATAAAATATGCTCGAGGGGGCACAGCGCAGTGTTTTAGAGCAGGGAGAGAAGGGTGAAGAGAGAACAGAAGTGAGTGGGAGCTTAGGTCAGAGGAGGAGTAGAGAGGACAGAACATCTCAGGGCAGCATGCCAGCACACTCCCACATCTCAGGGCAGCATGCCAGCGCACTCCCATGTTCCATCTTGCCATCTTTCTACAAGGGCAAGACTCCACAAACGGAAGAGTTGTTAAGACTTCACCTTGCTCCCACATGGATCAGATGGAATCTAGGCCAGCTGTCTTCACCTGAAACACCTGCAGCGATGTACTGCTTGGCCCCCTGTGGGTGCAGACAGTGGGATGGCAGGTGGGTCATTGCTGCATCAGTGTATTGGGAACCCACATATTGCTGCTTTTGCTCACAGGACCAGGCCACTCTGACCTTGAGATACAGTTCATTTTCCTCTCAGGCTTCTCTTAAAGAGCCTCACAGTTAGTGACGGTGGATGGCTGTGACATAAAGGATATGATGTGTGGCATCCCACAGCCGATCACAGGGACTGCCACACCATTAGCCACATGTTTCTCTTTTTCCAGGATCCTTGCATTTGCCCTTGACTTGAATTCTCCTTTTCTTTTCCTTGCTGCCACTCCCCCGCCATCTGCGTCTTATGTAGAGAAGCCATGTTTGCCTCTGTAATCCCAAGACTCTGCTGGCCTGTGTCCCTGAGTGGGTTTATCAGAGCATTCAAGTGACAAGAAAGATCTCTCCTCTGGGAGATGGATTCTCGTACCAGATGCCGAGAAGGAAAATGTCACTTCAGAGGGAGATAAAAGAAGCCTCAAAAGAGTGGTGATGGGAGAATCATATTGTATGGTCAGGGGCATCTTCACTTCTAGATACCCTGGAATCTCCCTTCTCTGGGCTGGTACTGCACACCTGCAGGTAGTGAGCTTACCAGTGGAGGAGAGATGCTACCGTGAACTGGCATCCCGAACTTCCCAGGTTTGCCCATTCCTCCTTTTCCTTTATTTCCCCCTTTTTATCCTTCATGCCCAGTATATGCCCACTGAAGGCTTATTCCTGTCTAGAAATAGAAGTGGGTATTCACTATGGATAGAACTATTTTCTAGATGGTTGTAAGGAATTTTGAGGGGTCTCCTGCCCACGGACTCTTTGTTCTCAGAAAATGTTCACCTCCCACAGCAACCACAGCCACTCATTATCCACCATAAACTCTCCCACTGTACACATGGTCCGGACAAAGTCTCCTCTCTAGGAGTTTTGATCTTGAGGTCAGACCCTTGTTAATCCCTGGTTAGTAATGTAGAAGCTGTAGGGTGGATGTCAAGGTCTGGGAAGGGCTATTTTCTCTGTTTTCATGTGAATGTAAAGAAAAACAGTGTGCATCAGAGAAAAGTCAAGCAAAAGCCAGACTACCAAACAGAGGTCTTTCCAAGAGCCTGGAGCAAGCCCCTCCAGGCTCCAGATGCCAGCACTGGCTGCCTCAGTTTCCCTTGGTCTCTCTTCCATCTCACAGCAGAGGCTTACAACTGACAAATCTATCTCCCACAAAACTCATTTGTATTGAGATTCTGCCCCCTTGTAACCAAAATGGTATAAAGAATAATTAAAATAGGATAGAGCAGGGTACTCTACAGTGAAAAGGCTCCTTTGGAAACAGAAAGACAAACAGACCAGATTTGGAGAGAAGGTCTGGAAGTGCCTGGCATGGTATCTGCCAATCAGCTGAGCCCCAGGTATGCTTCCTTCCACACTTAAGCTTTTTATCCTGGAAGCCTATGTCAAAATAGCTGCTAGAAAGTAGAGTCACCCCAAAGCAGGTACTGTGTACCCACGTGGAAGCACAATCTCTTGAGTGCTAGAAAGCAGTGAAGGTCAGCTAATACCTCTCTCCTGTCCTACTTTGCCACAGCAGAATATGTCCTTAATACATAGCCAGAATTATACTGGGGAGGTTGAGTCAGAGGCATGTAGACAGGGAACCCTGTTACTGGAAAAATCAAAGCTTTTAAGAGAATAGGTTTTATATGGTCTTTGTTTGATTGCTCATTATTTTGAGATCTGCTTGGGCTTAAAATGCTTGAGCTCTGAGAGGGTTTCCCTCTTGGCATCCATAGGTTGAAATTTCCACTTACCTTTCCCAGCCTTTGGGAGTTAATTAGCCATTATGAATGAGATGAGTGCCCTTAATTGAAGAAGCCCCAGGGACACCTTCACCTTTGACACACCCCATATGAGGAGGGATGCTGCTAGAAGGTATCATCAATAAAATAGCCCAAAGAGGTGAAGATCGACACTTTATCATTGTTCAGAATGAGTTCCCAAACCTAAAGTAGCCCAGCCCCCTCACTTTTTACATATTTCCTTTCTAAGTGGTTTGCCATTCATCGATTCCCAACTTCTATTAGCAATACATGCTTTGAATAAGTCATTACACAAAACCCAGGTTTGTCTCTAAGCTGTTTAAATGCCTACCTTGTGGAACAATTGCTAAGCTGCAGAGTTCATTGGGTACCTCCACATTTGGTGGGAAAGCTACAACTGTTAGTAAATGAATCAAAAGCACTCTAAAATTAATTTAAAAATATATGGGAGGTGGGGAGAGAGCCATTCAAAAGCTACTGCCAATTCTTAGTGAGGGCTGTCATCAGAAATTTGGGGACTTTGATGTCTGTATTGAAGTCCCAACAAGAGTCCCAGTTGGTGCTGAGCAACCCTGCTAATTACCATGCAGACTACAAAACATAAGTAGTCATAACCTCTTATGAAGTGCAAAGTCAGGCAGCATTAATCCCCAGGGAAGTCCTTCCCAGGGCCTCCCTGTCAGCCTGATCAGTATAATTCTTGCTCTTGTTCTCTGATTTAAAAAGAAAAAGCACAGGGTTCCTATCTGGACAGTAGCCCAGCCTCCTTTATGCTGTGTGCACATTAGTAAAATTGATCTCTGTAAGAGTTCTTCAAACCGAATTACTTAACAGCATCATTCCGGGTTGGTGTGGTGGGAGAGGAGTTGGCGAGACCAGGATTCAGGCAAGTTGCTAATGCTTAGGCTTGGGGAAGCTTCCACTTCTTGCAGAACAGTCCTGGCCACTGCTAGGCAGAAGGCACCTGCACTTTATGCCTGGAAACGGCCCCTCTGTGGGCAGCTCTTGGCAAGGATTGCATTAAGACAACTCATTTGCAGGTGATGTGAATTTTATGTATTCCTTTCAATTTGCTCCTCGGGTTCCTCGGGGTAACGACACAATTTAGGCTGATTTTCTATTGGAGAGCTCGCAGCCTTCTGATTCTAGGGTTTTGGCTTTTTATATTTATAAAATGTACAATAAGGTAGGGAGAAAATAAAGAAGGAAAAAGAAAGAAAAAGTACATTGAATGGACTTAGGTATTACCAAACCTGAAAGCTGCTTTGCTGAGAGTCTTGAGACAGTGTGGGACTCTCAGCACAGGCAGCAGGGTTTGGGTATAGATGGTCTTAGAGCAAAGGTTGGGTGGTATGAAGTTGCTTGGCACATGAAGCATCAGGACTGGCCTGGGTCAGGATGGATGGTCTACCTTAGGGCAGGACTAGCATTTGGTACTCAATTTAAGGAGGTACTGTGAAGCCCAGCAGTGAACAATGCAACATTTAAAAGTTCAAAATGTATGGCGAGGTAACAGTGATGAGTGAACATATCAACAAGGTAAATATGGGATCTAACTCTCACATTTGGGTTAATCAGCTTACCTTCCTCAGCTGGCCTCATCTGTGTTGTACATACAACTTATGCTAGTGACTGCATCCTCTACCTGCAATCACCTTGGCTGAGTACCAATGATGGGTCATGGCCTCCATCCTTGCATATTTCCCACTTTTGTCTTTAGGATAATGCCTTTAGGATAATTCTGAACTGAGACTTACATCCACCATCACCCTCTTAGTTAATGTACTGCACTAGTGACATATGCCAAGCAAGCAAAGAGCCAGGGATTCAACTGATCTGGGGGAAATAAGCATTCCTTCTTGGGCTTCTTACTCTCTTCAATGAAGAAATTTAAGAACAGATTCACATGGAAGCTCCAGGACAGTATTATTACAGTTTAAAAGAAAAACCTCAAGGCAGGAAAACTGTAATCTTGGCAGTTTCCCAGAGGAGGAGAATAAGAAGAAGAGAAAGGGAAAAATTCATGTTATCAGAGTTAAGCTGGTATGGAGGTCAGCCACGTTTAGGGAAGGTAGATTTAGAAAAAGAGTAAGTGGGCTTTGAGAAAGGAAAGGAATGGACTCTGGAGTCAAATATAACCTGCTCTACCCAAAGTTCTGTCTCTGTATGTGCCATCAGAATGATCATGAGCCAATGCTTAAATTCTTATTTTATTCTCATCTCTCTTCATCTTAGCCACCCCACTCCATCTTACGACCCTAGATTCTTGCTCTCTTTTTCCTATTTGCTCTGACTTACCCCAAGAAGGCTCTTAGCAGGGCTCAGCACTTGGCCAGGGTGTTGCATAGCACCGCCTTCTCTAAAGCTGCCTGTACATATGTGTGCATATGTGTATGCGGTGTGTGTCTATGTGATGTGTGTGTGTGTGTGTTGTATGGTGTGTATGCATTTATGTATGTGTGTGTTGTGTGTATGTGGTGCGTGTGTACATATATGGGATGTGTGTATGTTTGTGGGGCATGTGTGTGGTGTATGTGGTATGTGTGAATGTGTGTGTAGTGTGTGTGTGTGTGTGTGTGTGTGTGTGTGTGTGTGTATGGAGGAGGTCAGAGATAATCTTAGCTGTTACTCAGGAGCCAAATATCTAGTTTTACTGAAACAGGATCACTGCCTGGGGACTAGGGCTCACTGATTGGATTAATCTGTCTAGCAAAGCAAACCCCAGTGATTTTCTTGGTCTATGTCCCCAGTTATGGGGTTACATTCATGCTACCGAAGCTGGCTGTTTGCATGCAGGTTCCAGGGATCCAGTTATATTCTCAGGCTTTCAAAGCAAGCCCTTTAAGTGGCTGACCCACCTCCTCACCCCTGAAGAGCAAGCGGCTGCAGTAAGAAGTGTAGATGACCAGGCGCACCTGGGTAGTCTGTGACTACTCAGGCAATGGTCAGGCTGCCAATCCCCCCCAGAGCTCTATACCGCCCGTTGTTGACTTTAACAATGTGATGAGCTGAGCACAGAAATGCTCCTTATGGGAAGTCAGCATCTCCTCAGTGGTGATGGGAAACCCAGCAGTAGATGCAAACTGTGGGTGCCCAGCACTGTGACACTGATGCTTGCCTGACACTGGAGCTTAGGTCCTGAGGATGGGGATGCTTAACTCTTCCTAAACTGTCCCTATCTATACATGTTTGCTTCAGAAAAGACTTGGTATTTCCTCTTTCCCACCCACTCCCCAATCTTTTCTTACACAAAGAAGATGTCGTGTGCTCCCTCCATTTATAGATTTTCATAGATAATCTTCAGTATGCCTGTGATATGAGGCCTTGGACAAGACACACAATGAGAGTTCTAAGTAACAGATACAGAAAACAAATGAAACAAACAAATAAACAAAACCAAAAAGCTTTAACAAATCTTTGAACTGTATGAGGCACACTGTGTGCCTCATAGTGTGCTGGAAATGCAGACACCAGGTCTGTAGGGGAACCACCCACAGCCCAGTGGGCCAGGCCTCCCGAGTGCTCAGAGCTCAAGTTTTGTCAAGACCAAGGTAGGCGTTTTAGGAATCCTGAGTTTTCAAACTTGCTGCCTCAGCGAGGGAGGGCATGAAATTCAAATCTCTCATTCTGCTGCCTCCCGCTGCTCCCCAGCTCAGCGAAGACTTCAGAACAAGGCTCCTTTTTATACCTCCAGTTCATTCTGCACCACAACCAGAGGCAATGCTTACACATAGCGCACGGGGCTGGAGATTGCAGCCACCATGCTGCTTCCCATGTCTGACAAGCAAAGGGCAGAGACACACTGCAGCGGCGGGAACAGGAAGGAAGGGTAGCGGCGTCAAAGGGGCCAGAGGAGGTGATGGGAAACAAGTCTTTCGTATATCTGTATGCAGACAGGAAATGCAGATGGTCCGGTTTATGCTGGTCCTACCAGAATTTCTTTACATTGCAATGACATGAAAGCCCTGTGCACTAAGCAGAAAGCAGACTATGAATTTTAATATTCTCTTTGGTCAACAGCACAGAATAAGCGTTCTGATTTCTTGCTTTCTGTACAGTATTCAATGAACGGCAGGGGATAGATGGTCTATCTATACTTCCTTGCGGACTAGGCTTGGTGGGGATGATTCGTCCCAGCAGTCAGTCACACATGTGTTCTGACTGAATGTGTTTACAGCTGGTTAGACTGACCTCCAGTGCTCAATAGGTCAGATACAGTAAGTGCGTGTGTGTATGCACGTGTGTATGTCTATGCGTGTGCATGTGGGTGTAAGATCATTAGGACACACATTTGCATATGTTTATATGTGTAGTTAAGAGGTCAGTCCTAGTTGCCATTCTAGTTTATTTTTTGAGACAGTCTCTCACTGGCCTGGAGTTCCTGGAGTAGTAGGAGAGTCTATGCCGGCCAGCCACCAAACCCTGATTCTGCCTTACTAATGCTGGCTGGACAAGTGAGTGGACACCACGCCTGACTTTTTAATGTGAATCCTGATGCTTAAACTCAGGTACTCATGTTTGCAAGGCAAGAACCTTCTCTACTGAGTTGTCTCCCCAACCCCAAGTACATTATTCCAAGTTAGAATTTTCCATATTCCAAGTTATATGGGAATAGGCCACATTGCAAATGGAAGGAGCACTGATACCTCACTTCTGTTAGCATCACTTGGGTAGAGGATCCTTCTCCGCTCTATGTGGCTTTGTGGTGCTAGCAAACCCAAGCAAACTCAATCCCCCTTTTCTTCCCCAGAGCTCCACCTACCCTCACTCCCAGAAGCAGAATTGGATGGGCAGGAAATCACCTCCCAGCTCCCCTCCCCTTGGCCGTTTCTGGGTTTAGAGAGGAGCCTGGGGAGCAAGACCCCCTTGTGTCAGGTCCATTTGTCCTCCCTAAACTCCCACTCCCACTCCTGTAGGTTCTTATGGCTTTGGGGTTCAGGGAACTGTCCCTGGTACTCTTTGAGCCCGGAAAATCAACAGGGTAAGTAATGCCTTCCAGCTCTGCCACCTCGGGGAAGGTCACACTGGTGTGAGTCTTTTGCCCACCACACCTGCATAGTTTTGTCACTTAGCTCCAGACTGTTCCACTGCAGGTACTGATTGTCATCATTACCCTGACAGATACACGGAGGATCTACTCTCTCTCAGTGCTCACCACATCTAAGATTGAACATCAGATGGGCACGTGACCAGGGTATCAGCTCTTCCCTTCCGGTTCACTCATGGGTTCTTCACTGTGAGCCTCTGCTGTTCTGGACATTTAGAAATGCTGCCTCCACGAAGCTCATACTCCAGTGGCGATGACTAAAAGGAGACAAGCCAATCATTGGCGCTGATTGATATCCCTTTGCAGAGTGATTCAGACTTTAAAAAGAAAAGGGTATCACAGAGAATGGCTAGGGTGTCGGTGGGTAAGGTAGGCCTACACAGGCAGTGTTTCTAGGATGCAGACAGCTTAGAGGGTGCCCTGAATGACCCCCCCAAACGGTGACAGCCACATATTATGTGGATGAGACAAAGAAAGGACAGGTGTCCAAGGCCAGAATGAGCTCTGAAAGGGATCAGAGAGAGTTGGTGAAGAGAGAGAGGCCATGCCGTTCCAGGGCAAGAAGCCAGAAGATAGATAACCTTGGGTCCTGCCCTCAGGCACCATCACCTTCTATGAGGTAGGTCTGTCATTGGCCTGGGGCCCACTGAATAGGCTAGATCGGCTGGCTAGTCACTCCTGGGGATTCTTCTGCCTCTGCCTATCTACTGCTGGGTATATTAGCGTGCACCATGGTGCTCATGGTGAGTGCTGGGGCTCACACTGAGGTTCTCATGCTTGCAGGGTCTAGTGTTTCAGCTTGCAATGAGCAAGGCTGTGAGAAAGCAGTCAAGCCTCTCATCCCCAGATAAACATCTAGTTGGTATTTTTACTATGTTGCTTCAGAATCCTTTGAGGGCATTGTGTGCAAATGTGTAATCTAAGACATTGGGAAGTAGAAACTAAGGGATCAGAAATGCAAGGTTACGCACGCTCAGCTACACGGTGGAACCCTGTCGAAAGATTGCTAGCCACCCACCCTCCCTTTCCGTGTGGCATCCATGTCTGCCATCCCCTCTGCTGATCTGCGTTGAAGATGGACTCATGCCAGTAAGGAAAAGGAAGTACAAAAGGAAATTTCTGTTGTTCTCCTTGCATGTGTGTCTTATGAGAAATCAGCCGCAGTTCCCGCCCAGAATCCCAAATTTAAGGCCACCGTGGCCAGTAATAGGTGGAACCAGTACGGAGGAGACTGCAGGTGACATCCTAGCAGCCTCAGGATGAAGGGAAGGCTGTCGCCGACTGATAAACCATCCTGAAAAGGAGGTGCGCTGCAACTTTCACGGTCTCCTTCATGGATCTCAACCCCAGATTCACTCTTTCAACTCAAACTGAAGATACCATCAGAATTTGCGACGAGAAGAGAAATAAAAAATTTGAGAAAGAAAATGTAGCTTTTTAGGAGTCTCGGAATCACGGATCCTGTTTTCTCAAATCCAGCCTCAGGCAGCTTGAGGGGAGCGGGTGGGCCAGCCAGGGCACCCTCACACCGCTGTAGGCCACATTCACAGAGGCAAGAGCAAATCCGCTCCAATTTTTATTTTCCCTCTGGATTTAGTCTCCTCACTAATTCTCTTCCCCCATCCACAGTGAAGAGTGAATAAACACATTCTTGTGACTTAGAGCATTTGAGCTGCCGGTTCAGGTTAAGTTTTGGGAAAACGTGGGCATGCATGATTTTGCAGTGAGCCTGGAACAATTTTCAGAAGGCCAGGCCCTTTCTTCACTTCCCGCTTTCTTTCAAATGAAAATAGCATTATTGTTTTCACTGATCTTAAAGGTAAGCAATGGGTCTGGCTTTACAGGCTTAGAATTTAAACGGAGGTCAAATCTCTTTTTTATATTTAAATAGCACCGTCCAAGCAATAGCTTGCTACCAGCTCCCTAGGATTTATTTATGGTTTGGTTTATTTTTCCCCATTCTGTATGTCAAGACCAGAAACTCCAAGGACCTTACTCTGAGCAGCCAGTCATATTTCCAAACACCTCAGTAGTGAGCAGGGCCAAGCTCTAAGTCAGACTGCAAATTGCCATTCACAGTTTGGGGATAAAAATGAGGCTACCGCCTCAGTCATGTGTTACAGTGCTCGCAGACACAATACTGGTGGCTCCTAAGTGGGACGGGGGAAGGCATAGTTGACAAATACAGCAAGACTAGCAGATACTACCTTCCCCCTCTACCATCGCATGACTAGAAGATTTCATTGTTGACACCTTGAATCATAACAAACTCATTACATCATTTTTATTCCTTTCCTTATTAAGTATGGACTTTCACCTTTTCACTTAAAGCAAAGGCCCACTCCACAGCCTCCCTCTGCTATATGTAAAGTGTGGGCATCATTCATTACCTTTGTGCCATAGAGCCACTGCTGTGTAAAAATATCCTGACAAAGAATGTCAGAACAAAAAACGTCTCTGGGAAAAATGCTTCATTTAGCTTACAAGTCTGTGTTCCTGTCCCTTACTGAGGGAAAGTCAAGGCAGGAATGCAAACAACTAATCATATCCACGGTCAAGAACATGCATGTAAACATGCTTATTTGCTTATAGGCTTACTGGCTATCTTTCTCTTCTCTTATACAATTCAGGATCCCCTGCCTAGGGAAGGACATCACCCACAATGGTCTGGGTCTTCCTACATCACTCAACAATCAAGATAGCCACTAACAGGTCAACTTGAGCCAAATAATTTGGCATTAATACTGTCTACTAAGAGATGCAGGTTGTGTCAAGGTGAACAGCTTAAACACTAGCCAAACACAGTGATAGGTAATTAAGCAGACACTAAACAGTCTAGAGTCCACAGATGTCTAGCGGTGGGGTCACAGCTATAGTTTAGTATGTTATAGGACCACGGCATTTCAAGCTAGTTTGGTGAAGGATTGGATGTAGAAGAATTAGAATGCAGAGGCTTCAAGTACTATATTGAATAGGTCTAGATGGAGTGGGCATCCTTGTCTTGTTCCTGATTCTAGTGGGGGAACTAATACAAAGGCGCACAACTGGGTAAGTCTCAGAGGGTGATAGAGCTTAGAACACTCAGTCCTAAATGGGGTGTCTTTATCAAATCCTTCCCACCAGGGTTCAGGGAACTATAAAGAGCCACTGGAGATAGAGGACACCAAGTAAACTGCCTTCTAGATACAACAGGCCTGATGCCCACGGGAACTCAGAGACTGTGGTAGCATGCCCAGGGCCTGCACAGGTCCAAGCCAGATGGGGTCCCAGTGCCGAGAGGGGAACTGGACACAAAATCTATCTCCAATTGACAACTGCTTGCAAAGGACATTTCTCCAATGAAGTGGCCCTGGGTATACAAACCACACTTAGGCAGGCCCCACGCTCAGCAGTAGATGGCCAACACACAGCAGACTCAGTGGTAGATTGGGAGCTGTTTTATGATGGAGTATGTTTCCTTTTTCTACCTACTTATCTTTTGTTTATCTATTATGGTCTCCAATTTTGTGCTTTTATTTTTTTTTTGTGTGTGTATACATGTATGTGTCTGTACATGTGTTTCTTATGCTGTTTCTTTTGTTACTGTTTGTCTTTTTGCTTTGTTTCATTCTGGCTTGTTTGTTTCTAGTATTTGCCTGTTTGTTTTCTAAAGAGAAAGAGTCTGTGTAGTTGGATGGATGTGATTGTAGGAAGGATCTGGGAGGAGAGGAGGAGAAAACTGTGGCCAGAATATATTGTATGGAAAAAAGTAATTTAGAATAAAAATATAATGCAGAGGCTGTTGTCATAGCTTGGTGCAAACTGGATAAGGTCTCACTGAGGGTGAGCCCAGACAGCTCGGATGAATGGCTGGGGTATAGTCTCCATAGTTACCTACCTCCATGCCTTATGCTAACATCTGATTTCTTCTGGACCCCCGTGTGTGCCTGCTGCTGCACCTTTCTGCCTGCACTCATGCCCTCTACAGGGTAGCCATAGTAATCTGGAAACATGGAGCCAAATCATAGCCTTTCGCCAGTTTGCTTTAGTTCAAGCTGTCAATCTTTATGATAGCCAGCTCCAGGCCCAGAACATCTAGAGACTCAGGATTTTCTCTGTCCTGACCTCACAGTCTCTCAACTTTCTCTCTGTTCTAGTGCCCCTTTCCTCATATCTTTCCAATGCAGCTCACCCCACTCCAACTGTTCTCCTCTACACAGGCAGCTGTCTTTCTCATGGTTTACACATTTCCTTCAATAAGAAGTCTTTCTTGTCTACCTGTCATATGCTGCTCAGACAGCTCAGTCCTGCTGACAGTTTTCTGTTTGCAGCTTTGCAGCTTTACATTTTTTTTGAGGGCAGGACTCTGTCTTGTGCTCATACCCAAAACTGTGGTACACAGTAGGGGTGTTATGCCTGTTGGTGGAATGCAGGTGGCTGAGTGAATGTAGGATTTTGGTTTGCCTCTGTCTTGTGGAAACTTCAGGGAAGCAGAGGGTCTACACAGAAGTACACTAGCCACCTGAGGGTGGTGAACCAGGGAAAGTGATTGGAGACCAATGAATGCCTCACTCTGGGCAGGAAGCTTCCTTCCAGGAGACTGAACCGGTTTGCTCCAATTGCTTTGTGAAGAGGAGAGGTCTGTTTGCCAGTTAATGGCTGGCTTTAAGTCCCCCCACCATGCCTTTGGAGTACCCTTATTGAATGGTGTGATAAGAATATGCGGGGGCAGGGAGACTCAAGGATGACACTCAGGCTTTCAGCAAGATGCCTACTCTGCTATTCTGGGGAGATGTAAAGAAATGTCTGTTCCCCCCCCCCCAGATGAGAGAGCACTGTGACATTTAGTGTTAATTGTCAATTTGCCAGGACCTAGAATCACTAGAGATGGGCAGTCCTGTGAGGGATTGTCTTAATTGCACTAAGGAGGAAAGATGCTCCTACTGTGGCAGGCACCGTCTTCCTGGGATGGGATGTTGGGTTGTATGAAAATGAAGAAGTGAGCTGAGTTTGCTCTCATGGGTCCTGGCTTCCCGGCTGTGGATGCTATGTGACCATCTGCTTCCGGCTCCTGATGTTTTAACTTTTCTGGACCAACTGTACCCTTGAACTGTGAGTCAGAATACACTCGTTCACCATTACATTGCCTTTGTTAGAATATTTTATCACAGCACCAAGAAAAGACATCAAGATGGGCATTCACAGGCCAAGGAAATGGTCCTATCTAAGTCCAGCTTGGTGAACCTATGGGTTTATTGGTGTTTCTGATAGGAAGTTTATGGAAATGAGGGGTTACTTATGGAAACATGAGTAATTCAAAGGCAATGGAAGGTCCAAGTTTTGCAAGGCTAATAGCAAAAAGAAAGACGCATGTCTAGAGTTGCAATCTTCTGTCTCTTATGTACAGACCCTGTAAGAACAATGCAACGGCATAGTGGCTGGACTCTCAGGTGACCATCTGACCCACACCCCTTTTGTGAAGAAGTGTTAGCAGCTTCATTCTCATGAACACAGACCTGGTTGTTATTGTATAGATCTGTTTATTTGGCTGCCAATGAGTTTTGTAATGCACTACAGCAATCTCTACTCTAGGAGAGATATGGTCAGGTAAGGCCAGAGAAAGTGACTTTTCTGAAACCATTTGTGACAGGTGACAGAGACTCAGGCTGATCCTTGCTTGGAGGTCACAGAGTAGAAATCAAGTAGAGCCTTCATATCAGTGAGTTCTGAATCTTTGGATCTAACCGTGCCCAAACAATAAAGTAGCATCTATATTTAACTCGTATGGGTTTTCCTCCTTTGTCATTGTCCCCTAAACCCCTTTATATTATGTCAGACATGGTAAGAAGTTCAGAGGTGATCTAAAGTGTAAAGGAGGATATGCAAATACTTTGCCCTGTCTCTAAGGGACTTGAGCACTGATCAGGGTGGGTCCTGGAACCCATCCCCCACACCTTGAGGATACTGAGGGAAGGCTATTGTAGGCATGTACAATGAGGTGATCAGGTGGCTGTTAGGGGCACTTCCTCTTGGCCCCATTCTTGAGGATGAATGTGCGGCAAGGGTTACTGTCTACCTCTGCTTGTGTCCTACTTTCTCCCTCTACTTGTCCCACGCAGGCTGGCCTAATTACTTCCTCTCTTTAATGGTGTTTCTGGTAGCACTAACCCCATGCTGTGCTCCTTCTGCCTGGTGACACTTCACCTGGCCCCTTCTGGCTTCTTCTGTGATAAATGCATGGGCCATATGCTTCTGGATTGTAGGGAAGTAAAACTGGGAAATGTTTTCTTCATCCCTTTCACTCCAGTTGTGAAGTCTAGTGTGATAAAACTGCTTCTGCAGCAAAAAAAAAAAAAAAAAAAAAAAAAAAATTAAAAAGAGTTGATGGAGAAATGAAAAGTGCAAAACCCTCCTCCTCCAGCCCTAGGAGGTGTAATGTCTTATTTACATAAGTGCTTGAGGACTCACCAGCCTTTATGAGCTAAGCGTCATTAACTTTGCTCGGCCTGGAGAAGCAGGCAGGGTAGTGCAAAGGACTGGGCCTTGTGGGGCAGATGAGGAAACTGAGGCTGCGCTGGTTGTAAAAGTCAGTGACGCAGAGCCAGGTGTCACAGCCTCAGCTAAGGCTCCTTGATGAGGACAACCACCCCTCCAGTCTGCCAGGCATTGCTCTTGGGATTTGGTGAGGATTGATCTACCTCTTCACACCCCCACATCATGGGAACGAAGATTTAAGTGTGGTGCCGTCCTGTGCCAGACTTACCAGGAGTCGCTGACCACTAGGACGGCTCATAGTGAGCACAAGCTTACCTTGGGTTAGCTCAAACTGACTCAAGACAATGCAGGGAGCCCTAAGAAGTGCTTGCTTGACAGGAAGCTGGCTGGCTACCCAGACCAAACCTGAGATCATTAGCATGAATGGCCCTTTGTCCTCCTTCTTGCTCTGTTTACTCCGCCCTTGGCTGGGACTTATTTTCTACCTAGTCTTTAGTCCACACACCTTTCCCTTCTATATGGGGTTTTCTAGGGCCCAGTTGGAGAGAAATGCCCAATCCTATTGCAAGGCCTCTGTGCTTGTCACTCAGTTTGCCTGCAAGTTTTTGTTTGGAGCCTTCTTTAAGCCACAACTTCAAGGCATGAGCTCCAAGATCCATCTCTCCGATCAGTGTGTGTATAGTAGGACCTCAACTAATAAAACACCCTCTGTGTTCACTTTTTTTAGAGGCACCAAGGGACGCGGTGCCATCTCCTCACATTGCATCTCTCACTGGTGTGATACCCTGCTGTCCTCTATGATGTTCTAAGCTTCATGAGGAGAAGGGTCTTTTGTGGTGCTGTCTGGACGTCCTCCAATACCAGCATAGTATCTGGTGTATAGTTTGAGAAAATGTTTGCTCAGTGAATGAGTCACAGAATACTGTCTTCCATGGATGCCTCCCCTCACCTCCTCTGACTTCCATACAACATCTTTGTGCACTGGACATTTTCTGTCTGCCTTACCCTTAGAGATAGTACTATTCCTTTTGTTTGTTTGTTTGTTTGTTTATCATGATCATCTAGTCCCCTCTCTCAGAAGCTGGTATAAAGGAGTCTCAAAATTTGACTAGGTGACTGGCTGGACATCCTGACGGGACAGGGGGAAGAATCGATACTGTGGCCATGCAGATACAGGGATCCACATTCTGAGGTTTAGGGACTTGAGAATGGTGACAACTCACAAAGCAGAAAGGACATGAGGTTTGACCCTGGGATTCTGGCCAGGAGACATTAAGTCAGGAGAAGGAGTGGGTTGTTCGGGGAAGAGTAGCAGCAGCTAGTCCTAAATTGTTTGCATGGCTGTGAATATGTCACACTTTTTCTGTGCCTGTTGTGGTTTGGGGAATTGTCTCCTAATGGCCCATGTTTCATTGCCAACCTGTGTCTTTACTGGGAGGTCATGAGACCTTTAGAAGTGGGAGAAAGTTAGGTCACTGGACGTGTGCCTTGAAGGGCATATGGAAGCCTCCTGTCCTCTCCCTCTTCTTGTCTCATTGCCTCTTCAGTCACATGCTCCCCAACATTAATCCTGCCTCATCCATGAGCTCAACAGCAACATGGCCAAGAATAATGGACTGAAGCTTCCTGTCACCTGACAAAACAAGCCTTTTCGTCTTCTAAAAGGATCGTCTCAGCGTTTTCTTACAGTGATACAAAACCAACTAACACGATGGCCCTTCTGCTACCTGCTACTCTCCTTTTAGAAGTTAAGTGAATTATTTCATCAGATGATTTGTCATATGCAAATATCGAGTGGCCACCATTTACAAAAGTCTCTGCAAAGGTGACTGGTAGGCCTGAGCTCTGCCCTTTAAGGAGGCTGTCCCTGATGGGAAGGCTGTCCCTGAGGAGCAGTCAATAAGAGGGCACCACTGAGCATGTTCCTTCACCCTGTGAGGAGCTGAAGAGTCCCTGAGTTGTCAGGAGCTCGGGCTTGGAGATTATGACTCAGTAGATACAGCTGCTTTTGTCTGAAGTGGGCTTCTCTGAATGGAAAAGCAAATGGAACCAGGAATCCTTATTTTCCCTACAGCAGTTTCCCAGGGGAAATGTGTGTGGTCACACACAACCATCAGCCACCTGTGTAGGCTGACTTCCCTTTGGAGGGAAGTTGACCCTATCAGTCCTTCCCTCTTCCCTGGATGTATATTTTTAGTATAAGGTGTATTCACGTTTCCAGACAAAATTAATGCCTCTGGGGAACTGGCTTAAGTCAATTGTCATTGTTTATGGTGGGAGCCCGTGGTGCACAGGTTCCCTTTGCCAGCACAGTGCACCGCAGACCATTTCCTCAAAGAAAGCTGGTGATAGAAAGTATGAAGAGGAAGCTGTCTGGCTTTATTAACCTTGGGAAATCAGTTAATTCCTTGTTCATACCCCGAGATTTGCTCTATTTCTTTTATCTGGAGTCTGTGAAAAAGGGGATAAAGGTAGAACTAAGGCACGAGAGCATAAAAATATTAAGAACTGGTGTGATGTAAATGTCGCTCAATGAGGATAATGTGTGTGATTTCCTTAGAGCTCCCTGGTCGACAACGCGAAAAGGAAAGAAGAGTAAAAATGACTTCTTAGTATCACTATGCAAGGAGGATTTAATTTTCATGCAATTAAGTAGTTTTCAAAACATAAACCTTGGGAGGTTTATATATAGTGAGTTTTATGATGAATTTAGAAGTTCTTTTTTTTAAGCAGCTATTTTATTTATGTTAAGAGTATCATATGAAAACACATCTCAACAAAATATTGAGATAGTTATGTAGGCTTGGGTTCTGACTGGTCTTGGGGGAAAGACCTTGGGATCTTTGAAGCACTCCACCTTCAAGGCAGAGCTGGAACAAACTGCATTTGAATACAGATGCTCACCTTAGAACTTCAGAAGCCCCAGAACAGAGCCTGCGAGAAGGGTTGAACGGAGTTGAGGGAGTGGAGGGTGGAAGAAACACTAGCAGGGGAAAGGAAACAGGGGAGGAGGTGGCAGGGAAGGTGAGACAGCTGATAGTAGTGTGGTATGGAGCCATTTACCATCGTTAACAGCCAGTGGTTAATACCATGGGGGACTCCATGCCATTGTCACTTCAGAAAAGGGAGGAGTCTGTACTGTTCACACACTCCTATATAGAAAGACATTAACGTCCCTTTCCTTCTGCTGCAGTTAATGGGCAACACAGGCTCTTGTAGTCAGAAGCTCTGAGGTGATGGTATTGAGTTAATTAGACTTCAGGCAGTGTTCACCGGTATGAAGCTTGTGTGTGTCGATTTGCTGTCGTCACAAAAGATCACAGACTAGACAGGGGAGTGTTCTCTCTTACAGTTTTACAAACCAAATAGCCCAAGTCAAGGTGTGGGCAAATGGTTCCTTCTGAAGGATACGAAAGAGAGTCTGCCTATCCAACTTCATGACTTCCCGAATTCTTTGGTGTTCTGTACCTGTGTCAACAGCTCTCTGCCTTTGTCTTTGCACATGACCCCTTCCTGCTTTTGTGTCCAAGCTTCTTTGTATCAAGTATATGGACTGCAATGTAGAATTATGTTTGGGGAAAACACCTTTAAAAAGGTGATCAAATTAAAGTGAGGTCATTAGATCCAGTCCAGCCAGACAAGTGTCCTTAAATGTGGAGGACAGTTGGAAATACGAAGATACCAGTAATGTGTGTTCACATAGAATGGAGGCTGTGCTAGGACACTGAGTAGAGCAGTCTCAGAGGAAGCCAGGCCTGTAGGCGCCATGATTATTAGTATACAGCCTACAAAGTGGGGGTAGACTGAAGGTTAATGCTTAAGCCACTAGATCTGTAGATTTTCTTATGTCAACTGGAGCAGACTGCCACGTAAAGATGGCATAACACAGGCTCAGAGACAGGCTGCTGATCTTAACTATGTGAGGTCACATATAGAGACATCATATGTTAGACAGAGCTCACTCTAGAAAAGGGAGAATGTGAGAGGGGGTATGACAGCATGAGTCTGGGCTTTTGAGACATTCTCAGGCATCTCGATCATCACACCCTGAAGTTTAAGAAAGTTATCTAGAAGATGGTCAGTTATTTCACATAACCCAGACACCATGTTTCTCCACTTTTGTTGAGAGTGCTTACATATAATCTGAGACTTCTTGTGGGTCCGGAGAATCAGTGTCATGGGAGAGACTATGAAAGACCCCATTGCATTCCCCGAATGACATGGCCATGGTCCTCCTCTAGTCTGTTTCCAGGGTAGGAGTTGGAATGAATTCTTGTAATCCTTGCTCTTAGCACATGTCAGGTGTGAATTCTTATTTACAGGACCAAGTCTGTTCAACAGTAAATGTCTTCTGAGTGACATGTAAGTAGATTTGTACACACTGGCCACTGATTGTCTTTGGAAGGAAGGGGTCACTACTATGATGCTCAACCTCTGCCTCCAAACATTTAAATGAGCCAAAAATATTATGGGCTCTGATATTTCTGGAGCTACTATTTTGGAAGCCTACTAGGAGAATCTAGAATTTTCCCACTGGAATTTATTCTTCCTTATTTCTCTAGGGAAATAAGTTGAAGAGTGACTGGAATTTCATATAGCAAGTAATTGTTTTTCTTGTTAAGTAGACTGGAGAAAATTGACACACATATATACATGCCTCGAAATTCTTACTAAATTAAAGAATAATTACAATAAAGAATCAAATGATAAGAGTCATGGACATTACAGTTATTCACAAATATCCCAGGGTTCCTCCCTTTTCAATTACGTGACAAATTACACTTTTCTTGTCTAGGTGATTTTATTTTGGTCAATAAAATTTGCAAAGTCCTGAAACTTTAAGGGCAGAAGCTTTAAGGCCGTGTGGAACATTCTGTTCCTTCTGTACCATTGATCAAGAAATCACCTGTCAAGGTGAAGACTTCTGTATGCTGCCCACCTCCTGGTCTCTCTGCCTTACCCATCACAAGGTATGTGCTAAGAATGCAATGTAGAGTTTGTATGCTAAGCCATTAGCACCTTTAATACTAAGGCGTCTACTAGTCATTGATGGGCTATATTTGCTTATATTTGAGAACTACAGACACATATTAAAGTCCAGAGGTGTTTTTTACTTTCCTCCCTCCCTCCCTTCCTTTGTGGTAGTGTTGTGTAGTTTCTACTTTGTAACCATGATAGTTGTGAGTATCAGCACCTGTGTAGGTCCTGATGGAGGGAAATGGGTTGTATTTGGTGTTCTTCAAAGTACTTTTCTTTATAGTTGTCAGCATCTGACTTGTCTGGCAGTCTGCAGAAATGTGCCATTCTCAGAACATTATTCTAATGGACCAGAAGACACATTGTACAAACAACCTACCTGCAACACACTTGGTGAATAAACCATGAATAATTATTTGACATTATAGATGCTCAAGGTGGTGTCATCAACCTAACAAGGGGCCAACAAAAAAATTGAAGAAGAAAAATGAGGGATGAAATAGATGGGGAATTTGAAAGTCTTGAACACATCCAGGAGTCTAGAAGGTGTTCTTAGGAAAACCTTGAGAGAACTTATGGTATTATTATCTCTGGTTGAACTTGAAACTCTGTAGAGTCAGGAAATGAAAACTAGGAATCGGTGCACATTGCCCACATGAAAATCACATAAATGTCCCAATCACACACACACACACACACACACACACACACACACACACACACACACACTGAAGCCACAAGTACATCTTAAAAGTAGGATATATGTTGGCTATTTAATAATTAGCTGACCAGTAAGCTAAGTACTCATATTTAATGTAGACATCAATCAGCACATTCAAGAAGGTCAAGGATGACCCAGATGAGAAACCCTAAGAGATTCGAAGCACCACATGGCAGAGTAGCTACATATAAGCACATCTTGTTTAAGACTGTATAATCATCTTCTTACACCCTCGAATCTCAGCATTCACCACCAGTCATTGGAGATACGGGCTTCTGATTAAGGCTAGGAGTGCATATCTTGCTAAGGCTAAGGGAATATTGCAGAAGAGGTGAATGCAAAAGGCAGTTTAAATGTAGTGAGCTTTTTCTAATTATTTTCTTTAACACTATGACATAAAAGAGATATGCTTGTGTAATTAGACTAAGAGCATGACACCTCTAAAATTCTGGAAACATTGTGGAAGAGGGGCCAGAAAGAATATAAGACTGAATTAGTGAACTTGTAATGGATAGACATGCAAATGGTGGAGCAACACTATGAAGGAATATGGAGCTAATAGATCTACCTTGAGTAATAATCATAATTCACATGAAAACTACTTAGAAAATAACTAATATGACATAGCAAAAAATAAGTCAATTAAGATTCAATAGAAGGAAATGTATATTTGACACGAAAGAAGGTGGTGATAGGATAAAGGAAAATAAAAGACTTAGTAATATACACAAACAGTTCTCTCATCAAAAGATCATGAGTAAGTATTATCTTATTAGTAATTACACTAAATGTGAATGAATCATACTCTCCAATTAAAAGACAAATATAGAGCCAGGGATAGTGACACATATATGTGATCCTGGAACTTAGTAGGTAGAGGTAGAAGAATCATGTATTCAAGACCAGCCTCAATCACAAAGACAGTTTGAGACCAGCTTAGTCTACATGAAATCCTGTTTCAACCACTTTCAATATCCCTGAGTTAAAAATATATATTGTCTATAAAAGACCCACTTCATGTTCAAAGGCACAAAAAGATTGAACGTCAAAGGATAGAAAATATACACTATGCACTGTCCTTAAAAGAAGACTAGAAATCTGTTTTACCAGATAAAATAGAATGTAAGTCAAACATTGTTGCTAAGGATGTAGAAGGGCATTCTATAATTATAGGGCCATCTGAGGTCACTGTGGAGGCTTCCAGAGTAGCAATGTTTGCTGAACAAGTCAGATGACTTGGGTTTGATTCTGGAACACACAGAGAAAAGAAATAGCCAACTCCAGAATGTTGTCTTCTGACCACTATATACTCACCATGGCATGATGTTTTCTGATTCTGTCTCTTCCTCTGTCTCTCTTTTACACCCCAACACAAATGCTACTGTTATTAATAACAAAAACTTTTAATAATACAATTCATCTGAAACTCATAAATACTATAGTCATATATGCACCTAACAATAGAGTCCCCTAAAACACATAGAACAAAAGTGACAGGCTTGAAGGGAGAAACAGGCCATCTAATAGTAATAGTTAAGGCATTCATTACCTACTTTCAATAATGAGCTGAAGAGTCAGAGCTGAGATCAATAAGGAAATAGAAGACTTGAGCAAGAGCATAAATCAAACAGATCCAATGCACATTTATCGAACACTATGCTCAGCAATAACAGAATACACATTTGTGTCAAGGATACATGGAGCTGTCTGTATAATAGACTGTGTGTTAGGCTATAAAATAAGCCTCATGAATGTAAAAGGATTTAAACCATAGAAAGTATATTCCCTGATCACAAATCACAAGGTAATGAAACGAGAAATCATGTACAGAAGGGAAAGTTTTGAGTCTTAGAGATGCATGGAAATCAAACAACACACTCCTAAATAATTGATAGATCAAAGAAAAAACCAGAAGGCAAATTAGAAAGTATTTTGGAACGAATGAAAACCACAAGAGACACTCCAAGACTTAGAAGAGGCAGCTTATCCAGTGCTCACAAGGAAATTCATAGTTCAGCATTTAGATGAACAGCAGAGAAAGACTGCAAAACAATATCCTTTCCTTCCTCCATAAGAAGTCAGGGAAGTGAGAGCAAAAGGAGGAAATAATATTACTTGGCTTTTTATAGACCTTCTGATTTAGCTTCAGTAATTTGTGAATACACTAGAAATCACTGAATTTTACATGAAGATGGTGAATGCTGACTGCGTGAGGGTTACTTTCCACCAAAAACCATCTGACCATCAACATTTTCTTTTGCTTTCCAAGATGTCAGAAAGAACAAATGTTAATGACTATCTTTTGAATATCTGTAATCTGGGTCATTTAATCACATATTCAGTGACAGGAATGGGGAGAAAACAAAAAGCCCTTCATAGAATGGTGATGGCAGTTGATTTATCTATATGCCTCATATTTGTTTATTACTTGAAAGTATGTCTTAGGAACCTCTATTTTTTTGCTCCTGTCATTTTCCATCTCTGTAAAATTACTTTCTTGAATCTTTTATTTCTTCTAACATACAGCATCAAAAGCAGAATACTTTTCAAAATGGCTTATAGTTTCCACATATTAGTTTATGAACCAACTTTTGAGATACATAGATCTTACAAGGAAGAAACAGCTCCGTGACAATTTTGTGTTTTACACCTAAAGTCTCATTTCTATAAAGTTTATAGAAATCCAAACAAGGCATTATGCCCTTGAAGGAGAATGTTCTGGATCTTAAAATGTTCTGCTTCTGTCTCTAGGTTAGTCATAACATATTAGAGCACAGAGCTCAGATCTCCCAATCTTCTGTTGCCTGTAGTACAAATTGTTTCTCTGACTTTTTAGTTTTAGTTTGGAATATCATCATGGCAAGGCTCCGAGGAGTGCAGTTCCTTTGTACCTTCCTCCCCTCCCATCTTCACTGCCACGTGTAATTTATAGAGCATTTCTGACAGTCTTTGTGCTTTGCGTAGCTGAGATTGCCATGTCAGGTCTTGGCTCTGAAAAGCTTCGAATTCAGAATCCAAAGCTTCAGGCACTCTCAACAATAAAGCTAGACGTGGTGGTGGTGGTGGGCGGAGGTTTCAAGGGCTCAAAATCTGCTACAAGAAGACTCATGTCAGTGTTATAATGGGTCCTTTTTTGTACTTAGCAGGTGGAATTAAAAACAGGACCTTGGGTAACCTCACTTCCTCTTCCCATAGAACCATAATAACTTGTCAGGCTCTAGTTCTCTGAAAACTTATCAGGGTGGCAGGTTATTTAATTTATGATAACTAATGCCTCTCCCAAGAGGAACCATGGGTATTATTTTAGCTAGCGCATATATTTCTTGTGTAAAGAGTCTATGCTTTGCTTTTGTGAAAATTTACCATTAAAGTGGTAGACAGATAAGTGTGTACACCTTTGCAATTTCACTACAGAATGACAAAAACTCAACAGAACAAATGAGCAAAAGAGAGAGAACTTGTTGGCCTCAGTATCTAAAAAGTGTAGGCTAGACAATTTGGGTTTTAGATATGGCCAGACTTAGGCCCAAATATTGGCAGATAAAGTCTCTCATCATCCTTCAGTTTTTTTCTCATAGATGTACTGACTGTCAAGGAAGCCCCAGCGCACCTCCTGTTTCTATCTCCCTAATGTTGGGATTGCAATCATGTGACATTACATTCAGCTCTTTTTAAAATTAATTTTCATTTAAATTAAAAATCTTATTTTACATATCAATCCCAGTTCTCTCTCCCTCCCATCTTCCCATTCTCCCTGCTAACCCCCCCTCCCCATCCTACCCCTCATCCACTCCTCAGGGAGGGTGAGGCCTCCCATGGAAGGGGGATCATCAAAGTCTGTTACATCATTTGGGGCATGACTGAGGCCCTGCCCTGTGTATCTAGGCTGAGAGAGTATCCCTCCACAGGGAATGGACTCCCAAAGCCCATTTGTGCACTGATTCCACTGCCAGAGGCTGCTCAGACCTCCTGACTGACACCCACATTCAGGCGGGCCTGGGTTGGTCCAGTGCTGTTTTCCCAGCTGTCAGACTGGGATTCATGCACTCATTTCTGTTCAGGTCGGCTGACTCTGTGAGTTTCCCCATCATGGTCCTTTGCTCATCACTCCTCCCTCTCTACAGCAGGATTCCAGGAGTTTGGCTCTGTGCTTGGCTGTGAATCTCTGCTTCTGCTTCCGTGAGCTACTGGAGGAAGGCCCCAGGATGCATCCCACTTTTTAATGTGGGTACTGGGGATTGTACTTGGATCCCTGTGCCTATGTTGTGAGCATTTTATCAACTGAGTCATTTGTGCAGCTCCCATTGGTTTTAAGTAAGATGTTCACTTTGGCTTATCACAGTGACAGAAGATGTAATGTTCTCTTTAGCCGGACTAGATGTGACATTAATACTGAAGCATCAAATGGGTTTGAAGAAGGGAGTGTTTCACTGAGCAGGTTGGTATATTGTTTTTGTGCGAGGATGGTAGTGTTAATCACTTATGGATAGAACAGCATGGCTCGTTGAAATTTATTAAGCCCTCAGCAGGATCTGCTGAGATAACGTAATAACACACATTTACCTTCATGAAGTCAACATTGACTGCAGATGCCTCCTAGGACTGTTCAGAACATTTAGCACTGCCATTCATGTTTTCAACTCCATCCATAAGAAACCTGCCGATAAACACAACACTGGTGCTTGCCTTCGACCAACCAGCTAGGTAAGTGTGACCTCCTTAAGTGTTTTTTTAGGGGAGAGTCTGGTTGTTCCCATACTGTGCAGCAGTGCTTGGGACCTTGGTTTTGGTGATGTCCACTGGATGACGATAGTAAGTAGAGATCACTAAATCCCCTACTTTCAGTGGGTGATAGCACAGTGCAAGGTTGGTGACAAGACATGGCATTTCTTCAAATAAGTTCCTCTACTTTTGGAAGGCTTACTATGAGTTAAATGAGCTCTCCTTTGCTCTTCCTTCAGGCAAGTTCCCTTGCAAGGTAAGGCATTTCTTTCTCACCTTAAGGCGTCATTTCAGGGCCTTTCAGTGCTCCAGGGAGGGACCTGGCTTCTCTCCTTTGTGCAGCTGTCTCTCAGGTCCCAATTCCCCATCCACCAGTTAAATCCCAACTCCAGGTTAACGGTGCCTATTAATTTGTAGACAAAAATAACAGTTAAGGAGCAGGAAGGGAGCGAGCCCTTAAGGGAGTAGCGAGTGCTGGCTCTGCTGGCGTCACACTAGAACCACCTGGCTCAATTTAAAACAGTTTCTACCAGCACAGGAAGAATTTTCTGCAAACGTTTGTGTTTGCAAAGCTTGTTTACCTCAGCTGGAAATTGTGGCAGATCACAATTTGAAGAGTGTTTACTCCCCCCCCCTCTAAATCACACTCAGTGGTAATTATTGGGATCCAGATTTGTTGTTTGAAAATGGTGGGTAGTAAACTTGGATTGCTTTTGGGCTCTTCGGCCTTGATGAAAGGGGATGTGTGACTGGAGAAGACTGAGAGAGGAGACAAGGTCTGTATGGGTCGCGTTGAGCCCCTTGTCAGGAAACTCTTCTCCACTTGCTTGGGAGGGGTCATTTGAAGTAATAGTGTTAAGTTGATGGCAATGTCTTATCAAGAAGAACCACGTGGTTACATCATCCAGAACCTCAAAGATTCTTCTTGCTTCTGTGACTCCACAGTGGTTAGTAGTTAATTCAAGAAGCCGCTGTAGTAAAGGCTTGGCATTAAAAAAAATTTCCATTCAGGGCTGCAGAGAAATAAGAACCTGAATTCATATACCCTAGGATCCCTGTAAAGCACCTGAACATATACGCACTTAAACACACATGTAGACATATACACATACATATATGCATGTACACACATGTGCACATATGCATATATACACACATGTAACACACACACACCTACAAAGTGACAAAATTTCCTTTCATGATCTCAATTCTGCTGTTGACAAGGCTTGTAATGTTCTAGGGTACATAGGGTACATACTTTCCTGACAATATCAGATGATCAAAGATGGATAGCGTATAGAAGCAGGGGTGGGTGGGAAGAAGGAGAGGGGATACATCTGTCCCATGATACCAGAAGCTGTACCAGGACACAAAACAAATGCCATATAGTGTTACATTTGGGATGCATCTTGAATAATTTTTTCAATATTTCTGTAGCATAGAATTAAAAATATTAAAGAATATGTTTTATATGTGTTGCATCTTCATGACTGTTAGTGAAGTATTTTGATCTGTCAGAGGAACTGAATATATTTCCTTGTTTCATGTTCCCACACTCTCCATGGTTACCTGAGAATCTTAACAAATTAATAGAAGTTAAATTTTTGTATTTTTCTGATAACCACTGCTTTTACCTCACTTATAATAGTCTTTTTAATATGATTGTCTTGGGCATAAAGACATAGCAGATCATCATTCCCTCATACTTCCTACTTTGTGGGAGCCAAAGTTAGGAACAGAAAAGCCTAGAGTATCATAATATTCTTGTTTATTGTACATCCATTGCAAGAGTGCTGATGTTAAAAATCTTGGGATATTTGTAGGCTGAGTGAAATTTCTCACTTGTTTTTCAATTCATAAAATTATGATGAGTTTTACCCTTTGATAGATAGGAAGAAATGGGTTTGTTATAGAGTCCATGTGGCTTTGCAACCCGTAACATGCAACTGTTGGTACTAGTGGCTTAGGCCTGATTATGTTGGAGACAGTGCTCACAGCCAGGATTTCCAGTGTATCTACACAACACAGATGGGAATAATGGTCATGAATGGCTCTAGTTTTCTTAAAGAAGGTATGGCAGTAGTTGAAAGTTATGGTAAAGATTTGCAGTCAGTTAGAAAGGTAGGATAACTGTTGGTCTGTGACCTTGGCTGTCTTCTGGTCCATGTTGCTTTCTCATGTTAAGTAACTGTTTCTTGGCCTAGTCAGCCAGCAAAGAATGGCCTTTCTAGGTTTTGTTAGTTCTAGATTTGCATTATACCTACTACACAATTAAAGCTAGAGTTGTTCAATACATCTATGAGTAACAAGAGTGGACTCCTACATCCATGGCAGGCATTGTGAAGGGATTGTAATTTTTTTCATCAGTCTTGTCCTCTGAAATTCCAAGCTTTCCTTACCAAATCACAGTGAATGACTCGAAATAAAATACGGCACCAGGGGACGGACTTTTGTGAGAAATTCTATGTGTGTGTTTGTGTATAGGTGGGGGTAAGGACTTTACTTAATTTGTTGACATCGGGTAAAGACAAAGGCAGCATGCTTTGTCAGATCTCAGTAAGACCCACGTCACAGCTGAAATTAAGTGCAGGAACAAGAGTTGGGAAGTAGGGAATGTCCTTGTGCTAACTCCCAGGGTGACAGCTGAGATTCACTTGTGAGCTCAGGACATAGCCTCTGTGTTCCCCTCCCTCCTCTCTCCCCATTTCCATCTCTTTCTTTTTCTCTACTTCCTTTCTTTTGTCTCTCTGGTTTCGTAAAGCTCAGGTTGTCTAGGG